>CM039678.1:294909591-295531430 GCA_022496015.1 Hordeum marinum | reverse complement strand
AAATTACTGAAACACTCCAGAACAATGAATAAAGAAAACGTTGAGCCAACTATGAAAATGATTCGAAGCGATCTTGGAAGAGGAATATGACTGATGAAAATCATTCTTAAATCATATTTGAAAAGAACTTGAGGACATCTCTGGAAACATTAGAAGAGTTATGTAAGATCGTGGGAAAAAACCTATGGGTTATGGGCCCACTCAAAACAAACCACCATTGAAACAATTGCTTAGAAAGAGAGATTGCACCGGAAAAATTAAGAACTTGATGATAAGAGACCCTTGAAATAATTTAAGAGGACAAGAATGAAAATGAAAGTCTTCTGAGATACCTTGAACACTCCGGATAGAACAAAGAGAGACGAATAAACAAGAGAGGCTTGGAAAAGAAATTCCAACATGGAAACCATCAAACGAATGAGAAAGGATATGATGAGCACCGAAGATTGAATTGAATCCACTGGAAAAGAAAACAAAGATGAATACTAATAAATGATAACTTGAGCACTGAGCATCTTCATAAAGAATCACCGGAGAAGAATAACAACGAGAACAAGGAATATTAGGATAGATCTTGAAATGAAACTCTTGAGAATCTCCAAAAGAAATCACCTGCTACAATACAAACGAAATGATAGCTGAAGCATCACATGAATAGAAAAGGCACTTGGATGAGAATTTAATCATTGATGAAAAACGGGTGGGAGGGTGGGAAAAACAAGACAACTTGAGACAAATGAGATGAACTCCGAAACGAAATATAAGGATCGATCTTGCAAATATTGGAGATGATAGAATTATCTTGAAGAGAAGCACACCGGTAGGAAAAGAATTGATATGATAACTTGATTGATGAAAAGAATTAGCATTCCCGCAGAAATATGAGAACACTATTTAACAAGATATGAAATCACCAATTGACATCGAAGCAACTCGAATTACCATTTCGAAAACAAAACAAAGGATGAGGCTTACGGAACAAGCCAGAACAAATACATACCCACTATGTACTTGTTGGAAAGATAATCCTAGGCACCTACTTGAATTCCCACCTAAGAACTTCCGAAAACTTTCTGGTTATGCGATCCGGTGTGGGGGATACAACGAGGAAATATCTCACACAACTAGCAATCCTACACCCCAACTATATCCGTCCTTCAACACATAACCAGAGGCTTTCACAAATCCATCTACTCAAATCCTCGAACTCACAATGATACTAGACCATGGTGGTACCCCGGACGCCTCCCCAGTACTGGGTGACTTCGATCTTATCTCACCACGATAAGTATTGAAGCAATTTCGAACATCCTCCGTCCTGAGATACTAAGAAAACTGAATGATAACGATGTGCCAAGAATCCCTCGGAGCTCAACTCCCCAGAACAAATCAAGTCAGACAGGAGGCACCAAGACAGAACTCCGTCACATCGGCATCATATAGTTCCCAAAATACCCGCGTGATCCTAAAAAACATTTTGAGCGAGAAGAGGAGTAGAATCAAAATTCATAAGTCGTAATTCCTCACCAGAGCATAGAAGAAGAGTAAAAAGAATCCTACTCTCCGATATAACTAGACTCAAAATAGTTTTTCACTAAACTCAACTCGGCCAAGTTCGATCAATCAAGGGGGCTCCTAGGTCGCTACTAGCTCTGATACCAACTTGTCATGCCCGGACACACCCAATGTTAGTCGTTAATCCGGGTGGGATCTAGACTGGCCTCACGAATCAATACTAGTCTTTTCTGCGCACTTTGTCCTCACTCATGCGCACTCGGGACCAACTTCTCGGTCGGTCACCCATCATAGAACTACTCCAAGCCAAGCACGCTTAACCTGAGAGTTCTGTTTGAATGGGCTCCCGAAAAAGAAGGAATTCCTTATTGATATGAGTAGTCTATCATCCCTAATAAGCCAGGCTATCACAGTTTTCCTTCCCGACAAGGGGAAGGTAATCGTCGCATTCGGGGTTCTTGATGGTATCGGGGTCGTTTTGGTCCGCCGGTTCGTTTGGACCCTCAAATGGGTGCTCGGGCACATCGGGATGATCATGATCGGCTGGGGCGTTGCCGTCCATGCTGTTGATGATAGTTCTTCATCCCTTTTTTGCTTTTGGACCGCTTATGTGATTTCCGGCGCCTTGTTGACACGTCGCCCGATTTGTCACCGTCTCTATGAGGCGTGTTGTCGCTGTTCATGGCGGGAGTATCTACCATGTAGACGTCATATGTACAAGTGGCGGTCCAATTCCCAATGTTAACGGGAGTGGGAGCACGAACCTCTTCATCCATGTATTCTGCCTCCTCGGAGGCATAGTCTAGCACGTCGGTTAAGTCTTTGACGGTGGCTATCAAGTGGGTGGTGGGTGGGTCGAAAAATCCATCCCTGTCCGAATTGTAACCGAGTCGGGCATAGATCGGGGCTGAATCGTGGGTGATCTTCATCGACGACAACTACTCCAAGGCCTCATCGACCGGTGAGGGTCCGATTGGATCCAACTGTTTAGAACTCGTGCAGTTAACCTCCATGAAGCCCACCCAAGGGGATTTTTCGATAGGAACACATGTCTGGTCATATGGCTTGATGGCCAGACCAAGATTAGAGATCGGACTGCCGTCATGGATGACCCCATTGGCATGTTTGACAGAGGGGCTCGAGGTTGAGGCCTGAGATTCCTCGGGGGTTATGGGCAAAGCCGTAAGCCCAACTAGTGACAAGTCGCCTCGAGAGTCGATAGAAAACTCTAGGTTTCCTAATCTAACTTCCTGATCGGGGGCGAAGTTCTCCACATGGCCTAGATGGCCGGTGGAATCAGCATGCAGCACGATGCTGCCGATAGGGAAGATCTGTCGGGGACGAAAATATCCATGTTGCAGACCTCTTTGTTTTACATATATGGAACATCTCAAATGGAGCTACGGTCTAAAAGATATGTCAATCACAAGATTATATGCCATGAATGCAAAATGCATGAAAATGACAACCAAAAATGTTTCAACTCATGAATGCAGCAATATATTATGATACTACATGAAATTTTGAGCAAGTTTCATATATGGCATGTCCAAAACGGAGCTACGGTTCAACCAAAACAACCAACACAAGTTTTATTTCAAATATGCCAGAAACAACAAGATGGCATATTGCACACATGAAAACAACAAGCTGCAAGATTCTAAAATGCACAAACTAAGCATGGGGCAGTACCATATAACACACACTTCATTTCATCTTCACATATCATAATCAAAAGAGGCATGGATCACATGGTAGGAAGCTCACAACATTGCTAATTAAAAGAGTTTCAGACTTGGTGAAAATAGCAGTTTTTGACAGTGTAGTTATTATCATGAAGGCATATTGACAGTAGTAAAACTATATGCTATAGGGCATATTATGGCATGAAATTTAACAGTGTGGTAGTAGACATGATGCACTACAAATCACTCCATTGCGCCAACCTCAAAGGAGTTCTATATCACTAGCAAATCACACGGCAAGACAACAACAAAATATTACAAATTCCAGCCTTGGAAATATTTAGACCCTTGAAAACAGCACATTAGTTAGGCATGTTGGCAACAAGAAAATAACACCTAAACATGGATTATCATGTCAAACAAATTGACCAGGGGCTAGTGCACATGTCAAAGGGCATATCTCATATTCAAACATAATTCTTATGATGCATGGATTTAATAACACGAAAATAACAAAAGGGCATCACAGCAAAAATAAATGCACACAAATTTACTCAAGTGACAAAACTAAATGCACCGATAAATTCTATAGATTTTTCTACCCAGAAAACATATATAATATGATAGGTTTATGTAGGAAATTGTTTCATAATTAATTATGCAAGTTGTGGCATAAACCAGTTAAAGAAGTTATGTATGGAAATGTAATGCAAACATCACACCCAACATTTATCATGCATGAAAATGCAATACAATTAATCTACACATTTTACATATTTTATATATCTATTGATTTCTACACATGATGCTTTGATAAATAACTATGCACAATGCGAATGATGACATTTATGCAAAATTGCAGAAAATAGCATGTTAAACATTTTAAAAATGGATGAAAGTGGCTTATTATGTTTCTACACAAAATTCTACATGTCTTACATATGTTAAGCATGTTGATACGATGCACGGATTATTAAATATTAGCATTTTAAAACAGGGGCTAAAACTGGAGCAAACGGGCCAACAACAGTGAGCACAAGATACTAAGATGCGCGCGGGGGCGCTGGATAGGGCGGGCGCTCACCTTGCGGGCTTTGGCCCATGCAGTGGGGAGGCTGGCAGCTGGGCCTTGGGGCGTGGGCCTCGTGCGTTGCAGATGGCCCAGACGTAGTCAACGCCCGAGCGGCGCCTTCGGGCTCCCTATGCCCCCGCTCGAGCACGACGGTATGGCTGCAGTGCACCGGCGACGATCGATGATGGGGAGGTGCGGTGAGGCCGGGAACGACCAGTTCTGTCCGACCCACACCAGATCTAGGCGGCGGGAGAGTCCGGTGGCGGCTGGCATCCGACGGTCACGTCTAGCAGCTTTTGCACAACGGGGATGGAGATCGGAGGAGGGAGAGAGGTTGTGAGAGGAGGAGGTCGGGAGAGGCTCAGCCTTGATAGGTGGTCGCCGTCGGCGCGGGGTCTGGCGGCCCTCTGGTGGCGGCAGACACGAGCAGCACGCGACGCGGGGCTACGGTGTGGAGCATCAGGAGATCGGGCGCGAGGAGAGAGTTCAGGCTCCTCCCGTGGCTGCTGGCGGCGAACGGGCCTAGGGTAGGCCTCAGATGGGCTCAGAGGGCACGACGGCTGGAGGATGGAGACCGGCGCGGTAGAGGCGGCTGGGGAGTGGCTGCAAATGGAAAACGAGGGAGGCTAGGTTTTAGGTCCAAATTGGGCAGGGTAGGTTGTTTAAATTGGGCAGGATTAGGGATTTTTGCCCCGATTTCGACCGTCAGATCTCGATCGGGCGGGATGGAAGCGAAGGGGGGCTAGGTTGGGCTAGTGGGTTGTGAATAGGTGGTTGGGCCAATAAGAGAGGGAGGTTTACGGCCCATCATAGAGTTTTTATAAAACCGAAAACGTCCACTAATTAACAGATGATGGCGACGCTACAATTGAACGTAGGGGTATGAAACGACCTCTGATTGCGACAAAATTTGGCAGGCGGTCTACCTACAATATAATAAGACCGCACGCCAACTGCTGACCTAATCCGAGAAAGTTTTGTATGAACTTTTGCAAACAATATTTTATTGATGTCGCGGGCGCGTGCATATGTGGTTGGTCTCAAAATGGTCGACGACACGAATGGAGAGAACTGGCAACTCCAAATGGATGCAAGTTTCCAAAAACGAGTGAAGATGCTATGGAGATGATTCGAATGATGCAATGATGAACACGACAACCAAATGAATCACGCGATGAGTATAGAATCAAAGGAGAATCTTCTAGAGCGTCGGTCTCGGTCTGTTATAGACCCATAGAGTAAAAGCCCCAAACATCGAATGTTTAGATAGTAAGTGAGTAATTCAGAGGCATTTAATTACTTCTACCAATGTTACCAATTCTTTGACATTCATCACAACAAAAGACATACTTACGAGCATCTTTAAAAAAAGTAGGACAATAACATCCAGATTGTAGTACCTTGTGTGTAGTTCTGTCACCAACATGGTGTCTTCCATAGGCTTTGGAGTGGCACTTTCGTAGAATCTATTCATGTTCATGCTCACATACACAGTGTCTAATAACACCATCCACTCCTGCTTTATAAAGATGTGTGTCATCCCAAAAGTAATGTTCTTTTGTTGGTAGGTGAAATTAGGTGGTATATATTTAGCGACAGTATAGTTAGCATAACGTGCATACCAAGGAGTCCTATGCAAAGTGTTTATAGCAACAAGTTGCTCATCAAGAAAAATATCATCAATAAGCAGTTGGTCATCAAGAACATCTTCCATCCTAGACATCTTATGTGCTATAGCTTTTCAACTCCCTTCCTATCAACGATATGCAAGTCAAACTCTTGAAGTAAAAGCACCCACCTGATAAGTCTAGGTTTAGCATCTTTCTTTTCCACAATGTATTTAATAGCAACATGATCTGTGTGAATATTAAATTTGGAATCAACTGTGTAAGGTCTATACTTGTCACACGCAAACACAACTACTAGAAATGCTTTCTCAGTGGTAGCGTAATTTCTTTGAGCATTGTCTAGGGTCTTAGTACTATAATGAATAACATTTAATTTCTTGTCCACTATTTTCCCTAGAAAATCACCAACATCGTAGTCACTAGCATCACACAAAATTCGAATGGTAGATTCCAATCAGGTAGTTGGACAATAGCTACAGAAATCAAGGCTTTCTTAATTATTTCAAAGGCTTATAGACAATCATCATAGAAAACAAAAGGAATATCTTTTTGAAGAAGATTAGTTAGTGACCTAGAAATCTTTGAGAAATCTTTATGGAAAATCCTATAAAAACCAGCAGACCGAGGAAACTTGTTATAACTTTGATATCTTTTGGACATGCCATTTTATCTATTGCATCACCTTTAGCTTTGTCTACTTCGATGCCTCATTTTGAAATTTTATGCCCAAGTACTATACCTTCATTCACCATAAAGTAGCACTTCTCCCAATTTAAGTCAAGATTAGTTTGTTAACATCTCTTCAAAACAATATCAAGGTTGCTCAAGCAATCATCAAAAGAAGTCCCATAAAGGGAGAAATCATCCATGAAAACCTCAACAATATTTTAACAAAAATCAAACAACATAGCAGTCATACATCTTTGAAAGGTAGAAGGCGCGTTTCATAAACCAAAAGGAATACGTGTATAAGAATAGGTTCCAAAAGGGCATGTGAAAGTTGTTTTCTCTTGGTGCTCTTTCGATATAGGTATTTGAGAGAAACCAGAATATCCATCAGGAAAAGAGAAGTGTGTGTTCTTTGATAGTATTCCTAACATTTGATCAATAAAAGGCAAGGGGTAATTTTCTTTCCTAGTAGCTTTATTCAGTTTTGTGAAATGAATTACCATCATATAGCCAGTTATTATTCTTTGTGGAATAAGTTCGTTTTTATCATTAGGAACAGAGGTTATACCTCCTTTCATAGGTACACAATGAACATGACTCTCCATCTACCATCATCAATAGGATAAATTATACCAGCCTCCAGAAGCTTTAGTATCTCAGTTCTTACCACTTCCTTCATCTTAGGATTTAAGCGGTGTTGATGATCAACAACAGGATTAGCATTCGGTTCCATGTTAATCTTGTGCTGACATAGAGTGGGGCTTATGCCCTTAAGATCATGCCCTTAAGATCATCAAGAGTATATCCAATAGTAGCCTTATGCTTCTTTGGAGTTTTGAGTAACCTCTTTTCTTCATGCTCTGAAAGGTTAGCACTAATAATAATAGGATGTATCTTCTTTTCATCAAGATAAGCATATTTCAAAGTATCAGGTAATGTATTTAACTCAAACACGGGATCTTCTTTTGGTGGAGGAGGATCCCCTAAGATATCATCAGGCAAGTTGTGTTTGAGGATAGATGTTTGTCTAAGAAATATATCATCTATCTCATTTCTTTCATTGATATGCATATCATTCTCATGGTTTGGTAAATATTGTTCTAAAGGATCTGTAGGAGGCTGAGCAATAGAAGCAAGACCAATAATTTCATATTTACTAGATAACTCCTTCTCATGGGGTTGTCTACCAAATTTAGAGAAATTCAATGCATGAGAATCGTTACCAAACTTACTTTAACTTTCTGTGTAACATAATTAATTTCAGCATTAATAGTATTCAAGAAAGATCTACTGAATATAATGGGACAAAAGTTATCTTGTTCAGAACCAAGTACTAAGAAGTCGGTGGGGTATTTGACGTTTCCACACAAGACTTCAACATCTCTAACAATCCCATGCGGAGAGATAGTATCTCGGTTTGCTAGTTTAATAGTGACATCAATATACTCAATCTCATGGGGTGCTATATCATTCATAATTTCTTAATATAAGTAAAAGTTATAGAACTAATGCTAGCACCCATGTCACATAAACCATGATAGCAATGATCTACGATCTTAACAGAAACAATAGGCATGTCAACAACTAGTTTGTTTTTATCTAGCATGTCCTGCTCATTTATAATAGGCTTTGCAATTCTAGCAGCTTCATCACAGAAGTAAATAACATGCCCATCAGTATTATCAACCAAGACATCTTTAACTATAGCAATATTAGGTTCCACATTTATTTGTTCAAAAGGTTTAGGTGTCCTAACATAACTTTTATTAACCACACGGTTGTTGCTTTAGCATGTTCCCTAATTCTAATAGGAAACGACAGTTTCTCGATATAAGTGGTGGGTACAACTAGATCAACATTGTGGGGACCCCGACTCATAAGTCATGATCACCAAACGCACGTGTAGATTGATCCCAGAGATCAATGCTCATTGAACACACGAAAACTATAATACAAGAGTTTTACATCATTACATACTGTCTTCCACAAATGAAGGCCAGCTAGGCCAAGTCTTACATAGATAGGGCCGCAAGGGCCAAACACTTACATAACAAGCAGTGGTAATCTTGATCAAAAGCGTGAACCCATGCCATATGCCTTAATCGTACAGGCATTCTCATTGTTAAACGCCCTAGTTCGCATGTTCGTCACCCACAAACTCTTCACCATATTCTTGCTCTTCCATCCCTGGACAATTAAATAACTAGTGGCAAGCCCATGAGTACTTTGAATGTACTCTCAAGCAACCCATGTTTTGGAACAAGGTATAACAATGCATGATATATCTCTAAGTAGGTAAGTTTTGCAGAAAGCTAATATTTAAGTGCAATGACATAATCAAGTATCTTCATTAAGCATGCATTAGTAGTTGACAGGTATTCATGTGAACAAGTCACATTTATCATCATAAGCAGAGGTTGAACATCTCATGTTCATCATCATGCCAAGCCAACAGACCTAGTTCATATATGACCTCTGTCACCAACACACACACACCAGTTTGTGAAAACATCTAGACGTAGTTTAAGCAGCAGCACCCAACTGTCCTTGACCATGTACACGGCTATTCGAATAGTTTTACACTATGCAGAGGTTGCACTCTTTACCCACAAGACTCGGGAAACTTCCATGTCAAGACACGACTCGCGGTATTGTTCATACACAAGGTAAGTACCCGAGCATTGTCTTTCCCCTGACGATACTAACAAAGAGTACACTCGATCGGTACCCATCCCACATGATGTACATCACAAGTAACATCCATGCAGAGACCAATGGTGTGCCTGGTGCCTGTGAAGATAGTGCATGATCGTCCTTACCGACACGACCCCATATCGAGAGTGACCACGTCACTCTCGCCACTAGTAATGCAGGCTCTATGCTAGTACCCATCAAAGTAATCAACAAAGCCCCGTCCCATAAGGGGTATCATGGTTGTACATGTAAGGTCTAGATGGTTGACAAATTTTAAATCTAATCCTTTTTCGAAAACACACACACTCACTTTCTCCAGTACAACACTTCTTTGTCAAGTGGTTACCCAACTCAACATCATCTCCCTCGGGCATTAGTGGCACCCAACGGGTTTTTTGCAAAGTATTTGAAATCATTTATTTTTCGACACCATGCAAAACCCGATCCCCACTTGCATAGCATCTACTAAACATCTTATCTACTCCCACCCTCTCAACCCTCATCAGGATGGTAGGGTCATGCACGATACAATCATCAACGGTAATGTATTGGAGGCATCCCATTGAAGGGGGGACACCACATCAATATGATGAACATCACGGAAATAGGTGCTATATGACATGCAAATAAAAGGGTTCATAGTCATGGTCAAAGGGTTGCTTGCCTAGATCAGTAAAGTCTTTGGGGTCTTCAAAGTCTTCGGGTCCAACTCCCTCGTCAAGAGCATAATCTATCATTGAGATAAATAACGGTAATAATAAGCATCACAACAAAAATAGAGCACAAACCCTACTTTTAAAATGTTACTCTATTCCGACAAATACTCAAAACTATACTAAAAATATTTTCCTTAGTTTTTGGGGTGAAAGAATTTTGAAAACAATTTATAACTGTCGTGTGGAACGAGCACCTATGGGATTGGAGGGACCCCTTTTGGTTCGGCAGGGGAGAACCTCGTACAAAGAGCGGGTATTATGAACAACACATGGGGATTTTACCCAGGTTCGGGCCGCAAGGATGTGTAAAAGCCTACTCCTGCTTGGTTGTATTATGGGTGTTCTTAAGATTCTGGCTACAGAAGCGCTATGAGCAGCTGCCACACATCTGAGCTAGAAGGTCCCAAGTAGAAAAGTTAGGAGACTAAAATTTCAGAAGTCTAAAAGCCCAAAAGTCCAAAAGTCCTCTACCATATCGCCTTAGGCCTCCTTTTATACTCTTAAGGGGATCCCAACAGTGGCGTACAATGCGTACATGGGGTGTACAGAGCTACAGTGGCTATCATACCTAACACTAACATAGTAGGACTGGCGCATTTAATGCACCGTCAGGCATCTCTATCCGTCTACGGGAAGGGACAGGAGCCTGTCCATCGGCCCCACTTAGCCCCCTCCAGCGCCGATGCCGCGACACGTGCCAAGGAGAGGTGACACCTGGCCTGTGCGCTAGTGGGGCTTGCCGGGGCTTTGCTTTGTCGGGGCTTGCCAGGGATTTGTCTAGTGTGAGGGTTCGATAGCTACTCCGGCAAGGTCTTCCCGGGGGTCTTGATTCTTCTGTGCTTGTACCTGGCAAGTCCCTGCTGGTCCTCGTCGCAAGGGTGGCTACTACTGCCCATCACGAGTAAGGGGCACTAGAGAGCCCAAAATTCGAGTGCACCGATAGGAGCCCTCGGGCCTGGGCCACACACGGTGCGAGGAGTTCGTGGGCTAGGCCCAAACTGTTTACGGGCATGCGTGGCAGGGCCTTGTAGTCGTGATCATTGCGCTTGCTGCGTTTCCCCACGATGTCCATTGAATGCAGGACGTGGGATACGTGCACGGCGCAGCCGTTACAGCAGTGCACCCGTGAAACGTTTCTATTTTATTAAAGAGGCTACCCCGCTCCTTCCCCATAAATAGGAAATTGCAGAGGCGCTGCTCATTTACCTCTTGTCTTTCCCAATCTGAGAACCGCTGTCGCCTTCTTCCTCGAGCCCAAAATAGAGCTCCTCCCATTCATCCGCATCCCTGCCCCTCTTCGTCTTCAGCCCCCGCCCCTCGTAGAGACCATGCCTCCCAAGGCTAGCAAGGGCAAGGATGCAGAGGCCGTCCCAGAGAACAAGCTGGTGAGGATGCGAAAGGAGCATGTCATCTTTTTGTCGGGGCTTGATGTGGACGCTCTGAAGGAGCGATACCGGTGGATGTGGGCGACGGGGATGACGGTGCATCCCACCACCTGCGTGAGTCCAGGCCCTTCCGGGAGCGGCCCAGGCAAATATCCTTTCTTCACCGATTATTTTTACTACATGCTCTATCGCCCTTTCTTGGATTTCTTCAGTGGCCTCATGTTGACTTACGACTTCCAACTCTTGGATTTTATGCCAAATGTCGTGACGTGCATGTTAGTTTTCGCTCATCTTTGCGAAAACTTTGCCGGAGTAGTCCCTAGCACTGCTCTTTTCTGCCACTACTTTACTCCCCAAATTCAACAAGGCGGAGCCCTTTCTGGTGTCATCAATTGGATTCCACGACAAGGAACCAAGGAGGTCTACCCAAACAGGGCCTATTATGAGAGATGGGACGAGTGGTGGGGCAAATGGTGCTAGATTCGGGAGGAGAAATTCCAGCCTTTCTTCCTGCTGCGGTAGATCAAGATGGTGCACGGCGACGACTGGAGCGCCCTTGACCCTAAGGATGGGAAGCTCAAAGTTGCGACCACCTGGATTCACCGCCTCAGAAAAACCGGCCTCACCATAGAGATGATAGGTGCCGATTTCCTTCGTCGGCACATTGGCCATCTTGGGAATTCCAGAACGCGGTGGACATCATGATGCTGCGCCCCAGGCTGAACCACAACCTGACTGTTATGCAGCACGGAGCTCTCTGCCAGAAGCTGTTCAGGAGTGTTGTGGTACATGAGCTGCTGGCAGGCATAGTCCCCTTGTGCAAGAACTCTGCTTTAGGTAGAATCATCGCCATGATGTTGGCATTCGACGCCCACAGTATTGACGTGTGCTGGATTGAGCCGTCTATAGAGCAGGCGCAAAATTCTTTGATAACTTGGTGGAGATGGCCATCCGCAAGGAAGGGGGCCTCGTCCGCGACACCACTGAGAAAGAAATGGAATACATCGCCAGCAGGGCGCAGGAAGCAGATCTTGCCGCGGAGGACGGTAGCGCCAGCTTCTTGGAAGATCAAGCCGGTGGAGGGGAAACACTGCCGGACGAAGATCTTGCCTAGCAGGGGGGACCGCTGAGGAGCAAAGCAGCACATCCGCCCGAGGCTGCCTTGCCGAAGACACAGCTGAGGAGGAGCTGCTCGAGGAGGCCCCGTCCCTTGTGCCAAGGAAGAGGCGCATCCTTCAGAGCGCCGCATCTGGGCTGCCGGTCCGCCAGGTTCCTTCGAGAAGCACATCAGCAACCCGCACCCGCCGCGGCTAAGCAATCCAGGAGCACCCCTCCACCTCCTCCCATGGGCACAATGGAAGAGGAGTAAGGATCTTGCCGTATATTTTTCTTTTCCAATTTGTAGTTTTACTTTACTCATTTGCTTTGCCTAGGCTTGTCTCCACAGGGATGCGGAAACACTGGCGCAATGGGTAGCGAAGAGGGCGAGGACCTTGACGGTTGAGGAGTCTTCGGCAAGTGCCTCAGGTGTGCCAAGGACAACCATCATCAACCCGGGAGGTGCCTCTGGCATGAGCCGATTACTCACTTCCCGCTAGCAAGTGCTGGGGTGTGCATCTTTACTGCTGACATCACCAAACATGAAGGAGGAGGACGGTGACAAGGAGAACCATCAGCGTCCGTCCCTGATGCGCCGCCTCCATCATCTACACCGCCCAGATATGTATCCCCGACCAAGACTTCCTTCAACACACTTTATCACGATGAGGGAGAGACAGCAAGTACGGGCACCCGCAGGTCTTCGTCGGCAACCGTCGTTGGTGCAGGTACTCTTTATTATGTTCGTATTTTTTGTCTTCTTGAACTTCCACCTTAGCTTCGTTTGTTTTGTTTTTTCCTGGCCTTCAGACATTCTGTCGATGGAGGGCATGGACGTCGACACCGTCATCGAGGAGACTGCCAGGGATGCTACCACTAAGGACGACAAGATCGTTACCGAGGAGGGCATCAAGAGTGTTGCCGCTGAGGCCGCTGAAGCCAGCAAGAACGCTGCCGCCTGGCCACTAGTGCTGAGGCCGGCAAGGCTGCGCAGAAGGAGGAGGCCGCCAGAAGTCTGCCAAGAGGGCCAGTGAGGAGGCTAGTGGTCATACTAACGGCATTCCTGCCGCAGGAGTGCCTGGTGCTACACCGACCACTGCGCCCCTAGCTGTTGGGGAGGTGGCTGCTAAGGACCAGTCGCCTATGTCCGAAGCCCCTTCATCAAGTAGGTACATCAAGGTCAGCGACAACTTGTTCGGCAGTATCCCCAGCACGAGAAACACTGGGGTGTCGCCTAAAGGGTAAGCTTTTGTTGAGGAGGCCATCACTGCTACCTGGCTTGATATCGTCGATGAGCCAAGCGCTAGCGGCAAATCCCAAGAAGAGCAGCTCCTCCGGACCATGGGAGACAGCTTCCGAAAGCTTCAAGCAGCTCCTCCAGACCATGGGAGACAACTTCCGAAAGGAGAAACTGGACTCCAGGGCAGCATTTATGGAAGCGGTTGAGGCCAACTTCCAGGAGCGCATTGAAGAGACTCAGGTCTGGTACGCCCAAACTTCCTAGGATCAGAAGTCTGGTCAGACGCAACTGAGCCATGGTTGGAGCCAACTCAACATGCAGTAGTCCGATGCCGAGCAGGCATAGGAGGAGGCCAAACAATGGGCTATTGCAGAGGACGCTCGCCTGACGGAGCACCGTATTTTGCTCGATGCCCAAGAGGAAGACCTTTCCACTCGCGAGAAGGCGCTTGCCAACAAACTTCACGGCAAGGAAGTGGAGCTCTAGGAGCTTGTTGTGCTGTGGACCCGAGAGCTGGAGCGGAAGAACAAAGAGACGCTCAAGGCTCTAACTATAGACCATGCCGGCAAGCTGAAGGAGGGCATCGATCCTGTCGAAGCTGCCGACGCCGCCAAGAACTTGCAGGAGGAGAGGGTGAAAAAGCTGGAGGCCGATCTTGAGGATCTCGGCAAGGAGGTCTCGTTACATAAGACTGAAAGAGACAAATCCCTCGTCATCCTGATGGAGATGCAGGTCACCATTTCTGACAAGACCAAGCAGCTCTCTTCAGCCATAATGTCCATCAATGACCTGAACCTGAAGCTGGCTACACTGACCGAGACTCTCGAGACCGCCAGGATCGAGAAGCTCGTCGACGTCGCAGAGAACCTTGACACACAACTGTCCTCCATGGTCCTGGAAGGCCCCGCGTATTCTCCCGACGAGAGGGTGTCCACGAGTGCCAAGGTGACCATGTTCTTCGACTGCCTCTTGGAGCCTTGGAGAAGCTTCACTCCGACCGGGCATCCTACCTGGCTAGCAAATCGCGCAAGCTTTGCCAAGCCATCCTCCGCAAGGTTGTCATCAAGGTGGCGCACAAGAACCCCGACATCAATTTCTCCAATGTCCTCGACCACTTGCCGAAGGGCATAAACGTCAAAGCGCTTGAGGAACTTGATGTGCCCATCGTCGACAGGGTAAGCCAAGTGAAGTGGGTCAAAGGCGATCGCCGGGATTAGCTGCCTTACTCCTTGCCGCCATCCATGCCAAGAACAATTTATTTTATGTTAGAATCTCGGCAAGACCGATGTAATATTCTTGGTTATGCTTTGAACAACTATCATGTTATCCTTCTTGTTTGATTTCTCTCTGTATACATTTTCCCTACACTCAAGTGAAAACTTTCCAGCATGCACACCTCTGCCACGAGCGGTAGGTGCGGGAATTTAGCGGCCTGCTGGCAGGGTTGCCGTCGACAAGAAACCCTG
This sequence comes from Hordeum marinum, assembly GCA_022496015.1. Taxonomy (NCBI): domain Eukaryota; kingdom Viridiplantae; phylum Streptophyta; class Magnoliopsida; order Poales; family Poaceae; genus Hordeum; species Hordeum marinum. The sequence goes on along the minus strand of CM039678.1, from coordinate 295,516,262 downwards.
GTGCTTTTAGTGCAGCCACCTAGACTGTCGAGCGGAGTCGAAACAGAATAGGGACGCAACCAATCGCAACAAGGTTCCTTCGCGTGCAAGTTTTCCATACAGAAGTCAAAATCGCCCAAGGAGAATAACTCCACAAAAAGAATTCACTTGCAGCGTGTTTGGTTCGGTGGAATTGGAAAGAGGGAATGGAGTTTGAGGCATAGAGAGTTTTATTCCTTTTTTGTTTAGATGGAATGGGAATTCAATAGGGAAGTGAAAGGGGAATTAACGTGTAAAAATCCCACCTATCTATTACCAAGGGTAGGGATGGTAATTGAGATGGGGAAAGGGAATTAGAGTTGAACTCCCATTCCCCTTCCGTTAGTTTGCCAAACAGGTTGTTGGGTTTTTGCAACTTATCTTTTTGTTGCGGTACTCCTTCCGGCAAGATTTTTGTTGGGACGTCGTTCGTAGGTATCCATACCACCATCCCCCCTGGCAAAGCTGAACGCGAGGTAACCTTCTGTCCTTTGGGAAAAAGAAAGAAGAGAAAAATATGGATATGGAACCTTGGTGGTCCGTTAGCTCTTGTCAGGATTAAGTGTAATGCAATATCTCAGACAAACATGCACATAAATAAACATGAGAATAAATCAGGATTTGTGGAACACTTATCTTTATTTAACTATGCCTAGGGTCAGAGCCTGGCTTTGTACCAAGGATCACACGCTTCAGTGGCAAGACTTGTACAAAAGGTGGTTTCCGGGGGTCCCGACAATCGCGCCTCATGGTTAGAACTTGCGAAGATGTTCAATATTCCAGGAGTTGCTCATTGGGATGCCATCTTCAGTATCCAAGCGGACTGTGCCAGGCCTGGTGACTCATACTAACCGATAAGGGCCTTCCCACTTTGGTGTCAACTTGTTCGAATTCTTGGCAGACTGAACTCGCCAAAGAACAAGGTCGCCTTCCTCAAGACTTCTGGCATTAACTTTGCGGCTATGGTAGTGACGCAAAGCTTGCTGGTAGTGCGCATCTCTCACGGCAGCATGAACACAGTCTTCCTCAAGGAGTGTTGCGTCATCTTGCCGCAACTGCTCTTGCTCGAGCTCATCATAAGCAAGCACTCGAGGTGACCCATCTATGAGTTCCGTGGGGATAACTTCCTCCGCCCCATATATGAGGGAGAATGGTGTTTGGCCGGTAGCTCAATTTGGTGTCGTTATGACTGACCAAATAACCACCGGCAACTCATCAATCCAGTGCCTTGCACACTTGTTTAGCTTGTCGAAAGTTCTTGTCTTGTGGCCTCACAGCACTTCAGCGTTAGCCGTTTCCGCTTGGCCGTTGCTCCTCGGGTGGGCAACAGAAGCAAAACAGATTTTGTTGCCAAGGTCTTGGACATACTGCATGAAGGTACAACTCGTGAACTGTGTGCCATTGTTAGTGATGTTCCTGTTGGGAACACCAAAGTGGCAGACTAGTCCTTTAAAGAACTTGATGGCTGACTGTGCTATCACCTTTCTCACCGCTTTGACTTCCAGCCACTTTGTGAACTTGTCGATTAATATGTACAAGTACTCAAAGCCCCCGGCAACATGGGGAAAGGGCCCAAGATGTCGAGCCCCGGATGGAAAACGGACAGGAGAGAGGAATTGTTTGAAGGGCTTGAGTTGGTTGATATAATTTCTTTGAATGAATCTGGCATGCTTCACACTTGGTTACTAACACAATTGCATCCTGGAGGGCAGTGGGCCAAAATAAACCTTGCCGGAATGCCTTTCCAGCAAGTGCTCTTGATTCTATGTGGGAGCCACATAGGCCTCCATGTATCTCTGCCTACAGCTCTAGTCCATCCCCCCGAGAAATGCATTTGAGTTTCATGCCATTTGGTCTCTTTCTGTATAGGACGTTGTTTATGAACTGGTACATATGAGACCAGCATGCTACTTTCTCTCCTTCTTCTTATTCCTCAGGGAGTTCTCCTGTTTGAAGGAAACGGGCGATGTGTTCTGCCCATGCTGGAGCCTGGGGCTCGACAATAAGAACTAAAGGCACATCCTTTGCTGCGGGAGTGTTTTTCTCGATGACAAGGGCCTGAGGCCCAGCCGGAGCCTTCTACCCCCCAAGCCTGGCGGGAGCGCGTGCTTCTACGGCAAGGGCCGGCGGCCCCGCTGGTGCATGGCGCTTACCGACCAGCTCGATGTTGTCCTTGGCAACCTCCTTGCCGGTGACTTATGGGACCTTTGCCTGGAAATACTTGTCGGAACTCAACTTCCTTCTTTTCTCTTGTCCAGTTGATGGTGTCACGGAGGGTTGAGTCAGTCGGACCATGAAAGTTCCTTGTTCCACACGCAACTTAAGGGCATCACACTTTGATAGGCCGTCGGCAACGTTGTTCTCTGCACATGGAACGTGCTCCATTTGCAGGCCGTCAAAAGGTTCTTCCAACTTCCTCACTTCATCTACATAAGCTTCCATCAATTGACTCTGGTAATATTTGTTCACTTGCCTGAAGACAAGTTGAGAATCACCCCTGACAATAAGTTTCTTGTGTTGGGTTCTACCGTAGGTGCATCGCATGGAAATTAAAAAAATTCCTCTGCGTAGAACATCCAAGAACATGCTACGGAGATGGATCACAGATTGTTACCACTAGACGTGCAGTGCTGTGCAGTGAAAGTATAATTGGGGCAGCGCGTTCGTGTGGTCCATCTCCTCCTCATCCGATCTCCCTCGAACACCCGTTCTGATCTCCCTCGAACAGCCAGTCGCCGGATCCCACGTACAGGTTCGCCGAAGCGATACAAATGCACCACCTCTAACGGTATCCATGTGTGCAGGAGTAACACCCCGTGCGGCAGACTGCTAGGTCCGATCACACATTCGGCAGCAGCGAGTGGAGGTGGCTATTCGCAACACATGCAAACCCTAATGACGGCGCCGAAGCAATCTACCAGATGGGTGTGCCACACCTCCACTATATATAGGCATCTGGCACAGGATCAACTCTTGGGCCTCGGACGGATCCTAAAGCCAACGTGTTCCTTCCCTTAAGCGCGTGACCCATTAGGTTCTTGTCCACATGGTCGCGAGTCAGATCACATCCGACTCGACCGGTCGGTAGCGGCCTCTAGCAAGACGTGCCGACTCCAAGTGTCCGATAAAGTTGGTTAGGCGAACCTGTACTTCACACTTCTATTCCCTTTGCCACACGATATATGTTGTCGTGCACAAGACGACATGGTCATCCTTGTTGCAGCACGACCTCTTTCTTGTGCCGGTGAATCCGACCAACACTTCGGATGATCTCATAATCCTCATCGCATGGCAATGCTTATCCAAATCGGATCACCCGAGGGGCCCCAGAGTATATCTCTCCTAGTAGGAGGGGCAGATCCCATCTTGCTCGAGCATGTCTCGCGGCATGGGTCTGGACAAGCCCGAAATCTACCTTTGTAACTACCCAATCATGGAGTAGCGTTTGGTCAGCCCAAAGCAAGGCTATCACCGTCCCGAGTATATGCGCCAGCTCAGGTCTGAGGATATGTTGTACTAGAGACTCAGAGATGACCTATTGCTGCGTCTCATAGTTGGGTCTATCCAACTCTGACCTTATCTCGACTCAGATCCGACAATGTAGAATCCGACCAGACCTTTCGGAGTCCATATTATCCGGCTAGCATCCAATGCTACATGGTTCGTGAGACCGAACTATCCACCATGTCATATGGTAGACTGATTAGTTGCGCGTCCACACAACCCTTTCGACTAGGGACCATTTAGGACAGTTATCATACAATGCACAGTCTTACAAACAAGTCACATACTTATTAATACACATCACTGATAATGTCCAAGGACTATCTTTATTCATAAACACATAGGAAATATCATCATACATGATTGCCTTTCGGGCATATCTCCAACAGTCTCCCACTTGCACTAGAGTTAATCAGATAGACATCGAATGCCCATAGCTCTAACGTGCCCCTCATGCTTGGGTTGTGGAAGTGGCTTAGTCAACGGATCTGCAACATTTGCATCCGTATGAATCTTGCATAAATTGGTATCACCTTTCTTTACGAGATTTCGTGTCAAGTGATATTTTCGGTCCATGTGCCTCGTCTTGTGGTGTTGTCTCGGCTCCTTGGCCTGTGCGATGGCACCTGAATTATCACAATAAAGGTCCAACAGTTTTGACCAGCCCGGGAACACACCAACATCTTCCAGGAACTTCCAAATCCAAACACCTTCCTTTGCGGCTTCGCAAGCCACAATGTATTCGGCCTCTGTTGTGGAGTCGGCCACCGTATCTTGCTTGGAGCTCGTCCAGCTCACTGCTCCACCATTCATGACATACATGAATCCAGTTTGCGATCGACAATCATCCCTGTTGGTTTGGAAACTAGCATCAGCATAACCCTTTATGTAGAGCTCCTCCTCACCTCCATAAACTAGGAACATCTCTTTAGTCCTTTTCAGGTACTTCAAAATAGTTTTCAGCGCTGCCCAGTGACTCTCACCTGGGTCGGCCTGGTATCTGCTCGTTAAGCTTATTGCATAGGCAACATCAGGCCGTGTACATAGCATGGCATACATGTTGATCCAATTGCGGAGGCATATGGCATCCTACTCATCCGGTTTCGCTTATCAGAAGTCGTAGTACTCTGAGTCTTGCCTAGCCTTATATCATGTGAGACGGGTAAGAACCCTTTCTTGGCCACACTCATGTTGAACCTCTTCAATACTTTGTCTATGTACATGCTCTGGTTTAAGCCGAGCAGCCTCCTAGATCTATCTCGATAGATCTTGATGCCTAAAATGAACATTGCCTCTCCAAGGTCTTCCATTCAAAACTTGCCATTCAATGATTCCTTGACTGAGTTCAACATCGAAACATCATTTCCGATCAGCAGTATGTCATCACATACAAGATCAAAAATACTACCGAGCTCCCACTAGAATTCTTGTATAAACAATAGTCCTCTTCGTTATTGATGAAACCAAGGTCAACAATGACTTCATCAAAACGAATGTTCCAACTCCGAGCTATTTGCCTCAATCCATAAACGGATCTCTTGAGCTTGCATAATTTACTAGCATTAGTTGGATCGAAAAAACCTTCGAGTTGTATCATGTATACATCCTCTTTTAAATTTCCATGAAGGAAAGCCCTTTTGACATCCATCTGCCATATCTCATAATCGAAATACACAGCTATAGCTAGTATGATCCTCACCGACTTTAGCATCGCTACCGGCGAGTAGGTCTCATCGTAGTCAACTCCTTGAACTTGTCCATAACCTTTAGCGACAAGCCGAGCTTTGTGCATCAGAACATTCCCATCCACATCGGTTTTCTTCTTAAAGACCCATTTGCAACCAATGGCAACTACGCCAGGTGGCGGATCAACCAAGTCCCAGACTTGTTTCTCATCCATGGACTTTAACTCGGATCTCATGGCCTCAAGCCATGCCTCGGAATCTGGGTCACCATCGCTTACGCATAAGTGGCTAGCTCGTCGCTTTCCAGCAACAATACATCATGCACTCTGCGCAATCTTTTCGACCTCCGTGGCTCCGGTGCCGACTCCACTACGGGTTCCCTGATCAACTCTGGTATGATCTCATCACCAGCCGAGTCGTCCCCGAGTGGCTCTCGAATTTCTTCGAGTCACAGCGTTCTCGCACAGGCCTCCTGATTGAGAAACTCTTTCTTTAGGAAAACCCCATTCTGAGCAACAAACACTTTGTTCTCTTATCGGTTGTAGAAGCTGTAGCCCAAGGTTTCCCTCGGATATCCCACGAATATGCATTTATCTGACTTGGGTGTAAGCTTGTCCGACATGAGTCGCTTGACAAATGCTTCACAACCCCAAATCTTTAGAGAAGACAAAGTAGGAGTCTTCCCACTCCACATCTCATGTGGTGTCTTGTTAACGGATTTTGATGGTACCCTATTAAGTGTGAAAGATGCAGTTTCTAGCGCGTATCCCCAGAATGACAAGGGTAAATACGATTTGCTCATCATCGACCGGACCATGTACAACAAGGTTCGATTTCTCCATTCTGACACACCGTTTCTCTACGGCGTGCCTAAAGGTGTGAGCTGAGATACTATACCTCGGTCTTTCAGATGATTATCAAACTCCTAGCTCATGTACTCACCTCCGCAATCTGATCGTAGAAATTTTATCATCTTGCCGAGCTGATTTTCAACCTCGTTCTAAAACTCTTTGAACTTTTCAAAAGTTTCTGACTTGTGCCTCATCAAATAGATATATCCATATCTACTCAAGTCGTCCGTAAAAGTCACGAAGTACGGATAGCCACCTCTGGCCGTTGTCCTCATTGGACCACACACATCACTATGTATAAGCTCCAACAGCTCGGACGCCCTGTCGTAACTCTTTGCAAAAGGAGACTTAGTCATCTTGCCTAGCAAGCATGATTTGCACATCTTGAATGACCCGAAGTCGGATGAGGTCAGGAGTCCATCATCATGGACCTTGTTCATGCGTTTTAGACTAATGTGTCCAAGCCGGCAATGCCAGAAGTACGTCAGATTTATCTCATTAGGCTTATGCCTCTTGACATTCATGTTATAGACTTGTTCCGTTTCTAGATTTAAAATAAATAACCCATCTACTATGGGTGCATAGCCATGGAACATTCCCTTCAAATAAAATGAACAACCATTGTCCTTTATATTGAATTCATAACCTTGACTAATCAAACATGAGGCAGAAATAATGTTTCGACTAAGTGCGGGAATGTAATAGCAATTATTCAATTCCAAAATAAATCCAGAAGGAAGCTTGAGCTGCATCGTGCCGACCTCCAATGCACCAACTCTTGCTTTTTTGCCGACCCTGATGTCAATCTCCCCTTGTGCCACACGCCTAGTTATTACTAGCCCCTGCATTGAGTTGCAAATAGGAACAACCGATTCGGTATCAAATACCCAAGAGCTACTAGCTATGTCACCAAGGTAAATGTCTATAACATATGTAACAAGTGTACCTTTGCCTGAAGAAGCATCTCCGGCATTCTTGCCGTGCTCAGCAAGCCACTTGCTACAGTTCCTCTTCCAGTGACCAGCTTCCTTGCAGTGAAAGCAAATGGTCTTTGAGTTCGGTCCGGATTTTGGCTCAGCAGCAGAGACAGCCTTCTCCGTGCCCTTTGCCTTACCCTTTTTCTTGGACCAACTCTTCTTGAACCTAGCTGAGTTCTATACCATCAAGACTTGATGCATGCCATTCTTAATATCTTGCTCTGCCACCTTAAGCATCCCATGCAATTGAGTGAGCTTATTATCCATGTCATGCATATGATAGTTCGAGACGAACGTCCCATAGCTAGGTGGAAGAGAACCCAAAATTGCATCCGTGGACAGCTCGTCCCCAAGTGGGAAGCCTAACCGATCCAAAGCTTGCACGCACCCGATCATCTTGATCACATGTGGGCTCAGTGGATCACCCTCCTTCAACTTAAAATCCATCAAGGACTGCTAGATGTTGAACCTATTAGTCCTAGCCTAGACCTGAAACATGCTCTAAAAACTCTCGATCATATCGAAAGCCTGAATGTTTTCGAAATGTTGTTGCAAATCGGGCTCCATACAAGCAGCCATGAGGCAGCTCATCTTGTTTGATTCATCAACGAGTTTCTGGTGGGCATTCTTGGTTGTGGCATTAGTATTCTCGGCAGGTTCCTCTGGAAGTGGATCCTCTAGAACATATTCCTTTTTATCGTGCTTGAGAACAATTCTTTGATTTCTATACCAGGTGGTAAAGTTTGTTCCATTCAGTTTATCCTTTTCCAAAATTGATTTCAATGCAAAGTTAGGTTGAGTAGGTGGTGCCATTGATCTACAATGGAAAATATGCAATCACTAAGAAATGTGTTTATGTAGCGTAATTCAAGCCTTAAACAGAACTACTCCCACTGAAGTCAGCATCCCTCCGCAAACTCTCAGTGATTCAGGACCCATCTAGCATGAGCGGCTGGTGAGCTTTAGCATCAGTGCTAGCCAACTTGCCTATTCGGTAAGCAACTCCTTGCTAATCGTATCTCTATACGACTCCTGTCGGTTGGGTTAGTATCTCATACCCCAGCTTCCAACGTTCTCTGCCACAAGGCCCAAAACCGTTTTGATAGCCTCGTCAAGTTAACCCGATGCAGTGCATGTCCGTGTACGAAATGAACCTCCAGTTCAAGGACACCTAGTAGCACCTCAAATTTAGGAGTCCACCACTAGACGTACTTGACGTGCGAAGGTGCAACATCCGGAATGGCAATGTGCTTGATATTAAAGAGGGATCTTTCTACCATACTAACATGCATAGAAACAAGAAGCAATATCAATCACATATAAACATAAATATGTGAAATATTATGGCTCCTTCATGGACATCCTTCCAGGTCAGCTCCAACTCCGATGACTAAGGCGGAACTCCATCTTTTCCGTCTCGCCAGGACGCCAAAGCCTCGAACTTGATCTTTGTCCTCCAACTACTACAACTAGTAATGAGTTTACAGAGAATCACAAGTCGACACACGGGTCATTATACAATAGAATGACAACACTTTGGCTCCTGTCGGCTGACAATCATGACACGCAGGTCATGTTAAATTACACACATGCATCACATACATATGAGCCATACTATTCACATCAAACCTGCAAAACAAACTTATGCATAGAATCACATTCTACCATTTTGTGTGATCGTGTATGAAGCGCTACGCTACACACATTTTTGGAAATCACAGATCACATCTGCACTCCAATCACGACAAATTTTCTGATCTGGCCGATCTCATCGATCATTGCAAACCCGATTCGGATTTACCTTTCACAGTTAACCCTGATGGCGGATACTGACCGGTAGGGGTAGGTTGTGTCACGACCTCATCGATTCTGATTAACAAAAAACATAGCCTCAATATATCCTGATGTGCAGTTGATCTCATCAACCTTGCACATAGCCGATGTCATGAACGACGACAGATCTCATCTGCCGCCTCCACATATCAAATATGCATCCGATCTGAATCCAAATCCTATAACAGAGGATCTGATACAACAGTTGGGTTGTACCGTAGGTGCAGGTGCATCGCATGCAAATTAAAAAATTCCTAGGCGTAGAACATCCAAGAACATGCTACGGAGATGGATCACAGATTATTACCACTAGACGCGGAGTGCCATGAAGCGGAAGTAGAGTTGGGGCAGCGCGTTCGTGTGGTCCGTCTCGTTCCCATCTCCCTCGAACATCCAGTCGTCGGATCCCACGTACAGGTTCGCCGGAGCGGTGCAAGTGCACCGCCTCTAACGGTATCCGCGAGTGCAGGAGTAACACCTAGTGCGACGGACTGCTAGTTCCGATCACACGGTCCACGACAGCGAGTAGAGGTCGCTATTCGCAACACATGCAAACCCTAATGACGGCACTGAAGCGATCATCCGGATGGGTGTGTCGCACCTCCACTATATATAGACATCCGACGCGGGCTCAACTACTGGGCCTCACACAGATCCTAAAGCCCATGTGTTCCTTCCCTTAAGCGCGCGACCCTTTAGGTTCTTGTCCACTTGGTCGCAAGTCAGATCATATCCAACTCGACCTGTCGGTAGCGGCCTCTAGCAAGATGTGCCGACTCCAAGTGTCCGATGAAACTAGATAGGCGAACCTGTACTTCACACTTATGTTCCCTTTGCCACACGATATATGTTGTCGTGCACAAGGCGACATGGTCATCCTTGTTGCAGCACGACCTCTTTATCGTTTCGGTGAATCCCATCAACACTTCGGATTATCTCATAGTCCTCATCGCATGGCCATGCTTATCTAGGTCGGATCACCCGAGGGGGCCCAAAGTATATCTCTCCAGGTAGCAGGGGCAAATCCCATCTTGCTCGACCATGTCTCGCAGCATGGGTCTGGACAAGCCCGCAACCTACCTTTGTAACTACCCAGTCACGAAGTAGCGTTTGGTCGGCCAAAAGCAAGTCTATCACCATGCCTAGTACATGAGCCATCTCAGGCCGAGGACATAGAACGTATGTTGTACTAGAGACTCACAGATGACCTATCGCTGCATCTCATAGTTGGGTCTGTCCAACTCAGACCTTATGTTGACTCGGATCCGACTATGTCGAATCCAACTAGACCTTTCTGAGTCGATATTATCCGGCTAGCATCCAATGCTACATGGTCAGTGAGACTGAACCATCCACGGTGTCATATGGTAGTCTTATTAGTTGCGCGTCCACACAACCCTTTCGACTAGGGACTATTTAGGACAGTTATCATACAATGCATAGTCTCACAAACAAGTCACGTACTTATTAATACACATCATGATAATGTCCAAGGACTATCTTTATTCATAAACACATAGGAAATATCATCATACATGATTGCCTCTAGGGCATATCTCCAACATCTTGATCCCAAGGTCTACCACGATCCTGAGACCGGCAAGCAGCCCTTCATACTCGGAAGTGTTCTTCATTGATCTCTACCGGGGAAAGTGCATTTGAATCACATATTTGAGGTGCTCTCTGGTGGGTGCAGCAAGCAGCACTCCGGCACCGGCGCCTTGCAGCGAGAAAACCCCATCAAAATACAAGATTCACTCTTGATTAGTTTCTTTGCCGGGGAGAGTTGACTCTGGAACTGTCCATTATGCAATGAAATCCACCAGGGCTCTGCACTGAATGGTCGAAGTGCTTCCAAAGTGAGACCAAAGCTTGACAGTTCCAAAGCCCACTCTACAGTCCTGCCAGTAGCTTCTGGGTTCCGCAAAATCCGCTGAAGCGAGAAGCGAGTCACAACGGTGATCTCATGTTCTTGGAACTAATGGCGCTGCTTCCTCGAGTACATAAGAAGGACGAAGAGCAACTTTTGCATGCCAGAATATCTTGACCTAGCCCCCTGCATAGGGAGCTGACAAAATAGACTGGGCGCTGCACCACCTTGTTCCTCTCGACCGTCTCATTCAACTACACAGATCCTTCCTTGTCGGCACCAGACCCTGTCGGGGAATGTCCTGACTTGTCGCTCTGCGGCCCTGTCGTTGCCGCTGCTTCTTCATCAACTTCTCTTTCAGCCACTAGTGCATCACTTACCACTTGATTTGTTGCCGCTAGATATAGCAGCAATGACTCTTGTGGTTTTGGTGCAACTAGGACTAGCGAAGAGGAGAGGCACTTCTTCAAATTCTTCAGCGCTGCCTCTGCTTCCGGAGTCCATTTCATTGGACCTGCCTTCTTCAAGATTTTGAAAAATGGCAGGGCGCACTCAGAAGATTTTGAGATGAACCTACTTAGAGCAGCAACATAGCCTGCAAGACGGCGCACATCTTTGACATGTCTTGGTGCCTTAATTTGCTCAATTGCTTTGATCTTGTCGGGATTTGCTTCAATTCCTCATGGAGATAAAAAGAACCCGAGAAGCTTGTCGGATGGGACGCCGAACGCACACTTCTCAGGGTTGAGCTTCATGTTAATCTTACGAAGATTAGCAAATGTTTCTTCTAGGTCTAATATGAGTGTAGCCTTGTCCTTGGTTTTGACCACTATGTCGTCCATATAAGCCTCCATATTTCTATGTAGTTGGGGCTCAAAGCCAATCTTGACCGCTCTTGCAAATGTAGAACCAACACTTTTCAACCCGAAAGGCATACGCAAAAAGAAATATGTACCACATGGGGTGATAAATGTGATCTTCTCCTCGTCTTCCTTGGCCATGAAAATCTGATGATAGTCAGAATAGGCGTCATGGAAAGACAATAAGTCACAGCCGGTGGTGGAGTCCACAATCTGGTCGATGCGCGGCAAGGGAAAAGGATCTTTGGGGCAGGCTTTGTCGATGTCTGTGAAGTCAATGCATAGCCTCCATTTTCCATTCGCCTTGCGCACTACAATTGGATTGGCGAACCATGTTGGATGGAGTACTCCTCTGATCAGGCCATCCGCTACTAATTTCTTGATCTCTTCGGCAATAAACTATTGCCGCTCCAAAGCTTGCTTCCGGACCTTCTTCTTGACAGGCCGCACGTGTGGGCAGACGGCAAGGTGGTGCTCAATCAACTTCCTAGGAACACCGGGGATATCAGATGGTTTCCATGCAAACACATCGACATTCGCCCATAGGAAGGCGGCGAGCGTGCTTTCCTATTTGTTGTCAAGGCTGGAACTTATGGTGAAAGTTCCTCCCGTACCATCCTCCTTGGTGAGCACCTTCTTGGTCTCTGGCGGAGCTGCCTTGCACTTCTTGCTCTTGTCAGTGGAGCTCTTGGGCACATCCTCAATGGGAGCTCGGCACCCCGAGGAGGTGCGCTTGCCCGAATGTGCGTCAAAGGCCTTGCCGGTCTTCTTTCCCCCGGGAGTTTCAGCAGCAGGAGTAAGTGCTGCAACTGCCCCCCAGTAGAGTTGGTCGGCGCAGATAAGTGCGCTTTTCTTGTCGGAGTTGATCGTGATGACGCTCGCCGGCCCGGGCATCTTCAGCACGTTGTAAGCGAAGTGGGTGACCGCCATGAACTCGGCCAGTGTTGGGTGACCAACAATGCCGTTGTACGGCTACGAGATCCTGGCGACGTCAAGGACGATCTTCTCTGTTATGAAATTGATGAAGAAATTAATGAAGAATTTGATTTTCAGAACCCTACGACAATTGTACGTTGTGTCTGAAATCATCATTCTTATACGGTGGGTCACGCCATCAACCATAGTTGAAATTCTTCAAAGTTGAGTTTTTCGTCATTTTTGCAACTTCAATTTTTCAAATTCCTCAAGTTTGCAAATTCCTCAACTTATCAAATTCTTCAAAGTATGAAAACCGATGTTCTTCATTGACTATATATATATACACACACACATCTGGGCTATTCTGTTTCGCATAACAGAATATTATTCTGTTACCCCCCTTGAGCTGACGTAGTTTACAAATTGGACTGACGGTTTTTCGAGCGGGTGGACTGATGCTTTCATTACGCCGAACTAATCATCTTGTTTAGTTCAAAAACATAATAATCAAACATTGCAAGCAAAAATCATCGGAACGGGGCGTGTAATATATCGTCGGAAAGCCCTTGACATCTAAATTACGGTCATATAATTTGTTATTGTAAACTCATCATCGTTTAAGAGCAGTTTTGAAAAAAAAACGTTTTTTGAAAACTGACAACACGAATCCTATTTTGGAGTTAATTTTCAAACGGCTTGTCGGAATTGAGAAAATGAGATGGCGTTGGAAAGATGGTAAAAATATGCATCTTCCATGTGCAGATTGATTTTTCAAATTACGTACGATTTAAAAGTAATTTTGAAAATGGTAAAATTCCGGGTGAAATGTATTTTGGCGATTTTTTGCAAACGGCTTGTCGGATTGATGCAAATGACATGGCCTTGGATAGCTATAGAAAATGCACAACTTTTGTGTGTTGAAAGTTTTTTCTAATTCTTTGCGGTTTAAATTTGAATTCAAATTCAGTGAAATTTGGTTTTGAACAGGATTTTTTAAAAAAGTTTGTCGAAATAAGGCAAATAATATACCGATAGAAAGCTATAAAAAATGCAAAACTTAGTCATGTTGAACGTTTTCTCAAATTTGCAATCGTTTAATAGTAATTTCGAATACGGTGAGACCCATCTTGCTGTTTTCTCGTCCGAACAAAAAATACTCGTACTGATGAATGTGTGCGTTTGTACTGAGCATTTTTTAATGAATGTACTTTACTCTGTTTTTTGTACTGTTTTCGTTAGAAATTTTCAACCATTTGTCAGAGTAGAGCAAATTATATTATTTTGTTAGTATTCCCGAACTGACGACTTGGAGCACTTGTACTGCCGCTTTCCGTCTCGTCGAACTCATCGTTGAGCGGGAGCGTCGCATGGGGCCGGTGGGATGGGGCGGCGCGACGACTGCCTCGGCAGTAGGAGGCGGGTTGGGGTGGGGCGGGTCACAGCAAAGCGAAACCTCGTACTGACGCTTTCCATCTCGTCGAACTAATCATCGAGCAAGGGTGGGCTGGTTGGCAGCAGAGTCCAGCCTCGTACATGTTGGACGCATCGCTCCTTATATAGGGCTGGGGGTAACAAAATAATATTATGTTACTAGTAACAGAATAGCCCTGTCCTATATATATATATATGAGTTTTCAATGTCCTCAACATCATTCACTTATTACTAATTATTCAAGTTGATTTTCATCTAAGTGAATGTGATCGGACCCGTTCCCCCTCTATGCTAAACTCAACCCAGTTTGTTCTCAAATTTTTCATATGCGTCCTACTTTGAAACTCGTTCAAAGTCATCACGGTGTCCTTGACAGCTGAAGAATTTGTGAATGGAAACTTTAAAATCTTCACTATCCAAATTTTTGGTGCTTCTTGCTCAAACCGTTCCGATTCCCATGTCTGAATAACTGACGATCCCCCCACTATCTCCACTACTCAGAACATTGGTGACACAAGTCGCGAGGAGAGCAAGGGTCAGGGGCAATCTGGTCCAAAATCTTTGGGCAGATTGGCATTCACCTCCACTATAAATACCCTTTCCCTTTCACTGTGCTTAGTTACTCTTGACTCCCGCTCTCTCCCGAGCTCAAACCTAGCGCCGCCGCTAAAATCATTGCCGCCGGTGTGGAAGAGCTTCACTGCCTCGACCTCGCCATCGTTGTACACGCATTGGCCGTGGAAATCTTCACTCCACCACTGTTGTAGTTGTCTCCCTCTACCAAGCTAGGGCGTGGGAGATCTGGACGGACAAACTTCCCAAATTTCTTCTAACTATTTGTCATGTTCTTCATCAAGGTAAATAAAATCTAATTTTACTGCCCTTGTTCGATCTTCAAGTTTTCCACAAATTCCTCAAAGGTGTTTATTCTTCAAGAATCATATTCCAAAGCGCCTTACATGTTCATTCCCTTGATGTTTTTCCTAAGTTATGATTTTCTTCAAGATTCCTCAATTGTGTGGATCCTCAAATTTTGCACAACTCTGGAACCTAAGACTAGAACAATTAGTGAATTCCTCAAGACATCTATGGTCAAAATTCCTCAACTTGATGTATTTCAGAAAAAATTGAGAACGCATATAACCTCTTCAAATTCCTCGCACCTATACTCTGTTCATAGGTACAAAATGTCTATTGATGAATCACTAGGTTCTCATCAACTTAACTCATTTGTAGCGTTCCATGAAGATAATTTGCATACTTCCTCAGAATCCTCAAAAGTTCAGATTCCTCAGCCGAAGAAAATGTCTGATGGGAAAAGGCATAGAAAGGTGGAAAGAAACCTGTAGTACAAACTGTATTTGAGATACCTGATGAACTATATGAGGAATATTGCACTCCTGATGAAATAACTCATGGCAAGGAAACTACAAAGCAGTGAAAGATTCGCATACAGAAAATTGAGAGGAGATGGGCACGTGAGTGGAAAGAATATCGATACGTCACTCTAAAATACATGAAGAAATTCGCTCTTAAACCCCCATGCAATAGGCCACCCTTGCCTCCAAACCAAACTGCCGATCCCACTAGTCTCAAAACTGGTGATGACTTTCCTGAAGAATGGGAAAGACAACAAGCCAAGCTGACAAACAAGGCAAAAGAGGTTGTGAAGAAATTCAATGAAGACACAGCTGCTGCTGCTGCCTCTGCCGGGGCCTCTACTAGTGCTCTGAAGAAATCGATGGTGAAAAAATATGCAGTAAAATTGAAGTCCTCAACTTCAAAATCATCACTACAGAACCCTCCAGCAAGTTCTTCAAAGGCCTCTGTAATGCCTTCAATAGCTACACAATCATCAGCTGCTGCCACAAAGTCCTCAACACC
The DNA here is from genome assembly GCA_022496015.1 of Hordeum marinum. NCBI lineage: Eukaryota > Viridiplantae > Streptophyta > Magnoliopsida > Poales > Poaceae > Hordeum > Hordeum marinum. The sequence continues at coordinate 295,500,430 of CM039678.1, read as the reverse complement.
TGTGCACCTTGCACCATGTCAGATGACCAAGGGCTTCTCAATTCCGTCAGGTGTCTCTACAAGTCCCTCTGCTCAAGCACAGTCTTCAACAAGTCCTACTCTGTTGAAGCTAAAGAGAATAGCTGGACGAGGTCAAAGACCAAGTCCTCACACAATCAAAGGTGTGGTGAATGTACCCTCATGATCTGAGGATGATGTGCAGGCTGATGATGAAGAATTGGAGGAAATCATGAGAGAAAGTCAGCAAAGGGCTGCAATAGCCAAGGGCGGCTCTGTTCCTCTCATGTTGGATCCCAAAATGATCCTGAACTTCATTCACATATGGCATGAGGATCCCAGCACCCCACTTTCCTCACTGAACCTACCTCTTGGTGTGGACCATGTACTCACATACTTCATTGCTAAAGAAAAATGGAAAAGATATCAAGCTTTGAGGGCTAAGAGAAGCAAGGCCAGAAAAGAAAAAATTGTTTGTAACAATGTAATGAATTTGACTCTAAATGAACTCATCATGATTCAGTCCGAGATACGCTACCTTTCTAAAGAACAAGACAAGTATGATGCTAAATGGAAGGGCACCAAACTGAGATTTGTCAGGGCAGCCCAAGCTGCCGTTTAGGACCATAATAAGAGGGTTGCAGTTCGATCGCAACCTCAAATTCCTTAGGCTGAAGAATTTGCTCAGCCTGCTGAAGAAACTGCTCCCGCAACTGAAGAAATTCAGACTGCTGAAGAACCTGCCAGGGCAACCTCCATTGTTGCGCTTGAAGAAATTGCCAGGACAGCTGTGTCACAGCCCTAGAGTTTGCCTGAAATTGTTTGCTTCAACATCAGCATGTGCATCATGTCATCATGTTTAAATTCAAATGAACCTGAAATGGGGATTGTCAAGCCCTAGCACTCCCTCATTCAAACAATTACAATCAGCTAAGTTTTCTGATGTTTTCCTTTTGGTCCTTAAAATTGTTCCCTATTTCTCATAAATGTTGGCAACAACATACTAGGGGACATTCTAATTTTCAAAACAAATATAGCATTTTAAAATACTCATTTAATGCTACTGAAATCAATTAATAAAGCACTATAAATATTTTAGTTCTTTCAAAAATGCTGGAACTTTTTATGGAGCTTGGAAATATTCCAAACATATACTATAAAATAATTTCAGGATTTTCTGCTAAGGAATTTTTGTCCAAACTAAATAAAATAGAGGGCATCTAATAGAAAACAAAAACAAAAGTTAAAGAACCTTACCTGGCCCATTAGCCGGCCCAGCCCACTGGCTTGTGCCAGTCATCGTCCACCTCTGCGAGAATGCAGAGGCAAGACGAAGCACGGCGTCGGGCGGGCCAGCTCCTCGTTCGCACTGGCGAGCCCTCCCGCGTCCATACCCCGTGCTGGAGAACGCATGGAGTCCCCTCGAGCTCATCCTCTCCCCTGCTCCCTCCTTCCCCTCGCTTTTTCTCTTGCACCGTTCGAACTCCAACCGCCACCGTTCGCAACCACTGCGCCCACCGGCCTCCTCCAGCCCTCTAGAGAGCCCAGGTGCCCTGACTCGACTACATGGAGCACCCAGACGAAGCACTCAGTAGCGGGAGGCCTGCATCACCGATGTCGTCGCTGTTGTTTTCTTCATTGTCGGCCGCCGCGGATCTCCTCCGTCGATTCGCCACCTGCCGGCTGCCCCGAGATCGCCGAGGCCCTTGTCCAAACCACCTCGTGAGCCCCTCTTGCTCCTCCCCTAGACCCTCAGCTTCCCCCCTAGCGTGCCACAATCATCCAACCGTGCTGGTCCGAGTGCCGCCGCCGCTAGAACTTGCCGCTGCTGTCGGTCCCGGCAACCCCAACGACCTCCGAGACCATCCAGTGATGCGCGCAATCAGCAGCTCTCAAATGCATCTATCTGCGCGGCATTTGTTCACCGGAGGAGCAACTCCGGTGTGCCTCTGCCGCGGGGTATGGTCGTCACCGGTGATGCTGACGTGGCGACATCATTAGGACTCAATTGCCCTGCTAATGACACTCATGTGACAATGACACGTGGTCCCGGGCCCTGTTAATTTCAATTAGGCTTATAACTAAACTTCGTTAACAGTTGTGACACTGACATGTGGGACCCGCAAGTTAGAATTGACCTGGACCGGCCCTTTGACTTGCTGACGCAAGCATGACGTCATGATGACGCAGTAAATAATTTATTTAGTAAAAATATTCCGAAAATGTTTAAAACTTCTAAAAATCATAGAAAATAATCTATAACTCAGATGAAAAGAATTTATATATGAAAAATGATCAGAAAAATCCAATGAATCTGTTTATGCCATTATTACGCATGTTTGAAAAAGTTAACATCATCAAGTGGGACATTTTATGATTAGGGCAATATATAAAATATCATTTGGAGTTGGAATTCAAACTTGTTTGAATTCCAATTCAATTAACATGGCTAATTATAACTCTAGGTCAATTCAGTACCTTAACTTGTCATATCATACATCATGATTGTGCATTGCATAAGTTGAATGTTGGTTCTTCTTGTTGCCGGTGTTCGTCCTTCTCGGTAGATGATGGTTCTGACGATGTGAACTTTGACACTCATGAAGAGAAATGATATCTTCAGGACTGTCAGGCAAGCAAAAACCCCTTGAGATACTGATATGAACCCACTCTGTCACTCCTGCTCTCTTTTATTGCATTAGGACAATCATGATTCAACTGTTACATGTTATCGGTAGTTGAACCCATTCCTCTGCATGACCTGTCTTTGCCACAGTAAATAGTTGAAACCACTTAGCATGAGTAGCAACTTCTTGAGCCTTGTTGTGCTTACTCATCCATGCTTGCTTACTTTCTGTGGCTGCTATGCTTAGAGTCGTGTCGTTTCGGGTCTGATCCATCTGGGCGATGAATCGGAATGGCGGTGTTCATGTTCTACCATGTGAGAGCTAAGTGTGTGAACATGATTTGGTAAAGGTAACGATGAGAGGTCATGTAGGAGTACATGACAGGTTGTCTCATTGGGACTGACCTTAAGAACTGAGTTCTGTGTTTGTGATACAAGACAGTTGCTACCATACATTGGGCTTCGGTAACTCGACCCCTCTCGGGTTATTAATCGTCTAGACCTCTGCCGAGGAGTGGCAACTAGTTTCTGGTGTTTGTAGGAAAAGTGATGGCGACAGTGCATAGCGGTGCCCGACGGGGTGGGCTATGATGTCGTAGATGCACAGTGGCACGATGTACCAAGTGGCACCCGAACGATGGGCTTAGGAACCTTGCGCACATCGTTTGAGGCCATAGCGGAAACTTCGGCCGGACTTTCATGCGGGTTCAGTCTCAAATAGGCAATAAACCTGGACTAGGGTCTTGTGTGGTTGACGGTCGTGGCCGACGCCCACGCCAGTGCTTCCGCTTGAACGTTGCCGAGATGCATGATGTGCATATGGTGATCAGTGGTGAGAGTGTGTGTGAAGAAGTATACCCCTGCAGGGTGAAATAATCTGTTCGAACAGCCGCGTCCTCGGATATGGACTACATGGAGAACTTATGTGGTTCATAGAAAACTTGAAGTGGATACTCTAAAATGCGCAAGATAAGCGTGAGTGCTATGGATGGCCTTCTCGTAGGGAGACGGAGGTGGATCCATAGTGGTGTATTGATTGGAGAATATGTGGACTCGTGTGTGCTATCCCACCTCCAAGATACTACTTGTAGTCGTAGTATAGTTTAGCCAAGAGTCAAAGCTGACTTGCTGCAATAAACTCCACAACCCCCTTGATTGAAACTGATGCATATGTAGTTAGTTCTGATGTAAGTCTTGCTGAGTACCCTTGTACTCACGGTTGCTTAATTATGTTTTTGCATAGGAGACGTTAGTCTCATTAGTGGTACTTATGACGTGAAGTTCGATGTTGACCGGATTAGCTTGGGAACCCTAGACAGAGGTTTGGTTCCTTTGGTAGGGTCATTGTAGCTTTTTAGGCTCCTCTAGCCACTTTTGTAGATGTCTGTACCCAGACATATTTAAACTTCCACTTGTTTGATTGAATGCTCTGAATGTTGGGTCTTGTGACCCCTGTTTGTAACATGTTATTGTATTGGCTCTTCCGAGCCTTCTAAGTAAATGTTGTAATGGTGTATGGTTATGTTGTGATGCCATAGTTGTATCTATGCATATCGTGCATGTCATGCGTACGTGTGACGTGCAATGATATGTATGGGATCCAACACCTAGTTGTGTGCCTTTAGTAGTACTCTTTACGGGGAAATGCCTCTTTGTGCTTCCACCGAGCCTTGGTAGCTTGCTACTGCTCCGGACACATTGATTGATCGACATGTATCCTTCTTTGCCGTTGTCTTTGTCCCTTCGGGGAAATGTCTCGCAGTGTAATGGAGTCCCTGTAGCCTGCTACGACTCGTCTACGTGCAGTGACGACATTTATGTCCCACGGCATAATGGAGTCCTTGTAGCTTGCTATGACTCGTCTACACATGCTAGAGATCGACACCTACATTGTTGGGTTACGTATGTCTGTCCCTGTATGGATGTGCCACTTTGGTTCTACGACTAGTCATGTTGGCCCGGGTTCTTTGACATTTAAATGCTAGCGACACATTCACATACATGAGTCAAAAAATGCAAACGGTCCCGGCCCAGGTAAGGTGGCAGCCGTGGAGACAACCATGCGTGAGACCGCAAAGTGATGTGATGTGTTACAGGCTAGATTCTTATGGCTTAGCGGGGTCCCGACAAGCTGAACCTTTTGCTATGCCTGATGAAATTGAGACCACAAGGGCGACTGCATCAGTCGTGCCTGAAGAAAATGCTCCTCCTTCACCCTCTGTAGAAACCGCAAAACCCTCAAGGGTGAAAATCATCAACGTTCCTTCTGCATCAAAAGCAAAAAAACTAAGGCTACGAAGAAGAAGGTGAAAGTGCGTTATATCAACTAGAGGGGGTGAATAGGCGATTTTTACAAATTCATCACTTGAGGAATTTCAGCTCGAGGAATTTGAAATATGATGAATAACTAGCAGCGGAATGAGTAATCAAGTGCATGAGAAACATAGCAGTGGCATAGTCATCCTGATGAAATAAAGCATGCACATATTACAGGTAGTGGGATATAGGATAAGCAGGTGAGGAACAAGGTAGCTTGAAGAATTTGAGGTGAGGAAATTGTGTCTTGAGTCAAATTCTTCAAACAGTAACGATCAATTTCATCAACAAGTATATGAGGAAGTGGAAGTATTGAGGAAATAGAACTAGGTATCTCGATGAAGACAATGGTTTAATGACCTAGTTCCAACTGATGTGATAGTCGTACGTTTGGTTTGGAGCGGCCTGGTATTCAAACCAGAGGACACACAGTCCTAGGACACACAGTCCTTACCGTATTCTCCTTGAGATAAGGTCACAAAGTCCTCGCCCAACAATCGTGGTAAGTCTTCAGGGTAGACTTCCAAAACCCTCACAAAGTGGTCACCTGGCGATCCCCAATTGACTGCTGGATGCTCTAGACCAAGGTCACTCTGTGATCCCCAATTGACTGCAGGATGCACTAGACAATGACGCCTAACTGTCTGGAAGATACAAAGTCTTCAAAGTTAACAAGTGTCGGTTCCACACAGGAACAATCTCTTTAGTGATGCTCAATCACTTTGATTTGGTGGTTCGGATTTGTTTTTTTTACTAGCTATTGTAGGGCAAAACAACCCAAAGATTTTCTTTTATTCCATAACACAACATACAATTTAAATGATCTAATCTAAGGGAGGGGAGAAGGGTGGTGGGGTGGGGCTGAAGCACTAACCTCATGGGGGTAGAAAGGATACCCACTTTAACAGGTCATCCATAAGACTAGACTTAAGTCTATGAACTAGTAAAGAAATTTCATGCTTAAAGTTACACTCCCACCTATTGAAACTAGGGAGCTCATTCCGGAAGACCTTGGCATTCCTAGTAGTCTTAGATGTTCCAACATGTAGTGAAAACTACCTCATCAAAGAAAGGCTGATGAAAATCTCTACGAGCCCATATAGAAACATCCCACACGGAGTCCCACTGCCATTCAATTTGTAGATAATTCCAAACTGTGTTGCTGAACATGCATGTGCAGAATAGATGATCCCTATACTCCTTGACCCTGGCATGGCACAGGACACACATGTTAGATTCGGAAACATGCCAGTGTCTACACTCTAGCATATCTTGCGTATTCAGTCTATCCATGATTAACATCCATGAAAACACTTTGATTTTCCTGGTGCAGCAGCTCTTCTAGACCCAATTGAGCAGAGGGTTTCTTGGGATTGGTTTGTGGACATGCAAGTAAAATTTCATTGCCAAATACCCTTTGCCATCATCCTTCCATAACCAAACATCATTGACAGAATGATCCATGGGGAGATGTTGGAGTAGGCTTTGAACAGTTTGCAACTCAGTGAAAGCTCTTAGACAAAGGTAGCTGAAATAACTGAGTTAGATATCATGAAAGGCCTTGAAAACCTCCTAAGTTGTGGTAAAAGGGTCAACAACAAAGGAAAACAACCATTTAAACCTGTTAGCCAAGATACTCATGGTGTTGTCTAGCAACCAAGAATCAGACCAAAAGAGGAAAGTGTCCCCTTTATTTGGCTAGACGTATGTGACTACTTTGAAACTGTCCAGCTTCTTGCAAATATCTTTCCACCAGAAAGACCCACACAAGGTTTTACCTTGTGGCACCCTATCATGGTAATATGTGTTCTAGATGAGATTTACCCAAGGTACATTAGCCTTGTTGAAAAAATTATCCGCATGCTTTAGCAATAGTGCATAATTTTGCACAACCAAGTTTAAGATTCCAAGTCACCCTTTTGTCTTCGGTTTACAAACTAATTTCCAAGAAGAAAGTGCAGGAGCTTGGTCCTGTCCATTTTCCTCCACAAACACTGTCTCTGGATTCTCTCTAGCTGCTTCAAAATTCCTGGTGGTATTTCCAGACTGGAGAGAAATAAAATTGGGACCAAGGACAGGGCAGAATTAAGGTATGGCAATCTACCACCTTGAGCCAGAAAAGAGGAACTTGCAGAAAGTCTCCTTTCCATATTGTCCACCAAAGGCATTAGATCAACAATCCTAGGCTTAGTGGTACCGACTGGCAATCCCAAGTAAGTAAAGGGCAAGGAACCAACTTTGCGTCCAATAGAAGCAGACAGCCTATGCAAATCCTTATGATTGACATTAATGGGGATCATATAAGATTGGTGATAATTAATGTGAAGACTATTTGATTGAGAGAACATTAGGCTCATGGCCTTTAATTCCAGTAGTTGTCACTCCACAGCAGGCAAAATAATAAGAGTGTCATCTGCATATTGCACAATTGGGAAGTCCTAATCATGGCAAGGAAATGGTAGGTGAATCTTTCCCTTCAAGACCATATCATTGACTAGAATCTGCAGAAAATCTATTGCAATGGCCAAGAGAAGTGGAGACATTGGATCACCCTATCTAACCCCCTTCTTACACATGAATTTCTTTCCAAGAACCCCATTGTGCAGAACAGACGATGAGCCAGTGGAAATAAGTTGTTTAACCCAAAATATCCATCTCATTAAATCCATTGTGCCTTAAGACTTGGTAAAGAAATTCATGCTCAAGGTAATCAAAGGCTTTCTCGAAATCCAACTTCAGAATAACAATTGGCCTCTTGGATTGGTGACATTGGTGCAGGTACGCCAAATTCCAACCCACGCAATCCAGAATTGTCCTCGTTTTAATGAAACCATACTGGTTTTTGTGAATGCATCTCATGATTTGTAACTTGAGGCTATTGGCAGTCATCTTAGAAAGGAATTTCAAGCCCATCCCAGTCAAAGAGATGGGTCTGAAATCACTAACCTCCTTAGGGGATCTTTTCTTTGGAACCAATGTGATCTAGGAGGAATTCATGCTTTCCAGGAGGGCAGATCCATCATGAAAGGCATTTGAGTTTTTCCTCACTAATGATTTTCATGAAAGTCCTCGGAGGATGGGTTGCTCTCAAATGACAAGTGTTAGTTCTCTCTCGGAGCAGCCAACCAACTAGTGGTTGTGTGGCCTGGCTATTTATAGCCAGGGTGCAACCTGACATGATAAGACATAAAATCCCCCAATGATATGACCGTTATGTGGATAGGTTTATTGGGGATAGCTAGCGCTAAGCACAACAACGGTCGGAATTTCAAACTATGAAAGTCCTCAGGCTTATCATGTTCCTCACTATTAGGCAATTCGCACGGCAAAATCCTAACTCCTCAGTCAGACCAATTTCATCAGAGCCCAGAAGAACTTCGTCTCTGTCACTGAAGAACTTGACTGAACTGCAAGAGATTTCCAATGGATTTACTCGAAGGATTGGATAGGTTGAGGCTTTTGGAGTTGAGCATCAGATGGAAAATTTCCTTAGTATTACCTCGGTCCCCTTTAATAGTACGGTGTTTCCTATGACTCAAAGAAATGAAATGAAACTACGAAACCAAAAGTCTTCACGCTTCATAGTCCTAGTTCATATCTTCAAGGTCACACCAACTTCTTCATTTTCAAAGTCTTCGGGGAATACGAAAGTCTTCAGCAAGTTCTTCACCAAAGTCTTCAGGTGAAGACATACATTTTTAGGGGTGGATAATCTCCGAATATATCAAACTCCTCATTGACTTATAGAGCCTGTGTACACTCAAAAACTAATTAGTTCCTTAACCTATAAGTTTTCAAAACACCAAAATCACTAAGGGGCACTAGATGCACTTACAATCTCCCCCTTTTTGTGATTGATGACAAATAGGTTAACTTTTCAACGGGGAGAAAAATATGGAATGTAAGTACCGAGTTTGAGGAATTTGATTGCAAGATATAGAGGAACTCCCCCTGAAGATATAGAGGAATTTGTTTTGGACTACAAATTCACATGGCAGGTTAAAAACATGGAGAACTCCCCCTATGTCTTGTAATTCATACACGCATTTAACATATGATATGAAGAATTTGAAATGCATGATGAAAATGGTGTCTGACGAAATTCAGCATGCATGCATTAAGGTAACTTGAGCAAATATCATGCGGAAAGTAGTTCAAAAGACTCAGACCACCATCAGACTTAAGTTTACAACTCAACCAACAAAAGCTTCAAAAGAGCGAGAGTTGTAACTTAAACAAGAAAACAGACCATATATAGAGACCCGCTTGAAAACTAACTCAAATTTTATCTCCCTTTGTCATTGAAGACCAAAAGGGACGAAAACTGGGGACTAACGCCCCTTGAAGAATTTCATCTTGAGGGTGATGAAGGAACGTCAGTGTTGTCGGGGTCGTTTGTCGATGCAGGGCCCGCCATAGTGTCATCAATGTCCTCAGCATCATCCGTCTCGCGTGATGAAGAATATGAGCTTGTAACCAGCCGAGGAACTAGAACTTTCTTGAATTTCTTCTAAGGAGGACGAGCCTAGTCAAGGTTTTGCGCAAGATTCATATCCTTCAATTCTTTAGGAGTCTTGAGGTGAGACAGAATTGCCTAAGTGTGGTTGAAGACTTCATGGAGGTAGTATTGGTTCTTCCTCATAGTGTTGTGCGTGACAGTCATGTCTTGAAGAAGTGCACCAAACTGTCGCTTGACACATTTGTGGTTGCGATCAACCTTCTGATGAAGACTTATGGGAAGCACATGATCTGTCATCACTCGAGGAGTAGACTCTTGAGGCTTTTGCACTGAGGATTTTGCAGTAGAGTCTTGGGTAGCAGTGTCATCATTGGTGGAAAAAGATGCAGCTTTGTGAAGCTGACCATCAACCGAACGAGTACCTTCATCAATGACATCTTTGCCTTTTCCTTCGACTGAAGAAAATGTGTGCTTGAGGACTTCAATAGGAGGTAGAAAGCCGAAGTGATTCTGGAAGTCAGCCTTGAAGGGAAATGAAGACCTTGATCTGATGAATTTCATGATCCAGGGAGCATTAGGCTTCAATTCACATGGGGCTAAAGTTGCATTGGCCAAAGTCCACATGAAGAAATCCTGGTAGTTGATGGGAATCCCATGAATGATGTTGAACAACATGTTCTTCATGACCCCCTCCACTTCTTCTTCTTCTTCTTCAGAGTTGTGGCCCTTCTAAGGGCTAAGGGTATTTGTAAGTATGTGGTACACTGTCTTGGGCACATAGAGAAAATCCTTCACTAGGAAGGTAGTCCTTTGAGGTTTTCCAGGAGCCAAAGGCTTCATCATCACTTGCATCATGTGGTTGGGCAGAGCAGGTTCATCTAAGAGGCTTTGTGCTCCTTCTAAAGGAATTGGAACTCGGACTGATCGAAGCAATTCTGATGCTGGTGCAGTGTAGTGAGTACATCCAGTCATCTAGTCCAAGAGCCACGAGTTGATGTCAGAAGCATCACCTGTGATGTGCAAGGTGGCATAAAATTGAAGAATCTTCTCTTCATTCCAATCACGGATATCCACACAAAATGGAAGAATTCCTGCATCGTGAAGAACTGTTAGCACCAGTGTGAAGGATGGAATAGTTTCCATATCCACATGAGGAAATTGATGATGCTCAAAGAATTTCTTCTTGTCAAATAGCACTGATGCATAGTAATTCATCTGCGTGGTTGTCCAGAGTTTGGTGCGACCGGCTCTTGCAGAGTCATATGGATTTGGCCAAGTGAAGAAAATGTGCTCATTAAAGAGATATTTCTTGATAAATTTGGGGCGCTTTGAGCCTTTGAATGGAATCCTAGGCTTCGGTTGAAGGTGTGATTTAAAGCGGCCAACAATTTCTTTAGGCATTGGTGGAACTTCTTCAGACTGAGGAATTTGCATAGCAGGTTCCTCAGTGGTAGTTGGAGCAACAATTTCCTCAGGTGATGCACCTGGAATATCTTCAGTGACAGTTGTAGCTAAGTCATCAGATCCTATTTGAATTTCTTCAGTCTGGGCTGGAGACAGAGGAATTTATGATAGAGGAGTGGTCATAGGTCATTTTGGGTGTGCAGCTTCCCAATATTCATCATTGATTAGACGTGTTGTGTTTCCAATGTCCACCTCCTCTTCCATTTCTTCAAGGCTGGCCTCTTCAGCAGTAAACGGTGGCTAGGGCGATGATACCAGTGGAGTTGAAGCATTTTCTTCCACTTCAATTTCCATATCAATCTACTCTGAGGTAGCAGCAGACCAACCCTTTTCCTCTTGATCATCATTTGGGATGACATAGTCAACACCAAATGGTACTATTTCATAGGCTGGTACGGAGCTGATAGGAGTTGCATCAAACGACTCAGTCGAAGAACTTGGCAGTGTCGTCAATTGCTTCATTGCCGAAGAATCCGTCGTTGATGCCTTTCTCTTCAGTACCTTTGTCTCCGCAGCCTTAGTTTTCTTCACTTCTCATGTAGAAGGAATGTTGTCGTTCTTCACCCTTGAGGATTTTACAGATTCTGCACTGGGTGAAGCATGAGCATTTTCGTTAGGCATGACTAATGCAATCACCCTAGTGGTATCAATTTCATCCGGTACAAAAGTGGAGGTTGCCCTGGCAGGTTCTTCAGCAGGTTGAGCGGATTCTTCAGCCAAGGGAGCAGTTTCTTCAGCAGGATGAGCAGTTTCTTCAGCCTGGGGAATTTGAGGTTGAGATCGAGCTACAACCCTTTTGTTGTGGTCCTTGATGGCTTTATCAGCGACATTGACGAAACATACCTTGGCGCCTTGCCAATCAGCATAGTATCTGTTGAAGTTGTCACAGAGGTCTTTATCACAAATTGCATCTTTACTAGCTCCTCAGGAGAAAGCTTCAGAACGTTGTTCTTCAAGAAGTGCTCTTTTTTTGTACTGAGCTTTCTTGGTTTGTTTGGCCTTTTCATACTTCCACTTTTCTTCAACGATGAAGGCAGTGAGAACATGATCTGCACCAGGAGGCAGCTTCAAATCATCAATTGGTGTGTTGGGATCCTTGTGCCAGATATCAATGAAGTTTAGCACCATTTTTGGATCCAACCACAAAGCAATTTGAGTGCCCTTTGCTTGAGCCACTCGTTCTTGCTTGTTTGTGATGATTGCAATCAGTTCCTCATCATCAGCTTCATCTGAAGAATCTGATGGTATTTTGAACACCACCTTCTTCGGTTGAGGACTTGGTCAAATGCCTCGTCCAGCAGTAGCTTTCATCTTCATTAGTGAAGGACTAGTTGAGGAATGTGCTTGGGAAGAGGAACTTGTAGAAATCCCTAAAGCAATTGAGAAGCCCTCGGTCCTCTGACATGTTGCAAGGTGCACTGGCATTGAGGATTTTGAGGCAGCAGCTGAAGATTGTGCAGACACAAAAGGCATTGTAGAGGCCTTGGAAGACTTTTCTTGAGGAATCTTCTATGAGGATTTTGAAGTTGAGGACTTTGACTACACAACAGACTTCTTCACAATAGTTTTCTTCGGAGCACTGGCAAAGGCTCCGACAGTGGCAGCAGCAACAGAGCCTCGTTGAATTTCTTCACGGCCTCTTTTGCTTTCTTTGCCACCTTGGCTTGATGTCTTTACCATTCTTGAGGAAAGTCATCACCAGTTTTGAGGCTAGTGGGATCAATAGTTTTGTTTAGAGCCAGGGGTGGCCTGTTGCACGGGGTTTTAACTGCGAATTTCTTCATGTATTTTGGAGTGACATAGTGATATTCTTTCCATTCACATGCCCATCTCCTTTCAATTTTCTGTATACGTATCTTTCGCTACTTTGTATATTCCTTGTCATGAGTTTCTTCATCTGGACTGCAATATTCCTCATACAGATCATCGGGTATCTCAAAAGCAAATTTTCCCATCAGCCATTTTCTTCGGCTGAGGATTCTGAACTTTTGAGGATTCTGAGGAAGTGTGCAAATTATCTTCAAGGAATGTTGCAAATGATTTAAGTTTATGAGAACCTAGTGATTCATCAGCAGACGTTTTGTACCTATGAACAAAGTATAGGTGCTAGGAATTTTAAGAGGTCATATCCGTTCTTAGAAATTTTCAAAATACATCAAGTTGAGGAATTTTTCCCATAGATGTCTTGAGGAATTTCACTAAGTGTTCTTGTCTTAGGTTCAAGAGTTGTGCAAATTTTGAGGATCCACACAATTGAGGAATCTTGAAGAAAATCATAACTTAGGAAAATCATCAAGGGTATGAACATGTAAGGTGCTTAGGAATATGATTCTTGAAGAATAAACACCTTTGAGGAAATTGTGGATAACATGAAGATCACACAAGGGTAGTAAAATTAATTTTTTTTACCCTGATGAAGAACACGACGAACAGTGAGAGGAATTCAGGGAAGTTCGTCCATCCAGATCTCCCACGCCCTAGCTTGGCAAAGGGAGACGGCTACTGTGGTGGCGGAGTGAAGATTTCCGCATCCGAGGGGAGTACGGCGACAGCGAGGTCGAGGTAGTGAAGCTCTTCCACACCGGCAGCAATGATTTTAGCGGCGGCGCTAGGTTTGATTTCGGGAGAGAGTGGGAGTGAGGTGTAACCGAGCACAGTAAAAGGGAAGGGGGTATTTATAGTGGAGGTGAAAACCAATCTGCCCGAAGATTTTTGACCAGACTGCCCTTGACCCTTGCTTTCCACGCGACATGTGGCACCCATGTTCTGAGTAGTGGAGATTGTTGGGGATCGTGGGTTATCCAGTCGTGGGAATAGGAACAATTTGAGCGGGAAGCGCCGAAAATTTAGATAGTGAAAATTTTCAAGTTTCCTTTTGCAAATTCTTCTGCTGTCAAGGACACAGTGAAGACTTTGAACGAGTTTCAAAGTAGAACGCATTTGAAGAATTTGTGAACAGACTGGGTTGAGTTTAGGATATAGGGGGAATGGGTCCGATCACATTCACGTAGGTGAAAATCAACTTGAAGAATTAGCAATAAGTGAATGTTGTTGAGGACATTGAAAAATTCATATATATATATATATATATATATATATATATATATAGTCAATGAAGAACACTAGTTTCATAGTTTTGAAGAATTTCAAAAGTTTACGAATTTGAAAACTTGAGGAATTTGAAAACTTGAAGAATTTGCAAAATGGCGAAAAACTCAACTTTGAAGAATTTCAACTATGGTCGGTGGCGTGACCCACCGTATAAGAATGTTGATTTCAGACACCGCGTACAATTGTTGTAGGGTTCTGAGAATCAAATTCTTCATTAATTCCTTCACACTTAGAGAGTTATTCTTCATTGGTTGAAGAAAAACGTCACTTAGTGTGTTGCACATCTAAGTCATCAATTTTGCATAAATGTTAGGATGTGTGTCTTTTTCAAAGAACATTCGAACATTCGAAGATATTTAGCTAACACTGCAACTTGCAAAATCTCTTTTCATCTAAGGGCTTTGTGAAGATATCGGCCAATTGTTCTTCAGTATGGATGTGGTCGATGGAGATGTTGCCCTTGAGTACATGATCTCGAAGAAAATGATGACGAATCTGGATGTGCTTGGTCTTGGAACGGGAACTTGGTTGTAAGCAATCCTAATAGCGCTCTCGTTGTTGCAGTAGAGAGGCACATTTTTCACCTTGATGTCGTAGTCCTTGAGCGTTTGCTTCATCCACATCAACTGAACGCAAGATGAACCAGCAGCAATATACTCAGCTTCAGCAGTAGATAGTGACACGCAATTCTGCTTCTTTGAGGATCAACAGACTAAAGATCGTCCAAGGAAATGACATGTGCCTCTGCTTAATGGTAACCTTGTGGATAGATAGAATATGTGAATAGCTTCAAGTCTATCCACAAGTGCAAAAGTTTCATCAAAGCCAATTCCTGCAACCTGTGTGTAGGCTTCAGCTAAAAGACGAGCCTTATTCCTTACCACAAGGCCATTTTTATCTTGCTTGTTGTGGTAGATCCACTTGGTACCTATGATGTTGTGCTTGCGAGGTCTGGCCGCTTGACAAGTCCCCACACGTTGTTGAGTTTGAATTGATGCATTTCCTCTTGTATAGCTTGAATCCACTCAGGTCCTTGAATGCTTCATCAACTTTGGTGGGCTCTATGATAGAGAAAAAAGCAAAGTGTCCATAAAAGTTAGTCAAATATGAAGCTCTTGAGCGAGTGAGGGGACTTGGTGCATTGATGTCATCGATGATTTTGTCAATCTGCACTTCATTTGGAACTCTTGGATGAGAGGTTGACATGGCTGAGGATTTTCTTTAGCACCATTTTCTTCAAGTGTATCAGCATGAAGATCTTCATTCGTTGGAATGACTTCGTCAGTGTGTATGACATCTTCAGTAGCCTTCAGCTTAATAGATTCCTCAGGAGACTTTTCATCTAGCATAGAAGGCAGGTGCTTTCTTTGCGAGCCGCCAGTTTCATCAAACCGCACATCTACAGTTTCAACAGCCTTATGGTGGTAGGTGTTGAAGACTCTGTAGGTGTGAGTGTCCTTTCCATAACCAAGCATAAAACCTTCATGTGGTTTCGGTGCAAATTTAGAACTATGGTGAGGTTCTCTAATCCAGCATTTTGCACCGAAGACTTTGAGATAACTTACACTGGGTTTCTTGCCAGTCATGAGTTCATATGAAGTCTTCTTGAAGAATTTGTGAAGATATACCATGTTAATGATGTGGCATGTTGTATCAATTGCCTCAGGCCAGAAGCGACGAGGAGTCTTGTATTCATCAAGCATGGTGCAAGCCATCTCAACAAGAGTCGTCATCTTGTGCTCCACGACGCCGTTCTGCTGAGGAGTATATGGGGCAGATAGCTCATGAGTAATACCAAGTTCATCAAGATACTCATAAAGATTGGTGTTCTTGAACTCAGTTCCATTATCACTCCTGATATGCTTGATCTTGATGCCGAAGTTTGTAGAGGCCCTTGAAGCAAATCGTTAGAAGACATCATGCACTTTAGACTTGTATAGAATAATATGCACCCAAGTGTAATGAGAGTAATCATCAACAATGACAAAGCCATACAAACTTCAAGAATTTGTTAGTGTGTAGTAATGAGTGGGGCCAAAGAGGTCCATATGAAGAAATTCAAAGGGTCGAGTCGTAGTCATGATTGTCTTCGAGGGATGCTTGGATCTAGTCATCTTCCCAGACTCACATGCACCATAGAGGTGATCCTTGAGGAATTTGACACCTTCAATGCCAATGACGTGCTTTTTCTTCACGAGCGTGTGCAAGTTCCTCATACCAGCATGTCCAAGTCGTCGATGCCACAGCCAGCCTTATGAGGACTTTGCAAGGAGGCACGTGGCAGGCTGA
Source organism: Hordeum marinum (assembly GCA_022496015.1). Lineage (NCBI taxonomy): Eukaryota > Viridiplantae > Streptophyta > Magnoliopsida > Poales > Poaceae > Hordeum > Hordeum marinum. The sequence goes on along the minus strand of CM039678.1, from coordinate 295,484,168 downwards.
GGACCTATAGAGAAATCAACAATATAGAAGTCTCCTCTCCTAAAGCCTTTGAACACTTTGGAATTGTTAGATTCCATGACAACAACACAATGATATTTTGCAAAGACGACAACCACATCAAGAGCATTGAGACAAAACATAAGGTTGAACCCGAGGGATTCGACAAGCATCACCTTATCCATGTGTCGATCCTTTGAGATTGCAACCTTACCTAGACCCAATACCTTGCTTTTTTCCTTTGTCAGCGTAGGTGATATGCTTCAGATGAGCTGGGGCAAGTGGCAAATTCATGAGTAGATTCTTGTCACCAGTCATGTGGTGCATCCACTATCGAGGACCCACTCAGTAGCTTTTGGAGGTTCATTCTCTAGATGAATTAGTACAACTTACGAACTCATATGCTTCGGAGACAAGAATATGATATCAAATTCATCAGACAGAATTTCATCACACAATATGGTAACTAAAGTAGTGTGAGGACATGAGAAATGAGGAATTCATTTGTACATGATTAGCTTGCGTCCTTTCAAGCATTTCCTCAGGTCTCTAGCAAATTCATCAAACGTTCAAGTTCATCTGGAGACATGACCCTACATAAGAGATTAGTTCGGTTTCTTCACCACCCACATCTAGAGGGGTGGTAAAGGGTTCATCATTCTGCGAGCACCATATGAGAAGGCATGCAATGAAGCAAGTGCGCTTCGTTTCGCAAGACGAGGGTTAGAGTACTCATATGAATAAGCAGAGAAATTGTTCGAGGACTTATGAACATAGTGATCTGAAGAATAATGCACATATTAAGAACTCTTAGATTCTCCCTGCGAAATAGATGCATTAGCGCGAGAATGATATTTTTGACCATTTGAGGAATTTGGTCCATATGAAGAATTTGGTCTAGGGTTCCTGTTCTTCATGAGTGGTGTCGTGACGACATTCACTTGAAGATTTTGTAAGCAGCTCTTGGGAACCCAGATTTTCTTCCTAGGTGAACCGTTCCTACAATTAGTACCAACAAATATGGCAAATACTTCACCTTTCTGATTTTTGAAGAGTTTGTTGTTGGACTCAAGAGACTCATCAGAGGAATATGAAGTTTCATAAGTAAAGCCAGATAAAGTGGATGGATCTATAGGAGGTCCTTTCATAGCAACCCATGAGGTTTTGGGTTACTGCTCAGGTGTCCAGTAGGATCCATCAGCATTGAGTTTCCTCTCAACGGCAACACCCTCTTTCCTAGGGTTACTGTTCATAATCTTCTTCTAAGGACATCGCAAAGGGTTTGATGCCCTTTGAGACTTTTGTACATGCCTGTCATATACAATTCCTTCAACCCTGCATTTTTGTCAATGATACATGTGGTATGCTCAGATGAGGAATTTGTAACCACGAGAATAGTTGAAGAATTTGAAGCAATAGAAGAATTTGATCATTCAGGTGAAGAATTAGCAGTTTCACATTCGATGCATTTCAAACAAGGTGGAACAAAATCTTCTTGAGCGGTAGTGATCTGTTGATCCAGTAAGGAATCATTTTCCCTTTGGAGATCCTAATGAGACACTCTTAGTTTCTCAAGATCTTGCTTTCTTTGAAGAAATTCATAAGAAAGCTTCTCATGATCGGCTAAGAGAGCATTATGATAACTCTGAAGGTTATCATACTTTTTCTAGAGACTTTTCAGATCGTCAGACAGAGTTTGAGTCCGATCCACTTCCTCATTTAACAGATCATCGCTTTTGTCTAGCTGTTTCTGAAGCTTTTCAAGTGCACTTTATTTCCTAGTGGCAAGATTACCAAGTTTGGCACAACTAGGTTTCACATATTCATCAGATTCACCATCACTTTATTCAGAGGAGTGATGCTTATGTACCTTGGAACCTTTAGCCGTGAAGCAATAGGTGGGAGCATAATCATCATCGCTGACGTCATAGTAATTGGAGTAGTCATTTTCTTCATCGTTGAAGATGGACTTGCTGACGAAAGCACTAGCGAGAGCAAGGCTAGCAACGCCAGATATTGATTCAACCTCAAATTCTTCCTCTTCTTAATATTCTTCAGATTCTTCTTCTGAGTCCATTTCCTTGCCAATGAAAGACCGAGCCTTTCAGTAACCATTCTTCTTGTGTGATGAGGACTTTCAAGACGAGAACTTTATAGATGAGGACTTTGAAGATTTCTTGTTTTTCTTCGAGTCATCTGAACCATCGACCTTGTACTTCTTCTTTTCTTTGATTCTTTTTCCCATAGAGCATAGGTAAAGATGAAGCAACCTGATTTTTTGCATTTGTGAAAATTTCTCTTCTTGTAGTTACCTGAGGAGTCCGACTTCGTCAAGCCAGTGTATCGAATGAGGAATCAAGAGATCTCAGCAGTTTCTTCACCACTTCGTGATCGGTGATGTAAGTGGCACCTAGTGCTTGAAGCTCGTTGGAGATATCAGTCAGACAATCAAAAGTTTGTTGAACATTCTCATTGTTGAGTCTTTTGAAGCAGTTGAAGAGATTGCAAAGAACATCAACACGAGAGTCACGTTGAGTGGAAACACCTTCGTTGACTTTGCATAGCCTATCCTAGATAAGCTTAGCAGACTCCAAAGCACTTACTCTGCCATATTAACCTTTGCTCAGATGGCCACAAATGATATTCTTCGCTTGAGAATCGAGTTGCTTGAATCTCTTCACATCTGTAGCAGGGACCGTGGGAGTAACAGAGGGAACACCATTTTCCACAACATACGAGAGATCATTGTCAATTGCCTTAAGATGCATGCGCATCTTTTTCTTCCAGTAGGGATAGTCCGACCCGTCGAAGGTAGGACAACCTATGGAAACCTTGATCATACCTACAGTCGACAGAACTAGAACTCCAGGAGGTTAAACCAAAATCACGGAACAAGGGAGTACCAATTGAAAGTGCGTTATATCGACTAGAGAGGGGTGAATAGGCGATTTTTACATATTCATCACTTGAGGAATTTCAACTTGAGGAATTTGAACTGTGATGAATAACTAGCAACAGGATGAGTAATAAAGTGCATGAGAAACATAATAGTGCACAGATTATAGGTAGCATGATAACGGATAAGCAGGTGAGGAACAAGGTAACTTTAGGAATTTGAGGTGAGGAAATTGTGAATGTCTTCAATCAAATTATTCAAACAATAATGATCAATTTCATCAACAAGTATACGACGAAGTGGAAGGGTTAAGGAAATAGAACCCGGCAGATCGATGAAGAACATGGTTTGGTCACCCAGTTCCAACTACTGTGACAGTCATACGTCTCGTTTGGAGAGGCCTGGTATTCAAACTAGAGGACACACAGTCGAAGGACACACAGTCCTTACCGTATTCTCCTTGAGATAAGGTCACAAAGTCCTCACCCAACAATCGTGGTAAGTCTTGAGGGCAGACTTCCAAAACCCTCACAAACTGGTCACCCGATGATCCACAATTGATTGTTGGATGCTCTAGACCAAGGTCACTCCGTGATCCCCAATTGACTGCAAGATACACTAGACCATGATGCCTAGCCGTCTTGAAGATACATAATCTTCAAAGGTAACAAGGGTCGGTTCCACACAGGAATAATCTCCTCAGTGATGCTCAATCACTTTGATTTGGTGGTTAGGATTTGGTTTTTTCTTAACTGCTGATTTTCTCTCAAAGTCCTTGGAGGATGGGTTGCTCTCAAATGACAAGTGTCAGTTATCTCTCGGAGCAGCCAACCAACTAGTGGTTGTGTGGGGTGGCTATTTATAGCCAGGGTGCAACTTGACATAATAAGACATAAATGCCCCCAATGTTATGACCGTTATTTGGATAGAATGATTGGGTACAGCTAGCGCTAAGCACAACAATAGTCAGAATTTTGAACTATGAAAGTCCTCGGGCTTACATATTCCTCACTTGTAGACAATTTGCAATGGCGAAATCCTAACTCCTCAGTCAGACCGATTTCATCAGAGACCAGAAGAACTTCATCTGTGTCACTGAAGAACTTGAGTGAACTGCAATAGATTTCCAAAGGCTTCACTCGAAGGATTGGATATGATGCGGAGCATCCCACGGGCACCGCCATGGACCCATCACCAACACCTCATGCTCCTAGTGGACCATTGAGGAGAGCCCGTGCATGTGCCATTACAAACGAGGTGACATACCTCCTTTATGATCCTCCCTTTGATACCCTGTGAACATGGATGCTACCTCAAGCAGAGACACTTTGTGTACTTAGGTGCCAAGAAGGAGGAAGGAAGGAAGAGGGACCCCAAGTGCAAGGATATGGATCTACAACAGTCCAGGATTCAGCAGTATAACTGGGCAACAACCGCTCCTTTGATACAACCAGTCCACCACCGCCCCACGACAGGCCAAGTTTCTATTTTGATGCGGTTCAAGGCCGGAGCTACCCTGGTTGTTCCACTTAGACCAGCACAACCGGTCCTCACACCTGTACAACCGGACTACCTGCGCGCAGGAAGTGTCGCAAAGCCCATGTATTCTCCCCCTCACTTACCCTTTCGTGACTAGCACTATATAAACTCCTTCCCCTCATCATTTTAGGGTCAGCTATGATTTGCTCTTAGATAGTTGAACATATCTCCTTCCACTACATCTCCCGTAGAGATGCCTCTATAGGAGAAGATCCCTAGTGGATGCCAAGGCCCCTTACGAGGGAAGATCCTCTAGGATATCAAGGCCCCTCCTTCCGGAGTGGGGGATCGCGTACAGCTACTTGTATCGTTGTTTGACTTGGGAATCTCACCCCTCATGTGATTTCGTGGACCTAGTGGATGTGTAATCTTGTTTGCCTTTGTGTTTCCTCTCATTCTTCCCCATGTTCTTCGTGTTCTTCGTGAATCCCCCTCCAAATCGTGCAAGATCGACACACACGGGCTTGCCCCGTACCATATTGGCATCGTCAGCCACGTTGATCACGAATTTGGAGTCTCCCCCACCGTTTTCTAGCCAATTTTTGCTTTGTTTTGACCTAATTTCGAAAATCCCCACAAAAATAGCCATACCGATTTTTCTTGGATTCGTTGGATTTGAGAAGATTTTGTTGTTTGTGATCCATTGATTAAGCGGTGAACAAGTGGATCTAGCTTTTCCCCATAATCCCCACCGATTTCCTTCGCAAAATCGCCCAATTTTTTTGTTTCACTCGATTTCGGATCTGTAGTCGGGCCAGGATCGATACAACCGCCTGAGCAGCCGGTACAACCGGTAATCGTCAGGAGTGGTACAACCGCCTGCACCACCGGTACAAATGCTAATTACCAGGATTTCCCAGGAGCTGTACAACCAGATGCCCCAAGCGGTAAAACCGCAAATTCCCAGTTTTTCAACTTTGTTCATTTGATCTTTCGCCCATTTTCTTCCGCAACCCATTTGCATTTGAGATTTTGATTTGCGAGCCCACCACTTCCTAAGGTGTTTTGGCTAATTAGGAGTGGTTCTTCATCGACATCGCCACTCATCATCGCCTGCACCATCGCTAACCAACTCTGCATTGACAACTCACCGCAAGCAAGGATGGTAACTGCGACGAAACTCTTGACTCATACCCTTGCCACCACATTGTTGCCCTAGCCTATTTTCGTTACTTTCCTATCCAGACTAGCCATTGAGTACTGTTGGGCCACGCTACTTGTGCACATTGGTGTTACATACTCCGCATAGCTACCATAGCATGCATATACATCTTAGTATCATCTCTTGTGTTGTAAAGTACCCGCATACAAAATTTCTATCTTGGTGTGCACGTCCTACATAGTGACAATCCAAATATCATTGCAAAAGGAAAGACAAGTGAAACTTTTAAGCAAGGTCAAAAGAACAATAGCATCGCAACATTTGCATATCATACATCATCGCTTTGGATCACTTGAGTGAGTGACTCATGCCGCATACATAGCAAGTCGGGAATAGGAAGTCGAAGCATTTTTGTATCTTATAGGTTGTGCACAAGTTCGTATCATGCCCATTTGAGCAATCGTGCTACCATCTCTCTAGCATTGTGCAACAAGAGTGTTTTCCGTGGCTTCCACATTTTGAGCTCACTTTTGGTTGCACAACCCCACTTTTCTCTTTTTGCGTGTGTGTTATAGGTTGTGCACAAGTTCACCCATTGCTTGATTCACATTGTTTTACTTGCTTACTTGCGGATCTCTCTCAACTTTATTGCATCATATTCTCGAATTGCTTGAAATTTTGTGCCACCATCCTAACCAAGTTACTCCATAAGCATTACCTTTGAAGGTGTGAGAAGGGCAAACTCAGTACCAATTCTACTATTTCCATGATTTCACATTGAGTGATTGATCCTGATTTCAAGCTTCGGAATTGTATTTGGTATTGTGTTTCCCATTCTTCCACTTATATCTACTTGAGTATCATGGATAGGAACACCATGACGAACCCGGCATTCGAGGAGCACGAGGACGACGCGAACACCTATGTTACCAAACTACAATTTTTCGCCGCACAACAGGGAATGCGCCAAGCACATGACGTCCTCACGGACTGCATCGAGCACCTCGCCACCAACATACGTGAATACGCGGGACTTCATGGCAACGAAAATGGACGAGCTCCGTGCTTTGGTGGCTAAGCGTGCATCTTCTACGTCTACATCAACTCACCGGCGCACCGCAAGTCAACACTCCTCCTCGGATTCCTCCGGCGAAAGCCCTCCTCCTCGAGCTCGAACACACCAACGTGACACATGTCGCCTCTCTCAAGATTCAAGTAACCCCTTCCATGACGAGGCTAAAGTTTGACATCGCAAGCATGACCATCGTCGCCAACAAGAGCAAGACGACTACGAGCAAGATCGCCTACGTCACCGTCTTGAAGAAAACCGGTGCCGTGAGGAACACGCACGAGATGCACAATGGGACCTTCGTGACGCAAACTATGCTATGCAAGAACGCAACCATCTAGCTCATGAGGAACACGACACTCTCCATCGAGCACGCCAAGAAGAAGAAGCTCGCCAAGAGGAGCACCAAGAACGTCAACAACCGGTGCGATAACGACGTTCCCAACACCCAAGGCAAGAGGAGCAACACGTTGACGAGCTCGCCCCAAGGCAAGAGAAAGACCAACATGGAAACAATGACCCTCCATGTCAAGATGCACGCCCTCATGCAAATCACGTTTACCACGTGGATGACCATGCTCCAAGGCATGGCCAACGTCAACAAGACAACTGTGCTCCTCCAAGACAAGGAAATCGAAATAACAACAACAACAAACAAAATCGCTTTGGCAAGCTCAAGTTCACCATGCCTCCGGAAGCAACAATCCCGAAGACTACCTATCTTGGGAACTCAAGGTCGACAAAATATTCCTGTTGCACAACTATGAAGAAGACAAAAAGATTGCCATGGCTTCCCTCAAGTTCCAAGAATACGTGCTCATTTGGTGGGAACAAGTGATCGTGCGACAAAGAGAAAGAGGTGACCCTCCAATCACAACTTGGGAACAAATGAAAGAACTCATGCGAGCGCGATTCGTCCCAATACACTATAATCGCGACCTCTTGAAGAAACTCGAACTACTCAAGCAAGGCACCAAGTCGGTGGAAGAGTACAATCAAGAAATGGAGATGGCCATGATAAGAGCACACGTGAAGGAGGACGATGAGCAAACTATGGAACGTTTCTTGAATGGTCTCATTTATCAAGACAAGAAAATTGCGGATTTCCAACCCTACTCCAACTTGCTCGAGCTAGTGCATCAAGCCTCCAAGGCGGAACATCAAGTTCAAGATGACTACAAGTACTCCAAGACCTCCTACAAGACATATGGTGCAACTACTCAAGATACTCCAACTATGACCCCATATACAAGAACCTCCACGACAAAAGATGACAAGTCAAGCTACAAGGAAAAGTCGTCTTCATCCTCACGGAATGCACCCACAAGCAAGACAAGAGCATCATCCTCTACACCAACACCGGATGACGTCAAAGAAAGCTCCATCAAGTGTTTCATGTGCCAAGGACAAGGCCACAAGATGCATGAATGCCTCACAAGGCGAATAATGACACTCTAAGATGACGGCTCCTATGACTCCATGAGTGATGATGAGAAGGAAGCCTGGAACAAGTGGCCATGCACCGACAAGTCAATGAAGATGACAACTCTCAAGTCTTTTGTGACAATGATCTGAGCCTCGATCTCGTTGTTTCAAACGTGTTGACTCTTCAACAACAACAAGACAAGTACCAACGATGCCACATCTTCCTCACCAAGGCCGGTATCCAAGGGAGATACGTCAAGGTCATCATCGCTGGAGGAAGTTGCCATAATTTGGCAAGTGAAGAACTTTGCTCCAAGTTGTACTTGACCAAGAAAGAGCATCCTCGACCATACAAGATCCAACGGCTAAGCGACTCCAGCACTATCCAAGTCGTCCACACCGCGCAAGTTTCCTTCAAGATTGGCGCTTATGAAGAAACCTTGGACTGTGATGTAGTGCCCATGACCGTTTGCCACCTACTCCTTGGGAGACCTTGGCAATTCGACCGTGGCGCCATACACAATGGGCGGACCAATTAATATAGCTTCAAGATGAAGGGCACCGAATATGTGCTTCACGCTATGTCTCCTAGTCAAGTGATCGCCGACAAGAAAACTTCATCCCATCATGGAGAGAAAATTGAGCGAGTGATCCTCCTCAAAGTGAGGGAGCGCCACAAGGTAAACTTGAGTGACTCCATGATGAGGGACATGAGTGACCTAGTTCTATTTGCCACCAAAAGAGAGTTGAGGGATGTGAGTGAGAGCCCATCGACCGTCCTTCACTACGTGATTGTATGCAAGGATGAGGTTACCCGGCCTAACCCTTCACAACATATTCCTCTTGTGTTATCTCAATTATTGCAGGAATTCAAAGATGTGTTCCCCTACCAGCTACCTTCGGGACTACCGCCAAAATGAGGGATCGAACACCGCATCAACCTCATCTCCGGCGCAGCGCTTCCCAACAAGGCTCCCTACAGCGACAACCCCAATGAAACAAAGGAGTACAAAGGAAAGTCCAAAAACTCCTAGATAAAGGGCATGTTCGTGAGATTTTTAGTCCTGGTGTGGTGCATGTGATCCTAGTGCCTAAACATGATGGTAGTATGCGCATGTGTTCTGATTGCCACCCCATAAATGCTATCACCATTAGATACTGTCACCCTATCCCACGCTTATATGATATGCTAGATGAACTTAGTGGTGCCACTATATTTTCCAAGATAGACTTGAAGAGTGGTTAATACCAACTTCGCATACAAGAGGGTGACGAGTGGAAAACCGCTTTCAAAACCAAATTTGGTCTCTATGAATGGCTAGTGATGCCCATGGGCTTATTTGAAGCACCGCGTACATTCATGTGCATGATGCATCATGTGTTGCGTCCCTACAATGGGTATTGTGTTGTGGTCTACTTTGATGACATTGTTGTTTTTAGAAAATCTCTAGAACAACACGTCACACATGTTAGAAACGTTTTGCAATCTCTCCGCATAGAATAACTTTATGCCAACATGGCAAAATGCATTTTTGGTGTGGACAAAGTTGTTTTCCTAGGATTTGTGGTTTCCTCAAAGGGTGTCGATGTCGATGAGTCTAAGATTGAGGCAATTAAAAATTGTCCTACACCCACCAATTTGCAACAAGTGCGTAGCTTCTTGGGTCTAGCAGGTTTTTACTACTGCTTTGTGAAAGATTTTAGCACTATTGCTACCCCTCTACATGCTTTGAGCAAGAAAATGAACCATTTGTTTGGGGACCTTCCCAAGACACCGCTTTCTAGGAACTTAAGAATTTGCTTACTCATGCACCTTTGCTTGCCTTGCCCAATTTTGACAAAACTTTTGAAGTGCATTGTAATGCTAGTGGTATTGGCATCGGAGTTGTGCTTATGCAAGAAAAGTTCCCAATTGTGTACTTTAGTGAGAAACTTTCCGGCGCTCAACACAATTATCCTATCTATGACAAGGAATTGTATGCTTTGGTGAGAGTCTTACAAGCTTGGGAAAATTGCTTGCGTCCCCATGAATTTGTTATTCATACCGATCATGAAACTCTAAAGTATCTCAAGGGTCAAACTAAGTTGAACAAATGTCATGCTAAATGGAGTGAATTTATTGAGTCTTTTCCTTATGTTATCAAATACATTAAGGGTAAAGAAAATGTTGTGACGAATGCTCTTTCTTGCAAATGCATGCTCGTTACTCAACTTGAATTGAATGTTGTTGGCTTTGAGCATATAAAAGACTTGTATTTGCATGATGATTCTTTTGCTACTCCTTATGCCAATTGCAAAGTGAAAACTTGTTGGGAGAACTATTACATGAAAGATGGCTATCTTAAGCATGCTAACAAACTTTGCATTCCCAAGTCTTCTCTTTGTTTGTTACTTTTGCAAGAGGCTCACGATGGAGGACTAATGGGTCACTTTGGACGCGACAAGACATATGCCACACTCTCTGACAAGTTCTATTGGCCAAAGATGCTTCGTGATGTTGCCCGCTTCACCAACCGATGCTCTACATGCCGTAAAGCTAAGTCAAAAGCTTAGTCCCATGGCCTTTACATGCCTCTTCCTATTCCGTTCCAACCATGGGACAATATTAGCATGGACATTGTGATTGGATTGCCACTAACAAAAAATGGCCATGATTCCATCTTTGTTGTTGTGGATCATTTTTGAAAAATGGCTCATTTCATTCCTTGTCACAAGATCGATGATGCTTCACATATTGCAAATATCTTTTGTAGGGACATCTGACACCTACACGGACTACCAAAGACCATTGTCTCCGATCGCGACATCAAGTTCTTGAGCTACTTTTGGAAGACCCTGTGAGCCAAGCTCGGCATCAAGTTACTCGTCTCTTCGTCCTACTATCCGCAAACTGATGTCCAAACGGAGGTGACGAATAAGACACTTGGAACTCTCCTACGTGTGTTGATCAAGAAGAACAGCAGGGAATGGGAAGATTGCCTCCCCATCGCCGAGTATGCCTACAACCGCGCAAGACACGTCACCACCAACAAGGCTCCTTTCGAAGTGGTCTACAGCTTCAACCCATTGTCCCCATTGGACATTCTTCCGCTTCCAATCCAAGAATGGGTCAACATGGACGCAAGTGCAAGGGCGACCTACATCAAGAAGATGAATGAAGATACAAGGAACACCATCGAGCGCCAAGTGGAACGCACCACCGCCAAGCCCAACATCAACAAACATCCCATGGTTTTCGAACCCGACGACCTCATGTGGCTACATCTAAGGAAGGAACGCTTTCCTAGTGAGCGCAAGTCCAAGCTTCTACCTTGCGTCGATTTCCTATTCAAGGTGTTGGAGCGCTACAACAACAATGCTTACAAGGTCGACATTCCGCAAGACAAGTAGAACGTGAGCGACACCTTCAACATCATGAACCTCTCCCCTTTCCATGGTGATGAAGATCTTGATCCGAGGTCGGATCGCTCACAAGGGGGGGTGGAGATGATGCAGAGCATCCCACGATGACGGGGATATACCCCATGGTATGACCCGGTCTGGCGACTCACACGAGACCCGGCCCAAGACATGACATCTTATTTATGACCCGACAAGCGGGTCACAGGATGACCAAGCCCAAGACCCGGCGGGTGAGCCGGCGCCAGGCGGCTCACAAGAGAAGGCCCACAAGAGAAGGCCCACAAGAGAGAAGGATTCCCTTAAAGGAAATAAGACCTGGAGTAGGATTCGTGAGAGACTAGTCCTAATCCTACTCCTATAGGACTCTATTTGTAAGCCTACCCTCTCCACTTATATAAGGAGGGGTAGAGAACCCCTAGAGGGAGAAGTTCTCAAGAGACACAAGTCTACAAGTTTAGACAACACAAGAGATTAGAGACACAAGTCTACAAGTTTATACAACACAAGAGATTAGAGGCACAAGAAATTAGAGGTAGCAATTAGCACCCTTGTAACAGAGAGATCTTCATCATCATCAATACCAGACAAGCAGGACGTAGGCTTTTACCTCCATCAGAGGGGCCGAACCTGGGTAAAACTCCGTATCTTCTCAATTCCGATCAACCCCTTCAAGCCGCCACGTAGTTGCGTCTCGCCCCGAACCTAAGTCCGTTCAACCGGACATCTGCCCTGACAAATCCACGACAGTTGGCGCCCACCGTGGGGCTTACGCACGGTGGTGTTGTGTTCTTGAGGGGATCTTTCCTAGGGAACTATAAGATTATGACCCACCGGATCTGCAAGGGACGGCATGGAAAACTCTTCATCAAACTCCAAGTTCACCGGTTGAGGCGGAAAAAGTTCCAGTGGAGACATAAAATTACTATCGTGCCTCAAAAATTATTTTGGAAAGATTGTCACCAGCAATCCAATCTCCACACTACAACCTCGAATATCTCAACAGATAGAAAGGTGATCAAGAACACAGATAAAACTATATGCGAGCAGGAAAAATCCAAAAGAAAAGTCATCCAGACGGATTCTAGAATAGTTTTCTCCAATCCATCAATTGAGAGCATCACGTGCCACAGTCCTATATTGATCTCCATGGGAATTAGTGTCAGAAATAAGAAAGTTATCCAGCTATGCTACACCTCAGGATCAAAGAAGAAGGAAAAAAGCAACCCACAGGTTCTCAAATCATCAGGAGAGGCCGGGTCACCGGCGGAACCACGACCTGGAAGAAGACACGGACTCGGCCTCCACTGGAAAAGACGTCCGGTCGTCTCCCGCCGTGGATCCGTCGGGTCAGCTCCGACACCTTGGAGGGACGCCCAACACCAAGACGGAGTTGGCCTCGCACCGCTGCACCATTCAGTCCCTGCTGTGCCAAGCTGCCGTAGCCACCGTCACCCAGCCAAGCTTACCGCATCCGCCTTTGCTCCACCTCACCGGCCAAGCGCCCTCGATGGCTGCTCTGCTGGCCCCGCTCCCGTGCCGTGACTCATTGTGCACCTCTGAGTCGCCTCCGGCTCGATCTCAGCCACCGCTAACCGGCCACGGTCTCGCCACCACTAAGGCCACGACCATGCCGTGAGCCGCCCGTCTCCGCCGTCACCGGTCCCGAGCCGTCCCGCTGACGGAGCTACCGAGACGCCTCCGCACAGGCTTCGCCCCCTCCGCGCCGAGTTTCCCATCGCTCTGCCTCCACTGCATTGCCACACGGCTAAGTCGCCGCTCCGGCTCGCTCGTCTCCACTCGGGCCACCAGCCAGCTTTCCACTATGCTGCGCCGGCCCGCCGCTGCCACGCCCTGTTCCGCGCGCCGCCTTGTCCTCTACTGATGAGCCGTTGCTCCCAGGACGGCTTGGTCCGCCTAGGTGCCCCTCGCCACCCGCCGGTTGCAACCCAGCCTCGGCATGAGCTCTGCCTGGTCTCCTCACCTACCGGCGTCCATCGGAACCGCCCCGGCTCTCCCTCTTCGCGCGCGGGTGTATCTGTTATCGTTTCGGGCGATAAGATAAGAGCATGAAAAAAAAATCGGAAGCAGGCCTAGTTGGATGAAGAACATATATTTTGTTCGATTACGTCGGTACACGGATCATCAGTAATTTCTACGAAGATCATCAGACGCAACTAGCCGACTGGCATAGGCCTCCGAAAGCTACTATAGACTGCATGCTACAGGAAACATTCAGGGTTCACTATCTTACAACCTATATGCTTTGCTTCAGTAGTGAGAACAATGGATCGATATGCATGATTAAATTCGATTTGCTCTGTCCACGTTCGTCTGACAAAAATATCAGGTGCCATCCACTCCATTTATTTTATCAGTACATATTAAATTCTTTTAAAGAACAATTACTTTGGTTTGCAATATTTTTATGCACGACCATTATTGATTACAAAAACGGTTTTATATTGTGGAGATGGAGTGCGTGCCAGCATCATTTTATACTGGTGATCATCCATGTCATGTTGCTCAAACGGATTTGCGCACCGGCTTACAACGCCATCGCCGTCTCTCGCCATTCGTACCGGCTCACAACGCCGTGGTGTCTTTCATAACAGCGCCGACTTATGATGCAGTGACCATCTCTCGCGACAGCACCGGCTTACAACGTTGTGTCCGTCTCTTTTCACCTGCACTGGCTTGCAGATGAAGATGCTCAAACCGCCTCTTCGAGTCAACTTCAGGCTCGGGGGCTACAGACATGGCAAGACACATTTGGTCGTTTTCAATGAGAAGCTCGGGTCTTTGCAAGATGAAATTTTCTGGCTCAGAAATTTGAGTTGAAGTGGTTTGTTCGCCGTCAAAACGGCTGATCTATCATCCAACTTTATGCCCTATCAAGCGCTATTGCAGAGAGGCTTCTTGCCTTCGGGTATAGCTTACATCTCCCCTGCATAGTCTGCTTTTACGCTGTTGCAGGGAGGCTTCTTGCCTTCGGGTATAGCTTACATCTCCCTTGCACAGCCGGCGTTATGCCCAATTAAGCACTGTTGCAAAGAGGCTTCTTGCCTTTAGGTATAGCTTACATGTCCTTTGCATAGCGAGCTGTTATTAAACTGTTGCAAGGAGGCTTCTTGCCTTCAGGTATAGCTTACATCTCCCTTGCATAGTTGGCTTTATGCTTAGTTTGGTTACATTAAGCGTTGTTGTTGATGGAGGCTTCTTACCTTTGGTATAGCTTACATGACCCTAAGACAACAGCGTGTACACCAAATTCCAGTTGCTTATCAACTGCGGCCATCGAAGGGGGCTTCTTACCGACGGGTATCGCTTATCTCACCCTAATGGCCGACTTTATGCCACTTCCGGTTACTTATTAACCACGGTTGTCGATGGAGGCTTCTTGCCTTCGGGTATAGCTTACATTACCCATCGACAGCCGGCGTCCGCGCCTACAACTGTAGTTGTTGAAAGAGGCTTCTTGCCTTAGGGTATAGCTTACATCTCCTTTCAAACAGCCGGCTTTATCAGTAAGCCGTGGTTGTCGATGGAGGCTTCTTGCCTTCGGGTATAGCTTGCATTACCCATCGACAGTCGGCGTCCGCGCCTACAACTATAGCTATTGAAAGAGGCTTCTTGCCTTCGGGTATAGCTAACATCTCCTTTCAAACAGCCGACTTTATCAGTAAGCCATGGTTGTCGATGGAGGCTTCTTGCCTTCGGGTATAGCTTACATTACCCATCGACAGCCGGCGTCTGTGCCTAAAACTGTAGTTGTTGAAGGAGGCTTCTTGCCTTTGGGTATAGCTTGCATTCCCTTCAAACAACCGGCTTTATGCCGTTCTGGCTCATTAGTATCCACGGCTGTCGATGGAGGCTTCTTACCTTGGGTATAGCTTACATTACCCATTGATAGTCGACATTCGCGCTTACAATATTTGCTGTCAACAGGAGGCTTCTTACCTTTGGGTATAGCTTACATTACCCTAAAAACAGTCGGCTTTATGCCATTCCGGTTGACATGTCAGCCGTGGATTATTCAAGGGGGCTTCCCACCTCCAGGTAACATGCCGGCTTATCAAGTCGGGTTAGAGAAAGGTTATGAGAAAAGGAGCAATGTTATGAAAGGTATACATCTTCGGGTTGAGCTTCTTTAAGCTGCCCTCACAACAATGCAGAATATATTCTGTCTTGTTCGTTTTTGCAGGTTTTATCTCTTAAGATGAGCCGCCGTTAAAGTATTCTGCAAAAGCAAATGGATTTTTTAATAGCCAACATGGCTGGATCTTCATGGTTTATCATAACCAGTAATAAATGATTGGGATTTTTTCAAACCAGCTCGGAGAAATTATTATCTTTCCAGAGCCGCCCTATCAGATATAAGTCCAAGTTTATATCAATTATGCAAGTCCCATGTCGCTGCAAGCAAGCACCACGGCACTTGGGGGCTAATGCAAGCCGGTTTTCAAACCATTACATTGTTAGTAAGACCATATTATCTTTTAAGATGAGCCGGCCCTTCTATATTTTTCTAAAGTCCCAGCCTAGTAATTCTTACTGACCCGGCACTTGGGGGCTATAGTATTCAGTTGAAGACTCGGTGCATCAAATTCTGATGAACCGGCCCTTGGGGGCTACACTCGCCGAAGCATTATAAGATATAAGGCAATTATAAGTCCCGGGTTGCTGCACGTAGGACAACCCGGCACTTGGGGGCTACACAATCCAAAATGTTATTTGCAAAGAGCCAAGTTATCATGGATAATCTTGGGGCTTGGGGGCTACAGGTAATATGGACATATCAAAAACTTTGAGGAGAATTTTCAAGATATTAAATATGGAGTTTAGTTCTTAGACCCGGCGTCACCAACACTTATGACCCAGTGTTCTCAAAAGATCATAACCCGCCAGAGTTTATATAAAGCCGCCCTACTTCACAACAATGGAAGTCCAGTTCTACATCAGATGGATTTTCATCCCAATATTTATCAAGTCAGCAGGATTCTAGTTATTTAACCCGGAGTCACGAACGATAATGACCCGCTATCATCAATGATTATGACCCGGCGGAAATGACCCGCCAAGAGTATTGGAAGCCAACTCAATGGCATATGGGTGTTCTATTCTCAATATTTTTCAAAAGACATTGACAAGCAAGATGATTATCAAGACGACTCATTCATATGGAGAAAAGACCCGTATTTCTGAGAAGCCATTTTATAAGCCAGCCAAAGGAGCAAGCCGGCCACTTAACATATTTGTTACTCTCATTTCAGGAGCTTACCATGAATAAATTCAAGCTAACCTGGGGGCTAATGACGGGGATATACCCCATGGTATGACCCGGCCTGGCGACTCACAGGAGACCCGGCCGAAGACATGACATCTAATTTATGACCCGGCAAGCGGGTCACAGGATGACCAAGCCCAAGACCCGGCGGGTGAGCCGGCGCTAGGCGGCTCACAAGAGAGGGACCACAAGAGAAGGCCCACAAGCGAGAAGGATTCCCTTAAAGGAAATAAGACCCGGAGTAGGATTCGTGAGAGACTAGTCCTAATCCTACTCCTAGTAGGACACTATTTGTAAGCCTACCCTCTCCACTTATATCAGGAGGGGTAGAGCACCCCTAGAGGGAGAAGTTCTCAAGAGACACAAGTCTACAAGTTTAGACAACACAAGAGATTAGAGACACAAGTCTACAAGTTTAGACAACACAAGAGATTAGAGGCACAAGAAATTAGAGGTAGCAATTAGCACCCTTGTAACCGAGAGATCTTCATCATCATCAATACCAGACAAGCAGGACGTAGGATTTTACCTCCATCGGAGGGGCTGAACCTGGGTAAAACTCCGTATTTTCTCGATTCCAATCAACCCCTTCAAGCCGCCACATAGTTGTGTCTCGCCCCGAACCTAAGTCTGTTCACCCGGACATCTGCCGTGACAAATCCACGACACACGGGCACCACCATGGACCCATCACCAACACGTCAAGCTCCCAGTGGACCATTGACGAGAGATCGTGCACATGCCAGTAAAAACGAGGTGACATCCCTCCTTTATGATTCTCCCTTTGATACCCTGGGAACATGGATGCTACCTCAAACAGAGACACTTTGTGTACCTAAGTGCAAAGAAGGAGGAGCAAGAGGCACCCCAAGAGCAAGGAGAGGGATCCACAACAGTCCAAGATTTAGTGGTACAACCGGGCAACAACCGCTCCTGCGGTACAACCAATCCACCACCACCCCACGACCGAGCAAGTTTCTCTTTCGATGCAGTTCAAGGCTGGAGCTACCCCGGTTGTTCTGCTTAAACTGTCACAACCGGTCCTCACACAGGAACGGGCCCAATGCCCATGTATTCTCCCCCTCACTTACCCTTTCGTGACTAGCACTATATAAACTCCTTCCCCTCCTCATTTTAGGGACAGCTATGATTTGCTCTTAGATAGTTGAGCATAGCTCCTTCCACTACCTCTCCCGTAGAGATGCCTCTATAGGAGAAGATCCCTAGTGGATGCCAAGGCCCCTTACGAGGGAAGATCCTCTGGGATACCAAGGCCCCTACTTCTGGAGTGGGAGATCACGTACCGCTACTTGTATCATTGTTTGACTTGGGAATCACATCCCTCGTGTGATTTCGTGGACCTAGTGGATGTGTAATCGTGTCTGCCTTTGTGTTTCCTCTCGTTCTTCCCTGTTTTCTTTGTTTTCCTCGTGAATCCCCCTCCAAAATTGCGAAAGATCGACACACACGGGCTTTCCCCGTATGAGGATAGGTCGAGCATCAGTTGGAAATTTTCCTTAGTATTACCTCGGCCCCCTTTAATAGTTCGGTGTTTCCTATGACTCAAAGAAAGGAAATGAAACTACGAAAACATAAGTCTTCACGCTTCATAGTGCTACTTCATATCTTCAAGGTCACACAAACTTGTGCATTTTCAAAGTCTTTAGGGAATACCAACGACTTTAGCAAAGTCTTCACCAAAGTCTTCAGCTGAAGACATACATTTTTAGGGGTCAATAATCTCTGAATATATCAAACTCCTCATCGACTTATATAGCATGTGTACACTCACAAACACATTGTTCCTTAACCTATAAGTCTTCAATACACCAAATCACTAAGGGACACTAGATGCACTTACAGAAGGCACTAAAGAGAAAAGCATCAACTTCAGATTCCTCATCACTAAAGAAATTGAAGACACTGTCATGTTCTTGAATTGAGCCGATTGATGCAACTCCTATCAGCTCCGTGCCAGCCTATGAACTAGTACCATTTGGTGTTGACTATGTCATCCCAAATGATGATCAAGAAGAAAAGGATCAGTCTGTTGCTACCTTAGAGCAGATTGATGAAGAAATTGAAGTGGAAGCAAATGCTTCAACTCCACTGGTATCATCACCCCTGCCTCAGTTAACTGCTGAAGAGGTCGGCATTGAAGAAATGGAAAAGGATGTGGACATCGGAAACACAACACCTATGATCAACGATGAATATTGGGAAGCTCCACACCCAAATTCACAAATGAACACTCCTCTATCACAAATTACTCAGTCTCCAGCCCAGACTGAAGATACATGATCTAATGACTTGGCTGCAACTGTCACTGAAGGTATTCCAGTTGCATTGGCTGAGGAAGTTGTTGCGCCAACTGCCATTGAGGAAACTTCTGTGCAAATTCCTCTGTCTAAAGAAATTCCTCAAATGCCTAAGTAAATTGTGGGCCGCTTCAAGCCAAAGCCTAAGAAGCCATTCAAAGGCTCAAGGCGCCCCAAATTCATCAATACCAATTTCTTCAACGAGCATATCTTCTTCACTGGACCAAATCCTTATGACTCTGCAAGAGTCGGTCGCACCAGATTCTGGATCAACATGTAGATGAACTACTATGAATGAGTGATGTTTGACAAGAAGAAAGTCTTCGAGCATCATCAAATTCCTCATTCGGATATGGAAACAATCCCATCCTTCACACCGGTGCTCGCAGTTCTTCATGATTCTGGAATTCTTCCGTTCTGTGTGGACATCCATGACTAGAGTGAAGAGCTGATTCTTCAGTTTTATGCCATCTTACACATCACAGATGATGCTTCTGACATCAACTCTTGGGTTTTGGATTGGATGACTGGATCTACACACTACATTGCACTAGCCTCTGAATTGCTTCGATCAGTCCCAGTTCCAATTCCTTCAGAAGGAGAAAGATGCCTATTTGATGAACCTGCTCTGCCCAACCACATGATGCAAGTGCTGATGAAGCCATTATCTCCTGGAAAACCTCACAGGACTACCTTCCTAGTGAAGGATTTCTTATATGTGCCCAAGATAGTCTATCACATCCTGACAAACACCCTCAGTCGTCAGAAGGGCCACAACTCTGAAGAAAAAGAAGTGGAGGGAATCATGAAGAACATGCTATTCAACATCATTTATGGGATTCCCATCAACTACCACGATTTCTTCATGAGGACTTTGGCCAATGCAGCGTTAGCCTCATTTGAATTGAAGCCTTATGCTCCATGGATCATGAAATTCATCAGATCAAGGTCTTCAATTCCCTTCAAGGCTAACTTTTAGAATCACTTCGGCTTTGTGCCTCCTATTGAAGTCCTTAGGAACACATTTTATTCAATTGAAGGAAAAGGAAAAAATTTCATTGACGAAGGTACTCATCCAATTTATGGTCAGTTTCGCAAAGCTGCATATTAGTCCACCAATCATGACACTTCTACCCAAGACTCTGTTGCAAAAGCCTCAGCACAAAAGCCTTGAGAATTTGCCCCTCGTGTGATGACTGATCGTGAGCTTCTTATAAGTCTTCATCAAAAGGTTGATCGAAACCACAAATGGGTCAAGCGACAGTTTGGTTCACTTCTTTGAGACATGACTATCATGCACAACACTGTGAGGAAGAACCAATACTACCTCCATGAAGTCTTCAACCACAGTTGGGCCATTCTGTCACACCTCAAGACTCCTGAAGAGCTCAAGAAGATGGACCTTGAGCAGAACCTTGACTAGGCTTGTCATCCACAGAAGAAATTCAAGAAAGTTCCTCAGCTAGATACAAGCTCATATTCTTCATCGCGCGAGGCGGATGAAGCTGAGGATATTGATGACATTGCGGCGGGCCCTGCATCCAAAAAAACCTCAACAATGGTGGCGCTCCTCCATCACCTTCAAGGTGAAATTCTTCATGAGGCGTTAGTCCTCAGTTTTCGTCCCTTTTGGTCCTCGATGACAAAGGGGGAGAAAATTTGAGTTAGTCTTCAAGCAGGTCTCTATATATGGGCTGTTTTTAGTTTAAGTTACAACTCTCGCTCTTCTAAAGCTTTTGTTGGTTGGGTTGTAAACTTAAGTCTGATGGTGGTCTGACTCTTTTGAACTCCTTTCCGCATGCTTATTTCCTCAAGTACCTTAATGCATGCATGCTGAATTTCATCAAACACCATTTTCATCATGCATTTCAAATTCTTCATATCATATGTTAAGTGCGTGTATGAATTACAAGATATAGGGGGAGTTCTCCAAGTTTTTAACCTGCCATGTGCATTTGTAGTCCAAATAAAATTCCTCAAATATGCACATCTTCAGAGGGAGTTCTTCTATATCTTGCAATCAAATTCCTTAAACTCAATACTTACATTCCATATTTTTTATCCCTATTGAAAACTTAACCTATTTGTCATCAATCACCAAAAAGGGGGAGATTGTAAGTGCCTCTAGTGCCCCTTAGTGATTTTGGTGTATTGAAGACTTATAGGTTAAGAGACTGATGGGTTTGTGAGTGTACACATGCTCTATAAGTCGATGAGGAGTTTGATATATTCGGAGATTATCGACCCCTAAAAATGTATGTTTTCAGCTGAATACTTTGGTGAAGACTATGTTGAAGACTTTGCTGAAGACTTTGGTATTCCCTGAAGACTTTGAAAATGAAGAAGTTCATGTGACCTTGAAGATACGAACGAGAACTATGAACGAGACCTATCCAATCCTTAGAGTGAAGCCTTTGGAAATCTCTTGTAGTTCTATCAAGTTCTTTAGTGACAGAGACGATGTTCTTCTGGTCTCTGAGGAAATTGGTCTAACTGAGGATTTAGGTTTTCTTAAGTGCGAATTGCTGACAAGTGAGGAACATGATATGCCTGAGGACTTTCATAGTTCGAAATTCCGACCATTGATGTGCTTAGCGCCAGCTGTCCCCAATCATCCTATCCACATAACGGTAATATCATTGGTGGGCATTTATGCCTTATCATGTCAGGTTACACCCTGGCTATAAATAGCCACCCCCCACAACCACTAGTTGGTTGGTTGCTCCGAGAGAGAACTGACACTTTTCATTTGAGAACAACCCATCCTCCGAAGCCATTGAGAGAAATTCATAAGTGGGGGAAAACCGAAACCCAAACCACCAAACTCAAAGTGATTGAGCATCAATGAAGAGATTGTTCCTGTGTGGGACTGATGCTTGTTACCTTTGAAGACTGTGTATCTTATAGACGGTTGGGCGTCATGGTCTAGTGCATCATGTAGTCTAGAGCATCCAACAGTCAATTGTGGATCACCGGGTGAGCAGTTTGTGGGGGTTTTGGAAGTCTACCCTGAAGACTTACCATGATTGTTGGGCGAGAACTTTGTGACCTTAGCTCAAGGAGAATATGATAAGGACTATGTGTCCTAGGACTGTGTGTCCTCTGTTTAAATACCAGGCCGCTCCAAACCACACGTATGACTGTCACATTAGTTGGAACTGGGTCATCAAACCATTGTCTTCATCGAGCTACCTGGTTCTATTTCCTCAACCCTTTCATTTCCTCGTATACCTGTTGATGAAATTGATCTTTAATGTTTGGAGAATTTGACTGAAGACTTCCACAATTTCCTAACCTCAAATTCTTCGAGTTACCTTGTTCCTCACTTGCTTATCCTATATCACGCTACCTATAATTTGTGCATGTTTTATTTCATCATGATGACTATGCTATTGCTATGTTTCTCATGCACTTGAGTACTTATTCTGCTGCTAGTTATTCATCACATTTCAAATTCCTCATGTTGAAATTCCTCAAGTGATGAATTTGTAAAAATCGCCTATTCAGCCCCCCTCTAGTCGATATAATGCATTTTCACAGCAACTCGCATGTATTGTTGCCATTAAGGATAACAAGATGGGGCCTATTCCTACATGAATAGATATTGTCTACATCATGGCATCATTATTATTGCGGTACTCCATTTCTCCATGAAGTTAATACACTAGATGCATGTTGGATAGCGGTCGATGTTTGGAGTAATAGAAGTAGATGCAAAATCGTTTCGGTCTACTTGTCTTCGAAGTGATGCCTATATAATGATCATTGCGTGCATATCATCATGATTATTTGATCTTCTATTAGTTGCCCAATAGTAATTTGTTCACCCACCATGCGCTATACTTATGAGAGAAGCCACTAGTGAAACCTACGACCCCTAGGTCTACTTTTCTAACATATTGCTTTCTGATCTACTATTTTGCCTTTTTGTTTTTCAGATATATTATTCCAAAAAAATATACCTTGCTACACTTTTTGTTTACTTATTTTATATTGTGTTCTTGCGAGATCTATTAGCCAAAACTATCATCACCTAATCTATCTTTTTACCATAGAGAGCTTTACAACCTCTCTTTCACGTCGGGTTACACGTATTTGTTATTTGTGTGCAGGTGCTACTTACATGGGTGTGTGATCTTCCTCTACGGATTGATACCTTGGTTTCATAACTGAGCTAAATACTTATCGTCGATGTGCTGCATCATCCCTTCCTCTTTGGGGAAATACCGATGCAGTCTCAGGCCACGTCACATGGCAATAGATTTTCTCTTGCTAGAAAAATTCTTACGTTTGTGAGGTTGCTGAAGATGGTGTTGTGCTGGTCGGAATGGAGACCGAGCCAGGTAAGGACGTTTGGGGGGGCAACATATGTGTCTGGTTGGACCGTCTCATCATGATCACTACATAAACGGATGGCTTCTAGTAATGGTCTCATCATGGTCACTACAAAAATGGATGGCTTCTAGTAACGGTTAACTTGTATCATGTAAACCGATTTTTGACACTAAAAATGTGTTGGTGACAGTTTTCGGCCATCACGACGTCCCTCATAGAACTGTCGTCACAAAAAATAAAATCATGACGGTACTACTTTTCCCGTCACCTAAGATCGTATCTTTGGTGATGAATCTAGTTTCATTGTAGAAGTATATTTTTTGTGATTTCACTAACAACCATTGCACCATGTTTAACATGTCAACATTTCTGACATAGAGGCCACAAAGATGTTGACGTTAAATCACTCACTGGGTCTGTCAATAACAATCATGCTTTACTGGTCAGAGATTGTCACATTGGGGCTCAGTAGATGCTAACATGGTTCCTTACATGAAGGTCCATACGATGCTAGCGTGGATGCTTAAATGTGGGTCCAAACAATGGGGATGACATGCATTTCTGTCAAAATTAAATTCACAATTCATACATGGTGTTAGTTTGTTCAATGTTACAATATGCAACCAAATTGGAATTATATTTAAAATTGAGTACAATTTCAAAATGAAATTGAAATAATTTATATTAAAGCTCAAACTACACATGCTAGAAACAATAGTATCATAGAAGATAATGATCAGTCATTGGACAAAGTATCACACATGGCATAATAAGAAACAGACCGAGTATCACACATGGCATAATAACAAACAAACAAAGTTTCACAATGAATAAGGACACCATCAACTCTGTGACATGCTATTTTCGGGATTAATGTGGTACTGCCTTAAGAAGTAACTCATCGCTCCATCCAAGTCGTGTTGCTTGTTTTGAAGAACATCAGCTTTCTCTTCTTTTTCCTTGTTCAACGCTTCAATTTCAGGTTGCTCCTTCAATTTTGATTTCTATGATATCATTCTTGCATTTAACTCTTCTTGATACTTATAATTTATTGATCCCGCAACTTGCTCCTGAGTTGCAAGCCTTTGTTTAAGCTCTCTCATGAATTCTTGGGAGGTTGTTTTTTGCCTGGAGGTAGATGGCACCCCCATGTTGGTAAGGAACGTCCTGGAATTGATTTTCTCCTTGAGAACCTCTCCAAAAACCTACAAATCTGGTTTTGGCGGGATCTAGACTGGTCTCACAGATCAATACTAGTCTTTTCTGCGCACTTTGTCCTCACTCATGCACACCCGAGACTAACTTCCCGGCCGGTCACCCATCCTAGAACTACTCCAAACCAAGCACGCTTAACCTGGGAGTTCTGTTCGAATGGGCTCCCAGAAAAGAAGGAATTCCTTATTGATATTAGTAGTCTATCATCCCTAATATGCCAGGCTATTAGATACACCACCACTTAGAGGAACCGATGTCCTTGTCGGGCCACACGAACGTTCCCTCTTGGCACAAACGTCTGTGCTTCTAGTCTGATACATGTGTCATTCCGTGTGCCACGACGGGTCACAAACTTCATGAAAAACATGACGAGGTACTTGTCGGCAAACATCCGTGTAACCGGGAGGGTCGACACGGATACCAACTTGTAACGCCCCGGACACACCCGCCGGTGGTCGCTACTCCTAGTGGCTCAAAGGAACCGACGTCCTCGTCGGGCCACGGGAACGTTCCCTCTTGGCACAAACGTCCGTGCTTCTAGTCCGATACATGTGTCATTCCGTGTGCCACGATGGGTCACAAACTTCATGAACAACATGACCAGGTACTTGTCGGCAAACATCCGTGTAACCGCGAGGGTCGGCTCTGATACCAACTTGTAACGCCCCGGACACACCAGTCGGTGGTCGTTACTCCTAGCGGGATCTAGACTGGCCTCACAGATCAATACTAGTATTTTCTGCGCACTTTGTCCTCACTCATGCGCACCCGGGACCAACTTCCCTGTCGGTCACCAATCCTAGAACTACTCCAAGACAAGCACACTTAACCTGAGAGTTCTGTTCGAATGGGCTCCGAAAAAACAAGGAATTCCTTATTGATATGAGTAGTCTATCATCCCTAATATGCTAGGCTATTACACTCACCTTCTACTATAGTTTCTTTTTCTTTTGCTCTATCTCACTCTACAATTTGATTCAAGCATTGTTAATACAATGTTAGAAACATAATATTTTCGGTGACACATTGCATGTGAATTCCAAATATAACATAATGCTTACAAATGCTATTTGTGCATCCGCACTCATTGTCACATCCTTCTTTCTAATGTGGGTTACTTTAAAAAAAGTGAACATGTGATGGTTCATTATTTACTTTGATAGCCTAATAAATAAAACAAGGCATGAGGATGGTTCCAGCTTCGTTGTTGGCTTGCATGAACGGACGATCAGGGATGTCGTGACCCCTCGATGGTAGTCCGTAGCTGGAACTGGAAGTACAATGATGACGTTGGAGTCCAAGCCTACAAGGTCACCGTCCGATACCTTATATAGTTTAGTATATATTTTGTTTGGTTTGCATGAATTTTCTTCATTCATTAATTATCCATATGAAACTGAACCTCACATTTGATGCATATGGTTGGATGACGGACCCCTATCCTCTTACCATGGACATGTCAACGAACTTTTGGGATGTCTGTTTGGTTGATGGCGTTGGAGATGTGCTAATCTATCTATAGTAGCTGAAGGCCCGTGCGTTGCCACGGTAAGACAAATGTAGACATAGAGATATTGATTAAAACATCATTCAAATCTAAAATGTGTAAGTTCAAGGAGGCTTATGACTGTTTAGTGAGTAGCGATCAAGAGAAGTCACGGTACATCTTTCCTCAATTTTCTCTCTCACCCCTTGACGTGTTCTACAACCCTCGTTTTCTTTACTTACGTTTTCTACTTTTCAATTCCTATACTTTGTTGCCGATCTTGTCTATCTGTATAGTACTTGTTATTGTTTTCCTGAGTTTTAGTGTATATTCAACATGGTACGTAGGCAACCGAGCTCTTTGTACAGTAGATCACAAGCTATTTTGATCTGCCACTAGAAAGAAATCCAATGGATCACTTGAAACATTCTCACATATGTGGCGCAAAACCATCAGAGCAGACAAAGCAATCTGTATTATCTTTTGCAAAAAAAGAAGAAGCAATTTGATTTCTCTTGCACTCGTAACCACCGAATATCACAGATGCAACACCAAATAGGGACAAATAAGAACATGCACTTGCAAATTCAGCCTCATCCATCCTTCCCCGACATACGGATGCAACAACCATGTTATTAATGATCATACACACCCCGGTGCACATTGGCTATGTCCCCTCTAGGAACTAGCAGCTTAGCGGCTCGTAGTTTATCCCACACTTGAAAGCCGTTTAGAAAACTTAACTTTGCACATGACAGGAAAGCAAGAACATAAGACAAAACAAAGTCATGGTGTTAATAAATACAAATATCAAGTGATAACAATGGCAGATCTTGGGAAGATATTTAGAGCATAAATGTACATATCATTTGTGAATTGCATGGATCTCTTTGTCTTAATGTAGTGGACAGCATCCTTGGGCACAAAGCCACCATGATATATGAGGTAACGGGACATGTGCTTGCCACGTTTTGGTTCACACTTGGCCATGTCGCTTGACGCCTCGAAGATAGCATTGGTGCTTGGTGCTCTCGGGAATAGAGTGTTGCTCATGGAAAGCCTTCTCCATGGATATTATTGGAGCATATGAAAAGAGCATGAAGTGGATCCTTGGGTATGACACCAGGTTAGTCTATAACTCACTTATGTCAATTCCAATGGAGTTCTACCGCCATTTAAATGTAGCGAGGTGGTCAGGGACAATATTACCTAGGATACCAGCCTATTCAGGTTGGTGTAGGTCGAGCACTCGATGTTTACGAATAACATTACCTGGGATATCAGTTTGTTCACGTTGGTGTAGGTGAAGCTGTTGAAGTTCATGGACTTCTTGCAGATGTCGTAGTTAGCTTCGTTGTCTACGAGTACCATGACATCAGTGTGCTTGATTAGCAAGTGGGTAGAGGGCACGTTGCAAACAAACAATAGCAAAATATGAATCTGAAAGCCACAAACCACATATCTGAAATGTTTAATGTAGGTACTGGTTCTCGATTGCAAACAAACAATAGCAGAATATGAATCTGAAGATTGATATGGATTCAACGACAATAACGATCATCAACAACACACTTCCTTTCATGCATATTACAGCATAGGCAACAAACTGACGATTCAGTTATATGATTTAAAAGAACACATGGTTTATTCGTTATATCTGTACTATCTATATATAAATTCCACAAATAAAAAAATTAATAGGAGAGCATAATGTGCTTACCTCAACAACTATCTAAAAACAGCCAACAATTATTCATTAATTCTTCCCACTAAGCTTCATTAGCTGCAAGTGAAATGACGGGAGGTTAGAGAGAGGTAACAACTCATGTAATAAACAAAAAATATTCAATACTAAAACGATGGGAATCCATAAGATAAAGCGCGTAATTTGATTTCAACATTCTTGTGTAAAGAATCCTTCAAGCTGGTAGAATTCCTATTTTTTGAATTTCTTCTTAAATTCACCTTCTCAATTTGGATAAAAATAACTTGAAGTGTCCTGATATAATATATGAGATATATATCTAGATATCAATGTGAAAGTTTTCTTAGTACTCTCCTGGTGATCTAGCACATTCACAGATGGAAATCATATGGAGTATATTATATTATAGAATTTATGCCATCCCAAACTGCCAAGAATCTCATAGAAAGCCAATAACTCAAACCACAACCATGCAACTGCAGTAAACTAATGGTCCTAATATATGGGTGGATGCTTCTATTTAGTTACTTATCTTTTGTAAATTTTGTATTCATTAACGGCATTATCAAATGCACAACTTCTAGAATGGGATGTTGGCAGGTTACAGAAGATAAATTTTCTTGCTTTCAACTTAGTATTGTACACAATCTTAGGAAACAGTTGGCATAGCTCGCATAAGTTTGACATTCTGCTGCAGGTCTATACATTCTCACTTTTGACCTAGTCAAAATTCCAATGAGTGTACGTTATTTATACTAACATTGGATATGGGCAACATCTGACCCGATCACTCTCTGTATTTTCTATGCATTCTAAGCACACGAGGGTACATTTTAGTGTTATCACAATCAATATGTTATATTTATTGTGAATCCTAACTTATTAGTTTCGGTACTTGCAGTATATCCTTAATTATTAGTGTGGCATACATGACCAATAAATAACGAGTCAAAAATAAAATTGGAAATAAAAACTATGACTTCTTACCTGGTTCCATGCACAAGTGAAGTAGTAGGTTTCATTGCTTTGAATTACTCCAGAAGATCAAATAACGAACTATGTTCGTGTAGTACTAACCTCCATTGACTGTTACCCTAGGGCATGTCCTCAGTCATGGAGAGAGAGGAATTAGTAGAGAGGTAATGTAGCGACTCGACTCAAAACGAGTCAAGCCTCTGTGTTTTCTGTGCCATCCCTGGATCAGTATGCTGGAACACATAGTACATCAATGTATATATCAAAGTGCAATCACATGTAATTAACGTAAAACTGATATATACCTTAAAATAGCAGCGGATACAGTCAACGGGAGTGGAGTCCCAATAACATCAACGGCAAGTTGAGTGCGGACCGTAACCCTGAATCGTACTCTTAGCCATCGTAGAAGAGTATCTGCAACATAAGACGTTGCAGCCGTGTAGGTCAGTACATTGAATGTACTGGCAAGATCACCATAGTAGAACAGAAGAATAAACGCTATTCTATATGCAAAGGCTTTGTGGCTCTGTGTCTAAGTTTTTGCGTAAAAGCTGATTTTATTTTCCTACAACAAAGGAATATCAGGAATTTCACTATGGAGTTACCTATCATGACATGGTTCTGCCAGCCAATGTCTCAATGCCCATAAGTATCATAAGTTGCCCACAATTAGTTATCAGTCCAGTGTTGGGAGTTCAGAGATAGATCCAAGTCCAGAGGCTCAATTTATCCGTAACCGGGGACACGGCTAATCGATTAGGTTTAACTCTGCAGAGTGTTGTGTACTTTACCCACAAGATTCTTTCCCTCCTGGTAAGTCCTCGCACTGCCTGGTGTTTGAGAACAGGATGAAAGAAACATGGTCTTTCAGAGTGTTTCCCTGACTGTCCGACAGTGCCCATCCAATCCTAACGTCGACTACATCTCGTAGCACTGCCCAGCAGAGTCACAACAAAGATCAACCAAGCCAGAGCCCATAATGACTTGTGGCTACACAGGTAAGCTTCCAGGCATGAAGTATTCATCCTTCCCTTTGAGTCTGAGTGAGGCTTTCCGTCTGAATACTGGCCATCTCCAGCAACACCTAGGCAAATCCACTGGTTTCTCCAGGGTACCGTTTCAACCATCCCTCACCCAGTAGTGTGTATTGAAAAACTTGTTTCTCGAGTCTCGAAGTCTTGAGGTCTTGAAGATGTCTTCATGAAGTCGTCGTTTTGACGTGGAGTCCTTCTTCACACCACTCACGAACACTCATACCAGACCCCGTCTACTTTACCATAGCATTGTACTAACTAGCGTTCCCGGGGCTTTAGTAACAAGTGGTGGGTTCCTACCTCATGCATTCTACTCAACTACAAGAATTTCAATAACACTACGGGAGGGATTTGTTGAAATGATGTCATTATATGCAATAAAACATAGGTATGAACAAAATGGTCAAAGTGAACTTGCCTGTACTGTTGATGAAGAAAAGATCGCTCTCAGAATTAACTTGATAGACTATTCGTCACTATCCGATGAAAATCTATATAAACAAGCATTGCATTCATATAAGTAATCATACTAACAATCAATTCTAACAATCAAAAGTAACACAAAACAAAAGCAACAAAGTTGATGAAGGAAATACTTAAGACAAAATCAACAAAGTTTTCATAAAAGCAACTAAGGTAATTTCCCACTACAAGCAACTATTTTCAATAGTACGAAAACATTAACAAAGTAAAATATAACAAAAGAATTTTACTAAATATTTTTCTAGCAAAAAGAATTAATTTTGAAGAACAAGTAAAAACTATGAAAACAACATCCTAAACAACATGAGTGTTTGCCTAATGAACTTAACTGCAAGCACAACCATAAACTAAAAGAAAACAAATTATGAAACAACTAAGTTAACAGAAAGTAATTAAATAAAATCTTTATTACAAAACAGAATTAAATCATCTAAAACTTTTGTGAAATGAGTTCCTACTAAAACTAAATTGTTTTATAAAACATTACCTAATGAAGAAAAATATAGTTTCCTATAATAATAGAGTAAAACTAAATTATTTTTGTTTTAAAACATTTCTTAACAGAAAAGATTACTACAAATTTTATTTGAAAACAGAATCTAATTATATAAAACTTTAGTTAAAAGAATTATTACTAACTGATTTGCTTTGTAATAAACTATACCTATTTGAAAAAGGTTATAGGTCCCTTTAATAAAATTTTATAAACTAAACAATTATCATTTGTTAACAGCAAGTAAATTACTAAGGTTTAGAACAACATAACTAAATGAAAATCTAAAACATAAGTTAAAATCAAATCAGATTTCAAGACAAAACAAGGTAAATCAATCTAATTAAACTAATAGGAAACTAAACAGATTCTGTTTTTAGTTAAAACCCTAATCATTTTTTATTCTAAAAAATTCTCAAACTCTACCAAATGATAGATATGGTCACTAGTGACAATTAGGAAAAAGAATCAATCAAAAATCCATTTTAGAACTCAAGTTATTCAGAAAACAAAATTTAAACCAAATCTTTTTAAATTCAAATTTAAATATCCAAACATAGTAAAATTTGATATCTACAGAAATTAGATGAAATTTATGATCTAATGCAACAAGAATCAATTTAAAATAGTTAAAAACATAAAAGATATAAAGGAAATAAAAACAGAACTATTCTGTTTTTGAAATTAAAACAGAAAAAGAAAAAGGGTTTCTAGCGGACAAGGGGGTACACGTGTCGTTCTGCTATTGGCTATGGGGTGCGCTACGGGCGGACGATCGAAATGAAAGAGATACCGGTTCGGGGATTAATTAAATCTAATCTGGGCCGTCGGATTCTGATCAAACGGAGGGAGAGAGGGGTGCGGTGCTCACAGTGATATGGTCGCCGGTGGTGAAGTTCTCCGGCGAGTCCGAAACGGCGACGTCGACGCGACTGCGTTCCGGTGATCCCCCGGTGATGGAGACGGCACTAATCGACGGCGGCGAGGACGGCGAGCACGACGGTGGCGTCGGTGGGGTTTCGGGGCAATGGAGGCGACGGGCGGGAGCTCCTCGACCTTCGGGAGGCGGGCTTACTCCAGCGAAGGCGACGGTGATGGCACTCTGGTGGGTCTCCGACGAAGGAGAAGGGATGGGGAGATGCACACGGGTGCGGGGAAGTCAGATGTGGGCTCAGGAGAGGACGGGGGAGGCAGGGTGGTGCGGTTGTTCAAAAATGGCGCGACGGCCGGGGTTTTCTCCGGCGAGAAATAGCGGCGCAGGGAGGGGCTCGGACAAGGGGAAAACAAGGGGAATGATAAGAGGGGAGCGGCGACTATTTATAGGAGGGTGAAGGGATCGAGGGGAGGGACAGGAGGAGCAGGTCACGGCGGTGGTCGTCGGCGTGATTTCGGGAGGAGGAGGAGGAAGGTGACCGCAGGGCTCACAGGTTCGGACGGGTGGGCTCCACTTGCCAGAGAGAGAGGGAGGGAGGGGTGCGTCGGTTGACCGACCGGTAACGGTCTCGGCTTTAAAGCCGTTGGGCCAGCCATTTTATTATAAAACCGTTACCGTTTTCTTTTATTAATGTCCAGAGCTTTTCAAAATCATTTAAAGCATTCAAACCTTTTCTCAATATAGGGAATAAATATATCAAAATTAACAGAATAATAAATGACATTTATTGAACATTTTTATTCTGTCATTTGATAACTTTAAAAAAAAATTATTTTCAGAAAATGCCTATTTGGTTTTAAATCTTTTTGCAAATATTTTTCAAATGACCCCTTTGTGTTTTATGGTTCAAGTACTTCACAAAATTTCCCCTGGTTTGGAGTGTCATATTACTCCTCTCAAATTTTTGTCAGGGGTTTGAATACTTTGAAAATTTGAATAGGAACCAAATATGAAATGATTCCAAAAGAAAATCCAGAGGTTTTCACATTCACTTTTCAAAGCTTTATTTTAAACTTCCAACTAATATTTCATATAATTTGAAGAAGTCATTTTATCCTCTCTCATGAAAATCATTGAGTTGCTTAAAGTTTCTGAATTTGAAATATTTTCAAATGAAATTCAAATCATTTTCAAATCCCTTTTCATTTCTTTAAATGGAAAAAGTCATGTCATCTTCACTCTATTGTTTTGTGATGAAAAGAATTTGAATTCCTGGTGATCAAAATGCAGATTGAAAGTTTTGGGAAGTCATTTCATTCCCTCTCATTAAACTTGCAAAAGTTTCAAAAAGTTTCAAATTTTCACTCAAATTCAATTACTAAATCAAACAAACAATCATTCTAATATTTATTATAACATTCCAAAGTTTGGGATGTTACAAACCTACCACACTTAAAATGAATCTCGTCCTCGAGATTCGAAAGGGCTAGAAAGAAAAAGGTTAGGGTTTGGGGGTCTTCTAACAAAACCACTGTCCTGGAAAGGTGTGGGGTCTACCACACTTAAAATGAGAGTTACTGGTCCCCAAAATCTTGGCAGTCATCTGGGTGCATCTGTCTGTTCACCTTCTTCACGATAGCTTCTTCGATGATGCTTTTCTGCTATATCAAAATCTTGAGTCCTTTCAGCAAAATGCACTTTCCTCCGGTACTGGGTCTTCTTAACTGATAGGTCTCACGTTCATTCTAAGTAACTTATCGACGATCTCATGGTGGTCTACCATTAGTGGTTATCCTGCAGGGAAATGGGTCTTGGCTTCATTCCTCGCCGTAATATTCCTACGTGTGACAGCAACTGTCATGTACAAGGGGTTTCATCATACCGTTCTAAGACTTAAACAAAAGCTTCAAAGAACGTCGTCTCTTTACTATGGGTAAGTCACTCAGATTTACCATTCCGAATAGCAAGAGAATGATTAGAGTAAGTCGTCATGGTGGCCAAACCATGTCGCACTGAAATCATTACCTTGTATAAGGTTTAGTGAATCTCGTATTCTAACACTTGGACTTCCTCACAAGCATTGCAGAAATTTCTCTTGTCAATGAACGAAGTTCGAATAAATCCATTTATTTCTGCAAGCCAAACAAAAACATTTATCGTTTCTTCACAACTCTCAGGTTTTTGTAATACTCCTAAGGAAAACGTTTGCTGATCAGTCGTAGCTTCTTCCAAGTTTCTTCCCTCACAAAGGTGGGGCTTGATCCTTATCAATCCTAAGGTTAGTGACTTGTGGATTCACTTGAATACTTGAACAACTTCATCTCACTCGTGGGGTGACTGTCGATCCATATTCCAGCATTACTTTCAGTTCACTTCATTAT
This sequence comes from Hordeum marinum, assembly GCA_022496015.1. NCBI lineage: Eukaryota > Viridiplantae > Streptophyta > Magnoliopsida > Poales > Poaceae > Hordeum > Hordeum marinum. The sequence goes on along the minus strand of CM039678.1, from coordinate 295,450,152 downwards.
ACCCTTGAGGTAACAATTTACAGACCTATTATTGTCTGGATTCCACTCCATGGAATTCATTTTCCTTTCCATTGGTCTGTTTAACCTTGGGTATGGTTTCATCACAATCATTCCTTTTCTCAATATTCCAACTTCAAAGACACGTTGTCACAAGGTTATCATCCACATAGTTTGGATATGGTTCCACATTCTCTTCACCTGTATTCACTTATCCAAACTCCTTAATCCGGAAAAGGTACCTATGGTTACTACCACACTTAAAATGAAATGCACGCATGCCTGCATAGACCATATTTTCTCATATCCTCGAAAATGGTAAGAGATCTTTGTTCATAGAGTGGCAACTCATATAATAAAACGTAAGGTAAATCATGACACCATAAATTTCCATTGACTCATGAATTTATTACAAACTCTGAGACTTCCATTACATAACTCCGAAATGGTAAGAGTGCTGCCTATTACGTTTGTTACATCCAGAATCCAAAACTCAGACTACTCATGTTTAGCCATTCTTCTCTGGACAGGTATAGGAGTATTGTTCTGTCTTCTTGCACTGAAAACAAATGATTTCTGACATATATCGGGGCTTCTTGATGTTGGTTTTTGCTCCTGGGTGTTCTGGTCCCTTTCTTGGGCACTTATTGGTATAGTGGCCCATATCCTTACACTTGAAACATCGAATATGACTCAGGTCCTTCTGTTCAGGGGCTTGTCTCTTCCTGAGGTTCTTTGTTCTGATCAACACTTCAATTTCCCATGGATCAAACTCCACTTCTTCTACCGGGAAGTTTCCCAGATACTCTTTTCTTTCCTTCATACAGTCCTGTGAGAAATGTCCTTCTTCTCCACATGTATAGCAGGCATTTGAGTAAAACCTGGTTAATCCTTCTCCATTAGGGTCTTCATCATCTTCCTTCTGTTGTTTGATGACTTCTTGTACCTTGGGGTACACTTGGCATTGAGCAGGGTAATGTGTAGTTCCTTCACACAAGAAACATATCACTTGCCCAGTTGGGCAGTCCTCAGCAGGGTGATTCTCTTCACGGTAAGGGCATCCATCCTTGTGTTCTTCCTGGGTGTGTCCTATCTCTCCACATATCTTGCAGGCACAAATCTTCTTCACATCTTTGCTATGGGGCTTCTGTGTGTTGGTAACAACATGAGATTTTTGCAAAGTCCTCTTGAATTCTTCCCAAGTGATTGATTCCTGTCTATCATAGATATCTTCATGCATCTTCCACTAATGTGTAGCACCTTCTGCAAAGTACCGAAGAGCATATTGGACCATCTTGTTCCTTGTAACAAGGTTACTCCTTCGGTGATCCTCCATGTTCTGAATCCATTCTTCTGTCTCTAACCGAGTCATTGATCCAGAATACACGAGTCCAGCTTCACTCATCATCTATTGGGGTCAAGGTTTTGGGAATGAGAGAGAAAGGAGCGGATACACACAATACAAACAATGGTTTTGAAAAAAAAATTGTTGTGGTTGTCGGATATAAAACTTACACACAAATGACAGCTCACAAATCATCGTATCTAACGTAAGTATACAACAGGGGTTTGGTCTTCTAAGGCATAACATTTTGGAAATTCTTCATGGTCTTCAATTTCTTTAGGTCTGTATAATCTTCAATCCTTTTTGTAGCTCTTCCATAATGCAATACATCTTTGTCTGAGTTGGCTACCAGTTGTCTGATATCTTGTCCTTCTTGGAGGGCTTCAGTTGATCCTTCGTGTGGTCAAGGGGAAAAGGGTATTTTCTAACTCTTTGATAAAACTCAGAAAGGATGAGAAGTAAAGATTCTTTTTGAAAACAAAGTTTTCGAGAAATCATTTTCTAAGGGCTTTCCAGTTTTCTAGGGTCACGTCCTACAGTCAACATGTGCTCTGATACCATTTCCGTAGTGACCCGACTCAAAACGAGTCAAGCCTCTGTGTTTTCTGTGCCATCCCTGGATCAGTATGCTGGCACACATAGTACATCAATGTATATATCAAAGTGCAATCACATGTAATTAACGTAAAACTGATATATACCTTAAAATAGCAGCGGATACATTCAACGAGAGTGGAGTCCCAATAACACCAACGGCAAGTTGAGTGCGGACCGTAAGCCTGAATCGTACTCTTACCCGTCGTAGAAGAGTATCTGCAACATAAGACGTTGCAGCCATGTAGGTTAGTACATTGAATGTACTCGCAAGATCACCATAGTAGAACAGAAGAATAAAGGCTATTCTATATGCAAAGGCTTTGTGGCTCTGTGTCTATGTTTTTGCGTAAAAGCTGATTTTATTTTCCTACAACAAAGGAATATCAGGAATTTCACTATGGAGTTACCTATCATGACATGGTTCTGCCAACCAATGTCTCAATGCCCATAAGTATCATAAGTTGCCCACAATTAGTTATCAGTCCAATGTTGGGAGTTCAGAGATAGATCCAAGTCCAGAGGCTCAATTTTTCCGTAACCGGGGACACGACTAAACGATTAAGTTTAACTCTGGAGAGTGTTGTGTACTTTACCCACAAGATTCTTTCCCTCCTGGTAAGTCCTCGCACTGCCTGGTGTTTGAGAACAGGATGAAAGAAACATGGTCTTTCAGAGTGTTTCCTTGACTGTCCGACAGTGCCCATCCAATCCTAACGTCGACTACATCTCGTAGCACTGCCCAGCAGAGTCACAACAAAGATCAACCAAGCCAGAGCCCATAATGACTTGTTGCTACACAGGTAAGCTTCCAGGCATGAAGTATTCATCCTTCCCTTTGAGTCTGGGTGAGGATTTCCGCGTGAATACTGGCCATCTCCAGCAACACCTAGACAAGTCCACTGGTTTCTCCCGGGTACCGTTTCAACCATCCCTCATCCGGTAGTGTGTATTGAAAAACTTGTTTCTCGAGTCTCGAAGTCTTGAGAATTAATTTTGAAGAACAAGTAAAAACTATCAAAACAACATCCTAAACAACATGAGTGTTTGCCTAATGAACTTAACTGCAAGCACAACCATAAACTAAAAGAAAACAAATTATGAAACAACTAAGTTAACAGAAAGTAATTAAATAAAATCTTTATTATAAAACAGAATTAAATCATCTAAAACTTTTGTGAAATGAGTTTCTACTAAAACTAAATTGTTTTATAAAACATTACCTAATGAAGAAAAATATAGTTTCCTATAATAATAGAGTAAAACTAAACTATTTTTGTTTTAAAACATTTCTTAACAGAAAAGATTACTACAAATTTTATTTGAAAACAGAATCTAATTATATAAAACTTTAGTTAAAACAATTATTGCTAACTAATTTGCTTTGTAATAAACTATACCTATTTGAAAAAGGTTATAGGTCCCTTTAATAAAATTTTATAAACTAAACAATTATCATTTGTTAACAGCAAGTAAATTACTAAGGTTTAGAACAACAGAACTAAATGAAAATAAAAAACATAAGTTAAAATCAGATCAGATTTCAAGACAAAACAAGGTAAATCAATCTAATTAAACTAATAGGAAACTAAACAGATTCTGTTTTTAGTTAAAACCCTAATCATTTTTTATTCTAAAAAGTTCTCAAACTCTACCAAATGATAGATATGGTCACTAGTGACAAGTAGGAAAAAGAATCAATCAAAAATCCATTTTAGAACTCAAGTTATTCAGAAAACAAAATTTAAACCAAATCTGTTTAAATTCAAATTCAAATATCCAAACATATTCAAATTTGCTATCTACAGAAACTAGATGAAATTTATGATCTAATGAAAAAAAGAATCAATTTAAAATAGTTAAAAACATAAAAGATATAAAGGAAATAAAAACAGAACTATTCTGATTTTGAAATTAAAACAGAAAAAGAAAAAGGGTTTCTAGCGGACAAGGGGGTACACGTGTCGTTCTGCTATTGGCTACGGGGTGTGCTACGGGCGGACGACCGAAATGAAAGAGATACCGGTTCGGGGATTAATTAAATCTAATCCGGGCCGTCGGATTCTGATCGAACGGAGGGAGAGAGGGGTGCGGTGCTCAGTGATATGGTCGCCGGTGGTGAAGTTCTCCGGCGAGTCCGAATCGGCGACGTCAACGGCGACTGTGTTCTGGTGATCCCCCGGTGATGGAGACGGCACCAATCGACGGCGGCGAGGACAGCGAGCACGACGGTGGCGTCGGTGGGGTTTCGGGGCAATGGAGGCGACGGGCGGGAGCTCCTCGAGCTTCAGGAGGCGGGCTTACTCCGGCAAAGGCGACGGTGATGGCACTCTGGTGGGTCTCCGACGAAGGAGAAGGGATGGGGATATGCGCACGGGTGAGGGAAGTCGGATGTGGGCTCAGGAGAGGACGGGGGAGGCAGGGTGGTGCGGTTGTTCAAAAATGGCGCGGCGGCCGGGGTTTTCTCCGGCGAGAAATAGCGGCACGGGGAGGGGCTCGGACAAGCGGAAAACAAGGGGAATGAGCAGAGGGGAGTGGCGGCTATTTATAGGAGGGGGAAGGGCTCGAGGGGAGGGACAGGAGGAGCAGGTCACGGCGGTGGTCGCCGGCGTGATTTCGGGAGGAGGAGGAGGAAGGTGACCGCAGGGCTCACAGGTTCGAACGAGTGGGCTCCACTTGCCAGAGAGAGAGAGGGAGGGAGGGGTGCGTCGGTTGACCAACCGGTAACGGTCTTGGCTTTAAAGCCGTTGGGCTGGCCGTTTTATTATAAAACCGTTACCATTTTCTTTTATTAATGTCCAGCGCGTTTCAAAATCATTTAAAGCATTCAAACCTTTTCTAAATATAGGGAATAAATATATCAAAATTAACATAATAATAAATGACATTTATTGAACATTTTTATTCTGTCATTTGATAACTTTAGAAAAAATATTATTTTCAGAAAATGCCTATTTGGTTTTAAATCTTTTTGCAAATATTTTTCAAATGACCCCTTGGGGTTTTATGGTTCAAGTACTTCACAAAATTTCCCCTGGTTTGGAGTGTCATATTACTCCTCTCAAATTTTTGTCAGGGGTTTGAATACTTTGAAAATTTGAATAGGAACCAAATATGAAATGATTCCAAAAGAAAATCCAGAGGTTTTCACATTCACTTTTCAAAGCTTTATTTTAAACTTCCAACTCATATTTCATATAATTTGAAGAAGTCATTTTATCCTCTCTCATGAAAATCATTGAGTTGCTTAAAGTTTCTGAATCTGAAAAATTTTCAAATGAAATTCAAATCATTTTCAAATCCCTTTTCATTTCTTTAAATGGAAGAAGTCATGTCATCTTCACTCTAGTGTTTTGTGTTGAAAAGAATTTGAATTCCTGGTGATCAAAATGCAGATTGAAAGTTTTGGGAAAGTCATTTCATTCCCTCTCATTAAACTTTTAGAAGTTTCAAAAAGTTTCAAATTTTCACTCAAATTCAATTACTAAATGAAACAAACTATCATTCTAATATTTATTATAACATTCCAAAGTTTGGGATGTTACAGGTAAATGCGGCAATAAGGAGAGAGATAACACGAGGAATTAGTAGGAGAGAGAGAGGGGGGAATAAGGGCAAACACAGTGCACCACCACTTCTCATGTCTCAAGGCCACCACCGCCTGAATTCATAATCTCAACACCCCAGCTCAGTTGTCCTGGGATGTTACCCCAGCTCTCGTTGACTGGAAAATAGTTTGTTGGTTTCCGATAGGGTTTATGCTTTATATTTCCACGTTGTGATGAATTGATACTTTCTCACAAGAAGTTATATGATGTTGTTATGAAATAAAAATTATATGAAAGAGTTACATGTTAAAGTTTGTTGTTGTTATGATAATAAGGATGATGCTACTATGTCCATATTTTGTTTTTATCGACACATCTCTCTCAAACCATGTGGGCATGTTCTTCGATATCGGCTTTCGCTTGAGGACAAGCAAGGTATAAGCTTGGGAGAGCAGATACGTCCATTTTGCATCATGTTTTCCTACTATTATTTATAATGTTATTATGCATAATAATGCTTTGGGGAGTAATTCTAATGCCTTTTCTCTCATAATTTGCAAGGTTTGCCCAAAGAGGGAGAATACCGGCAGCTGGAATTCAGGACCTGAAAAAGCATATTAGAGATACCTATTCTGCACATCCCCAATTGATCTAAAATGTTACGGAGAATTTTTATGGAATATATGAAAAATATTGGAGCAAAAAACTACCGAAGGGGGGCCACCTAGTGAGCAACATACACTAGGACGTGCCCTCATGGGTGGTGCTCACCCAGGCCTACCTTCGAAGCCCATCTTCTGCTGTATATTGAGGTTTGACCTAGAAAAATTAGGATAGTACTTTCGGGACGAAACGCCGCCGTCTCGCGGCGGAACTTGGGAAGGAGCACTTTTGCCCTCCGGCGGAATGATTCCACTGTGGTAACTTCCCTCCCAAAGGGGCAAATCAAAGCCATCATCATCACCAACAACCCTCTCATCTTTGGGAGGCCATTCTTCATCAACATCTTCAACAAAACCATATCCTCTCAAACCATAATTCATCTCTTGTGTTCAATCTTTGTACCGGAACCCAAGATTGGTACCGATGTGTGACTAGTAGTGTTGATTACCTTATGTAGTTGATTGCTATATGGTTTATTTGGTGGAATATTATATGTTCATATCCATTATGCTATTCAATACACCTCTGATCTAGAACATGAGTATTATTTGTGAGTAGTTACCTTTGTTCTTGAGGTCACGGGAGAAGCCATGTTGCAAGTAATCATGTGAATTTGATATGTGTTCGATATTATGATGATATGCATGTTGTGATTCCCTTAGTGGTGTCATGTGAATGTCGACTACAAGACACTTCACCATCCTTGGGCCTAAGGGAATGCATTGTGGAGTAGTTATTAGACGATGGGTTGCTAGAGTGACAGAAGCTTAAACCCTAGTCTATGCGCTACTTCGTAAGGGGCTGATTTGGATCCATATGTTTAATACAATAGTTAGATGTTATATTAATACTTTTCTCGTAGTTGCAGATGCTTGCGAGGGGGTTAATGATAAGTGCGAGTTTTTTCAAGTAAGAAAAACACCCAAGCACCGTTCCACCCACATATAAAATTATCAAAGTAGCAAACATGAATCAAACCAACATGATGAAAGTGACTAGATGAAATTCTCATGTACCTTGAAGAACAATCTGCTTATTATAAGAGATTGTTTTGGCATGTACTTTTTCACAAAAGGATTGGACTACCTTGCTGCACTTTATCTACTGTTAATGTTACTTGTTCGTTACCAATTATCTTGCGATCAAACTACCTATTACCTACAATTTCACTGCTTGCAGAAATTACCTTGTTGAAAACCGCCTGTCATTTCCTTCAACTCCTCGTTGGGTTTGACATTCTTACTTATCGAAAGGATTATGATTGTCCCCCCAAGATTGTGGGTCATCAACACTCTTTTCTGGCGCCATTCCAGAGAGTGAAGTGCTCCTGGTAAGTGCAAAGAGGTAAGGAAAAACTTATACTACATGTTGAAATTTACCGTCACTTTTCACTATGGAAAGCAATCCTTTGAGGGGTTTGCTCGGGGCATCTTCACCTCGACCAGCACTACAATTAGTTTCCCCTCAACCTACATCACCTATTGAAAATATTGGTTATGAAATTCCTTCGGGTAGTTTATAACAATTGCTAGCTAATCCTTATGTAGGAGACGGAACTGAACATCTTGTTATGCACCTAATACATGTGGATGAAATTTGTAGATTAGTTAAGCTTGCAGGTTTATCCAAAGTCAAAGTTAAGTTCCCTTTATCTCTAAAGAGAAAAGCATTGACATGGTATCGACTATGTGATGATATTGGATCATGGAGCTGGAATCGATTGAAATTGGAATACCACCAAAAGTTTTATCCTATGCAACTAGTTCATCATGATCGGAATTATATATAAAAAATTCGCCTCGTGAAGGATAAAGCATCGCTCTAGCTTGCGGGAGGCTTAAGTCAATGTTATATTCATGCCCCAATCATGATGTCCTAGAGAAGCAATCTTTCAGAAGTTTTATGCTCGGCTTTCTCATAATGATCAATCCATGCTCGGTACTTCTTGTACTGGTTCTTTTATGAAGAATACTATTGAATTCATGTGGGATCTCTTGGAAAGAATTAGACGTAACTCTAAAGATTGGTAACTCGACGAAGGTAATGAGTCTGGTATTAAGCTTGAATTTGATTGTGTTAAATCTTTTATGGATATCGATGTTGTTCACAAGTTTAGCACTAAATATGGACTTGACTCTGAGATAGTAGCCTCTTTTTGAGAATCATTTGCTTCTCATGTTGATCTCCGTAAGGAGAAGTTGTTTAAATATCACCCCCTATTAAAAATCAAATTCAAGAACCGGTCACAACTAATGAAGAAACTACCATTTACAATGTTGATCTAGTTGTGCCTACTACTTATATTGAAAAAACCACCTTTCCCTGTTAGGATAAAGGAACATGCTAATTTCTCAAATGTGGTTCGCAAGATTAATATTAGAGCATCTAAGCCGTCTGAACAAATTAAAGTAGAACCCAGTGTTGCTATGGTTAAATATCTCTTAGTAGAAAATATTGATGGGCATGTTATTTACTTATGTGATGAAGCTGCTAGAATTGCTAAACCTGATGAAATAGATAAACATAGACCCGTAGTTGGCACGCTTGTTGTCTCAGTTAAAATAGGAGATCATTGTTATCATGGATTATGTGATTTGGGTGCTAGTGTGAGTGCTATTCCTTTTACTTTATACCATGAAATTATGAATGACATAGCACCTGCTGAAATAGAAGATATTGATGTTACTATTAAAATTGCTAATAGAGACACTGTCACAACACTTGGGATTGTTAGAGATGTTGAAGTCTAGTGTGGGAAAATAAAATATCCTACTGATTTTCTAGTTCTTGGTTCCCACAAGATGACTTTTGCCCCATTATCTTTGGTAGACCTTTCTTGAACACTCTTAATGCTAAGATACATTGTAAAAAGGAATTTGTTTGTGTTAAGTTTGGTGATGTGTCTCATGTGTTTAATTTTTCCAAGTTTAGTATACAACCTCGTAATAAAGAATTACCTAGTAAGGATGAAATAATTGGTCTTGCTTCTATTACCGTTCCTCCTATTGATCCACTAGAACAATATTTGCTAGACCATGAAAATGGTATGCACTTGTGCGAAAGAAATGAAATAGATAAAAATTTCTTTGATGTCGGTGCACTAGAGTTTTGGGCTTCCTAGTGCCCCTTTACTCATGCATGGGCGGTGGTTGCCACCCTGGCGACGAGGCCCGGTAGGGACTTGCCAGGTACAAGCATAGAAAAATCAAGACCCCCGGCAAGACCTTGCCGGGATGACCATCGAACCCTCAGGCAAAGACAGAGCCCTGGTAAGATCCATAAAGGCGAAGCCCCAGCAAGGCCCCGCCAGTGCATGGGCCAGGTGTCGTTCCTCCTAGACATACGTCACGGCGTCGGCGCTGCAAGGGGCTAAGCGGTGCCGATGGGACGGGCTCCTATCTCGTCCTGCAGGCGGACATAGATGCCTGACGGCTCATTAAATGCGCCTGTCCTACTCCGTCAGTGTTAGGTATGATAGCATTGTAGCTCTGTAAACCCCGTGTATGCACTGTATGCCACTGTTGGGATCCCCTTCAGAGTATAAAACGAGGCCCGGGGCAATACGGTAGAGGAATTTTGGGGGTACTTTTTGTTCTTCAGACTTCTGGACTATCCCACTTGGGGCCTTCTAGCTCACACGCATGGCAGCTACTCATCGTGCTCCGGTAGCTAGAACCCTAAGAACACTCTGAATACAACCAAGCAGGAGTAGGGTTTTTACGCATCCTTGCGGCCCGAACCTGGGTAAGATCCCCATGTGCTGCTCATCAGACCTGCTCTTTGTGCGAGCCTTCACCCCTGCCAAACTGAAAGGGGTCTCTTTGATCCCATAGGTGCTCATTCCCCATGGAAGAAGACCGGAAAGGCCTCTCTCGCACATTCCGGCAAGCGCACCTCCTCGGGGTGTTGCGCTCCCGTTGACGATGTGCCATAGAGCTCCACCAACAAGAGCAAGAAGTCCAAGGCAGCTCCGCCAGTGACCAAGAAGGTGCCTGCCAAGGAGGATGGCACGGGAGGAACTTTCACCATAAGTTCCACCCTTGACAACAAATGTCGATGTGTTTGCATGGCAACCATCTAATATCCCCGGTGTTCCTAGGGAGGTGACTGAGCACCACCTTGCCATATGCCATATGCCCACATATTCGGAGGCAAGCTTTGGAGCGGCAACAGTTTATTGCCGAAGAGATCTAGAAACTAGAAGTGGCTGGCTTGATCAGAGGAGTACTTCATCCAACGTGGTTGGCCAATCCAGTCGTCGTGCGCAAGGCGAATGGGAAATGAAGATTGTGCATTGACTTCACAGACATCAACAAAGATCCTTTTCCCTTGCGGTGCATCGACCAAATTGTGGACTCCACTGCCGGTTGTGACTTGTTGTCTTTCCTTGACGCCTATTTCGGCTATCATCAGATTTTCATGGCCAAGGAGGACAAGCAAAAGACCGCATTTATCACCTCATGTGGTACGTATTGCTTTTTGTGTATGCCTTTCGGGTTGAAAAGTGCTGGTTCTACACTTGCAAGAGCGGTCCAGATTGGTTTTGAGCCCCAACTACATAGAAAAATGGAGGCTTATATGGATGACATAGTGGTCAAGGCCATGGACAAGGCTACGCTCATATCAGACCTAGAAGAGACATTTGCAAACCTATGCAAGATCAACATGAAGCTCAACCCTGAGAAGTGTGTGTTCGGCGTCGCATCCGGCAAGCTTGTAAGGTTCTTTGTATCTCAACTAGGAATTGAAGCAAATCCTGACAAGATCAAAGCAATTGAGAAAATTGAAGCACCAAAACGTGTTGAAGATGTGCGCCGTCTTGCCGGTTGTGTTGCCGCTCTGAGTAGGTTCATCTCAAACTCTGCTGAGCGCACCCTGCCCTTTTTCATAATCTTGAAGAAGGCATCTCCAATGAAATGGACTCCGGAAGCAGAGGCAGCGATGTAGGATTTGAAGAAATACCTCTCCTCTCTGCCAGTCCTAGTCATGCCAAAACCACAAGAGCCGTTGTTGCTATATCTGGCGGGAACAAATCAAGTGGTGTGTGCTGCACTAGTGGCTGAAAGAGAAGTTGATGAAGAAGTAGCAGCAATGGTAGGGCCGCCAAGCGACGAGTCGGGACATTCCCCGACAGGGTCTATTGCCGGCAAAGAAGGATCCGCACAGTTGAATGAGACAATCTAGAAGAAGAAGCTGGTGCAGCGGCCAGTCTATTTTGTCAGCTCCTTGTTGCTGGGGGCAGGGTCAAGATATTCTGGCGTGCAAAAGTTAATCTTTGGCCTTCTTATGGCCTGAGGAAGCTGCACCATTACTTCCAAGCACATGAGATCACCGTTGTCACTCGATTCCCGTTGCAGCGAATCTTGCGGAACCCAGAAGCTACTGGCAGGATTGTAGAGTGGGCTGTGGAACTGTCAATCTTTGGTCTCAAATTTGAAAGCACTTCGACCATTCAGAGATGAGCCTTGGCAGAGTTCATCGTAGAATGGAACCCAACACCCAATGAGGAAGTTTCACAGTCAACTCTCCCCGGCAAGGAAACCGATCAAGAGTGGATCATGTATTTTGATGGGGCTTTCTCGCTGCAAGGCGCCGGTGCCAGAGTGCTGCTTGTCGCACCCACCGGAGAGCGCATCAAGTACGTGATTCATATGCAGTTTCTCTAGGAGAGATCAAAAAACAACACGGCTGGGTACGAGGGGCTGCTTGCCGGTCTCAGGATCGTGATAGACATTGCGATCAAGAAACTCATTGTCAGGCATGATTCTCAACTTATCGTCAGGCAAGTGAACAAAGACTACCAGAGTCCGTTGATGGAAGCTTATGTAGATGAAGTGAGGAAGTTGGAAAAATGTTTTGACGGCCTGCAAATGGAGCACGTTCCACGTGCGGAGAACAACATTGTCAATGGCATGTCAAAGTGTGTTGCCCTTAAGTTGCATGTGGAACTAGGAACTTTCATGCTCCAACTGACTCAACCCTCTGACACACCATCAACTGGACAAGAGAAAAGAAGGAAGTTGAGTTCTGACAAGTATTTCCCGGCAGAGCTCCCAGGAGCCGCCGGTGAGGAAGTTGCCTAGGAAAACGTTAGGCTCGCCGGTGGGCGCCATGCTCCGGTGGAGCCTCAGGCTCTTGCCGTGGAAGCACACGCTCCCACTAGGCCTGCCAGGATGCAGAAGGCTCCGGCTAGGCCCCAGGCCCTTGCTGTTGAGACAAATGTCTCCCCGACAAAGGATATGCCTTTAGTCATAGTTGTCGAGCCCCAGGCTCCAGCATGGGCACATCACATCGTCCGTTTCCTTCAAACAGGAGAACTTCCTGAGGAACAAGAGGAAGTATAGAAAGTAGCCTGACGGTCTCATATGTACCAGTTCGTGGACAACGTCCTATACAAAAAGAGACCGAATGGTTTGAAGCTAAAGTGCATTTCTCGGGAGGATGGACTGGGGCTGTTGGTAGAGATACATGGAGGCATATGTGGCTCCCACATAAGATCAAGAGCACAAGCCGGAAAGGCATTCCGGCAAGGTTTCTTTTGGCCCACTGCCCTCCAAGATGCAACTGTATTAGTAACCAAGTGTGAAGCATGCCAGATCCATTTGAAGAAGTTACATCAACTAGCTTAAGTGCTGCAAATAATCCCTCTCTCCTAGTCGTTTTTGGTCTAGGGGCTCGACATCTTGGGGCCCTTCCCCTGCGCTGACGCGGGCTTTGAGTACTTGTACGTTGCAATCGAAAAGTTCACAAAGTGGCCGGAGGTGGAAGCAGTGAGAAAGGTGACAGCACAGTCAGCTGTCAAGTTCTTCAAAGGACTAGTTTGCCGCTTTGGTGTTCCCAACAGGGTCATCACTAACAATGGCACACAGTTCCCGAGCCGCACCTTCATGCAATATTTCCAAGACCTTGGTGGAACAATCTGTTTTGCTTCCATTTCCCACCCGAGGAGCAACGGCCAAGCCAAAAGGGCTAATGCTGAAGTGCTGCAAGGCCTCAAGACAAGAACTTTCGACAAGATACGCAAGTGCGGAAGGCACTGGATTGATGAGTTGCCTGTGGTTCTTTGGTCAATCAGAACGGCATCAAATCAAGCTATCAGCCAGACACCCTTCTCCCTTGTATATGAGGCAGAGGCAATTCTCCCCACAGAACTCATATACGGGTCGCCTCGAGTGCTCGCTTATGACGAGCTCGAGCAAGAGCAGTTGCAGCAAGATGACGCGACGCTCCTTGAGGAAGACCGTCTTTGGGGTGCTATGAGAGCTGTGCGCTACCAGCAAGCTTTGTGTCGCTACCATAGCCGTAAACTTAATGCTAGAAGTCTTGAGGAAGGTGACCTTGTTCTTCGGCGAGTTCAGTCCGCCAAGAATTCCAACAAGTTGACGCCAAAGTGGGAAGGCCCCTATCGAGTAGTACGAGTCACCAGGCCTGGTGCAGTCCGCTTGGAGACCGAAGATGGTATCCCAGTGAGCAACTCCTGGAACATCGAACATCTTCGCAAGTTCTGCCCGTGAGGCACTGTTGTCGGGCCTCCTTGCAACCAACTTTTGTACAAGTCTTGCCGCTGAAGCATGTAATCCTTGGTACAAAGCCAGCCTCAGACCCTGTGCGTAGTTCAATAAAGATAAGTGTTATGCATATCTTGATTGGTTCTCATGTTTACTTGTGTGCACGTTTTTCCGAGATATTGTGTGACACTTAATCACCGACAAGAGCTAACGGACCACCAAGATTCCATATCCATATTTTCTCTTCTTTCTTTTGCTCAAAGGACAGAAGGTTACCTTGTGTGCAGCGTTGTCGGGGGGAATGGTGGTATGGATACCTATGAGCGAGGTCCCAGAAAAAAAAACTTGCAGGAAGGACTACGGCAACGAAAAGATAAGTTGCAAAACCCCAGTTGAATTCTTGCTATGGAGTTATTCTCCTTGGGCGATCTCAATTTCTGTCTAGAAAACCTGCAAGCAAAGGAACCTTGTCGCGATTGCTTGCGTCCCTATTCTATTTCGAGTCCGCTCAACAATCTAGGTGGCCGAACTAAAAGCATCAGGGCCTCTTGCCAGCGGGAACCCTGCTAGCAGGATGCCAAAGTCCCACACTTAGCGTCCGCGGCAGAGGAGTGCATGCCGGCAAGTTTCCAGTCAAGCGTAGGGTGAATATATATGGAGAGAAATCAAACAAGAGGGATAACATAGTAGTTGTTCAAGAGATAAAAAGCAATATTACATCAGTCCTACCGAGATTCTAATAGAAAATAAATTGTTCTTGGCATGTGCGGTAGCGAGGAGTAAGGCAGCTAATCTCGGCGATCGCCTTCAATCCGCTTGACTTGGCTTACACTCTCGATGATGGGCGCGATGAGTTCCTCAAGCTCCCTGACGTCTACATCCTTTGGCAAGCGGTCGAGGACGTTGGTGAGGTTGAGTCCGGGGTTCTTGTACGCCACCTTGACAAGCTCCTTGCGGAGAACGGCCTGGTAGAGCTTGCGCAATTCGCTGGCCAAGTAGGATGCCCGGTCGGAGTGAAGCTGCTCCAAGGCTCCAAGCAGGCTGTTCAAGAACATGGTCACCTTGGCGCTCGTTGACACCCTATCGTCGGGAGAATACATGGGGCCTTCTAGGCCCATGGCGAACAGTTGTTTGGCAAGCTTCTCCGCGATGTCGATGAGCTTCTCGGTCCAGATTTCCACTTGATGTACATAGTCATTATGGGCGATAGCGGCACTCTTGACCCGCTCCTTCTCATCGTGGAGATCCTTGACCAGAGCCTTCTCTCGAGTCCTGGCGGTCTCGAGGGTCTCGGTCAGCGTGGCCAGCTTCAGGGTCAGGTCATCGATGACTCGTTGGCTGAAGAGAGCTGCTTGGTCTAGTCAAAAATGGCGACCTGCATTTCCATCGGGCTGGCGAGGGCTTTGTCTCTTTCAGTCTTAAGAGACAAGACCTCCTTATCGAGATCCTCAAGGTCGGCCTCCAGTTTCTTCACCCTCTCCTCATGTAAGTTCTTGGCGGCCTCCTTCAGCTTGTCGGCATGGTCTACAGTTAGAGGCTCGAGCGCCTCCTTGTGCTCTCGTGCCATCTCCCGGGTCCGCCCCATGACGAGCTCCTCGAGCTCCACTTCTTTGCCGTGAAGTTTGTCGGCAAGCACCTTCTTGTGGGCGACACGGTATTCCTCTTGGGCATCGAGCAAGATACAACGCTCCGTCCAGCGAGCGCCCTCTACAACAACACGTTGCTTGGCCTCCTCCTGCGCCTGCTCGGCATCGGACTACTGCATGAAGAGTTGGCTCAACCCCTGGCTTAGTTGCGTCTAACCAGACTTCAGATCCTGGGAAGTTTGACTGAACCAGGCCTGAGTCTCTTCGATGCGCTCTTGGAAGTTGGCCTCAGCTGCTTCCATAACCGCTGCCTTGGAGTCCAATTTGTCCTTCTGGGCACGGTGAAGCGCTTGAAGCTTCCGGAAGCTGTCGCCTATGGTCTGGAGGAGCTGCTCTTCTTGGGATTTGCTGTTGGCGCTTGGCTCATGGACGACATCGAGCCTGGTAGCAGTGATGGCCTTCTCAACAAAAACTTCCCCTTCAAGCAGCCCCCAAGTGCTTGCCATGTCGGCGATATTGACGAACATGTTGTCGCCGACCTTGAAGTACCTGCTTGATAAAGAGGCTTCGGACGTGGGTGGCTGGTCCTCGACGGCCACCTCCCCAATAGTTAGGGGCTCGGTGGTCGGCATAGCGCCTGGTGCTCCTGTGGTAGGAATGCCGTCAGTGTGACCACTGGCCCTCTCGGTAGACTTCTTGGCGGCCTCCTCCTTCTGAGCAGCCTTGGCGGGCCCTGCACTAGCAACCTCGGTGGCCACGTTCTTGGCGGCCTCAACGGCACCACTCTTGATGGCCTCCTCGGCAGCGATCCTGTCGGCCTTAGCGCCAACATCCCTGGCAGTCTCCTCGATGACGGTGTTGACGTCCATGCCCTCCATTGAGGGAATGTCTGAAGTCCAAGAAAGCAAACGAAGCGAAGATGAGGTGAAAGTTCAAGAAGACAAAAATATAAAAGCGAACATAATAAAGAGTACCTACACCGACGACGATTGCCGGCAAAGAAATGCCAGTGCCCGTGCTTGCTGGCTCTCCCTCGTCATGATAAAGCGCACTGGGGGAAGTCCTTGCCGGGGATCCATCTTTGGGTGGCATAGATGATGGAGGTGGCGTATCAGGGACGGCCGCTGATGGTTCTCCTTGTCGCCGCCCTCCTACTGCACGTCTGGTGATGTCAACAATGAAGCTGCACACCCCAGCACTTGCCAGTGGGAAGTTAGTAATGGGCTCATGCTGGGGGATCCGCCGGGGGTTGAGTCCAGGGTTGCGCCGCGCGTTAGCCTCCGGCCTAATGATGGTCGTCCTTGGCATGCTGAAGGCGCTTGTCGAGGTCCTTGCCCTCTTCGCTATCCGTTGTGCCAGTGTTTCCGCATCCCTATGGAGGCAACCCAAAGCAAATCAAATGAGTAAAGTTAAAAACCAGAAATTAGAAGAACAAAAGATACGGGAAGATCCTTACTCCTCTTCTTCTCCTGAGCTAAGGGCGGAAAGTTCAAAGGAGACCTCTGTCTTGGTGCCCGTGGGAGGAGATGGAGGGGTGCTCCTGGATCGCTTGGCCGCAGCTGGCGCGGGTTGCTAATGAGATTCTTGCCACCGCACAGCCTTGCTGGTCGCCCCTTGCCGAGGGCTGCGTTGCTCGAAGGAGCTTGTCAGACCAGAAGCCTAGTGGCGGCACTCCAAAGGATGCGCCTCTTCCTTTGCACAAGGGATAGGGCCTGCTCGAGCAGCTCCTCCTCGGCTGCGTCTTTGGCAGGGCAGCCCCGGGCGGTTGTGCTGCCATGCTCCTTAGCGGTCCCGCCCCGCCGGACAAGGTCTTCGTCCGGTAGTGTTTCCCCTCCATCGGCTTCGTCTTCCAATAAGCCGGCGTTGCCAGCCTCCGTGGCGAGACCCG
Organism: Hordeum marinum; assembly: GCA_022496015.1. Classification (NCBI taxonomy): domain Eukaryota; kingdom Viridiplantae; phylum Streptophyta; class Magnoliopsida; order Poales; family Poaceae; genus Hordeum; species Hordeum marinum. The sequence continues at coordinate 295,433,023 of CM039678.1, read as the reverse complement.
CTTCCTCCGCCCTGCTGGCAATGTACGCCAGTTCCTCCTTAGTGGTGTCACAGATGAGGCCCTCTTCCGCACGGATGGCCCTCTCCGTCAAGTTATCAAAGAATTCTTGTGCCTGCTCTGCAGGTGGCTCGATCCAAGTCGCATCAAGGCTGTGGGCATCGAACACCGGCATGATGGCAATGATTCTATCCAAGGGAGAATTGTTGCACAAAGGGACTATGCCTACCGCCAGCTCGGGTACCGCAGCACCACTGAAGAACTTTTGGTAGAGAGCCTCATGCTTCATAATGGTCAAGTTGTGGTTTAGCACGGGGCGCAGCCTCATGATGTCCGCCGCGTTTCAAAAATCCCAAGCTGGCCGCCCCTTATTTTGCAGGGGAGCAATGCGCCGGCAAAGAAAATTAGCGTCTATCATCTCTATGGTGAGGCCGGCGTTTCTGAGGCAGTGAATCCTAGTGGTTGCGACTATGAGCTTCCCATCCTCAGGGTCAAGGGCGCTCCAGTTGTCACCATGCACCATCTTGGTCTGTCGCGGCGAGCAAAAAGGCTAGAGTTTATCCTCTTTGATCCAACACCATTTACCCCGCCACTTGACCCTGCCACTCGTAGTAGGCCCCGTCTGGGGTAGACCTCCTTGGTTCCTGGACGTGGAATCCAAGTGACGGCACCAGAAAGGGCTCCGCCTTGTTGGATGATGGGGTGGCGGATTAGAGTAGTGCTAGTGACTACTCCGGCAAAGTTTTCGCAAAGATGAGTGAAAACTAACATGGACGTCATGGCATTCGGCGTAAAATCCAAGAGTTCGAATCCGTAGGTGAGCATGAGGTTGCTGAAGAAATCCGAGAAAGGGGAGCAGAGCCCGCAGTAAAAATAATCGGCGAAGAAAGGATATTTGTTTGGGCCGCTCTCGGAAGGGTCTGGACTCACGCAAGTGGCAGGGTGTGCCGCCGTCCCTGTCACCCACATCAACCGGTATTGCTTCTTCAGGACGTCCACGTCAAGCCCTGACAGGAAGACGACGTACTCCTCCGCATCCCCACGAGCTTGTTTTTCGAGATGGTCTCTGCTTCCTTGCCCTTGCTAGCTTTGGGAGGCATGGTGGCGATGAGGGCGGGGGCTGAAGACGGAAAGGGAGCGGGGGCATGGATGAATGGAAGCGGCTCTATTTCAGGCTCGAGGAAGGAGAAGACGGCAGTTCTCAGATTGGGAAAGACAAGAGGTAAATGAGCAGCGCCTCTGTAATTTACTCTTTATGGGGAAAGCGTGGGGCAGCTTCTTTACTAAACTAATATAGAAACGTTTCGCCGGCGCGTTGCTGTAACGGCTTCACCGCACACGTATCCCACGTCCCGCATTCAATGGACATCATGGGGAAGCGCAGCAAACGCAATGATCACAACCGCAAGATCCTACCACACGTGCCCGTGCACTGTTTGGGCCTAGCCCAACAATGCCTCACACCGTGTGTGGCCCAGGCCCGGGGGCTCCTATCGGTGCACTAGAGTTTTGGGCTTCCTAGTGCCCCTTTACTCGTGCACAGGCAGTGGTAACCACCCTCGCGACGAGGCGTAGCAAGGACTTCCCAGATACAAGCACAAAAAAATCAAGACCCCTCGCAAGACCTTGCCAAGACAACCATCAAACCCTCAGGCAAAGACAGAGCCCCGGCAAGACCCAGCAAGGCAAAGCCCTGGCAAGGCCCCGCCAGCGCATGGGCCAGGTGTCGTTCCGCCTAGACACGCATCGCGGCTTCGGAGATGGAGGGGGCTAAGCAGTGCCGATGGGACGAGCTCCCGTCCCATCCCACAGGTGGACAGAGATGCCTGACGGCGCATTAAATGCGCCTGTCCTACTCCATCAGTGTTAGGTATGATAGCACCATAGCTCTGTACACCCCGTGTACACACTGTATGCAACTATTGGGACCCCCTTCAGAGTATAAAAGGAGGCCCAAGGCAATACGGTAGAGGAATTTTGGGGGGACTTTTGGTTCTTCAAACTTTTGGACTCTCCCACTTGGGGACTTCTAGCTCACACGTGTGGTAGCTGCTCATGGCGCTCCTGTAGCTAGAACCCTAAGAACACTCTGAATACAAACAAGTAGGAGTAGGGTTTTAGGGATCCTTGTGGCCTGAACAACAAACTCTACTAAAACACAATTTGCCTATTGAAACTCTAGGAGGTCCTCCTCCACCTAAAGGTGATCCCGTGTTTGAATTAAAAAATTGCCTGACAATCTGAAGTATGCTTATCTCAATGAGAAAAAGATATATCATGTTATTATGAGTGCTAACCTTTCAGAACATGAAGAAGAAAGATTATTAAAAATTCTTAGGAAGCACCAGGCTGCTATTGGATATACTCTTGATGATCTTAAGGGCATTAGTCCCACTCTATGTCAGCACAAGATCAATATGGAACCTGACGCTAAACCCATTGTTGATCACCAATGGTGATTGAATCCCAAGATGAAAGAATTGGTAAGAACTAAAATATTAAAGCTTGTAGAAGATGGTATAATCTATCCCATAGCTGATAGTAGATGGGTAAGTCCTGTTCATTGTGTCCCTAAGAAAGGAGGTATTACTGTTTTTCCTAATGATAAGAATGAACTGATCCCACAAAGAATTGTTATTGGTTATAGGATGGTAACTAATTTTAGAAAACTAAATAAAGCTACTAGAAAAGATCATTAGCCTATGCCTTTCATTGATCAAATGCTTGAAAGATTATCTAAGCACACACACTTTTGTTTGTTGGATGGATATTCTGGTTTCTCTCAAATACCTGTGTCACAATCTGATAAAGAGAAAAGCACCTTTAATTGTTCTTTTGGAACCTATGCTTATGGACGTATGCCTTTTGGTTCATGCAATGCACTTGCTACCTTTCAAATATGTATGACTGCTATATTCTCCGATTTTTGTGAAAAGATTGTCGAGGTTTTCATGGATGATTTTTCCATTTGCGGAGATGATTTCTTGAGCAACCTTGATCGAGTTTTGCAGAGATGTGAACAAACTAATCTCATCTTGAACTGGGAGAAGTGCCACTTTATGGTTAATCAAGGTAGTGTCTTGGGGCATTAAATTTCTAAACGAGGTATTGAGGTGGATCAAGCTAAAGTTGATACAATTGAGAAAATGCCATGTCCTATAGATATTAAAGGTATTCGAAGTTTCCTTGGTCATGCTGGTTTCTATAGGAGGTTTATTAAAGACCTAACAAAAATTTCTAGGCCTCTCACTAACATATTACAAAAGGATTGTCGGGGCTAGATGCACACAGTCACCTATGGGGCTATTGGCCCTTTTGTGGTTCGGCGGGGGGGGGGCGTGGACGCAAGCATGAAGAGCGGAGATAGTGAGACGACATGGCGATTTACCTAGGTCTGGGCCGCTTTGAAGCGTAAAACCCTAGTCCTGCTTGGTGGATTGATCAAGAGAACACTAAGAGTATCCAATGCTCCTACCCGGCTAGGGTTGCCTTCGGAGGAGCTACTACGCACGTACAAATGCTCAATTGGCCGAATCCTCAACTAGGTTGCCTTGGGCCTCCTTTTATTGGGGAAGGGGCGACCAAAGTGGCAAAATAGACAATGTCTGTTTATTAGATAGCTAGCAGAGCTTATCATACCGAACTCTGGCATTAGAGAAAAAATACCATCATTGCTTGTCTAGGTGGTGTGCAGGGGTGCATTCTCGGCAAGCTTATACCACCGCTCTAGTTGTCCATTGCTCCACACTTCGACACGTTTAAGGACGGGTGTCAAAGAGGGGTAATGTTCCTTCAAACGTGTAGACATGTGCTTAGCGAGAGCCTTTTAGCCACCTGGGGGCTCGACACCGCGTCGACAAGTGACTGGCCTTGCGATGAGGTGGAGCAGTGACAGATTGGCTCGCACTTGCCGAGGGATGACTTGTCAGAGCTTTGAGAGGGTGTGTGCGTCCTGGTCCCCGGCAAGCACCGGTAGAGTACTTGGCGCATAGCAGTCCAGGTTGAGCTGTTGCATAAACTCGTTGTAGTCTGTCTTGATTATTGGCGGGTTGTCTTGGTGTGCGGAGGGTTTTTTCCATTGCCGCATGTGTCTAAGTCAGGGGCACTAGGTACCCCTATCCCAGTGCACCGACAAGAGCCCCCGGGGCCTGGCCCACATGTGCTCACCAAGTTTTGTTGGGCCAGACCCAAATTTCATGCACAGGCGTACAATGAGAGGGAGTAACTGCCAATTTAATGGGCAGCATTCACACATTTTATCAGGCCGTTTCCACCACGCGCACCACATGCATAGCGTGGGGCTACCGGCAGGCGCGTGTGACTTAAAGCTCGGGTTTTGGAAGGAACCGCAACTCCATGGATTGGAGGAGTGGGGAGGTTACCTGTTTCACCCGTGATCGTGGATAGTGGGATTGGTGGAGATGGGCGGCGACCCTTGGAGCGGGGGAAAGCCAGCCCCCGTGCCCTCCTCATAAATAGGGAGGTCTCGAGAGGTGATGCTCATCCACCTTCTCCTCCTCCTTGAGTCCAAACACATAGATCTTGCTTCTGCTTCTTTGTCCCGAGTTGTGCTTGCTGCCAGCACGTGCAGAGGACGAGGGCGTCCTTTGGCTTCCGTCATGATGGCGAGGGCTTCCTGTCATGATCATGCCACGGCTTCAGCCATAGAGGCGGAGGGCGTGTCTTGTGTGCATGGCGAGGCACTGGAAGGGGCAGGGGTCGACGCTAGGCCCACGGGTGGGGAAGACGGAGAGCCGGCTCTCTTCCTCCTCCGCCATCAGACCCACCCCTCGCGAAGGGTCATACTGAGGGGACTGCATTGGAGTTCGTCATCAAGCTGTGCAGTCCTCCCCGAAGCCGACTTTGCCTCCCTCTCCCTCTTGCCTGGGTGATGGAGGTTGACAAACCGCATGCGTTGTGGTTGCGAGCGCATGGTTGCTGCAATGGTGCCGTGCCAGCAGACGTCATGCTTCTCAGGCGCAGGTGGAAAACATTTGCACGTGCCCACAACTTCACGGGTGGGCACGTCCTCCGCTGCAAGTTGGTGGAGGTCGATTTGCTCTCCGTCAAGATTTACGGGCATTCAGGCACCCGCCTTGGTTGCTGCGAGGAGAGCTCGAGTGATGTTGAAAGCTCCTCCTCGAGCGGTGGTGATGAGGACAACAGTGTCAGTGAAGACGACGACGCCGAGCCCCCAGCCGTGAAGTTGGAATACGTCGACTCGGACTCAAGCTGAGCATCGGTCACACCATCACCATCAGCTACCCCTCCCCGACAGAGCGATTTGCCGGGGGTTCTTGAGTCCGATGTTGCCTTCTCCTCCATCAGGCTCCCGCAGACTTGTGGACTTTGGCTTTGTCTTCCCTTCCGGTAGGCCGGCCATCCATGCAATGCTGGTTCTGACGGGGATAGGCTGGGATTCTATTGAGGCCCTTCTGCCTTCTCCTTTTTCCTGGTGTCTTGTTTCTAAGGGAGAAGGCCAAATAATGGATTATTACAAAAGCATGTCCTCTAATGTAACCCCTATCCAACTTGTATCGAAAATGAATGAGAAAAGTGCTATTTTCTTCCTGCAAGTACTATCCTTTCTCTTCCTTGTTTATGTTGTTTTGGGATGTGTTGTCATTCCTACACGGAGCCACTTGCCGGATGATAACCTAGCCACGAATGCCAAAGGGGAAACGAGCCCTCACCAATAGGTTGGCGATGTTCCCCGGCAGAGCTCCTTGTCGGCATCGACACAGCCCCCCCCGTAGTTTTTAACAAAAAATAGGGAGGCAGCTCATCCTGACAAGGTGTCACGCCCTGTGTTCGTATCACTTTGCTATGCTTGGATTTAAAAAATTTGGAACCAATTAAAACTTTTGAGTGCATGCAAAGCAAAACCCCTCAAAACCCTTTCTGCTTAAGAAATATTTCTATAAGAAATATTATCAATAAATCCTAGGAAAATTCCAACAAGACACACATGACATACATGATCATCCTGCAAAGTTTCATCTCAATCCCCCTTGATTTGATCCATCAAAATATTCCAAAACCCTCTCTATCCAGATTCAAATTTGAACAACTTTACATTGTGAAGTGTCACACCCTGCGTTTGTATCACCTTGATATGTTTGGGTTTATAAAATTTGGAGCCAACAAAAACTTTTTCAAAATGTTTGTGCTTGTTTGCAATGATGTTTGCTTGCTTGATGATTGAGGTATGGCACTCCTAGATTCTATTCCACTTCATATTCATCTTCCTTGTCCCAAACCTCTTGCCGAATGATCATGCATGTGAAAAGTGCCAAAAACTATTTCTATCAAAAAAAATTAACCAAAAATGATTTCTTAAAATTAGGTTTTCCAAACCCCCTGAAATGAGGTTTGCATTGCAAGTCACAAATTGGGTGGATTCTTCTTCCCCAAAGACTTTAATTCAAACCTGCTTTATATAAGACTTCCCAAAACCACAAAATATTATTTTTAAAGATTATTTTCATATTTTATTTAAAGGCTTTTTCTTAAGACCAGAAATGGTTTTTCTTAGGGAAAAATTATTTAACTGCTTTAAAAATATTTGAGAATTTTTAGGGAAACTCAGTGGACATATATTTTCCATATATATGAGTTTAAACACAAGGGCATGTTCAAATCATGGGAAAAACCCCTCAAAACCCTTTCTGTTCAAATCAAACCTTTGGAATATTTTTATAAGAAATATTCTCAATAAATTCCAAGAAAATTCCAGCAAGTAAACACTATCATAGGTGATGATCCTGGAAAGTTTCATGTCAATCCAAATTGATTTGGTTCATCAAACCATCCCAAAACCCTTCCTGTTCAGATTCAAATTTGAGAAACTTTTGATTGCGAAGTGTCTCCCCTTGACACCAAACTTTGTGTGCATGCTCTAATGACCAAATAGTGATGCTACACTAAGTGGTGCATCAAGGGTAAAAGCCTAGCATCACTAGATCTATAGAAACCTGATTCTGTTAATTTCTAGGGTTTACCAAGTTTCCATTGTCAAATTTTCACCCTTGGGTTCAAAGTTGTTGAATCATCTCATTTTTACCTAATATTTGACTCTGGTAAATATCTTAGTAAGTTGGTAAACTTATCTTGCCCAAATCACTACCAAACACCTTCTGGTGAATTGGTAAAACCTCTCGTTTCAACCCTTTCTCTTTTACCCTTGCCCTAAACTTTTTACCACAGTCTCTTGTAGTTACCTTTCACCTCTAGTAAAAGTCTCATGGTCATAGCTCAAGTGTGATGTGGTAAAAAACTCCATTTTTACACTCGAGAGCACCATTTCTCTCCCTTTCTCCCCTTTTCTTCTACCCTAAGGCCCCTCCTGATGCCTCCCTAGCCCCTAGGCCTTGTTTGTCTCCCCTGGATCCTCTGGGCACAGGTGGCCGTGCAGAAAATGCCAAGGGCATGCCTTGGCATGCAAGGCTCATGCTCTAGAGCATGCTATAGAGTGCACCCGCACTCTAGCCTCTGGCCAACTGGCGTTCCCGACAGCCTCGGGCCGCCCCACCTTGTCCCCCTTATCCCCCTCGACGTCTGCAACCCTCCAGGTGGTCGTCTCTCTCTCCCTCTCTCTCTTCGGCAAGCCCCGCGCGCATGCCCGACGCCGCCCAGCTCAGCCAACCAGAGGGCTCGCACGCGCGCGCCCCTACCTCTCTGTTCTCTTTCCCCCGGCCTAGACGTCACCCATGAGCGCCCTGGACACGCCCCTTTCCTACCCCGCGGCATGTAGAAAGCAGCACGTGCTCACTGGAGCACCGCGTCCACGGTGAGCCGGCACCCGGCTATAAAGAGGGCCTCCCTGAGCCCCTGCCCCTCTCTCCTCGCTCCCTCCTCCCCTTCGCTTCCTCCCCGTGCTCAGCCCGCTCTCCACCGTGTTGGAAATATGCCCTAGAGGCAATAAATAAAGTGTTTACTATTATATTTCCTTGTTCATGATAATCGTTTATTATCCATGCTATAATTGTATTTATTGGAAACACATTACATGTGTGGGTAAATAGACAACACTTTGTCCCTAATATGCCTCTAGTGAACTAGCTCGTTTATCAAAGATGGTCAAGGTTTCTTAGCCATTGACATGTGATGTCATTTGATAACAGGATCACATCATTAGGAGAATGATGTGATGGACAAGACCCAAACTACAAATGTAGCATATGATCGTGTCAGTTTATTGCTACTGTTTTCTGCATGTCAAGTATATGTTCCTATGACCATGAGATCATGCAACTCACGGACATTGGAGGAGTGCCTTGTGTGTATCAAACGTCGCCATGTAACTGGGTGACTATAAAGGTGCTCTACAGGTATCTCCGAGGGTGTCTGTTGAGTTGGCATGGATCAAGACTGGGATTTGTTACTCCTTGTGACAGAGAGGTATCTCAGGGCCCACTCGGTAATACAACATAACAATAAGCCTTGCAAGCAATGTGACTAAGTGTTAGTCATGGGATCTTGTATTACGGAACGAGTAAAGAGACTTGCCGGTAACGAGGTTGAACTAGGTATGGACATACCGACGATCGAATCTCGGGCAAGTAACATACTGAAGAACAAAGGGAACATCATACGGGATTAACTAAATCCTTGACATAGAGGTTCGACCGATAAAGATCTTCGTAGAATATGTAGGAACCAATATGGGCATGCAGGTCCTGCTATTGGTTATTGGACGTAGAGATGTCTCGGTCATGTCTACATAGTTCTCGAACCCGCAGGGTCTGCACACTTAAGGTTTGGTGACGTTTCGGTAGTATAGAGTTATGTATGGTGGTGACCGAAGGTTGTTCGGAGTCCCGGATGAGATCCCGGACGTCACGAGGAGCTCTGTAATGGTCCGGAGGTAAAGATTGATATATAGTAAGTCCTATTTTGGTCGCCAGAAAAGTATCGGGCTAATCGGTAATGTACCGGGAGTGCCGATAGTGTACCGGGAGACCATCGGGAGGGGTATTTCGACAAAAGAGGCTTCATGGGCTGTGGGAGAATAATAACCAGCCTTTTGTGGGCTGGTGGAAGTCGCACACAAAGCCCATGTGGCTAAGGAAAGAAATCCCAAAGAGAACAAGTGGAAAAAGGCAAAAATAGGATGAATCCTAGTCCTGCTAGAATTGGAGGTGGATTCCACCTCTCCCACCTGGTTCGTCGACTCCTTGGAGGCTTGGCCCTTGTTCCAAGACTCCTCCTATCTTCCTCCTATATATACTGGTGGTTTTAGGGTTTTTGCACAGATTTTTAGCCACGTGCTGCCCGTTCATCCAGTGCATAGTTTCTCCTCTAGATCGGATTTCTGCAGTGCTTAGGCGAAGCCCTGCCGGAATAGCTCCACCACCATCGCCGGAGAGATGTCATGCTGCCAGAGAAATCTACTTCCTCTGCACTCCGTCTTGCTGGATCAAGACGGCGGAGATCGTCATCAAACCGTACGTCTGCTGAATGCGGAGGTGTCATCCGTTCGGCGCTAGATCAGAAGGACCGTGGTCAAGTTCGCGGGAAAAAATCGTGATCAAGTTCGCGCGACGGATCGTGATTGGATCACGGGACGGATCGTGATTGAATCGCGGGACGCTTGACGATTTGGATCGTGAAGACGTTTGACTACACCAACCATGTTTCTTAACGCTTCACGCTTAGCGATCTACAAGGGTACGTAGATCCACTCTCCCTCTCATAGATGCTCATCACAATGGACAGATCTGCGTGTGCGTAGGAAATTTTTTGTTTCCCATGAAACGTTCCCCAACAGTGGTATCAGAGCTAGGTCTATGTGTAGATGAGATCTCGAGTAGAACACAAATAGTTTGTGGGCGTTGATGCTTAGATTGCATTCTCCCTTGTTGTGTTTTGGTTCAGCGGTATTGTGAGATGAAGCGGCCCAGACCAACATTACTCGTACGCTTACGAGAGACCGGTTCCCTCAACTACAACTTGTTGCATAGATGGCTTGCGGGTGCTAGTTTCTCTCACTTTAGTTGAATCGGATTCAACAAAGGCGGTTATTGAGAAGGTTGAAAAGCAACTAGTGTATCACCGTTGTGGTTTTTGCGTAGATGAGAATTGTTCTTGCCAGATACCCATAGCAGCCACGTAAAACATGCAACAACAATTAGAGGACGCCTAACTTGTTTTTGCAGGGTATGTTGTGATGTGATATGGCCAATTACATGATGTGATATATGTGATGTATGAGATGATCATGTGATGTATAGATTATCACGACTTGCATGTCGTTGAGTACGACAACCGGCAGGAGCCATAGGGTTGTCTTTAATTATTGTATGACCGACGTGTCAATCATTAAGCACTATGTAATGCTTTACTTTATCGTGAAATGGTAGCAATAGTAGTAGAAGCATGTTGGGCGTGACAACCCCGATGGCGACACGTTGATGGAGATCATGGTGTCTTGCCGGTGATGATGGAGATCATGTCGGTGCTTTCTAGATGGAGATCAAAAGCACAAGTTCATGTCCATATCATGTCAGTTATGATTTGGATGTGATGTTAATCCCTTTTATGCACCTTGTTATGCTTAGTACGACGGTAGCATTATAAGGTGATCCCTCACTTAAATTTCAAGATAAAATTGTGTTCTCCCCGAGTGTGCACCGTTGCGAAAGTTCGTCGTGTTGAGACACCACGTGATGATCGGGTGTCATAGACTCTATGTACACATACAACGGGTGCAAGCCAGTGTTGCACACGCTGAACACTCGGGTTAAACTTGACGAGCCTAGCATGTACAGACATGGCCTTGGAACACAAGAGACCGAAAGGTCTAACATGAGTCATATAGTAGATATGATCAACATAATGATGTTCACCATTGAGACCACCTCAACTCACGTGATGATCGGACTTGAGTTGGTGGACTTGGATCATGTGACACTCAGATGACCTGAGGGATGTCAATTTGAGTGGGAGCTTTAGTAATTTGATTAACTAAACTCATTATCTTGAACAATAGTCTAAGTGAACTTTGCATATTTATGTTGTAGATCAATGGCTCGCGCAGTTGCACCCCTGAATTTTAATGCGTTCCTAGAGAAAGCTAAATTGAAAGATGATGGAAGTAACTTTGTTGACCGGGCCCGTAATCTGAGGATTATCCTCACAGTTTCCTAGAAATCATATGTCCTTGATGCACCGCTTGGTGACCAACCAGAAGATATGACCTCGGAAGATGTTAAGAACGCTTGGGAGGCACGTACTGGAGATTACTCAATAGTTTAGTGTGCAATATTGTATGGCGTAGAACCGGGACTTCAAAGACGTTTTGAACGTCATGGAGCATATGAGATGTTCCAGGAGTTGAAGTTTATCTTTCAGAAGAATGCCCGGATCGAGAGGTATGAGACCTCCGATAAGTTCTATGCTTGCAAGATGATGGAGAACGGGTCTATCAGTGAACATATACTCAGAATGTCTGGGTATTCAAATCGTCTAGCAGAGTTGGGAATTGCCCTTCCGCCAGAGGCAATCACTGACAGAGTTCTTCAATCACCGCCACCTAGTTACAAGAGCTTTGTGATGAAGTATAACATGCACGGGATGAACAAGTCAGTCGCCGAGCTCTTTGCGATGCTAAAAGTCGCTGAGTCTGAAATCCAGAAAGAACATCAAGTGTTGATGGTCAATAAAACCAATAGTTTGAAGAGCAATGGCAAGGGCAAAGGAAAGAAGGGTAAAACCAAGAAGGATGGCAAAGCAGTTGCTACTCCTGTAAAGTAGCCTAAGCATGGACCTAAGCCAGAAACTGAGTGCTTTCATTGCAAGGGAACTGGTCACTGGAAGCAGAACTGCCCCAAGTACTTGGCTGACAAGAAGGCGGCCAACGACAAACAAGGTATATATGATATACATGTTATTGATCTGTACCTTACTAGCTCTTGTTGTAGTACCTGGGTATTTGATACCGATTCGGTTGCTCACATTTGCAACTCAAAACAGGAACTATGGAATAGACAAAGGCTGGCAAAGGATGAAGTGACGATGCGCGTGGGAAATGGTTCCAAGGTTGATGTGATCACCGTCGGCACGCTCTCTCTTCGCTTACCATCGGGATTAGTGATGAACCTGAATAATTGTTATTTAGTGCATGCGTTAAGCATGAACATTATATCTGGATCTTGTTTATTGTGAGACGGTTACTCATTTAAATCAGAGAATAAAGGTTGTTCTATTTATATGATTAATATCTTTTACGGTCATGCACCCAATGTGAGGGGTTTATTCGTATTGAATCTTGACAATGATGACACACATGTTCATAACATTGATGCCAAAAGATGTAGAGTTGATAATGATAGTACCACTTTCTTGTGGCACTGCCGTTTAGGTCAAATTGGTGTAAAATGCATGAGGAAGCTCCATGCCATCATGGGCAAGATGACTAAAATGCCGTTCTCTGGAACAATGGAACGGGCGAGTGACTTATTGGAAATCATACATAATAATGTGTGCGTTCCAATGAATGTTATAGCGCATGGTGGATATCGTTATTCTCTCACCTTCATTGATGACTTAAGTAGATATGGGTATATTTACTTAATGAAACACAAGTCTAAAACGTTTGAAAAGTTCAAGTAATTTCAGAGTGAAGTTGAGAATCATCGTAACAAGAAGATTAAATTCCTGCCATCTGATCGAGGAGGTGAATATCTGAGTTATGAGTTTGGCAGTCACTTGAAAAAGTGTGGAATTGTTTCATAGTTGACACTGCCCGGAACACCACAGCGTAATGGTCTGTCTGAACGTCGTAATCGAACCTTATTGGATATGGTACGTTCTATGATGTCTCTTTGCTGATTTGCCACTATCGTTTTGGGGTTATGCATTAGAGACAACTGCATTCACTTTAAGGAGGGCACCATCGAAATCCGTTGAGACGACGCCATATGAATTGTGGTTTGGCAAGAGGCCAAAGTTCTCATTTCTTGAAGTTTGGGGATGTGATGCTTATGTGAAAAAGCTTCAGCCTAAAAAGCTGGAACCCAAAGCGGAAAAATGCGTCTTCATAGGATACCCGAAAGAGATAGTCGGGTATACCTTCTATCTCAGATCCGAAGGCAAAGCGTTTGCCGCTAAGAATGGAACATTTCTTGAGAAAGAGTTTCTCCTGAAAGAATTGAGTGGGAGGAAAATAGAGCTTAATGAGGTTATTGAACCTTTAAATCAACCAGAAAGTAGTGCAGCGCAGAAAGATGTTTCTATGGAACCTACGACGGAAGAAGAGGAAGTTAATGATGATGATCATGAAGCTTCGGATCAAGCTACTATTGAACCTCGTAGGTCGAAAAGGCCGCGTACTACTCCTGAGTGGTACGGCAACCCTGTCTTGGAGGTCACGTTGTTGGACAACAATGAACCTACGATCTATGGAGGAGCAGTGATGGGCTCGGATTCTGAGAAATGGTTAGAGGCCATGAAATCCGAGATGGTATCTGTCGTGAATTTGTCACGCCAAATGTCCAGGTGAATGGACTTAGGTTTGGGGCAGAAGTGCAACTATGTGGCAGCTTGAAGGGGTTGGTCGGAATCGAGAGACGCGGAGTTTACCCAGGTTCGGCCCCTCCGATGGAGGTAAAAGCCTACATCCTGCTTGTCTGTTATTGATGATGAAGGAGATCTCTCGGTTACAAGGGTGCTAATTGCTATCTCTAATCTCGAGAGCCTCTAATATGTCTACCTCTAATCTCTAATCTCTTGTCTTGTTCAAACTTGTGGACTTGTGTAATCTTCCCCCTCTAGGGGTGCTCTACCCCTCATTATATAGGAGGAGAGGGTGGGTTTACAAATAGAGTCCTACTAGGCATAGGACTAGTACTAGTCTCTCTAGAATCCTATTCCGGGTCTTGTAACCTTCGGCAGGGAGTCTTTCTCTCTTTGATCCTTCTCTTGTGAGCCGCTTGGCGCCGGCTTACACACCGGGTCTTGGGCCTGGTCGTCCTGTGATCCGCCTGTCGGGTCATTAATAAAATATCATGTCCTTTTCGGGTCTCCTGTGAGTCGCCAGGCGGGTTATACCGCGGGGTATATCCCTGACAATAGCCCCCAGATTAGTTTGAATTTGTTCATGCTAAGATCCTGAAATAAGAATAATAAATATGTTAAGTAGCCAGCTTGCTCCTTTGGCCGACTTTATGAAATGGCTCCTCAGAAATCCGGGTCTTTTCTGCATATGAAATAGTCGTCTTTGATAATCATCTTGCTTGTCAATGTCCTTTGAAAAATATTGAGAATAGAACACCCATATGCCATTGAGTCGGCTTCCAATACTCTTGGCGGGTCATTTCCGCCGGGTCATAATCGTTGATGATGTCGGGTCATCTCCGCCAGGTCATAATCATTGATGATGCCGGGTCATCTCTGCCGGGTCATAATCATTGATGATGCCGGGTCATCTCTGCCAGGTCATAATCATTGATGATGCCGGGTCATTATCGTTGGTGACACTAGGTCTAACAACTGAACTCCATAATTAACATCTTGAAAATTCTCCTCAAAGTTTTTGATATCTGCATATTACCTGTAGCCCCCAAGCTCCAAGATTATCCATGATAACTTGGTGCTTTGCAATAATATTTTGGACTGTGTACCCCCAAGTGCCAGGTTGTCCTGCCTGCGGCAACCCGGGACTTATAATTGTCTTATACTTTATGAAACTTCAACAGGTGTAGCCCCCAAGGGTCGACTCATCATCATGTGATGGGCCGGGTCTTCAATTTGAATCTCTTAATCTGTTTGAACGGCTGAATACTGTAGCCCCCAAGTTTCGGGTCGGATGCATGTGGCGACTTGGGACTTTTAGAAAATTTGATCTGAGCGTTGTAGCCCCCAAGTACCGGGTCAGTAAGAATTACTGAGCTGGGAAAAAAATAGAAAGACCGGCTCATCTCCTTGAGATAATGTGGTCTTGCTGAAAATGTAATGATTTGAAAACCGACTTGCATTAGCCCCCAAGTGCCCTGGTGCATGCTTGCAGTGACATGGGACTTGCATATTTGATATAAATTGGACTTGAATAATGTAGCCCCCAAGTGTCGGGTTGTTTGCCTGCGGCGACTCGGGACTATGTGAGAGTAATATGACTCACCACAACTTGTTGGATGAGTCTTTGACCGTGGTTGTAACATAACCCAGAATGAATATCCTGGAATAATTCCTTTGTCTTTGACATGAAATACTTGCTCGTGGTTGCGATGCAACCCGGAAAATATATATTTGGAGAAATCCATGAGTGTATTAGATTACTACAGAGTACGATTGAAGAAATCCGAGAACCGGCCAATTAGATGACACGACATTATATCTGACAGGGTGGCTCTTTGAAAAAATAATAATTTCTCCGATTTGGCTTGAAAACCCAAATCATTTTTTACTGGTTATGATAAACCATGAAGATCCAGCTATGTTGTCTATTAAAAGATCCGTTTGCTCTTGCAGAACCCTTAACGGCGGCTCATCTTAAGAGATAATACCTGCAAAAAATAAACAAGACATAATATATTTTGCATTGTTGTGAGGGTGGCTTGAAGAAGCACAACCCTGAGATGTTATAACATTGCTCCTTCGTTCATAATCTTGCTCTGACCCGGTTGGATAAGCCGGTCATGATATGTCATGAATGATGCAAAGTATGATGCAATGTTTGACTTGTCAACTTTTTTGGCGCGAACGCCGGCTGTTAGGGTTAGATAAGCTACACCCGGAGGTGAGAAGCCCCCTTTAGACAACCATGGCTAATCGTGTTAGCCGGAGATGGCATAAAGCCGGCTGATAAGGTGTTAGAAGCGATACCCGGAGGTAAGAAGCCACCCTCAGCAATTTGGCGTGAACGCTGGTTGTTAGGGTTAGATAAGCTACACCCGGAGGTGGGAAGACCCTTTGACAACCATGGCTAATCGTGTTAGCCGGAGATGGCATAAAGCCTGCCCGATAAAGCATTAGAAGCGATACCCTGAGGTAAGACGCCGCCCTTAGCCCGCGGCTAATCGTGTTAGCCGGAGATTTGGCATAAAGCCGGCCGATAGGGTGTTAGAAGCGATACCCATCGGTAAGAAGCCCCCTTTAGAAATTTGGCGTAAACGCCGGCCGATAAAGCATTAGAAGCGATACCCGAAGGTAAGAAGCCGCCCTCAGCCCGCGGCTAATCGTGTTAGCTGGAGATTTGGCATAAAGTCGGCCGATAAGGCGTTAGAAGCGATACCCGAAGATAAGAAGCCTCCCTCAGCAGTCGCAGTTGATATATCAACTAGAATGTTTATGAACTCTTCTTGGAAGTCTCCATCTCGTAAGCCGCCATCTTGTATGAAGAAACGACAGAAGCTCCCAGTGATGATCCAATAAATCTGGACACCTATGTTTGAATGGCGCATCACGGCGGTTCGTCCTCTTGGGCAACTTTTAATCTTCCACCAAAGATGTAGTAGCCTCCATGATCGGGTTAATTTTTGCCATGACCTAGGGTTCTCGTTCAAAACGACCAAACGAGTCTTGTTATGTCTGTAGCCCCCAAGTCTTAAGTTGACTTGAAGAGGCGGCTTGAGAATCTCCACTGAAAGTTGAGGTTGGCCATGGCGGGTTATAGATAATCCCGTATGAATTGTTTCAATGATCCGGTCGATGGTTCGTTCCGGCTGGTTGTTGAAGTTAACCAAACTGTAATGGCGGTGATTTGTGTGCCTGTCCGTTGGGCAGCTCGTATCAATGAGCACTGCGTCGATATATTAATGTAGATCAAATTGTGGGTGGCATCTTGCGCGCGTCCGTTGGGCGGCTCGTACTGGTGTATGCGGCCCCTGGCGTGTTGATGTAGATGTAGAAGTCAGTCGTGGCACTATAAGCCAGCGAAGTCTCGAGAGATGGCCATGATGTTGTAAGCCGACGCAAGCAATGAGTCCCCCGTGGCGTTGGAAACCAGTACGGACGGTGAGTTGTCGTGGCATTGTTAAGCCGGTGCGGTCGCGAGAGACGGTCGTGGTGTTGTAAGCCGGTGCGGTCGCGAGGGACGGTGACGACGTTATAAGCCGGTGCGGTCGCGAGAGACGGCCGCGACGTTCAAAGTCGGTTCATTAATGTAGACCCGAGCGTATGAATGGCGGGTTATATCCATCCGTCCGGTAGCTCGTCATGGCACATATGCGGACACGACCGCTGATGAAGACGTGCAAGGACCGGACCGTACTCTGACCATGCGTTAATCGACCTGCGTAATCCAGGCAAAGTAATATTTCTCAAAGAAAAATATGTATTAATAAAAATATACTAAACGGATATGACTTGATGTATTTAAACGGCAGATGAGTTTTGTTTGTCTAGACGTCTGATTGATGACATTTTCCCTAGTATTATTTTCTCTGGCAATGAACACAGCGACATCCTCCAAAGATGTTGATCCATGTAGCGTTGTTTTGTACTAGTAGTGGTTTGTACTACTAGTGCTCATGTGGGTCATATACACAATTTCTTTATCCCCACGTGAAGTATTTGATGGTCTTTCAAACACCAAAAGTGATTTGATGGTCAGAGCATTAACCGAAGTTGTACTGGCGAGCCTCTCTATTGCCCTTATATTTTTGTGTGGCGCTACTGACCAGGCTTCGTGGCTTACGTCGCCTCGTACGATTTGCTTGGGATTTGACGATTGCAACAAATTGCGATCTGACCGCTCTCCCCATCAGCACAACACGCTGCAGAAAATTCTTCTTGTACTCATCGGTCTCTACGACTCAATCCTTGTGCTAATTGATCTCGGATACGTTTTGACTTGTAGTTGTGGCGACTCTCGCCTCTTGTCAGGGTCAGATAAGCATATCTAACGCAAACTTAATTTTTTTTAACACAGACCTCGTACTACCAATCCTTGCGAACGGTGGCAACACTGGCCTCCTATCAGGGCCTGATAAACTGTTCAATTCACGCCACGTAATCCTGTCAGCTTTATACTCACTAATTTGGAAACATGTGCCTTTGTGGCTGAACAGGCTGCCAATCAACCTGTAGGAGTCTTCAATCTTCACGCTAGAGGGTAGCAGCGGTAGATTAGTGTTTTCCTTGGGACTTGACCCTCTTGCGAATACTCGTGGCGGCAACGAGCAGTAGCGATCAGACCCGGTCGCTAAATTGAACCCGGCCGCCAAATCCTAGTAGTTAACATATACTACAATACTTTTGCTGCGGTACAAACTCATATTGATATCGGCGACTTGCGGCGGCATACAAAACTCTCGATCTGAATCTCGTATTTGTCCTTCCAAAATTTATCAACAGAATTAATTAAACCGGCTGATCGCGAGCATCTCGATCCCTAATAGAGATTCCTCCAAGAACACAACAACACCGTACGCTGGCCCCACGGTGGGCGCCAACTGTCATGGATTTGTCACGACAGATGTCCGGGTGAACGGACTTAGGTTTGGGGCAGAAGCGCAACTATGTGGCGGCTTGAAGGGGTTTGTTGGAATTGAGAGATGCGGAGTTTACCCAGGTTTTGCCCCTCCGATGGAGGTACAAGCCTACATCCTGCTTGTCTGTTATTGATGATGAAGGAGATCTCTCAGTTACAAGGGTGCTAATCGCTACCTCTAATCTCGAGAGCCTCTAATATGTCCACCTCTAATCTCTAATCTCTTGTCTTGTCTAAACTTGTGTACTTGTGTAATCTTCCCCCTCTAGGGGTGCTCTACCCCTCCTTATATAGGAGGAGAGGGTAGGTTTACAAATAGAGTCCTACTAGGAGTAGGATTAGGACTAGTCTCTCTAGAATCCTATTCTAGGTCTTGTAACCTTCGGCAGGGAGTCTTTCTCTCTTTGATCCTTCTCTTGTGAGCCGCCTGGCGCCGGCTTACACACCGGGTCTTGGGCCTGGTCGTCCTGTGATCTGCCTGTCGGATCATTAATAAAATGCCATGTCCTTTCCGAGTCTCCTGTGAGTCGCTAGGCCGGGTCATACCGCGGGGTATATCCCCAACAGGATTCATGTATGTAAACAAAGTATGGACTTTGGAAGTATTACCTGAAGGGTGAAAGGCCATTCAGAACAAATGGATCTTTAAGAAGAAGACAGACGCGGACGGTAATGTCACCGTCTATAAAGCTCGACTTGTGGCAAAGGGTTTTTCACAAGTTCAAGGAGTTGACTACGATGAGACCTTATCACTCGTAGCGATGCTTAAGTCTGTTAGAATCATGTTGGCAATAGCTGCTTATTTCGAATATGAAATTTGGCAGATGGATGTCAAAACAGCGTTCCTCAACAGTTTCCTTGAGGAAGAGTTGTATATGATGCAATGAGCAGGTTTTGTCGATCCAGAGAATGCTGACAAAGTTTGCAAACTCCAGCGATCCATTTATGGGCTGGTGCAAGCATCTCGGAGTTGGAATAAGCGTTTTGATGAGGTGATCAAAGCGTTTGAGTTTATACAAGTTTATGGAGAAGCTTGTATTTACAAGAAAGTGAGTGGGAGATCTATAGCGTTTCTAATATGATATGTGGATGACATATTGGTGCTTGGAAACAATATAGAAATGCTGGAAAGTGTGACGGAATATTTGAACAAGAGTTTTTCAATGAAGGACCTAGGAGAAGCTGCTTCCATATTAGGCATTAAGATCTATAGAGATAGATCGAAACGCTTGATAGCACTTTCACAGAGCACATACCTTGATAAAGTTTTGAAGAAGTTCAAAATGGATCAGTCCAAGAAGGGGTTCTTGCCTGTGTTACAAGGTGTGAAGTTGAGTAAGACTCAATACCCAGTGACTGTAGAGGATAGAGAAAAGATGAGTGTCATCCCCTATGCTTCAGCCATAGGATCTATCATGTATGCAATGCTGTGCACAAGACCCGATGTCAGCCTTGCCATAAGTATGGCTGGAAGTACTTAAAAAGTACTAAGGAAATGTTTCTCATTTATGGAGGTGATGAAGAGCTCGTCGTAAAGGGTTACGTCAATGCAAGCTTTGACACTGATCCAGATGACTCTATGTCACAAACCAGATACGTATTTATTCTCAACGGGGGAGCGGTAAGCTGGTGGAGTTCCAAGCAAAGCGTGGTAGCCGATTCTGCGTGCGAAGCAGAATACATCGCAGCCTCGGAGGCAGTGAAGGAAGGTGTCTGGATGAAGCAATTCATGACAGATCTTGGAGTAGTGCCCAGTGCACTAAATCCAATGAACCTATTCTGTGACAACACTGGTGCCATTGCTCTAGCCAAGGAACCAAGGTTTCACAAAAGGACCAGACACATAAAGCGACGCTTCAACTCCATCCGCGATTACATCGAGGAAAAGGACATAAATATTTGCAAAGTGCACATGGATCTAAATGTTGCAAACCCTTGACTAAACCTCTTCCAAGGGCTAAACATGATCAACACCAGAACTGCATGGGTGTTCGATTCATTAAAATGTAAATCACATAGTGATGTGAGCTAGATTATTGACACTAGTGCAAGTGGGAGACTGTTGGAAATATGCCCTAGAGGCAATAAATAAAGTGTTTATTATTATATTTCCTTGTTCATGATAATCGTTTATTATCCATGCTATAATTGTATTAATTGGGAACACATTACATGTGTGGGTAAATAGACAACACTTTGTACCTAGTATGCCTCTAGTGAAGTAGCTCGTTGATCAAAGATGGTGAAGGTTTCCTAGCCATTGACATGTGATGTCATTTGATAACGAGATCACATCATTAGGAGAATGATGTGATGGACAAGACCCAAACTACAAACGTAGCATATGATCGTGTCAGTTTATTGCTACTGTTTTCTGCATGTCAAGTATATATTCCTATGAACATGAGATCATGCAACTCACGGACATCGGAGGAGTGCCTTGTGTGTATCAAACGTCGCGACGTAACTGGGTGACTATAAAGGTGCTCTACAGGTATCTCCGAGGGTGTCTGTTGAGTTGGCATGGATCAAGACTGGGATTTGTTACTCCGTGTGACGGAGAGGTATCTCAGGGCCCACTCGGTAATACAACATCACAATAAGCCTTGCAAACAATGTGACTAAGTGTTAGTCAAGGGATCTTGTCTTACAGAACAAGTAAAGAGACTTGCTGGAAACGAGGTTGAACTAGGTATGGAGATACCGACGATCGAATCTCGGGCAAGTAACATACCGAAGAACAAAGGGAACATCATACGGGATTAACTGAATCCTTGACATAGAGGTTTGACCGATAAAGATCTTCGTAATATGTAGGAACCAATATGGTCACCCAGGTCCCACTATTGGTTATTGGTCGTAGAGGTGTATCGGTCATGTCTACATAGTGCTCGAACCCGCAGGGTCTGCATACTTAAGGTTCGGTGACGTTTGGATAGTATAGAGTTATGTATGGTGGTGACTAAAGGTTGTTCGGAGTCCCGGATGAGATCTCGGTCATCATGAGGATCTACGGAATGGTCCGGTGGTGAATATTGATATATAGGAAGTCCTGTTTTGGTCGCCGGAAAAGTTTCGGGCTAATCGGTAATGTACCGGGAGTGCCGGTAGTGTACCGGGAGACCATCGGGAGGGGTATTTCGACCCAAGAGGCTTCATGCGCTGTGGGAGAATAATTACCAGCCTTTTGTGGGCTAGTGGAAGTCCCACACAAAGCCCATGCGGCTAAGGAAAGAAATCCCAAATAGAAAAAGTGGAAAAAGGAAAAAATAGGATGAATCCGTGTCCTACTAGGATTGGAGGTGGATTCCACCTCTCCTACCTGGTTCGGCCTCCACCTTGGAGGCTTGGCCCATGGGCCAAGCCTCCTCCTCTCTTCCTCCTATATATACTGGTAGTTTTAGGATTTTTGCACAGATATTTAGCCACGTGCTGCCCGTTCCTCCAGTTCATAGTTTCTCCTCTAGATCGGATTTCTGTAGTGCTTAGGCGAAGCCCTCTCGGAATAGCTCCACACCATCGCCGGAGCTCCGTCATGCTGCCGGAGAAATCTTCTTCCTCTCCACTCCCTCTTGCTGGATCAAGACGGCGGAGATCGTCATCAAGCCGTACGTGTGCTGAACGCGGAGGTGTCGTCCGTTTGGCGCTAGATCGGAAGGACCGTGATCAAGTTCGCGGTACGGATCGTGATCAAGTTCGCAGGACGGATCATGAATAGATCGCAGGACGGATCATGACTGGATCGCGGGACGCTTGGTGTTTTGGATCGCAAAGACATTCGACTACACCAACCGCGTTTCTTAACGCTTCCCGCTTAGCGATCTACAAGACTACGTAGATCCACTCTCCCTCTCGTAGATGCTGATCTACGTTTGCATAGGTAAATTTTTGTTTACCATGCAATGTTCCTCAACACAACATGGTCAGGAGTCCTCTCCCGAACCAAACCCTCGCCACCGTCGGGCACCCCCCTCACCGGTGTTCCCCTCTCCCCCGGAGTTCCCCTCGGCCACCCACTGACGCGCGAGGGCCCCCTGAGCGTGCCGGTGCCCTCCGTTCCATCTGCCGCGGCCTGGAGCCCACTCCGGTGAGCCCCCTCTGCTCCTGTCGTATGGAGAGGGATGACAGGTGGGGCCCACCTGTCATCCCCTCGCCCCCCTCCTCTCTCGCTAGCAAGCAGGGCCCGCGGGAATGTTTAAAATTAAACCTGCCGTGCGCGGCGCATTAGCCTGGGCCGGATCTCCCCTGGGCCAGCTCGTCTCCGGTACTGTGGCCCGGGAAGGCATAGTACCCCCCTTTTATTTTTTTATTTTCTGTTTGAACTTCCCACATGGTTGTATATTCACCTAAATCCAAAAATTCTTCCACCTTAAGTCTTGAAATAATCTACGGAATTTATTAGTGCCACATGTAAAAATGTTTGAAAATATTTTATATGCTATTTTATTTTAAAACCTACATTTAGGCATCTTTATGCCTTTGTCAATTAGTTTCCAAAATATTTTTCACAACAAAACCCCAGGATAATATTTTTAGTATGACATTTAGTATTTATCAGATTAGGTTAGCATTTTTGATAGTAGTTTTTGTGCTCTGTTTTTGTGTGTTGCTTATTTTTATCGCTTTATTTCGCGATGATAGATTGCGCGGTTGACGAAGAAGTTGGACCCGGAGACTTCAAAGACCCCGGAGACTTTGTTGAGCCAGGCAAGCAGCCCTTTGACCATGATAAGAAACCATCTTTATTGCATGTCATATAGCACCTTACTTTCATGATATTTGATCATGTGAAGTAGTGACCCCTTCGGTGGGTTGTTTCCGACACTCTTACCATTGACATTTGCATCGTGCATGACCCTACCACCTTATGAGGGTTATGCGGGTGGGTGTAGTTAGGATGCTAGTAGATGCTACGCAAGTGGGTTCGGGGTCTATGCATAGTGATGGAATGAAAGAGATGATTTCAAAGACTTTTCGAAAACCCCGTAGGGTGCCACTAATGCCCGAGGGGGATGATGAGGAGTTGGGTAACCACTTGAGAAAGAAGTGGTATACCGGAACAAGTGAGTGTTGTGGTTTTTGAAAACGGATTGGTGTAAGTTGCGACTGTTATTCCAACCTTACATGTACGACCACGATACCTGTCGTGGTTTTGTCACGGCAGATGTCCGGGTCAACGGACTTAGGTTCGAGGCAAACGCAACTACGTGGCGGCTTGAAGGGGTTGATCGGAATCGAGAAGACACAGGGTTTTACCCAGGTTCGGCCCCTCAAGTCGAGGGAAAAGCCTACATCCTGCTTGTCTGATATTGATGATGATGAAGATCTCTCGGTTACAAGGGTGCTAATCACTACCTCTAATCACGAGAGCCTCTAATCTGTCTATCTCTAATCTCTTTGTCTAAACTTGTGGACTTGTGTCTCTTCTGAATCTGTCCCTCTAGGGGTTCTCTACCTCCCCTTATATAGGTGGAGAGCATAGGCTTACAAATAGAGTCCTACTAGGAGTAGGAGTAGGACTCATCTCTCACGAATCCTACTCCGGGTCTTATTTCCTTTAATGGAATCCTTCTCTCTTCGGGCCTTCTCTTGTGGGCCATCTCTTGTGAGTCTTCTCTTGTGAGCCGCCTGGCGCCGGCTCACCCACCGGGTCTTATCCCTTGAGCCACCTGGCGCCGGCTCACCCGCCGGGTCTTGGGCTTGGTCATCCTGTGACTCACCTGTCGGGTCTTTAATACAATGTCATGTCTTCGGCCGGGTCTCCTGTGAGTCGCCAGGGCGGGTCATACCGCGGGGTATATCCCCGACATTAGCCCCTAGGTTAGCTTGAATTTATTCATGGTAACCTCCTGAAATAGGAATAGCAAATATGTTAAGTGGCCGGTTGCTCCTTTGGCCGGCTTATAAAATGGCTTCTCAGGAATCCGGGTCTTCTCTATATATGAATGAACCGTCTTGATAATCTTGATTGTCCATGTCCTTTTGAAAAATATTGAGAATTGAATACCCGTATGCCATTGAGCTGGCTTCCAATGCTCTTTGGCGGGTGATCTCCGCCGGGTTATAATCATTGATGATGCCGGGTCATTATCGTTGGTGACTCTGGGTTTAAATAAGTAGAATCCAGATGACTTGATAAAAATATTGGGATGAAAATCCATCTGGTGTAAAGCCGGACTTCCATTATTATAAAACAAGGCGGCTTATAAAATCTGGCGGGTTATGATCTTTTGATAATACCGGGTCTAACATCTCAACTCCATAATTAACATTTTGAAAACTGTCCTCAAAAGTTTTGATATGTCCATATTACCTGTAGCCCCCAAGCTCCAAGATTATCCACGATAACTTGGTGCTTTGCAATGATATCTTGGACTATGTAGCCCCCAAGTGCTGGGTTGTCTTGCCTGCAGCAACCTGGGACTTATAATTGCTTTATACTTTTATAATACCTTCGGCGGGTGTAGCCCCCAAGGGCCGGCTCATCAGAAAGCTTCGGTGGGTGTAGCCCCCAAGGGCCGGGTCTTCAATTTGAATATCTTAATCTGTTTAAACGGCTGAATACTGTAGCCCCCTAGTGTCGGGACAGTAAGAATTACTGGGCTGGGACTTTAGAAAAATATAGAAGGGCCGACTCATCTCCTTGAAAAAATATAGAAGGACCGGGTCATCTCTTTGAGATAATAGGGTCTTGCTTGACAATGTAATAATTTTGAAAGCCGGCTTGCATTAGCCCCCAATTGCTGTGGTGCAGCAACATGGGACTTGCATAATTGATATAAACTGGACTTTGAATAGTGTAGCCCCCAAGTGTCGGGTCGTCTGCCTGCGGCGACTCGGGACTATGTGAGAGTAATATGACTCACCATAATTTGTTGAATGAATCTTTGACCGCGGTTGTAATATAACCCGGAATGAATATCTTGAAATAATTCCTTTGTCTCTGATATGAAATTCCTGCTCGTGGTTGCGGTGCAACCCGGCAAATATAAGTTTGAGAAATCCATGAGTGTTGTAGATTACTACAGAACACAGTTAAAGAAATCTGAGAGCCGGTCAATTGGATGACACGGCATTATATCTGATAGGGTGACTCTTGAAAAATAACAAATTTCTTCGAGCTGGCTTTAAAAACCCTAGTCATTTTAACACTAGTTATGATAACCATGAAGATCCAGCCATGTTGGCTATTAAAAGATCCATTTGCTTTTGCCAAATATTTAATGGCGGCTCATATTAAGAAACAACACCTGCAAAAAATAAACAAGACAGAATACATTCCCATTGTTGTGAGGGCGGCTTGAAGAAGCTCTACCTTTCATAACATTGCTCATTTCTCATAATCTTCCTCTGATCCAGCTTTTATAAGCCGGCATGTTTATCTAGAGGTGGGAAGCCCCCCTTGAATAATCCACCAGTGAGATGTCAATCGGAGTAGCATGACTCCGAGTCTTATGAATTCTGTTGATGACCGGTTGTTGTACTCCAATGTAAGAAATCTCCATTGACAACCACGGCTAATGAAGAGCCGGAAGCGGCATAAAGCCAGCAACTTTTCAGGGTAATATGAGTCGCCCTTGTAAATAATTTCTTTTAAGAGGCGGTTGTCTTAGGATATATAAGCTATACCTGACGGTAAGAAGCCTCTATTGACAACGGCGACTGTTGATGAACTTGAAGCGGCCTACAGCCGGCTGCATGAAGGGTGATGTAAACTGTACCATGATGGTAAAAAGGCCTCCTTTTAACAGAAAATACTTATCCATTGTATTCCAACACCGGTTTTCAATAGGTTTATGTAAGCTATACCAAAGGTAAGAAGCCTCTACTGACAACCGTAGCTCAAGAAAGCCTGTTGTTGGAAGGTGATGTAAGCTATACCCGAAGGCAAGAAGCCTCCTCCAATCAGCCAATGTTGAATAGGGCCAAATGTCGATGGTATTATGTAAGCTATACCTTATGGTAAGAAGCATCCATTCGACAGCCACGACTAGTAATTGTACTAGCCGGCTGCGTGAAGGGCTTATGTAAGCTATACCCAAGGGCAAGAAGCCTCCTTCCGCAACTATTTTTGGCGTAAACGCCGGTTGTTAGGGTGAGATAAGCGAACCCGTCGGTAAGAAGCCCCCTTCGACAACCGCGGTTAATAAGTAACCGGAAGTGGCATAAAGCCGACCATTAGGGTGAGATAAGCGATACCCGTCGGTAAGAAGCCCCCTTCGATGGCCGAGACGATAAGCAACTGGAATTTGATGTACACGCTGTTGCCTTAGGGGAATTTTTTAAGCTATACCAAAGGTAAGAAGCCTCCATCAGCAACAGCGCTTAATGTACTCAAACTATGCATCATACCAGTTCAGGGTCTCTAAAGCGAGATTGGCCATCAACTATGTGAGCCGGCTCAGGGTCTCTAAAGCGAGATTGGCCATCAACTATGTGAGCCGGCTCAGGGTCTCTAAAGCGAGATTGACTGATAAGAGCTTAAGTGTGTAACTTACAGCGGTTCATGGTCTCTAAAGCGAGATTGGTCGTCAACTTTGTGAACCGGCTCACGGTCTCTAAAGCGATATTGACTGGTAAGAGTAACATCAGTTCAAGGTCTCTAAGGTGAGATTGGCCGTCAACTTTGTAAACTGGCTCAGGGTCTCTAAGGCGAGATTGACTAAGAAGAACTTCGGCGGGTCACAAACCACTTCGACTTATAGTTGTTGAGCCGGAAAATTTCATCTTGGCAAAAGATCCGGGCTTCTCATTGAAAACGACCAAATGTGTCTTGCCATGTCTGTAGCCCCCAAGTCTCAAGTTGACTCGAAGAGGCGGCTTGAGAATCTTCATCGAATGTTGAAGTTGTCCGTGGTGGGTTATAAATGATCCCATATGAATTGCTTAAATGATCCGGTTGATGATTCGTTCCGGTTGTTTGCTTGAAGTGAACCAAACTGTAGTGGCGACGACTTATGCGCTTGTCCGTTGGGCGGCTCGTATAGATGAGCATCGCACTGATATGTTGATGTAGATCACAGTGTGGGCGGCGTCTTGCACACGTCCGTTGGGTGGCTCGTACAGGCGAGCACTGCACCGATATGTTGATGTAGATATAGAAAGGAATCATGGCATTGTAAGCCGGTTCTGTTGTGAAAGATGGCTACGGTGTTGTAAACCGGTACCGATGAATGAGTCGGCCGTGGGTGTTATAAACCGGTACGGACATTGGGTCATCCACGGGCGTTGTAAGCCGATGTAGACGGAGGAGAAATGGCCATGGTACTGAGAACCAGCGCGGGTGGCAAGAGTCGGCCGCGGCCTTGTGAACCGCTACGACGGCGAGAGATGGCCTCGGCGTTGAAAATCAGTACAGACAGCGAGTTGCCGTGGCATTATTAAACCGGTTCGGCCGGTGAGTCGCCCATGGCATTGTAAGCCAGCGCTGTCTGTGAATCGGTAGTGGTGTTGGAGACCGGCGCATGGCGAAAAATGGCCACGGTATTTTTAAGACGGCGCGGTGGTGAGGGGCGGTCATGGCCTTGTAAGCCGGCGCTGACGTCACGACGTTTGTAAACCGGTAGCCCCGTGAGAGGCGGCCCTGGCGTCATGAGTTGGCGGTGCTGGTGATGCCTCCGTTTCCACATCATAATGCCACTTGAACTGCTGTCCTGTGTAAAAATATTACAGGAAAAAGTCACTGTTCTCACAGAAAAATTAATATATACCGATATAACCAACCGGATAAATATCACCTGAACTTTCTTGTCGGATGAATATGGACACCGGTATCGGATAGTAGTGAGGGTATTTCCCCCTTTTTTTAACACCCCGTCCAACCGGTCCTCGTTCTCTCTCCATTGCCTTATCCTTTCCATCGACCGTTCACAAGGAGAGGCAAAACTCCACAGCGGCGGAGGTGGAAGTCAAGGCGGCGTGGGCGGGGGCGGCTTAAGGTGACACCAGCTGCAGCTTTGCGCGAGGCGGGCGGGGCGGCAGCTCAAGGCGACGCCGACGGGGGCTTGTGCGAGGCGGCCGGCGTGGCGGCTCAGCGCGAGCAGGCCGAGGCTGGGGGCGGCCCCGCAAGCAAGACGAAGTGGATGGCCAGCGCGAGGTCGTATGGGGCGGGAGCAAGGGCAAAAGGCCGCGGTAGCGGCTCGGCCCGGGATGCTCGGCCACGCCGGCTTACTACGGCGGAACAAGGAGGAGGTGAGGGTTGTGACAGCAGCCGGTGGGAGCGGTACGGCAGCTCGAAACAAGGCCATGGTGGTGGACGTGACAGCGCGTGGAAGAGCCGAAGCGGCAGAGTCGCGTAGGCGGAGTTGAGATGAGCCGGCGCAGCGACGGAGCAACCTGGCGGGAAGGGTGGGGATGGCTCGGCCGGCGCAGCCAGGCCGAGAAACGACAGTACGAGCAAGGTGAAGGCGGGCGTCTCGGAACTGTGATGACGCAGTGATGGCAGTACCGCGGGGGAGGCGAGCGCTGGCCGTCCGGTGCCACCGTAGCAGAGAGAGCCATGAGGGCGGTAGAGACTGCGTCGGGGTCGACTGCTCTTTTTCCTTTTGTCTGATTCCGGTTTGAAATGTGATAGCATGAGTTTCTCCAGAATAGCGTCAGATTAGGACAGCTCTGATTTGAAGCTTCGTATGCAGCACTACTAGCCTCCGTTTGGAGGGGAAAACGGACTCGGTTATTTGTGTTTGGATCGCGATGTGCACAGCGGGCCAAACTCCTGTTGATCTCGGATACATCGGTGCCCTGATGGGAATCCTGTCGGTCTCGGCGATTTTGGCAGAAAAAATTAGAATTTTGACCAACGGCGACGCGTCGACTGCAACCTTAACCTTTTTTCCTCTCGGTTCAATATCCTATACGTTGCTTTGACTGCTCGCCGATGGTGTAGATCCTTCCATGTCAGATCTTCTTCACCCAGAAAATCATGAATTTCTCGATCCCTGGAGAGATCCTTCCAAGAACACAACACCATCGTGCGAGGCCCCAAGGTGGGTGCCAACTGTCGTGGTTTTGTCACGGCAGATGTCTGGGTCAACGGACTTAGGTTCGGGGCAAACGCAACTACGTGGCGGCTTGAAGGGGTTGATCGGAATCGAGAAGACACAGGGTTTTACCCAGGTTCGGCCCCTCAAGTCGAGGTAAAAGCCTACATCCTGCTTGTCTGATATTGATGATGATGAAGATCTCTCGGTTACAAGGGTGCTAATCGCTACCTCTAATCACGAGAGCCTCTAATCTGTCTATCTCTAATCTCTTTGTCTAAACTTGTGGACTTGTGTCTCTTCTGAATCTGTCCTTCTAGGGGTTCTCTACCTCTCCTTATATAGGTGGAGAGCGTAGGCTTAGAAATAGAGTCCTACTAGGAGTAGGATTAGGACTCATCTCTCACGAATCCTACTCTGGGTCTTATTTCCTTTAATGGAATCCTTCTCTCTTCGGGCCTTCTCTTGTGGGCCTTCTCTTGTGAGTCTTCTCTTGTGAGCCGCCTGGCGCCGGCTCACCCACCGGGTCATATCCCGTGAGCCGCCTGGCGCCGGCTCACCCGCTGGGTCTTGGGCTTGGTCATCCTGTGACTCGCCTTCCGGGTCTTTAATAGAATGTCATGTCTTCGGCCGGGTCTCATGTGAGTCGCCAGGGCAGGTCATACCGCGGGGTATTTCCCCGACAATACCCCTTATGGGACGGGGCTTTGTTGAGTACTATGGTTGGTGCTAGCAAGGAGCCCGCATTACTAGTGGCAATAGTGAAGTGGTCACTCTTGAGACGGGGTCATCCCGGAAGTGGAAGACCATGCGTTGTCTTTACAGGCACCGGGCACACTGTTGCGTGCCCTCATGGATAATACGAGTGATGTAAATCATGAGGGATGGCACCAATGAGTGGACTCTTTCTTTAGTATCACCACGGGAAAGGCATTTTTCGGGTGCGTACCTCAGGTATGTTAAATACCGCGAGTCATGGATGACACGGTAGTTCCCCGAGTCTTGTGGGTAAAGTGTGCAACCTCTGTAGAGTGTAAAACTATTCGAATAGCCGTGTCCACGGTCAAGGACAGTTGGATGACCGCTCTTGTGCTACATCCAAGTGTTTTCACAAACGGGTGTGTGAGTGTGATGGAGACAAAGATGGCACTTTAGCTAAGTCCGATGACTTGGCATGATGAATGAACATGAGGTGTTCAACCCCTACTTATGATGATATCTGTAACTTGTTCATATGGATATCTGCCTATTGTTGATGCATGCTTCTAGGTACCTGATCATGTCATTGCATTGAAAACTAGCTTTCTGCAAATTACCTACTTAGTGTTATATCATGCATCATTGTTACCTTGTTCCACAACTTGGGTTGCTTGTGAGTACATTCAAAGTACTGATTGGCTTGCCATTGGTTATTTAATTGGCCAAGCATGGAAGAACAAGAGTATGTTGAAGAGTTCGTTGGAGATGAACATGCAAAGTAGGACGCTTCCCAGTCAGAATGCCTGTAGGTTTAAGGCTGATGGCATGGGTTCATGCTTTCGATCAAGATTTCCGCTGCTTGTTCTATTTAAGTGTTTGGCCCTTGTCGCCCTATCTATGTAAGACTAGAACTTCATGGTCTTTATTTGTGTAAGATGCTAAATGTGGATGTAAGACTCTTTTTATTCAGCTTTTGTGTGTTCAGTGAGCATTGATCTCTACGATCACTATACACATGCATTCGGTGATCACGACTGATGGGTCGGGGCCCCATATGAAGTTTCTCCCCTTGACCCCAAACTTTGTAGGCATGTTCTATTGCCCAAATAAGCATGCCACACCAAGTGGTGAAACAAGGAGACTGTAACATCCCAAATTTTGGAATGTTATAATAAATATTAGAATGAATGTTTGTTTGAATTGAGATATTGAAATTGAGTGAAAATTTGAAACTTTTTGATACTTTTGAATGAGAGGGAATGAAATGACTTTCCAAAAAATTTACTTTGCATTCTTTATCCTCAGGAATTCAAATCCATTCCATCACAAAACCCTAGAGTGAAGATGATATGACTTCTTCCATTTGAGAAAATGAAAAGGGATTTGAAAATGGTTTGAGTTCCATTTGAAAATATATTTCAGAAAAAACTTTATGCAACTCAATGATTTTCATGAGAGAGGATAAAAGGACTTCTTCAAATTGTATGAAATATGAGTTGGAAGTTTAAAAGAAGGATATGAAAACTATTTGAGAAATTCTCATATGGAGTTTCACTTCCATATTTGAATTCCCTGTTTGAATTTGTAAGCATTCAAACCCCTTGACAAAGTTTTTGAGAGAGACGAACATGACACTCCACACCAGGGACTTCTTGGTGATTTATTTGAGCAATAAAAACAAGGGGGTATTTTGAAAAAAATATTTGCAAAAGCTTTTAAAACCATATAGGCAATTTCTGCAAATATTATTTTTTTCAAAGTATTCAAATGACAGAATAACAATGTTCAATAAATGGCATTTATTCTTCTGTTAATTCTGATATATCTTATTCCTATATTGGGAATTATATTGAACGCATTTAATGAGTTTTATTGTGCTGGAAAATAGAAAAGGAAAGCATTTAAAACGTTTAAAGACCCAGCCGGCCCACTTTCCTTATCTCCCTCCCCGACTTTCCTTCTAATCGGCCAACCAATGCCGCGCCCGCTCTCTTTCTCTCTCTGGCCGCCTAGTCCCACCGCCCGACCGCGTCGTCCCCGCGCCCGTCTTCCTCCATCCCCTCCCCTTCCCTCGTTGGCGACCCCGAGCCGGAGATCCCTCCTCCTGTCCCTCCCCTCAAGCCCCGACCCCTCCTATATAAAGCCCGAAACCCCTCTACCCATTCCCCTCTGAAACCCCTCTGCCCGTGCCCTCTAGCTGTCGTAATACCTCGCCGGAGATAACCACGGCCGCCGCGCCATTTCCGCACCACCACTCCACCCCGCCATCCCCGAGACCCTCTGAGGCCACCGTCGACCTCGCCGCACTCATACGCACCTCCCAGTGCCCTCACCCTCGCCGGAAACCCTCAGGAAACGCCGCACCACCACCTCGCCGGAGCTCCACCTTCACCCGAAACCCCCCCAAGCTTGCCACTGTTGCCTCCGTCGTCCCCAGCCACGTCCGATGCCACCAATCGACACCGGAACCTCGCCGCCGTCGTCTGGACCCCTCAACTGCCGCGGAAGACCACCGGAAACGCCTCTCCGAAAACCTCGCTGTCCCTGCCTCGCCGGAGAAGCTCCATCGTCGGCAACCTCTCCTCTGTGAGCTCCCTCTCCCTCTCTTAGCTGTTCGATCATAGATCTAGGGCCACGATTAGAACATGCATTTCATTTTAAAACACGAACCGTTTTTTTGTTAGTCACCGGCCGTCCGCCCGAAACACTCTAGCACGCACACTCCATAGCCAATCAGAGGCAGCCACGTAGACCACTCACCGTTAGTTAAATTTTTCTTTTTCTGTTTTTGTTTTAGAAAACAGAGTGTGTTCTGTTTTTGGTTTTAGTATATCTTTTAAAAAATTTAGAGTTATTAATTGATTCTTTTTGCATTGTGTAACAAATTTTACCTAGTTTCTGTAGATACCAAGATTGACTATTTTTGAATATTTAAATTTGAATTTAAACAGATTTGATTTAAATTTTGTTTTCTGAATATCTTGAGTTTAAAAAGTTATTTTTAGTTGATTCTTTTTGCTACTTGTCACTAGTGATCTTAGTTATCAGTAGGTAAAGCTAGAGAATTTTTAGGATAAATTTGATTAGGATTTTGAACCAAAACAGAATCTGTTTTAGTTTCCTATTAGTTTAATTAGTTTGATTTTCTTTTGGTTTAATTGAAATCTGAATTTGATTTAACTTATGTTTTAGATTTCATTTAGTTCTATTGTTCTAAACTTTAGTATTTTACTTGCTGTTAACAAAAGATAATTTGTTTAGTTTCTGAATTTTTATTGTAGGAACCTATACCTTTTTTCAAATAGGTATAGTTTATTAAAAACAAATTAGTTAGTAATAATTATTTTAACAAAAGTTTTAAGTAATTAGATTCTGTTTTCAAATAAAGTTTTTAGTAATACTTTTCTGTTAAGAAATGTTTTTTAAAAAATAGTTTAGTTTACTATAGGAATCTATATCCCTCTTCATTAGGTAATGTTTTATAAAACAACTTAGTTTTAGTAGAGATTATTTTTCACAAAAGTTTTAGATGATTTAATTCTGTTTTATAATAAATATTTTTTTATTAATTCTTTTCTGTTAACTACTAGTTTGGTTACAAAAAATTAGTTCTATTTTATAGTAATAATAGTGTAGCCACCTAAACTTAGAGCCCATAGCTTTGTCTTGTTTTGTTTTGTTGAGATGCTCTAGTATTGCTAGTTGAGTTCTTTTTTGAAAATATTTAAAATAATCATTTTACAAAGTTTTACTTTCTATTAACCGAGTTGTTATGTATTTTGTTATTTTTTGTTTGTTTTCTTGTTGTTAGTTTATTATGCAAAAACCTATGTTTGTTTAGAGTGTTGTTTTCATGATTTCTAGTTGTTCTTCAAAAGTAATTACTTTTGCTAGTAAAATATTTACTAAAATACTTTTTTTATATTTTACTTTATTTTGTTTTGTTACTGTTGAAAATAGTTGTTCGTAGTGGAAAACTACCTTAGTTGTGTTTATGAAAACCTTGTGGTTTTAATTGTTGTCTTAAGTATTTCCTTCAACAACCTAGTTGCTTTTGGATTTGTGACACTTTTGAGTGTTAGTATTGATTGCTAGTATGATTGCTTATATGAATGCAATGTTTGATTATATAGATTTCATCAGAGAGTGATGAATAGTTCTATCAAGTATTTTTCTGAGAGCGATACTTATCTACATCAACAGTACAGGCAAGTTCACTTTGACCATCTATTTCATACCTATGTTTTATTGCATGTAGTGACATCATTCAACAAATCCATCCTGTAGTGTTATTGAAATTCTTGTAGTTGAGTAGAATGCATGAGGTAGGAACCCACCACTTGTTACTAAAGCCCCGGGAACGCTAGTTAGTGCAATGCTTTGCTAAAGTAGACGGGGTCTGGTATGAGTGTTCATGAGTGGTGTGAGAAAAGGATTCTGCGTCAAGACGACAACTTCATGAAGGTATCTTCAAGTCCTGCATCTTCAAGACCTCAAGACTTCGAGACTCGAGAAAAAAGTTTTTTCAATACACACTACTGGGTGAAGGATGGAATTGATGGGCATCCCTGGAGTAACCAGTGGATGGTCGGGATGCATGGGGAAGTGCCATGACATCTTGCGGAAAGCTTTACCCAGACTCAAAGAGAAGGATGAATACTTCATGCCCAGAAGCATACCTGTGTAGCCACAAGTCATTATGGGCTCTAGCTTGGTTGATCTTTGTTGTGACTCTGTCTAGGCAGTGCTACAAGATGTAGTCGACGTTAGGATTGGATGGGCACTGTCGGATAGTCAGGGAAGCACTCTGAAAGACCATGTTTCGTTCATCTTGTTCTCAAACACCATGCAGTGCGAGGAGTTACCAGGAGGGAACGAATCTTGTGGGTAAAGTACACAACACTCTGCAGAGTTAAACCTAATCGATTAGCCGTGTCCCCGGTTACGGACAATTTGAGCCTCTGGACTTGGATCTATCTCTGAACTCTCAACACTGGACTGATAACTAATTGTGGGCAACTTATGATACTTATGGGCATTGAGACATTGGTTGGCGGAACCATGTCATGATAGGTAACACCATAGTGAAATTCCTGATATTCCTTTGTTGTAGGAAAATAAAATCAGCTTTTATGCAAAAACTCAGACTCAGAGCCACAAAGCTTTATTGCATATAGTATAGTTTCTATCTTCTGTTCTGCTATGGTGATCTTTCCGATATATTCAATGTACTGACCTACACGGCTGCAATGTATCATGTTGCAGGTACTCTTCTACAATGGGTAAGAGTACGATTCATGGTTACGGTCCGCACTCAACCCGCCGTTGGTGTTATTGGAACTCCACTCCCGTTGACTGTATCCGCTGCTATTTTAAGGTATATATCAGTTTTACGTTAATTACATGTGATTGCACTTTGATATATACATTGATGTACTGTGTGTGCCAACATACTGATCGAGGGATGGCACAGAACACACGGAGGCTTGACCCATCCAGGTCGGGTCGCTACAGAGACTGGAAATGCCTAGATCTACAGGAATCTGATTCTGTTGGTGTGTAGGGTTTTACAAAATTACATTGTGAAATTTCTGCAAAACTCCTCAAACTTGGTGACCCTCTCTATTTCTACCTATATTTTCATACTGTTAAGTCTCATGGAAAGCAAATTCCATTTTCTTGCTGAAAACAACATCAAACACCTTCTCACAGAATTGTAAAAACCATGTTGCCCCCTCCTAATTTGTTCTCCTTGCCCCCTAACTTTTACCATAGTCCCATATTAATATGTTTTACCTCTAGCAAGAACATATGTCTCATCTCAATGTTTAAGCAGGGTGAAAAACATTTTTTCCTTCTTGACGAAAGGAATCTCCCTCTCTCTCCACCCCTCTCTCACCCTAGTGGGTCACCAGAGCATCGAACGCCATCCCCATGTTTGTTTCTCCCCCTAGACCACGTAGACACCTATGGTCGCACCCAAGACACCATTGGCATGCCATGGCATGCGAAACGCGTGCTCTAGAGCATGCTAAAGTGCCGACCGCACTGTAGCGGCTGCCCAATCCCCCTCCTCGACAGCCTCGGGCCTCCCAATTGTGTCACCTGGGGCCACCTCGACGTCCGGGACATGCTCTTTAATTATTGTATGACCTGCGTGTCAATCATTAAGCGCTATGTAATGCTTTACTTTATCCCTAAACGGTAGCAGTAGTAGTAGAAACATGTTGGGCGCGACAACCCCGATGGCGACACGTTGATGGAGATCAAGATGATGGAGATCATGGTGTCGTGCCGGTGACGATGAAGATCATGCCGATGCTTTCAAGATGGAGATCTAAAGCATGAGTTCATGGCCATATCATGTCACTTATGAATTGCATGTGATGTTAATCCTTTTATGCAGCTTGTTATACTTAGTACGACGGTAGCATTATAAGGTGATCCCTCACTTAAATTTCAAGATAAAATTGTGTTCTCCCTGAGTGTGCACCGTTGCGAAAGTTCGTCGTGTTGAGACACCACGTGATGATCAGGTATCATAGACTCTATGTTCACATACAACGGGTGCAAGCCAGTGTTGCACACGCTGAACACTCGGGTTAAACTTGACGAGCCTAGCATGTACAGACATGGCCTCGGAACACAAGAGACCGAAAGGTCGAACATGAGTCATATAGTAGATATGATCAACATAATGATGTTCACCATTGAAGCCACCTCAACTCACGTGATGATCGGACTTGAGTTGGTGGACTTGGATCATGTGACACTCAGATGACCTGAGGGATGTCAATTTGAGTGGGAGCTTTAGTAATTTGATTAACTAAACTCATTATCTTGAACAATAGTCTAAGTGAACTTTGCATATTTATGTTGTAGATCAATGGCTCGCGCAGTTGCACCCCTGAATTTTAATGCGTTCCTAGAGAAAGCTAAACTGAAAGATGATGGAAGTAACTTTGTTGACTGGGCCCGTAATCTGAGGATTATCCTCACGGCTTCCTAGAAATCATATGTCCTTGATGCACCGCTTGGTGACCAACCAGAAGATATGACCTCGGAAGATGTTAAGAACGCTTGGGAGGCACGTACTGGAGATTACTCAATAGTTCAGTGTGTAATATTGTATGGCTTAGAACCAGGACTTCAAAGACGTTTTGAACGTCATGGAGCATATGAGATGTTCCAGGAGTTGAAGGTTGTCTTTCAGAAGAATGCCCGGATCGAGAGGTATGAAACCTCCGATAAGTTCTATGCTCTCAAGATGGAGGAGAACGGGTCTATTAGTGAACATATACTCAGAATGTCTGGGTATTCAACTTGTCTAGCATAGTTGGGAATTGCCCTTCCACCAGAGGCGATCACTGACAGAGTTCTTCAATCACTGCCAGTTAGTTACAAGAGCTTTGTGATGAAATATAACATGCACGGGATTAACAAGTCAGTCGCCGAGCTATTTGCGATGCTAAAAGTCGCTGAGTCTGAAATCCAGAAAGAACATCAAGTGTTGATGGTCAATAAAACCACTAGTTTCAAGAAAAATGGCAAAGTCGAGGGCAAGGGCAAGAAGGGTAGAACCAAGAAGGATGGCAAAGCACTTGCTACTCCTGCAAAGAAGCCCAAGCATGGACCCAAGCCAGAACTTGAGTGCTTGGGAGTGCTTTCATTGCAAAGGAACTGGTCACTGGAAGCGGAACTGCCCCAAGTACCTGGCTGACAAGAAGATGGCCAACGACAAACAAGGTATATATGATATACATGTTATTGATGTGTACCTTACTAGATCTCGTAGTAGTGCCTGGGTATTTGATACCGGTTTGGTTGCTCACATTTGCAACTCAAAGCAGGAACTACGGAATAAACAAAGGCTGGCAAAGGACGAAGTGATGATGCGCGTGGGAAATGCTTCCAAGGTTGATGTGATCGCCATCGGCACGCTATCTCTTTGATTACCATCGGGATTACTGATGAACCTGAATAATTGTTATTTAGTGCCTGCGTTAAGCATGGACATTATATCTGGATCTTGTTTATTGCGAGACGGTTACTCATTTAAATCAGAGAATAAAGGTTGTTCTATTTATATGAGTAATATCTTTTATGGTCATGCACCCAATGTTAGGGGTTTATTCATATTGAATCTTGATAGTGATGACACACATGTTCATAACATTGATGCCAGAAGATGTAGAATTGATAATGATAGTACCACTTTCTTATGGCACTGCCATTTAGGTCATATTGGTGTAAAACGCATGAGGAAGCTCCATGTTGATGGACTTTTGGAGTCACTTGATTTTGAATCAATTGACACATGTGAACCATGGCTCAGGGGCAAGATGATTAAAATGCCGTTCTCTGGAACAATGGAACGGGCGAGTGACTTATTGGAAATCATACATACTGATGTGTGCGGTCCAATGAATGTTACAGCGCGTGGTGGATATCGTTATTTTCTCACCTTCACTGATGACTTAAGTAGATATGGGTATATTTACTTAATGAAACACAAGTCTGAAATGTTTGAAAAGTTCAAGCAATTTCAGAGTGAAGTTGAGAATCATCGTAACAAGAAGATTAAGTTCCTGCGACCTGATCAAGGAGGTGAATATCTGAGTTACGAGTTTGGCGGTCACTTAAGACAGTGTGGAATTATTTCACAATTGACACCGCCCAGAACACCACAGCGTAATGGTGTGCCCGGACGTCGTAATCGAACCTTATTAGATATGGTGCGTTCTCTGATGTCTCTTGCTGATTTGCCACTATCGTTTTGGGGTTATGCATTAGAGACAACAGCATTCACTTTAAATAGGGCACCATCAAAATCCGTTGAGACAACGCCATATGAACTGTGGTTTGGCAAGAGGCAAAGTTGTCATTTCTTACAGTTTGGGGATGTGATGCTTATGTCAAAAAGCTTCATCCTAAAAAGCTGGAACCCAAAGCAGAAATATGCGTCTTCATAGGATACCCGAAAGAGACAGTCGGGTATACCTTCTATCTAAGATCCGAAGTCAAAGTGTTTGTCGCTAAGAATGGAACATTTCTTGAGAAAGAGTTTCTCTCGAAAGAATTGAGTGGGAGGAAAATAGAGCTTGATGAGGTTATTGAACCTTTACTTCAACCATAAAGTAGCGCAGCACAGAAAGATGTTTCTATGGAAACTACGACGGTTGAAGAGGAATTTAATGATGATGATCATGAAGCTTCAGATCAAGCTAATATTGAACCTCGTAGGTCGACAAGGCCGCGTACTACTCCTGAGTGGTATGACAACCCTATCTTGGAGGTCATGTTGTTGGACAACAATGAACCTACGAGCTATGGAGGAGCAGTGATGGGCCCGGATTCCGAGAAATGGTTAGAGGCCATCAAATCCGAGATGGGATCCATGTATGAAAACAAAGTGTGGACTTTGGAAGTATTACCTGAAGGGCGAAAGGCCATTCAAAACAAATGGATATTTAAGAAGAAGACAGACACGGACGGTAATGTCACCGTCTATAAAGCTCAACTTGTGGCAAAGGGTTTTTCACAAGTTCAAGGAGTTGACTACAATGAGACCTTCTCACCCGTAGCGATGCTTAAGTCTGTCAAAATCATGTTGGCAATAGCTGC
Source organism: Hordeum marinum (assembly GCA_022496015.1). NCBI lineage: Eukaryota > Viridiplantae > Streptophyta > Magnoliopsida > Poales > Poaceae > Hordeum > Hordeum marinum. Next base: position 295,393,294 of record CM039678.1, on the reverse strand, counting down.
TTATTTCGACTATGAAATTTGGCAGATGGATGTCAAAACAGCGTTCCTCAACGGTTTCCTTGAGGAAGAGTTGTATATGATGCAACCAGAAGGTTTTCTCGATCCAGAGAATGCTGACAAAGTTTGCAAACTCTAGTGATCCATTTATGGACTGGTGCAAGCATCTCGGAGTTGGAATAAGTGTTTTGATGAGGTGATCAAAGCGTTTGAGTTTGTACAAGTTTATGGAGAAGCCTGTATTTACAAGAAAGTGAGTGGGAGATCTATAGCATTTCTAATATTATATGTGGATGACATATTGCTGATTGGAAACAATATAGAAATGCTGGAAAGCGTGAAGGAATATTTGAACAAGAGTTTTTCAATGAAGGACCTAGGAGAAGCTGCTTTCATATTAGGCATTAAGATCTATAGAGATAGATCGAGATGCTTAATAACACTTTCACAGAGCACATACCTTGACAAAGTTTTTGAAGAAGTTCAAAATGGATCAGTCCAAGAAGGGGTTCTTGCCTGTGTTACAAGGTGTGAAGTTGAGTAAGACTCAATGCCCAGTGACTGCAGAAGATAGAGAAAAGATGAGTTTCATCCCCTATGCTTCAGCCATAGGCTCTATCATGTATGCTGTGCACAAGACTGGATGTCAGCCTTGCAAAAGTATGGCCGGAAGGTTTCAAAGTGATCTTGGAATGGAACACTGGGCAGCGGTCAAGAATATCTTTAAGTACTTGAAAAGGACTAAGGAAATGTTTGTTGTTTATGGAGGTGATGAAGAGGCCATCGTAAAGGGTTACGTCGATGCAAGCTTTGACACTGATCCGGATGACTCTAAGTCACAAACCGGATACATATTTAACGAGGGAGCGGTAAGCTGGTACAGTTCCAAGCAAAGCGTGGTAGCCGATTCTACATGTGAAGCGGAGTACATCGCAGCCTCAGAGGCAACGAAGGAAGGTGTCTGGATGAAGCCGTTCATGACAGATCTTGGAGTAGTGCCCAGTGCACTGAATCCAATGAACCTGTTCTGTGACAACACTGGTGCCATTGCTCTAGCCAAGGAACCAAGGTTTCACAAGAGGACCAGAGACATAAAGCAACGCTTCAACTCCATCCACGATTACATCGAGGAGAAGGACATAAATATTTGCAAAGTGCACACGGATCTGAATGTTGCAGACCCGTTGACTAAACCTCTTCCAAGGGCTAAACATGATCAACACCAGAACTGCATGGGTGTTCGATTCATTACAATGTGAATCACATAGTGATGTGAACTAGATGATTGACTATAGTGCTAGTGGGAGATTGTTGGAAATATGCCCTAGAGCCAATAAATAAAGTGTTTATTATTATATTTCCTTGTTCATGATAATCGTTTATTGTCCATGCTATAATTGTATTAATTGGAAACACATTACATGTGTGGGTAAATAGACAATACTTTGTCCCTAGTATGCCTCTAGTGAACTAGCTCGTTAATCAAAGATGATCAAGGTTTCCTAGCCATGGACATGATATGTCATTTGATAACAGGATCACATCATTAGGAGAATGATGTGATGGACAAGACCCGAACTACAAACGTAGCATTTGATCGTGTCAGTTTATTGCTACTATTTTCCGCTTGTCAAGTATATGTTCCTATGACCATGAGATCATGCAACTCACAGATATCAAACGTCGCAACGTAAATGGGTGACTATAAAGGTGCTCTATAGGTATATTCGAGGTGTCTGTTGAGTTGGCATGGATCAAGACTGGGATTTGTTACTCCGTATGACGGAGAGGTATCTCAGGGCCCACTCTGTAATACAACATCACAATAAGCCTTGCAAGCAATGTGACTAAGTCTTAGTTGCAGGATCTTGTATTATGGAACGAGTAAAGAGACTTTCCGATAACGAGGTTGAACTAGGTATGGCGATACCGACGATCGAATCTCGGGCAAGTAACATACCGAAGAACAAAGGGAACATCATACGGGATTAACTGAATCCTTGACATAGACGTTTGACCGATAAAGATCTTCATAGAATATGTAGGAACCAATATGGGCATCCAGGTCCCGCTATTGGTTATTGGCTGCAAAGGTGTCTCGGTCATGTCTACATAGTTCTCGAACCCGCAGGGTCTGCACACTTAAGGTTTGGTGACGTTTCGGTAGTACAGAGTTATGTATGGTGGTGACCGAATGTTGTTCGGACTCCCGTATGAGATCCCAGAAGTCACGAGGAGCTCTAGAATGGTCCGGAGCTAAAGGTTCATATATAGGAAGTCCTATTTTGGTCGCCGGAAAAGTTTCAGGCTCATCGGTAGTGTACCGGGAGTGCCGGGAGTGTACCGGGAGACCATTGGGAGGGGTATTTTGATCCAAGAGGCTTCATGGGCTGTGGGAGAGTGTTTACCAGCCCTTAGTCGGCTGGTGGAAGTCCCACACAAGGCCCATGCGGTTTGGGAAAAAAGGCCTAAAGAGAAAAAGTGGGAAAAGGCAAAAATAGGGTGAATCCTAGTGCTACTAGGATCGGAGGTGGAGTCCACCTCCTCCACCTGGTTCGGCCGACTCCTTGGAGGCTTGGCCCTTGTGCCAAGTCTCCTCCTCTCTTCCTCTTATATATACTGGAGGTTTTAGGGTTTTTGGACAGAATTTTCAGCCACGTGTTGCCCGTTCTTCCAGTGCATAGTTTCTCCTCTAGATCGGTTTTCTACAGTGCTTAGGCGAAGCCCTGCTGGAATAGCTCCACCACCATCGCCAAAGCGCCGTCACACTGCCGGAGAACTCTTCTACCTCTCTGCTCCTTCTTGCTGGATCAAGACGGCAAAGATCGTCATCAAGCTGTACGTGTGCTGAACGCGGAGGTGTCATCCATTCGGCGCTAGATCGGAAGGATCGTGATCAAGTTCGTGGGATGGATCGTGATCAAGTTCGTGGGACGGATCATGATTTGATTGCGGGACAGATCGTGATTGGATCGCAGGACGGATCGTGATTGGATCGTGGGACTCACGGCGATTTGGATCGCGAAGACGTTCGACTACACCAACCGTGTTGCTTAACGCTTCCCGCTTAGAGATCTACAAGGGTACATAGATCCACTCTCCCTCTCGTAGATGCTCATCACCATGGATAGATTTGCGTGTGCGTAGGAAAAAATTTGTTTCCCGTGCAACGTTCCCCAACACTATTTTCGTCTAACACGAGCACTGGGTCGATGCTATCATGAAGGAGTATCACGTTGAAGCGTTCGTGAAGGAAAATGACTCCCCGACTAGTTGATTCTTCGAAGGACCACAGATGGAGACCCTGGCACTCGCAGTCGAGACAGCGGCATGCAAGGCACTTTTCCACCTTCGAGGCATCATTCCAGAGATGGCTGACGAGCCCGCTACTCGTTACCTACCCATCAGAAAGGATGACATCGGCAAAAGTTAGACATTTGTTCCATCCAAGGAGGATGCCTTGCCCCTCAGATTCGAGACCTACTTCATCCTCTCTGCTGATAGTCTGGTTCACAACCTAATTAAGCAATCCGTGAAGCTTTACCAGGAACTTCACCACATTCAAGATATATTCCGCCAAACAACTAACATATTGAACCAAGGCCGAGTAGCAACCTCTAGATTTTCGTCACATGTTTCGGGCATGGCAAACATCGGCATCATGCCAGAAGGAGTCCCAGCAAGCAACCAAGTCTTACTTCCTCTTGGGCAGGAAGCAGAGCACTCCACCACTTGAGTCCGAGAACCACTAGGGTAGGATCACTCATGTACCCCTCATGAGAAGTTGAGTCCATCTAATAGTTCATATGAAACCATGTGTGCTTGTTGTTTGTTTTTGATGTTCGTGTTCTGATGCTAGTCGCGCTTTTGCCTTAGGCAACATGTAAGCGAATCCATCGTCTATCTTATCTTAATATATGTGTTGGTCTTTTGAGCTCTATTTTACGACACTTGCACTATACCAACCCCCTTAGGTGCGCTTTCTCTGTTATTGCTTTTTCTCTAGTCTATCCCAGTTGTTTGACTTGGCTTCTCCAAACAAGATGGTGACTGCAACCCACAAAAGCTCCTTAGCCAACCCTGAAGCCGGCAACTCCAGCCAGCAATAGGTAACTGGTGGGACTGCTCAGGCTTGAGGACACCAGGAGCAGACGACATTCCCCCTCCACCACCTCCACCGGACAACATGACCATAGCTCAATTTCTCCAAGTTCTCCGGGAGGAATGCCAAGCCAACACCAATGCTATCCAAAAGATGGCTCAAGACCTCCTGAACAACCAGCAGCAAGGAAGGAATGGCAATGGATGCTCCACTCTGTCTGAGTTCATGAGGAATTTGCCCTCAACCTTCACCGAGACTGCTGAACCCTTGGATGATGACAATTGGATCCGCACCATCGAGGACATCCCTGTACTCGTGAGGGAGTCCTGGATTAAGGGGTCCTCGGGTGGCCGACGTGTTTCTCATGGGCCGGACTAGATAGGCCGTTTATCGAGCATTGGATTGATCGAATGCCTTGTCTCTAGGAAGGAAGCTTCGGGAATCGTGGGGTGTCCTCCAAGATTGGAATATCAAATAGGCATGTTTTTCCTTCTATGTGTAACCGGCCATGTGTAAACCCTAGGTGCCCTCGACGTCCATATAAGCTGGAGGGTTTTAGGTTGTAGAAGAGAAGACAACTCATCTAGGGTTTAGCTATTCGATCTCGAGGTAGATCAAATCTGTAACCTACACATCATCAATATAATCAAGCACGATCTAGAGTATTACCTCCATAGGAGGGCCCGAACCTGGGTAAACATCGTCTCCTTCGTCCCCTATTACCATTGATCCTAGTATCACAGGTCGAGACCCCCTACCCGAGATCTGCTGGTTTTGACACCGACATTGGTGCTTTCATTGAGAGTTTTGATGTGATCACCAAAGGAATCAATGGCTCGTGTGGTCATCAATGAAGAAGTCCGCAACATGGACACTTTTGTCCCCTGACAAATCTTCACTTTCGGCAGCATTGTGCTGCACGCTAACCCGACCGGCCATCTAGGCCGGGTCAGAAGTTTTGTTACTGATCAAGAGGCTTGATTCGGGAACCTGGAGTTCTTCGTAGACTCTCGGGGCGATCTATCTCTAACCGGGATCGCGGCCTTGCTTGCCACGCCCGAAGACTTCGAGGCTTTAACCACGGATCCCTCTTTCGGTCCCACTTGCGGGATATACCCCGGCGATGGCCTGACCTTTAGTCCAGATTCGGCAATAGTGCCAGATGCCCGGACACCTGTTCTTGCCGAACACTCTCCTTGCGCAGTCGCGCCACAAGTCTACTCCAAACGCTCGGGGCAGGTCGACCCGATCGAGCTCCCGACACTCAACAAAGCCCTAGATCGGATCTCGTGAATGAAAATTACCGATGACCCAACCCTGATCTATGGTCAGATCGGTCTCAAGGAGGGACATGATGAATGTTTCATCCCACCCACCACCCACTTGATAGCCACTATCGAGGTTTTAACCGACATGTTGGACTATGCCTCCGAGGAGGCGGCATACATGGATGAGGAAGGTTGCGCCCCACCCGTAAACATAGGGCGATGGGCTGCCACCTCCACATACGACATCTACATGGTGGACACTCCAGCCGCTAACAGCGAGCACACACCTAAAAATGATGGCCACAAATCGGGTGAAGTGCTGTCAAGACACCGGAAGCCGCATAAACGATCAAAAGGAAAAAAGGGAAGAAAGGCTATCGTCGGCATTAGGGACGGAGATACCCTGGAACACCTCCACGATCCCGATATCCCTAACACCCGCTAGAGGGTCAGGAGAGATCGGAAGATCAGCCCAACCCCGATGACCTAAATGATTTCGAGGATGACAATTGACTCCCCCCTATTGACGAGGAAGACATCCTGGAAGTCGATGACTTCGCCATCCCCGATAACCTTGAAGATCCTGAATTGTTCAGGCAACAACTTATAGCCACGGCTCGTAGCCTGAAAGCAAAAGAACGGCAGCTTAAAGCCGAATAGGATAACCTCAACGATCGATGGACGAGAGTCCTCTTAGATGAGGAAGGGTACGTTACCGGTCATTTGGACCAACCTACAAGCTATCCATGCAGAAGGCTGCTGTGACAATTCGATGACGAGCTTACTGACATGCCGTCTCCCAAACCTACCCCATACGACAAGCCAGACCGCCTCCCTCGAGGACGAGACAGGACGATTGAAGACATCGTTTATAGGCCGACGATACACCAAAGATGGGGAAAAGAGCCAATAGAGCCCGACGACAGGTTCGACCTATAGAACGACCTGGACCATAGGGCAGGTCGCACAAGATCCATCTATGGATCTAGAGGGTACTCATCCGATCGATAGGACGGTTACCTCCCTTGGCTCGACCGCAACAATCGAGGCCGGGAACAAAACCGAGCTAGAACAGATGCAGACTATCAGCGTGACATACCTCGGGTCAGAGGCGCTGCCCACCCACTGTGCTTCACGGACGAGATGATGCAGCACCAATTCCTGGAGGGGTTTAAACTCTTGAACATAGAGCAATACGATGGGACAACTCTCCCAACCACATGGATTGAGAATTTTCTCCTCCACATCCACATGGCACGAGGAGATGATCTCCATGCCATCAAGTATCTACCCCTAAAGCTTAAGGGGCCAGCTAGGCACTGGTTAAACAGACTCCTCGAAAACTCCATCGGGTGATGGGAGGATCTAGAGGATGCAATCCGATCTAACTTCCAGGGAACCTATGTTCGGCCGCTAGACCCCTCCGACCTGAGCAACGTCGTCCAGAAGCCAGGAGAGTACGCGTGGCAATTCTGTAATCAGTTCTTGACCAAGAAAAAACAAATCGTTGACAGCCCAGACGCCGAGGCAATAGGCTCCTTCAGGCACAATATTCGGGATGAATGGTTGGCTTGCCAGCTCGGCAAGGATAAACCTAGGACACTGTCCGCCCTAACATCACTCATGACCCGCTTTTTCATGGGCGAGGATAACTGGCTAGTAAGACGGAGCCACAACCCCGAAGACCCCGGAACCCCCGAAGTTCGGAACGGAAATGGGAAACCAAAGCGCAACAAGAATAAGCGCCGGCACAGCAATAGCAATGCCGATGAAATGACCATCAATGCCGGCTTTTGCAACTCCTGACCAGGGTAGCGGAAGAAGCCTCCTAAAGGCAATCGTGACGAACCCACCCCTCTGGACAAGATCATGGAGAGGACATGCTAGATCCATGGCACTCAAGAGAAGCCCGCCAATCACACCAACTGTAACTGTTGGGTATTCAAGCAGGCTGGCAAACTCGCAACCGAGGATCAAGGAAAGGGACCACACAGCGAGGACGAGGATGAGCCTCGCGGTCCGATCGGCGATGGACAAAACAAGTTCCCTCCATAGGTAAAAATCATAAATATGATATGCGCCACTCATATACCCAAAATGGAGAGAAAGCATGCCCTTTGAGAGGTCTACGCCGTAGAGCCTGTAGCCCCGAAGTACAACCCATGGTTGGCGTGCCCGATCACCTTTGATCGGCGCAACCACCCAACCAGTATCCGTCATGGGGGCTCGACCGCCCTCGTCCTAGACCCCATCATAGACGAGTATCACCTCACTAATGTCCTAATGGATGCAGGAAGTAGCCTTAATCTGATTTACTCAGACACGGTGAAAAATATGGGTATATATCAGTGAAGGATCAATCCCGGCAACACTACCTTTAAAGGAGTGATTCCAGGTGTCGAAGGCATGTGCACAGGCTCTGTAAGCCTGGAAGTAGTGTTCGGTTCGCCCGATACCTTTCTGCAGCGGCTATCACGCCCTGCTAGGCCGTACAACGTTCGCTCACTTAAACGACGTCCCACACTATGCGTACGTCAAGCTCAAAATGCCCGGCTCTAAGGGGGTCATTACTATCAACGGAAACACAGAGCGCTCTCTCCAAACTAAGGAACATGTGTTTGCCCTGGCTGCCGAAATCCATTACAATGATGATCGACAAATGCCGACATCTGCCGTAAAGGCACGTATGATTGGGAAGCGAGCTTAGTCTCAGCCAGAACTCCCAGATCCTTCCTCTCCCCATAAATAGGGACTCACCCCCGACTACACAACCCTAGGGCCAGCAAAGCACATGCCGAGGAGGCACAACTTCGTGCTCAAGATTCCATGGGCGGCTGTGGGGAAAACTATCAAAGTGTAGGTATTCCACTCGACTGAACTACTACCATTAAAAGTTTTGGACACATTGCAGGTACCATAAAGGGCCTGCAAAAAGCATAAAGTTCATCCACACTTCAGCGATCTCTCAATATTTTATTTCCAAGGTCCGTTCACCAAATAGCACCACCCATTGAGGTACAGAACTCCCTAGGAGGTGTAGGAGCGGACAAGCAACAAGGCACATTGAGGACGTCACGTCACCCATCAAAGACCCCTGGTACAACCACTCCTGTAAATTTTATATTTCATTTTCAAATACGTGTAAATAGTCGCCTCGGCAATTTGAACAATAAGAGTTGTTGACCAAATATAAAACCATTATACATGGTTGCTTTGTTGTCCTTTTTGGCACATACTCTATTTTCTCCCTCTTCTTGCGAAACTGTTTGGTACACAATACGATGCAACCGGCTAATAGACCTAGGGATCGCGTTTAAAAAATCGCCCTAAGCACAATTGATTATGTGTTAGGCGTCTTGGAATTCGCTTTATATGCATTGGTTCTGAACTATGTATTGCGTCAATAGTTGGGTTGCCCGCTTCCTGTGCTTGCCCCTTTACGTTCCACTCATTCGGCTAAAAGGGCAAAGGGAGAACCACTGCGATTGTGTTTCTAGCAAGCCTGGTCAACCACCTCAGGGGAGAAAGCCAAAAACTGACTGTTGTAGTATGCCAGAACCGGTCTGCAAATGCGACCTTAAGTGTTATACTAAAAACCTCGTTAGAAGTTATTTTGTGTCATATGTTGGGTTTGGTATTCGTCCAACCCATGTGATATAGGCTTTATCCACGGTTTATCCGAACATCACAAACCACTAGGGACTAGTCATTAGCCCCCCCTCGCATTCCTTTTTCACGCTCCTACGGCTAAGTGAAAGCAATAAAGCATTCTGGTCCGATTGCCTTGTCCGCCTCACACTACCGACTTCGGGTACCGATAGCTCGACTCAGGGGCACAATGCATAGGAAGAGACACCTCGTTTAGTATGTACATGGGGGCTAAAGCCGATGACCCGCAACATTCTGTTTCAATGGACACACAGGAGTTATAATGAATCCAAAACACGAAAGGCATGATAAACCACGCATCATAAACATACAAGCGTTAAAAGGTCTTCGGACATATTACAACACATTTACTCATAAATGTTTTCTTTCGAACATTGAGCCTCTATCGCCCAAGCACCCTCCATAACTACGGAGAAGTACCGCTCAGTGCACCTATGCTCCTTTCCAGGGGTGGAGGAGCAGTGGCGACCTTCGTTGGATCAAGCCTCGGCCAGTGCACCTTGGCCCTTGCAAAGGCCATCCCATCTCCCTCGATATAGGAGGATCGCCTTAGTGCGTCAATCCAAGGCGAGGCGTCGCTCAGCTCTACACCAGGCCGAAGTAGCTGCTCGGCAAAGTCTCATTCGGCCATAGCCGGATGCAGAGATCCTTCATGGCCAGCTACGCCATCCGGTGTAGCTCCATTAGCTGCTTCATATGCTTGATGAGGAAAGGAGAGCGCTCAGAGGCTTCAAATTGCGCCCAAAACATTCGAGCTTCATCTTCCTCTCCCCACGAAGCATAGAACTAGTTCTCGTCCGCTATGCTCTTCTGGAGGTCCGACCAGGCGCCTATGGAACGCCACACTAGGGTGAGCAATGTGAACCTGCTATCACTGAAGACACACTGTAGTAAATACGACTTACCATCCATGATAGCCTTAAGTTGGCGGACTTGGTCTTCAAAGAACCGCCTATCCACCCCTCCTTTTGGAGATCGGATTTCAGAGTGGATAACTCGGTGGACTGCTCCTTGCCTTTCTGCTCAATGTCCTCACACTTCTGGCCGGCGTCCTTGAGAACCTTCTGGATCTCCTCCACCCGAGCCTGATGCTTAGCAACGGTGGCTATTAAAACGGAAAGCGTGGCAGTCGCTTGTTCGGCCGCCGCCTTCTCGTCTGCGGCCTCTTGCTTTGCCTTCTGAAGCTCATCCTTGAGCTTCTGAATTTCCTTCAACGAGTGTTGGGGATATAAACCCAGGGTGAGACCTGCCCAGGAGTAAACATAATCAGTGGGCCAGAAAGGCCCAGATCCGGAAGACAGGATATGACCTGGCAGGCTTGGGCCGCTGGGGGCAACTTGTTAGATAAGACATGTGAAGTTAGAGGTGAGGTCCGTTGTCATGTATACCTCGACCCAGACTTTTGTAAGCCCATGGACTTGACCCGTGTATATAAGGGCCAGTTACCTAGGCGGCTTAGGCCACGAAACAACTGATTGATAGCTAGGTCAAGTGAACTCACTCCCTTCTAATCAAACACAATCAATACAACATAGAGTAGGACATAGGCTTTTACCTCCCTCCGAGGGGCCGAACCTGGGTAAACCCTTGTCTCTCGATTCTGATCAACCCCTTCAAGCTCACCGCCTTAGCGATGGTCTCAAACATAAGTCCGTTTACCCGGACATCTGTCGTGACAAATCCACGATAGTTGCAACCTACCATGGGGCTAGCGCTCGGTGGTGTGAAGTTCTCGAAGGGATCTCTCACAGGGATCGAGGGATACATCGTTGGCGGGATGACAAAGAGTCGCCATGGAAAGCTCTACATCGACGATGCCGGCTGGGGCCCCGAGGCCGACCCAATTGAGTATGGGCATCGGGTCCCCTTCGGCAGAATTCACGTCTTCATCGGCAAGATTGTTGGATCTAAACCTGTGTCGGATGCCTGCACGACCTCATCGAGCCGGCCCAGCACGCGCAACCCGCCCGTGTTAACCCGGGTAGGAAGCACGTCTTCGTCGGCTTTACCCAAGGCACGGAACTTAAATGTTCCATGTCGGGGGAGGGAACTCTCATCTGCTCAGAGGATGGTTCCTCGAGCTGAGAGCTGGAATTGATCTATCAGCTTCACAACGGTGGGCTTGGGGGCTACGTCGAGCATTACCCCAAGTCAGAATACCATGAGTCGGAGGAGTATGAGCCGCCAAACCATGATGTTGTCTTCATGGCGGGTTCAACACCGACCCCTAATAGCACAGCCGCCAGGGCGACCGGATCTGGAGCTGGTAGGCGGCCGGCTCAAGTTCTCCTTGATCCGATGAACGAGCTTACAACTTTGATTTAAACCGAGGTCACTGTTGAAAACCAAGAACCCCGTAACACGGAGATAACAAGGTTGAAGTATCAGATGGCCGGAGTCCAATAGGAAGTCAATGCAATGAAAGTTCAGATGGATGCTGACTCAGAGCGCCTTAGGGCAGAGGCTTTTCGCTTAGAGCTAGAGCATTAGTCCGCAGCGGCAATTCACCAGATGAGGCATCAGTCCCGTTTGCCGGATCAATATGAGGCCAACAATCATTTTAACACGAGAAGGACGCGACGGAATCTAACTTTAACCGTAACCCAGACGGCGGAAGTACCTGGAAGTCGAGCGGCTTTTTAGCGTCAGCAGCCATACCCGCCCTACTAAAACCAGACCCTACCACAATCTTTTTCAACACCGTCGGGTCATTATTCTAACCCGGCAGAGAACATGGTGGTGGCAGCGACCAGGCTTGGTACAATCCCCATTCCCGATGAAGCACCTTTTGCGGAGGAAGTGTGGAACACCATTGCATAGCTGTAGATGGTGGTGGCCCAGCAAAAGAAGTATACTTATAGCCGGAGTCGCGTGCACTCAACCCCCATCCCAAGCTGCAGCTATAGCTGGCGTTATGAGTCATCGGTGGTTTCTAGTAGTGATTGACATCGCAACCCGCCAAGAGACGATCGACCGGTTCGTGATGCTCAGGCGTTGGTGGATCGGGCAAGAGCTCAACAAGAGGCGGGAGCTCTGGAAGCTGCGGTGGCTTATGAGGAACCCATAGTCACACCTTTCGTTTTGGTAGGAGACGGATTAACTTCTAGGGTTGTGGGAGTGTCGAGCTTAGCATCGGCTTTGCGAAACGAGCGCCTACTGAAAGACTTCAAAGGTCCTCGCAAGGTGCCCAACTATATTGTTGATCTATCTCTAGAAGCTTGGATTGAAAGTTATGAATTGGCAATGGAAATGTTACGTGTTAGTGATGCAGTATGTGCCAGGTATTTCATCATGATGCTGGAAGGGCCAGCTCACACATGGTTGAAGTGGTTGCCACCCAACACCATTAATACCTAGTCCCATTTAAAGGCGAAGTTCATAAAAAAATTCCAGGGAACGTGCAAGCAGCCCATGATGATTGTGGATTTGGATCATTTCTTGTAGCGTGAGGACAAGTCGGCTCATCATTGGGTCTGGTGGCTCTCAACCATCATCCACTCTTCTGATAACATTACGGCATCTCAAGCGGTCTTAATTCTGGAGAGAAATTGCCACTTCACGACTTTGAAGCAAAAGCTTGGTCGGCTCAAGCGCACATGTCAAGACATGGGGGAACTCATGGCGGCTCTCACCAAGTATGTAGACTCTGACAACATGACGGACCCTGGCACCGATGATGAGAAATCGGCCAAGGGCAATAAGAATAACAATAGCAAGGGTTAGTCACAGAACGGGGGAGGAAACAACAATAATGGCAACGACGGAAAATGGAAGCACCAGGACGGCGAGTCAGAGCTAGTGGCCAACACCAATACCGAGAATAATCATGGCAAGGGTAATAGCAAGCTGCCTTTTAAATGCAAACATGCCAACTTGGAGGCGATGTTGAACGATCCTTTCCCAAAACACAGCCGTCCGGATCAGCCATCTACTCGTGCTTGGAAGGATTGTTGGATCATGCGCGAGTATCAAAATTATGGTAGTGACCAGCGTCCAGGAGGTGGCGGCGGACCAGCTAGCGGATCGGGATCTTGTCCTTCTGGGTCTCGCTTTGGTGCGGGCGGCTCAAGCTCAGGCCATAAGGGCCAAGGAAACCATGGAGGTAATAACCAGTAGTCTGGCGGTGGAGGTCAGGAGCAAAACAACCAGTCTGGGTATCAGAGTAATCCCAAGTAGCTTAATTCCGATGTCCTGATGAGGGCTGTGAGATCTTGCAAGAAATCCATGCTGGTGCTTGTGGTCATCACGCCAGGTCAAAATTATTGGTGGCCAAGGCCTTCCACCATGGTTTCTACTGGTTAGCTCGTAAAGATGCAGAAGATTTGGTGAGTAAGTGTGACGGGTGTGAGAAATTTGGGCGTCATGCCCACCCGCCGGCTCAAGAACTATGAATGATTCCAATCACCTAGTCGTTTGTGGTCTGGGGACTTGATATTGTAGGACCTTTGAAAAGGTCCAACGATAAGAAGACCCACCTCTTGGTAGCAGTTGACAAGTTTACTAAGTGGGTTGAGGCTGAGTTGGTTAGTAAGTGTGTTGCTGCATCAGGAGTTTAGTTCATCAAGAAGCTGATTTTTCGGTTGGGCTATCCACATAATATCATCACCGATAATGGCAAAAATCTGTCAAAGGGGGCTATGAAGGATTTCTGTGATGAGGAGCATATTCTTGTTGATGTATCTTTGATGGCTCACCCACAGTATAATGGTCAAGCTGAGCGTGCTAACTAGGAAATTTTGAGAGGCATCAAACCTCGGCTTATGGTTCCTTTGGAGCGCATGCCGAGTTGTTGGGTGGAGGAGTTGCCGTATGTTCTTTGGAGCATAAGAACCAACCCCAATAGGTCTACAGGCTTTACGCCTTTCTTCATAGTTTATTGTGATGAAGCTGTTCTCCCTAGCGGTATTCGTCATGACTCGCCTAGAGTGGTGGCTTACGTGGAAACTGACAACGAAGCGGCGTGACGGGATGCTTTGGATTCCTTGGATGAAGAGTGTGATCTTGCAGCAACCCATTCGGCAATTTATTAGCAAGACATGCGTCGATTTCATAGCTACAGGGTCAAGACCCGGACATTCCAAGAAGGCGACTAAGTACTCCGGTTGTTTCAAGACCAGTCAGATATGCACAAGTTATCACCTCCCAGGAAAGGACCATCTGTGATCAGCAGAAATCTCAACAATGGATCGTATTATCTCATGGACATACGGGAGAGTGACAAGTCTCGCACTTCTGGTGAAGAGACCAAGAGGCCATGGAATATTGCTCACCTTCAGCCATAATATACTTAAGTCACCAACCCGCTCTCGTCAATGTACATATCCCTGTCATTGTACAAACCATCTTTTATGATATAATATTGTTGGCATGCCAATGATTAGGGGCCTCTGCCGTGTTCTTCACGCTGAGTGTCATACAAAGGAGTTGATCCTTAATCAGGTCAGTTGGGGGCTTTTAAACCCTCTTGGCCTGGCTCATATTACAAAGGAGTTGATCCTTATTTTGGTCATTTTGGGGGCTTTCAACCCTATGGGTTAAGCTTATTTACCTCTCTTGACCCGGGTTTCCGCCATATCCGAGTTAAACCTGCCTGTTTCCAACTTGCTACTCTACCATGTGACCCGCCGAACTCTTGACAGTTATTCTTGATAAGAGACCCTAAACTTCTTCAAAAGTTATTCTCGCACAAAGACACTAAACTTGTCAAGTTTTAAATAGCGGCTTTTTTCATGAGAGAGCGGGCTTATAGTGAGCAAGGACAAACTCGTTTTGTCTACCATACCCCCTCCGCTATGTGGTATGTTTGTACTCTTAGCAATGTCAATCTTTTAAAAGAACCTGAACTTTCTAAGGTTTAAATGACAGATTTATGTCACGTGAGGCCTATTTTACAAGTTTCCAGGCTTTCCTCCTCGTTTCTTTGGAAACAAAATATTTTCATAAAATACAAGAGTTGTCTTGTCCTGTCGTGCCTTTAAAGCCGGCTTATAGGATGAGACATACATTTTTTTTGCATGTACTCTAATGATAAAGGTTCTATGTTTTGGAAAATTTCCGTCTTGCTCCATGGAGTATAAGCCGCCCGGTGAGTCAAAACAGTCAAAATGCTCATATATCAATGGATGAGTTTACTGAGTCATTGGCGGACCTTTCAAGCATAAAACGTCAAAAGTGCAAGAACATGCAGTCAAAAGTTTTCTACAACTATTACAAGGCAGTTCAAAAAGGCCCAAGCATTGAAGACTTCAAGTTTTTCAACAAATTCTAAACCAGTGAATTAAACAAGGCCGGGTTACATGATGCAGATTTCTTTCTTTAACTCGCCACTAGGTCATCCTGTGTCGGGTCTTCGGTTTCCTCAATCTGGAGATTGTCCACATCCCAATTGTGATTGGTCAAATCTTCAAACATAGCTTCATCGTGCATGATTGGAGATTGTTCAACATCAGAAGCGAAGACGTGCTTACGATGTTGAGGAATCAGGCTCTTTGCTTCAAAAGTGGGCCCATTAATCTGCATGTTATCTTCGAAGTAAGCCGCCTGTACACGGATAGGTCAGCTTCTGCAGCTCGCCGACTTGCAAGAACTCGGGATGCTTTATGATAGCGAGAGTAGTCTGTTTGTGTAAATTCTGAGCCGTCTTCCTTCAGTTCAGGAAAGCCATTCATCATTTCACATGGATTAAGCTCTTCGGCATAAGCCGGCGACCTGCTCAAAGCAGCCATGGGACCCTTGCGGGCGGCTGATCTCCTTAGTTCCTCCACTTGCATAGGGATGGTAGACATGGTCTCTAGTACGCCCTTTATGAATTTTGGGACACCTCTCACAGACATGATGGCCTTGATGATGATTAGAGACCCGACGTATAACTAATCTATTAAGGTATACAGGGCCTTGAGCATCATCGGGTTGTTCTTTGTGAAAGCACAATGTGCCCCCTTCGCGGTTTTGATAATTCATGACAACATACATTGTCTCTTGGACTAATACTTTTATCTAGTGTATTTCATATAAAGTCCATAGAGATGGGTTGGCAAAATGGATTGTGGAATACCCAAAGATGCAAGGAATAGCATCAACCAAGCTTCAAGCAAAGGAATCTACATTTTAGATTTGTGATAAATCACTTTGAGTCCATAGGAAAGCCAATACTATTAAAAGGGGGTAAGGTTTTGTTGGTGAACAAAATGTTCATCTGTGCACAAGTGATAGTCACCACATACACCCACAAGCTCTTCCACGCAAGTCTGTCACAAGCCAAACACCCAAAATTGGTGCAACCAACATTCTACACTCGGTGCCACCAATTCCAAACCCTAGACAGACTCGGCCACACACACAAAATTGGTGCAACCAACATTCTACACTCGGTGCCACCGATTCCAAACCCTAGACAGACCCAACCAAACCCGATCTTTTCAATGCAACCGATACTGCATTTGGTGCCATCAAGTTGGGCTGCCAACTTTCTGTTACACAAGTTCACAGTTTCGGTCCTTCGAGACTGTAAAATTGGCGTCACCGAGATCGGGCATTCTGACCGTTGGTCACCTTATCGTTGCAACCGACTTTCCTATATCGGTCTCACCGAGATTCAAAAGTTGCTAACTTTAAGTCACTTCGGTACAACCGAGATTCACACATCGGTTCCATCGAGTCTGACTTATTGTGTGTAGTGGTTAGATTTTTGGAGATGCCTATATATACCCCTCCACCACCACTCACTCGCAAGAGAAGCACTCAGAACAGTTCCCCACTCATACCTACTGATTTTCTAAGAGAAAACCACCTACCCTTGTGTTGAGGTCAAGACCTTCCACTCCAACTATATGGATCTTGATTTCTAGCCTCCCCAAGTTGCTTTCCACCTAATCAATCGCTTCTACCAAGCCAAATCTATGAGAGAGTTATTGTGTGTTGAGGAGTCTATCATCTTGAAGCAGAACAGCAAGGAGTTCATCGCATTATCAAGCCTATTACCTTTTGGAGGGTGGTGCCTCCTAGATTGGTTAGGTGGCGCTTGGGAGCATCCTATTTTGTGTTGGGAGTGAACCAAGAAGTTTGTATGGGCAAGGAGATCACCTACTTCGTGAAGATCTACCCCGAGTAAGGCTAGTCCTCCCTGTACGTAGGCCGTCATGGTACAGTCAAGGTTGCTTCTTCGTGGAACCCTCCGTGGGTAGAGCCCTCTGTGGACTCTCGCGACCGTTACCCTCTGTGGGTTGAAGACTCCATGAATGTGGATGTATGATAGCACCACCTATCGAAACCATGGGAAAAATCTTGTGTCCTTCATGTGTTTGATCTCTCTATATCTACTCCTTACTTTCATGTGCAATGTTTGTACTTTCTGCTGCTATACTTGATGACTTGCATGTGTTGGGTGTCATAGACTAATTATGTATGCTAAAACTGCCAACATCTTGTTATATGCTTGAGGTAGTTTTTAAATTCCTTCTTGTAGTCTATTCACCCCGCCTCTAGACATACACTTCTAGTGATCCCACAATTGGTATCCGAGCATTGGTCTCCATTGCTTTGGTTTCAATGCCGTGGAGGAAGATGGATGTGTCTAGTCTAGAGAGTTTGTATTGTAGAGTGCCCATTCTTGATGGCAGTACAATGGCCAATGGAATAATGCCATGATTGATCTATTTGATAAATTCCGTTTGAGAAAACATATTGAAAATCCCTATGTGCTCCCCATTGATGAATTGCATACCACACACGACGAGGAAATTAACATGCTTGGTAACCTTAGGACTGTCAATCTTATTGTTAGAGGTTTACCAACATTCGTGCTTTCTCAATTGAAGAACTTTGCATGTGCTTATAACTTGTGGACTGATTTGGAGAAACGATATCCAAATATTTCATTAGGAAATCTTGATGAAATTCTTCATAAAACCATTGCTTTTCACAAAATGAAGCCTAGTGATCCAAACTTTGATAAATGCCTATTTGAGCTTCGAGATCTTATGTGTGCTAAAGGAGATGTCACAACTATCAACAACATTTTTATTGAAGCCATTTGCATTCATAAACTTGAACATTATCATGATCACAATTCTAACTAATCTCTTGTTATTTATGATGAGGATTTCCCACTTGATGATGACAATGTGGAACATGCCTACTATGATGAAGATGAGTTGTTCGACATTGAGCATGAAAATATCATGAGGAATCTAAGTATAATGGCAAACTTTAAGGATTACATGGCCGGCATAAAAGAGTGGATTCTCGGCAGTGGATGCATGGATCACATGACTGGTGATAAATACATGTTCCAAGAGATTACGCCTAATCAAGGTCCTCAGAGGTACATGACTTTTGGACACAATGCTAAGGGTAAGGTACTTAGCCTTGGTAAGGTGGCCATATCTCATGATATCTCAATTCAAAATGTGATGCTTGTTGAATCCCTTGGCTACAATCTTCTTTCTTTATCTAGACTAGCATACTTTGGTTTCAATGTTCTATTTACTAAAGTAGATTGCCAAGTGTTTCGATTTGATAATCATATACATTGTTGATTTCACTAAAAAGGCCCAACCTCGTACTTGTCTCATTGCAAAATCATCTAAAGGTTTTCTATGGCATAGAAGGCTTGGACATGTAGGCATGCGCAATCTAGATAAGCTTATCAAGGGTGATCACATTCTTGGTGTTAAATATGTTATCTTTGACAAAGATAGACTTTGTAGCGCTTGTCAAGTAGGAAAGCAAGTAGGTGGAAGTCATCCCTTTAAGAATATCATGACTACTAGGAGAACAGTCGAGTTACTTCACATGGATCTTTTTGGTCCCAATGCTTACAAGAGTATCGGTGGAAATTCCTATGGTCTACTTATTGTTGATGATTTTTCCAGATTTACGTGGGTATTCTTTCTTGATGATAAGTCGCAGGTACAAAAGATCTTCAAGAACTTCGCATGCAAAGTGCAAAATCAGTTTGAAGTGAAGATCAAGAAGGTTCAAAGAGATAATGGATCGGAGTTCAAGAACACCCATGTGGATACTTTTCTTGACAAAGAGAGTATTTCACATGAGTTCTTAGCTATGTGCACGCCCCAACAAAATGGAGTTGTTGAGAGAAAGAACCGAACCCTCATTTGAGATGGCAAGAACGATGCTTGACGAATACAAGACGCCCAGACACTTTTGGTCAGAAGCACCGGAAATAGCATGTCATGCCACAAACCGACTCTACTTGCACAAGCTTTTGGTAAAACGACACATGAGCTTCTCACCAGTAACAAACCCCAAATTGGATACTTTCGAGTATTTGGCTCCAAGTGTTCCATTTTCGATATGCATCGTCGTGCTAAATTTGCTCCTAAATCTCATGAAGGTTTCTTACTTGGTTATGGATCAAACTTTCACTTACCGTGTCTACAAAAACTTCACTCGAAAAGTTGAAGAGACAGTAGATGTGAAGTTTGATGAGTCTAATGGTTTGCAAGTCGAATAGTTGTCAAATGATGTAGGTGAAAAAGACCCTTCGGAAGCTATCGAATACTTGCCCATCGGAAAAATTCGCCCCACAGAGGTGAAGGAAAAAGTACTTCATCAACCCAAGTGGAAGCTCCTACTTCGGACCAAGGCTACCAACAACACGACATGGAAGCATCCACAAGTGGTACACGACGAGATGAATAGGAGGAGGAATTACATCCTGAAGATCCACCACAACCTCCTTCACCACCACCTCAAGGGAACGACACCTTCAACAACAACGAAGACGAAGGATATGATGATGAAGAAGAAGCTCCGCCATCCAACAATCAGAAGCTGACCCGAGTTCGAGCACAAGTGACCAAGAACCATCCCTTAAACCAAATCTTTGGTGATATACAAACCGGGAGTATCACTCGCTCTAAAACTCGCTTAGCTAACTTTTGTAAGCATTATTTTTTCATCTCTAGCATTGAACCTTTGAAGGTAGAATAAACTCTTGAAGACGCGGATTGGGTGAACGCTATGCATGAAGAGCTTCACAACTTTGAAAGGAACGAAGTGTGGACACTCGTGGAGAAACCCAAGGACGAGAAAAATGTCATCGGCACAAAATAGATTTTTCGCGACAAGCAAGATGAAGACGGTCAAGTCGTATGCAACAAGGCTCGCCTCATAGCTCAGGGATATACACAAGTCAAAGGTATGGACTATGGTGAGACCTATGCCCCGGTTGCTAGACAAGAAGCCATTTGAATCCTTCTTGCTTATGCTAATCACCATGATATCACACTTCACCAAATGGATATTAAAACTGCATTTCTAAATGGTGATGTTGAATAATAGGTCTATGTTAAGCAACCACCTGGTTTTGAGAATCTTAAGAAACCTGACCATGTTTACAAACTTTTCAAAGCTTTATATGGTCTTAAACAAACTCCTAGTGCTTGGTATAAAGGCCTAATGAAGTTTCTTATTGAAAAAGGATTTGAAATTGGTAAAATTGATGCAACCTTATTCACAAAAAGAGTTAATGGTGAACTATGTGTGTGCCAAATTTATGTGGATAATATTATCTTTGGATCTACTAACCCATATTTTAGTGAGAAATTTGGAAGGTTAATGTCAGAGAAGTATGAGATTTCTATGATGCGTGAGATGAAATTCTTTCTTGGTCTACAAATCAAGAAAACTAGAGAAGGTACATTTATATCTCAAACAAAGTATACCAAGGACTTAATCAAGAATGTCAACATGCAAGAGTACAAAGGTATGAAAACTCCCATGCCCACTAGCGGACATGATGATCTCACTAAGGAGGGTGAACCGATTGATCAAAAGTTTTATCGATCAATGATTGGTTCATTGATTTATCTATGTGCCTCCCGTCCCGATATTATGCTTAGTGTTTGCATGTGTGCTAGATATCAAGTTACACCTAAAGAATGTCATCTTAAGGCAATGAAACATATTGTGAGATACTTGATTCATACACCAAACTTTGGCATTTGGTATCCCAAGGGATATTCCTTTAATCTTGTTGGCTACTCCGACCCGGACTATGCCGGTGACAAGGTTGATAGAAAATCCACCTCGGGTACATGTCAATTTCTTGGTAGATATCTTGTGTCTTGGTCTTCCAAGAAACAAAACTCGGTATCTCTATCTACCGCCGAAGCTGAATATATTGCTGCTGGATCATGTTGTGCGCAATTGTTATGGATGACACAAACACTTAAATATTATGGAATTCATGTTAAAAATATGCCATTACTTTTTGACAATGAAAGTGCTATTAATATTGGTCATAATCCCATTCAACATTCTTGAACCAAGCATATTCAAGTTTGACATCATTTCATTCACGATCATGTTGCCAAAGGAGATATTAATATTAAGCATGTTCGTACTAACAAGCAATTGGTTGATATCTTTACTAAACCACTTGATGAAAAGGTGTTTTGTCACTTGAGGAGTGAGTTGAACATCATTGATGCTTCAAACTTGAGCTAACCTCACTCAAATGCATGCAAGGGAATGAGCTTCATCGATTATTCCATGTTGTAACCTTGAATATCATATCTTGGAATTCTATACTCCCTCGTCTTGCATCTAACCCTTTTGTAGGTACTTAGAAGAACTACACTCCACAAGATTTCCATCAACTCTTATCTTGAGCAATATTGTCATGACCAAGTATCCACAACCTTGCTTTGATGATGGAGGGAAGTTGACAACAAAACATATCCTTGACATATATCCCTTAATTACTAAAGGCCAAATTGAAATCAAGTCATTTGGATATATCATGTTTTTTCTTGCGTGACTAACTCATATAGGTGAAGAGTGAACGAAAACAACAAGGATTGCTCCCAACTCAAGAAGATCTTCATCAACTTCGAGCATCCTCATCAAGTTCATCTACAATCTACTTTAAGAACATCACTCAAAGGTATGTATTCACATCCTTGAAAAAGGCTTTACTCCAAGTCATGGGAAAAAGCAACTCAAGTGATATCAAGACATTAAAATGCTTAATCGAAAAATGGTAAACCCACCCAGGAGTTCCAAACAGCTGGATCCGTTCGGGCCCTCAGCGGTCGACGAGGCCCGGGATCAATTCTCGTCGATGAAGATCACCGACGATCCAGCCATTTTGAGCATAACGATGAGTATGATCTATGATCAATCATTCTTGCTTGGCTCCTAAGTCAATATACTCTAATATAGGTGACTTAGTCGCCCCCCATCATTTGGTTAAGTTTTTGGTTGGTTCACTCTCAAATCGCAAAAATTCTTGGAACCACTCAAATCTTTCCTAGTTGATACCTATCTATAAATATTCAGTTGGTACAAATCTTTTGATTCTCTTCCTTGTTTGATTTTCATTTGCAATTCTCTCTTTGATCAATTTTCAAATCCATCCAAGTTTCTGAGTTACACCTTGGAGCCTCCGATACAAAGAACTCGGCTCTAACGATTTAGTAGATGAGATGCACAACATTACCTCGATATCACCGAAAAATCTGTATCGGAGCCACTGGCTTTCTGTTATATTTCTGGTTGAGCTTGTAATTGTAAATATTCCTTGTGTTCTTTTATGTATTTTCTCCAACCTTCGGTGATTCCTTTTATTAAAAAAAAGGGGAGAAATACATTTGAGGATCCTTGATTTAAAAAGGAGAAGTTCTACAAGATCTCAGTTTATCCAAAGGGTGAGAAATTAATTTCAATGATTCCCTCAAATTTTGTTTTTCATCTTCTATGACTCCGACATTCAATGACCCTTGTTCTCAAGGATCCCACTTTCTTCAATGAACCCTATATCTGACCCTATGTCTGACCTTTTTGGAATTTAATGCCAAAGGGGGATACATATACAAAGCTTCAAAGCTAAAAAGGGGGAGAAACACGCTTATGCAAAGGGAGGAGATATAATTCACGGGGAGAGGAGAATGTCAAGTTTACACTTACATTTACAAAGGGAGAACACCAAAGTACGGGAGAAGAATTTTCTCACCCTATCCAACCCCAATATCTACATGCTAAGATTCAGGTGGAGAGGATGACTCATCATTTTCATATCTAAAGGGGAGAAAACTTCTAAATGATCTTGGAGACATATCAATCCAAAATAATATTGTCTTCTATATGATCTCCATATTTTGGTATCTTTGGGTTCTATTGCCTTTTATTAGTAGAATACTCTTGTGTTTCCTAACATTGTTTTATCAAGTGTGTTTCTACTACTAGAATTTTCAAGAACTCAAGGTAAGTATATGCATCATATCTTTGATCAAGATGATCTCTTGCTTCTTGCACATATTGTTTGCAAGAGTGAAGTCTTGAACAAGGATAAATCTCATTCACATACATTTGATGCATATAGCCCAGATACACATGACTCATGTTTATCCTTTCTACTACATGTGTGTCCATACATTCCAAAGCAAATATTCTTTAAATGGATTTATCACATTTAGGGGGAGCAATCTAAGTCATGTGTATCTCAAAGTCTTCATTATATACATGCATATCTTTATTTGAAACTTTGATTGTATGTTGTCACAAATTACCAAAAAGGGAGAGATTCAAAGCACAATGTGCTCCCTTGGTGGTTTTGATAATTCATGACAACATACATTGTCTTTGGACTAATACTTTTGTGTAGTGTATTTCAGATAAAGTCCATAGAGATCGGCTGGCAAAAAGGATTGTGGAATACCCCAAGATGCAAGTAATAGCATTGGCCAAGCTTCAAGAAAAGAATCTACTTTTTACATTTGTGAGAAATCACTTTGAGTCCATAGGAAAGCCAATACTATTAAAAGGGGGTAAGGTTTTGTTGGTGAACAAAATACTCATATGTGCACAAGTGATAGTCACCACATACACCCACAAGCTCTTCCAATTAAGTCTATCCAAAGCCAAACACTCAAAATTGGTTCAACCAACATTCTACACTCGGTGCCACTGATTCCAAACCCTAGACAGACTCGGACACACACTCAAAATCGGTGCAACCAACATTCTACACTCGGTGCCACCGATTCCAAACCCTAGACAGACCCAGCCAAACCTGATCTTTTCGATGCAACCGATACTGCATTCGGTGCCACCAAGATGGGCTTCCAACTTTCTGTTACACAAGTTCACAGTTTCAGTCCCTCCGAGATTGTAAAATTGGCGTCACCGAGATCGGGCATTCTGACCGTTGGTCACCTTATCGTTGCAACCGAGTTTCCTATATCGGTCTCACCGAGATTCAAAAGTTGCTAACTTTATGTCACTTCGGTACAACCGAGTCTGACTTATTGTGTGTAGTGTTTGGCTTTTTAGAGATGCCTATATATACCCCTCCACCACCACTCACTCGCAAGAGAAGCACTCAGAACAGTTCCCCACTCATACCTACTGATTTTCTAAGAGAGAACCACCTACCCTTGTGTTGAGGCCAACATCTTCCCCTCCAACCATATGGATCTTGATTTCTAGCCTCCCCAAGTTTCTTTACACCCAATCAATCTCTTCTACCAAGCCAAATCTATCAGAGACTGATTGTGTCTTCAAGAGTCCATCATCTTGAAGTGCAAGAGCAAGGAGTTCATCGCACTATCGAGCCTATTACCGTTTGGAGGGTGGTGCCTCCTAGATTGGTTAGGTGTCACTTGGGAGCCTCCTAATTCGTGTTATGAGTGAACCAAGAAGTTTGTAAGGGCAAGGAGATCGCCTACTTCGTGAAGATCTACCCCGAGTAAGGCTAGTCCTCCATTGACGTAGGCCGTCATGGTACAGTCAAGGTTGCTTCTTCGTGGAACCCTCCGTGGGTAGAGCCCTCCATGGACTCTGGCGACTATTACCCTTCGTGTATTATAGACGCAATGAACATGGATGTACGATAGCACCACCTATCGGAACCACAGGAAAAATCTTGTGTCCTTCATGTGTTTGATCTCTCTATCTCTACTCCTTACTCTCATGTGCAATGTCTCTACTTTCCGCTGCTATACTTGATGACTTGCATGTGTTGGGTGTCACAGACTAATTATGTATGCTAAAATTGCCAACATCTTATCATATGATTGAGGTAGTTTTTAAATTCATGATGGTAGTCTATTCACCCCCCCCCCCTCTAGACATACACTTCTAGTGATCCCACAATTTGACAGTTGGCGGCTCCGTTCACCTACAATCAAGCCAGAAATTTTATAAGCCGCCGGAAAAGACTTTTGACAGAGTTGACAGTGAATACTTACCAAAGACAACTGCAGTCATGCGAGAGATGTGGCCTTTCAAAGTGTTCAGCTTGTCAGTAGCTGTTCTAAGCCGACCATCTGCTTCTTCGGCGTGTTTGGTCAGGATGGCTTGGCTAGATTCAGCAGTTTGTTTGATGGTTTTGAACTCTGTTTTGATCTTCTCCAGATCTATGGAGCAGAGCTGCCACTTTTCTTCCGTCTCTGCTTGGCCGCTTTGCTACAAGGCCAGACTCTTATTTAGGTCTGGCATGGTTGATTCAGCAGCAATTAAGGATTCCTGCACAAAGAAAGGTTGTCGATTTTAAGCCGCCGGTTCGGCTCATACAGTTTACATCAAAATTCGGTGCAATATTTAAGTCCCAAGCAGATTGCAAGCAATTTACTTGACACTTGGGGGGCTAATGTATCTCAGCTCTTTCTTATAGAGCCGGCTCATTACTTAGGTATTGACCAGGCCCTTGGGGGCTACGATTGGCGCTTAATATATGATTGAGTGTCGGCTCACTACTTAGGTAATGAACCAGACCTTAGGGGCTACAATTGGTGCTTAATCTATGATTGAGTGTCGACTTAGGTAATGACCCAGCCCTTGGGGGCTACAATTGGCGCTTATTCTATGATTGAGTGTCGGCTCATTACTTAGGTAATGATCCAGCCTAGGGTGCTACACTTGGCGTTTACTCTACGTTTGAGTGATGGCTCGTTACTTAGGTAATGACCCGGCCCTTGAGGGTACACGGTGACTCTATGAAAGATTGCTAAATGAATGGAAGACCCATCTGACCTTTCAAAAACGGCAGCCGGCTCTTGGCGGCTGCATAAGTATATATGTGAAGAAGCCAGATAAGTTTAGTACCTCGTATCTTTTCTTCGTCATGGCGACCAGGCTGGCCTCCATGTCTCGGCTGGCAAACAGACGACTCAAATAACCACTATGCATTTCGTTAGCAGTAAGTTTCTCCAAGTTTGAAAGATCAGATGGAGTCTTTTCTTCGTTCAAAGGAGCTGCCTCGTCTTCTTTGATATGCTTGGATAGTGCATGCAAGGGAGCTGGAGGTTCGTAAGCCGCCCCTATTATAACAACTTCTTCATGAGAAGCCGCGTGCTCAGTTAACAACCGAGGGTTGGGTGGCTTAGGAGCAGAATCTGGATGGGCTTCAAGAGCCTCAGTGTCCATGGTAGCTAGCTCAGCATGTGAAGGAACCTCTTCAGGAGCGTCTTTGGCTACCTTGGAAGGCTCGGTATCAGAGTCAGTAATATTGGGTGTTGGAAGCTCTGGGTCTTGGACATCAGGAATTGTGGATGACCCAGCCCCTTTCCTTTGTTTGGCTTGAGCCCTGTGAGGAAAGGCAATATTGGATATGTCATGATAAGGTATGAGGTATTAAATGCTTTTTGGGGCATAAGAAGTGCTTACCCCGAGTTAATAGTAAAAGTAGGCAGCTTTGAGGTGGTTGAATCGCCAAAAGAAGGGGGCGAGTCCTGAAAGAGTTAGCATTGTTAACACAATTGATAATTTGAGAGGATAGTGTACAAGCAAGATAATCTCAAAACAAGGAAGTACCTCTGCGTGCGGTTTCCGAGGAACCGGTTCGTTTGGTAAGCCGGTTAAAAGATCTCTAGAGTCAGCACTCTGTGTTTGGCGTCTTCTATCATCTTGATGTTTCTTCAAAAGAAAGTTATGACTTAAGTAAGCAAAGGGATGGGAACTCTTTACCTTATGTACAGCCCGTCGTACTTTCTTGATTGGTGAAAGATTCGAGTCAGAGGAGACAATGATTACCTCGGCAACGTTGGCATGGCTTATTTCAGCTTCTTCCTATGAGTGATCGTTGTCAATAAGTTGCATGAATAGAAGACCAAGGGAGTCAAGTTCTACCTTTGCATTTTCTATATCGAATAATTCTTCAATTGACTGTTTCCTCTTGCGAGACGACACCTTAGGTTTTGAGGCCTTAGGGACTTACTCTTCTTCTTAAGAGTTGACAACAGCAGTTTCTTCCAGAATGAGGAGCCGGCCTCAAGAGACAAAGTATATCAACAAGAATGGGTTAATAAGGTATGAAGTTAAAAATAATGTATGAGGGCTAAAATGGAATAACTTACATCCGGAGCCGGGTTAAGAGCGAAGAAGGGGCTCAAGCTAGTCTTGCTACAGGCGGCTAGTGTTTCCCCCAGCAAAGACTTGATGATGGTGTTGAGGTCCTGATCCGTTAACGGGATCTGATTGAAGCGTTGAGGGTCATCTAATTTACAAGTATACTGACACATCAAGGTGCCATGGCGGCTTAACGGCGGAATCCTCCAAGAGACCCAACAGTGGGTTAGATCAACACCCATCAACCCATTGACCAACAGGGCCCTGACTTGGGAGAAGGTCGAGACATATTGAGCACGTCCGGCGGCTAACATTTGGTCTAGAAGTTCTGTGTCCGTGCTAAGCCGATAAGGATGATAACCCAGTAGTGGGTTTTCCCCCTCTGGTGAAGTGTCTTGGCAATAGAACCAAGTCTTGTTTCACTCTTTGGGGTGACTTGGCAGGACCGTTGTTGGGAAAAGTATGTCTCTCCGTCTCTGAAGAGTTACGCCTCCAAGTTCGAGACTTAACCCGTCCGCCATCTCAGTTTGGCGGTTGACGTAAAAAATACTACTTGAACACATCCACTGATGGTTCCTCTTGAAGATAGGCTTCACAGAAAGTTTGGAATTGGAACATGTTGGTGATAGAGTTTGAGCCAATATCTTGGGGGTGCAAGTTGAAAGCTTGTAAGACGTCCCGGAAAATTTTTGACCCGGGTAGAGAGAAACCCCGAAGGAGATGGTATGTGAAGACAATGACCTCCCCATCTTTGGTCTTAGGGGTGATCTCGCTACCTGGAACCCGCTAGTGGATGACGTCCTGAGCCGACAGAACCCCCATGGTGACGAATTCATTGAGAGACTCCTCGGTCACTCCGGACCTTACCGACTTGCAAGTGGAGGGAGTGTTCAACATGGTGGTGGCTTAGGAAGCTGCAGAAAGGCATGAATGTTAGGCGGCTCAAAATGCATCTTGGCCAAGTTTGCTACAGTTATAAATGGTGATAGCATTTGACGGGTCAATAAAAATTGTGAGACGCCGAAGCTACTTGCAAGGAGACAAATGAGCAGGCAGATTGTTGGCAGGTCAAGTTTATCTATGCAAGTATAAAAATTGCTAAGTGTAGAGAAACTGTTTCCATAGCTACAGCTATGGATTTAGGATCTACGGTCAAAAGAAAAAGAAAAATATTTCATCCCTAAAAAGACTGACAGAAGAACAAATGGCGAGCATTCGGATTACTACAAAGCTGCAGACCTACAATAAGTGCGACTAAGTGTGGAGTGAGTAACCGCGTGATTTCGGCAGTATTATGAGGCCTTAAGAACATGTTTTCAATTAATCGGTGAAGAACACTTCCATGAATGGTGATGAACACTGACTAAGTCCATGGATTCGAGAAAAACCTAATGCAAATCTGATAGGGAGTAAAACTCAAAACTGAACAAGTGCGGCGGATGCGTGGGAGCTCTGGATCATTTCAAGTTGATGCAGCAGCCAGTGCTGATGAAGACGGCGATGACCGAGCGATGCAGCTGGCTTGGGCGCCACGAGTGTTCGGAGGAAGAGGAAGAAGATGGAGGCGGGGGTAAAATGGAAGTGATGCCCCCCGCGCTTATTTATAAGGGCATAATGGTCTCTCGAACGTTCCGGTGCGGGAATCGAGGGAGCACGGTGATGATTACACTAAGAAGACGGCCATATTAATGATGAGAGATCCGTTCTGATGGCAGAGGAATCTTTTTTGATTTTATTAATGACATCACGGCGGGTCATGAAAGCTTGTCAGATGCAATGATCGCCCATTTTTCGGCGGGTCATCAAGATTACAAGAGAAGGCAAGACTCTCCAACTAAAACACTTGAAGATTGACATGAAGTCATTCAAATCAATCTGGGGCCTAATGCTGGGGATATAACCCCAGGGTGAGACCCTCCCAGAAGGGGCCGGGTCATGCAGTTGGCGGCTTACGACAAGTCCATGAGTAAATGTAATCAGTGGGCCACAAACGCCTAGAGCCGGAAGACAGGATGTGACCCGGCGGGCTTGGGCCGCCTGGGGCATCTTGTTAGATAAGGCATGCGAAGTTAGAGGTGAGGTCGGTTGTCAAGTATACCCCGACCCAGACTCTTGTAAGCTCAGGGCCTTGACCCGTGTATATAAGTGCGAGTTACCTGGGCGGCTTAGGCCACGAAAGAACTGATCGATAGCTAGGTCAAGCGAACTCACTCCCTTGTAATCAATACACAATCAATAAAAGACAAAGCAAGATGTAGGCTTTTAACTCTTTCTAAGGGGCCAAACCTAGGTAAACTCTTGTCTCTCGATTACGATCAACCCCTTCAAGCTCACCTCCTTAGCAATGGCCTCGAACCTAAGTCCATATACCTGGACATCTGCTATGGTACCCCGACTCATAAGTCGTGATCACCGAATGTACGTGCACAGTGATCCCAGAGATCAATGCTCACTGAACACACAGAAACTGAATAACAAGAGTCTTACATTCATTACATACCGGTTTACTCAAATATGGCCTTTATGGCCAAGCCTTGATATGATTGCAGCGGAAATCTTCAATGATAGCGTGAACCCATGCCATCTGCCTTAACCCTATAGGCATTCTGACTGGGAAGCGTCCTAGATCACATGTCCGTCACAAAGGTAATCTTCATCATAACCTGATCTTTCATGCCTGGCCAATAAAATAACCAGTGACAAGCCAATGAGTACTTTGAATGTACTCGCACGCAACCCATGTTTGGAACAATGCAATAACAATGCATGAACTAGCACTAAGAAGGTATTTTGCGGAAAGTCAATTTTCAATGCAATGTCATGATCAAGAAACTATGTGTAAGCATGCATCAAAAGTTGGCAGATATCCATATGAGCAAGTTACAGATATCATCGTAAGCAGGGGTTCAACATCTCATGTTCATTCATCACATCAAGTCTTTAGACTTGTCTCAAGTATCATCCTTTTGTCATCCACACATGCACAACTGTCCTTAAGTAGCATCACCCAACTATCCTTGACCATGGACACTGTTGGAAATATGCCCTAGAGGCAATAATAAAATGGTTATTATTGTATTTCCTTGTTCATTATAATTGTCTATTGTTCATGCTATAATTGTGTTAACCGGAAACCATAATACATGTGTGAATACACAGACCACAACATGTCCCTAGTGAGCCTCTAGTTGACTAGCTCGTTGATCAATAGATGGTCACGGTTTCATGGCCATGGACATTGGATGTCGTTGATAACGGGATCACATCATTAGGAGAATGATGTGATGGACAAGACCCAATCCTAAGCATAGCACAAGATCGTGTAGTTCGTTTGCTAAAGCTTTTCAATGTCAAGTATCGTTTCCTTAGACCATGAGATTGTGCAACTCCCGGATACCGTAGGAATGCTTTGGGTGTGCCAAACGTCACAACGTAACTGGGTGGCTATAAAGGTGCACTACGGGTATCTCTGAAAGTATCTGTTGGGTTGGCACGAATCGAGACTGGGATTTGTCACTCCGTGTGACGGAGAGGTATCTCTGGGCCCACTCGGTAAGACATCATCATAATGAGCTCAATGTGACTAAGGAGTTAGCCACGGGATGATGTATTACGGAACGAGTAAAGAGACTTGCCAGTAACGAGATTGAACAAGGTATGGGGATACCGACGATCGAATCTCGGGCAAGTACCATACCGATAGACAAAGGGAATTGTATACGGGATTGATTGAATCCCCGACATCGTGGTTCATCCGATGAGATCATCGTGGAGTACGTGGGAGCCAACATGGGTATCCAGATCCCGCTGTTGGTTATTGGCCGGAGAGGTGTCTCGGTCATGTCTACGTGTCTCCCGAACCCGTAGGGTCTACACACTTAAGGTTCGATGACGCTAGGGTTATAGGGAAATGGTATACGTGATTACCGAAGGTTGTTCGGAGTCCCGGATGAGATCCCGGACGTCACGAGGAGCTCCGGAATGGTCCGGAGGTAAAGATTGATATATAGGAAGTCCAGTTTTGGTCACCGGAAAGTTTTCGGGCTCATCGGTAGTGTACCGGGAGTGCCGGGAGGGTGCCGGAGGACCCCCGAGAGGGGTGTGACGACCAAAGGACCTCATGGGCCCTTAGAGGAGGTGTGCCAGCCCATATTGGGTCGGCCAAGACCATCTATGTGGGCCCATGTGGCTGGAGATAAGGAGATAAGGCAAAAGGGATTTAAAAGGAGGAGATCCACCTCCCTTGTGGGAGGTGGACTCTCCCTTTAATTCGGCCGACCCTCTCCTCTTTGGAGTAGAGGCCAAGCCAGCCCTCCACGTCCCTCCTCCTATATATATTTGAGGTTTTGGATGTTTTGAGACAGGATTTGATCTCTCTCTCTCACGGCAAAGCCCTACCTCTCTTCTTCCTCCTCCGCAGCGCTTAGGCGAAGCCCTGTCGGAATACCTTGCTACTCCACCACCACCACGCCGTCGTGCTGCTGTTGGAGCCCTTCCCCAACCTCTCCTTCCTCCTTGCTGGATCAAGGTGTTGGAGACGTCACCGGTCTGCACGTGTGTTGAACGCGGAGGTGCCGTCCGTTCGGCACTTGATCGGATCTACCGCGATCTGAATCGCTGCGAGTACGACTCCATCAACCGCGTTCTTGTAACGCTTCCGCTTAGCGATCTTCAAAGGTATGAAGATCCAATCTCTCCCCACTCGTTTGCTGGTTTCTCCATAGATATCTTGGTGACACGTAGGAAAATTTTGATTTACTACTACGTCTCCCAACAGTGGTATCAGAGCTAGGTCTATGCGTAGAATCTATGCACGAGTAGAACACAAAGCAGTTGTGGGCGTCGATTTTGTTAATATGCTTGCCGTTACTAGTCTTATCTTGATTCGACGGTATTGTGGGATGAAGCGGCCCGGACCAACCTTACACGTACGCTTACGTGAGACCGGTTCCACCGCCTGACATGCACCAGTTGCATAAGGTGGCTAGCGGGTGTCTGTCTCTCCCACCTTAGTCGGATTGGATTCGATGAAAAAGGTCCTTATGAAGGGTAAATAGCAATTGGCATATCACGTTGTGGTTTTGACGTAGGTAAGAAACGTTCTTGCTAGAAACCTATAGCAACCACGTAAAAACTTGCAACTACAAATTAGAGGACGTCTAACTTGTTTTTGCAGCATATGCCTTGTGATGTGATATGGCCAGAAGGATGTGATGTGATGCATTGTGATGTATGAGATTGATCATGTTCTTGTAATAGGGTTCACGACTTGCATGTCGATGACTATGACAACCGGCAGGAGCCAGAGGAGTTGTCTTATTTATTGTATGACCTGCGAGTCAATCATAAACGCCATGTAATTACTTTACTTTATTGCTAAACGTTAGCTGTAGTAGTAGAAGTAATATTTGGCGAGACAACTTCATGAAGACACAATGATGGAGATCATGATGATGGAGATCATGGTGTCGTGCCGGTGACAGTGATGATCATGGTGCCCCGAAGATGGAGATCGAAGGAGCAAGATGATATTGGCCATATCATGTCACTATATTGATTGCATGTGATGTTTATCATGTTTACATCTTATTTGCATAGAACGACGGTAGTAAATAAGATGATCTCTCAATAAAATTTCAAGAAAGGTGTTCACCCTAACTGTGCACCGTTGCTAAGGATCGTCGTTCCGAAGCACCACGTGATGATCGGGTGTGATAGGTTCTAACGTTCGCATACAACGGGTGTAAGCCAGATTTACACATGCGAAACACTTAGGTTGACTTGACGAGCCTAGCATGTACAGACATGGCCTCGGAACACGGAGGACCGAAAGGTCGAACATGAGTCGTATAGAAGATACGATCAACATAGAGATGTTCACCATGGATGACTAGTCCGTCTCACGTGATGATCGGACACGGGCTAGTTGACATGGATCATGTATCACTTGGAAGACTAGAGAGATGTCTATCTAAGTGGGAGTTCATTAATAATTTGATTAAATGAACTTAATTATCATGAACTTAGTCTAAAAATGTCCTTGCAAATTATGTCGTAGATAGCTCACGCTGTAGCTCCCCAGTTTTAGTGATACAATCCTAGAGAAAAGTAAGTTGAAAGTTGATGGTAGCAATAATGCGGACTGGGTCCGTGATCTGAGGATTGTCCTCATTGTTGCACAGAAAGCTTATGTTTTTTATGTACCGCGAACTGCATCACTCCCTCAAGCGTTGTCTGTAGATGTTGTGAACATATGACAGGCACTTTTTGGTGACTACGTGATAGTTCAATGCGTCATGCATTACGGCTTAGAATTGAGGCTCCAAAACGTTTTGAACGTCATGGAACATATGAGATGTTCTAGGAGCTGAGATTGTGACCTCAGGCTCGTGCCTATGTTGAGAGGTATGAGACCTCCAACAAGATTCTTTGTCTGCAAGATAAAGGAGAATAGCTCAATCGCTGAGCGTGTGCTCAGATTGTCTGGGTGCTACAATCACTTGAATCAAGTGGGAGTTAATCTTCCAGATGAGATAGTGATTAATGCAGTTCTCCAAGTCACTGCCACCAAGCTACTAGAGCTTCGTGATGAACTATAACATGCCAGGGATGGATAAGATGATCCCTGAGTTGTTCGTGATGTTTGACACCACGAAGGTAGAAATCAAGAAGGAGCATCAAGTGTTGATGGTTAAGTGAAACCACTAGTTTCAAAAGGGGCAAGGGCAAGAACGGAAAACTTCAGGAATGGCAAGCCGGTTGTTGCTCTAGTGAAGAAACCCAAGGTTGAGCCCGAACCCGAGACTAAGTGCTTCTGTTATGAGGAGAATGTTCGCTGAAGCGGAAAACCCCTAGATGCTTGGTAGATAAGAAGGCTGGTAATGTCAATGGAAGTATATTTGATATACGTGTTAGTGATGTGTACCTTGCTGGTACTCCTAGTAGCACCTGGGTATTGGATACCGGTTCGGTTGCTAAGTGTTAGCAACTCGAAATAAAAGCTACGGAGTAAATGGAGACTAGCTAGGTGAAAGGTGACGATGTGTGTTGGAAGTATTTCCAAGATTGATGTGATCACCATCGCACGCTCTCTCTACCTTCAGGATTTGTGATAAACCTAAATAAATGTTATTTGGTGTTTGCGTTGAGCATGAACATGATTAGATCATGATTAGTGCGATACGGTTATTCATATAAGTTAGAGAATAATGGTTATTCTGTTTACATGGATAATGCCTTCAATGGTCATGCACCCACTCGAAATGGTTTATCGAATCATGATCGTAGTAGTACACATATTCATAACATTGGTACCAAAAGATACAAAGTTAATAATGATAGTACCACATGCTTGTGGCACTGCCACGTAATGTCATATTGGTATAAATCGCATGAAGAAACTCCATGATGATGGATTTTTTTTGACTCACTCGATTTCGAATCGGTTGAGACATGCGAGCCATGCCTCTTGGGCAAGATGACTGAGACCCCGTCATCCAATATGATGGAGCGGGCAAGTGGCTTATTGGAATTAATACATGTTGATGTATGTGGTCCAATGAGTGTTAAAACACACAGTGAATATCGTTATTTTTCTTTACCTTCACTGATGATTTGAGTGAATATGGGGATATTTACTTAAACACGAGTCTGAAATGTTTGAAAGGTTCAAGGAGTTTCACAGTGAAGATAAAGATCATCGTGACAAGAAGATGAAATTTCTACGATATGATCGTGGAGGTGAATATCTAAGTTACGAGTTTGGTATGCAATTTTAGACAATGTGGAAATTGTTTCACAGCTCACGCCTCCTGGAACACCATAGTGTGATGGTGTGTTCGAACGTCGTAGTCGTGCTATATTGGATATAGTGAGTACTATGATGTCTCTTATCGTTTTACCACTATCGTTATGGGGTTATTCATTAAAGACAAATCCATTCACTTTAACAGGGCACCATCTAAGTCTGTTGAGATGACACCGTGAGAATTATGGTTTGACAGAAGCCTAAGCTGTCATTTCTGAATGTTTGGGGCTGCGACGCTTATGTGAAAATGGGTTTTTCACCTAGCGAGCTCAAACCCAAAGCAGACAAATGCATCTTCATAGAATACCCTAATGAGACATTGGGTATACCTCCTATCTCAGATCCAAGCACAAAAGGTGTTTGTTGCTAAGAACGGGTCCTTTCTTGAGAAAGAGTTTCTCTCGAAAGAATTGAGTGGGAGGAAGATAGAACTTGATGAGGTTGTTGAACCTTTGTTTCAACCAGAGAATAGCGCAACACAGAAAGATGTTTCTGTAGAGCCTACTCAGTTGAAAAGGAAGTTAATGATGATGATCATGAAGCTTCGGATCAAGTCACTATCGAACCTCGTAGGTCGACAAGGACGCGTACTGCTCCTGAGTAGTACGACAACCCTGTCTTGGAAATCATGTTGTTGGACAACGATGAACCTACGAACTATGGAGAAGCGATGGTGGGCCCGGATTCCAACAAATGGCTAGGAGCCATGAAATCCGAGAAAGGATCCATGTATGAAAACCAAGTATGGACTTTGGTAGACTTGCCTGTTGAATGGTAGGTCGTTGAGTACAAATGGACCTTTGAGATGAACATAGACGCTAATGGTGAATTGTCACCGTTTATAAAGCTCGACTTGTCGCAAAGAAGTTTCCGCCAAGTTCAAAGAGTTGACTGCGATGAGATTGTCTCATCTGTAGCGATGCTAAAAGTCTATTAAAATTTTGTTAGCAGTTGCTGCATTTTTCGATTAGGAAATCTGGCAGATGGATGACAAAACAAGGTTTCCGTAATGGTTTCTGTGAGGAAGAGTTGTATGTGATACAACCAGAAGGTTTTGTCAATCCTAAGGATGCTAATAATATGCAAACTCCAGCGATCCTTCTATGGACTGGAGCAAGAATCTCGGAGTTGGAATATATGCTTTGATGAGGTGATCAAAGTGTTTAAGTTTATACAAAGTTTATGAGAAACTTGTATTTGCAAGAAAGTGAGTGGGAGCACTATAGAATTTCTTATAAGAATATGTAGTTGACATATTATTGATCGGAAATGATGTAGAATTTCTGGAAGAGCATGAAGGGTTGTTTGAAAAGAGTTTTTTTCAAAGGAAGACCCAGATAAAGCTACTATTTTATTGAGCATCAAGATCTATAGGGATAGATCAATTCGCTTGATAAGTTTTTTCGACGAAGACATACCTTGACAAGTTTTTGAAGGAGTTCAAAATAGATGGGTCAAAGAAGGAGTTCTTGACTGTATTGTAAGGTGTGAAATTGAGTAAGACTCAATACCCGACCACGGCAGAAGATAAAGAAAAGATGAGTGTCATCTCCTATGCTTTAGCCATAGGCTCTATATAGTATGCCATGCTGTGTACCGCACCTGTGTGTGCCTTGCCATGAGTCTGTCAAGGGGTACAAGAGTAATCCAAGAGTGGATCACTGGACAATGGTCAAAGTTATCCTTAGTAACTTGAGAACTAAGGAAATATTTCTCGATTATGGAGGTGATAAAGAGTTCATCGTAAAGGGTTACGATGATGCAAGCTTTAACTCCAATCCGGATGACTCTTAGTAAAAATCTGGCTACGTATAGTGGAGCAGCCATTTGGAATAGCTCCAAGTGGAGCGTGGGAGCAGTATCTACAAATATGACATGGAAAGTTTGCAAGGTACACACGGATCTGAATGTCGCAGACCCGTTGACTAAAACCTCTTTCACGAGCAGAACATGAACGAACCCCAGAGCTTATTGGGTGTTAATCACATGATGATATGATCATATGGTGATGTAAGTGTTAATCACATGGTGATGTGAACTAGATTATTGACTCTAGTGCAAGTGGGAGACTGTTGGAAATATGCCCTAGAGGCAATAATAAAATGGTTATTATTGTATTTCCTTGTTCATTATAATTGTCTATTGTTCATGCTATAATTGTGTTAACCGGAAACCATAATACATGTGTGAATACACAGACCACAACATGTCCCTAGTGATCCTCTAGTTGACTAGCTCGTTGATCAATAGATGGTCACGGTTTCATGGCCATGGACATTGGATGTCGTTGATAACGGGATCACATCATTAGGAGAATGATGTGATGGACAAGACCCAATCCTAAGCATAGCACAAGATCGTGTAGTTCGTTTGCTAAAGCTTTTCAATGTCAAGTATCGTTTCCTTAGACCATGAGATTGTGCAACTCCCGGATACCGTAGGAATGCTTTGGGTGTGCCAAACGTCACAACGTAACTGGGTGGCTATAAAGGTGCACTACGGGTATCTCTGAAAGTATCTGTTGGGTTGGCATGAATCGAGACTGGGATTTGTCACTCCGTGTGACGGAGAGGTATCTCTGGGCCCACTCGGTAAGACATCATCATAATGAGCTCAATGTGACTAAGGAGTTAGCCACGGGATGATGTATTACGGAACGAGTAAAGAGACTTGCCAGTAACGAGATTGAACAAGGTATGGGGATACCGACGATCGAATCTCGGGCAAGTACCATACCGATAGACAAAGGGAATTGTATACGGGATTGATTGAATCCCCGACATCGTGGTTCATCCGATGAGATCATCGTGGAGCACGTGGGAGCCAACATGGGTATCCAGATCCCGCTGTTGGTTATTGGCCGGAGAGGTGTCTCGGTCATGTCTACGTGTCTCCCGAACCCGTAGGGTCTACACACTTAAGGTTCGATGACGCTAGGGTTATAGGGAAATGGTATACGTGATTACCGAAGGTTGTTCGGAGTCCCGGATGAGATCCCGGACGTCACGAGGAGCTCCGGAATGGTCCGGAGGTAAAGATTGATATATAGGAAGTCCAGTTTTGGTCACCGGAAAGTTTTCGGGCTCATCGGTAGTGTACCGGGAGTGCCGGGAGGGTGCCGGAGGACCCCCGAGAGGGGTGTGACGACCAAAGGACCTCATGGGCCCTTAGAGGAGGTGTGCCAGCCCATATTGGGTTGGCCAAGACCATCTATGTGGGCCCATGTGGTTGGAGATAAGGAGATAAGGCAAAAGGGATTTAAAAGGAGGAGATCCACCTCCCTTGTGGGAGGTGGACTCTCCCTTTAATTCGGCCGACCCTCTCCTCTTTGGAGTAGAGGCCAAGCCAGCCCTCCACGTCCCTCCTCCTATATATATTTGAGGTTTTGGATGTTTTGAGACAGGATTTGATCTCTCTCTCTCACGGCAAAGCCCTACCTCTCTTCTTCCTCCTCCGCAGCGCTTAGGCGAAGCCCTGTCGGAATACCTTGCTACTCCACCACCACCACGCCGTCGTGCTGCTGTTGGAGCCCTTCCCCAACCTCTCCTTCCTCCTTGCTGGATCAAGGTGTTGGAGACGTCACCGGGCTGCACGTGTGTTGAACGCGGAGGTGCCGTCCGTTCGGCACTTGATCGGATCTACCGCGATCTGAATCGCTGCGAGTACGACTCCATCAACCGCGTTCTTGTAACGCTTCCGCTTAGCGATCTTCAAAGGTATGAAGATCCAATCTCTCCCCACTCGTTTGCTGGTTTCTCCATAGATAGATCTTGGTGACACGTAGGAAAATTTTGATTTACTACTACGTCTCCCAACAGACACAACTATCCGGATAGTTTTACACTCTACAGAGGTTGCGCGCTTTACCCACAAGATTCGGGGAACTTCCGTGTCA
Organism: Hordeum marinum; assembly: GCA_022496015.1. NCBI lineage: Eukaryota > Viridiplantae > Streptophyta > Magnoliopsida > Poales > Poaceae > Hordeum > Hordeum marinum. Next base: position 295,354,244 of record CM039678.1, on the reverse strand, counting down.
TCCACGACTCACGGTATATTACATACCCGAGGTAAGGACCCAAACAATGCCTTTCCCATGCTGATACTAAACAAAGTGTCCACTCGTTGGTGCCATCCCTCATGATATACATCACATGTATCATCCATGAGGGCACGCAACGGTGTACCCAGTGCCCGTAACGACAGCGCATGGCCTTCCACTCCGGGACGACCCCGTCTCGAGAGTGACCACTTCACTCTCTCCACTGGTAATGAGGGCTCCCTGCTAGCACCAACCATAGTAATCAACAAATCCCCGTCCCATAAGGGGTATCTTGGTCGCACATGTAAGGTTGGGAAGGTCGACAAATCTTAAACCCTCCGTTTTCGAAAACACACACTCACTTATTCCAGTACACCACTCCTTTCTCAAGTGGTTACCCAACTCATCATAATCTCCCTCGGGCATTAGTGGCACCCGATAGGGTTTTCGAAAAGACATTGAAATCATTTCTTTGCTTCCATCACCATGCATAATCCCGATCCCACTTGCATAGCATCTACTAGCATCCTATCTACACCCACCGGCATAACCCTCATAAGGGGGTAGGGTCATGCACGGTGCAAGTGTCAACGGCAAAAGTAATGGAAGCAACCCACCGAAGTGGTCACTACTCCACATGATAAACCATAATGAAGGTAAAATTCTATATGTCATGCAATTAAAAAATGGTTTCTTAACACGGTCAAAGGGCTGCTTGCTTGGCTTTGCAAAGTCTTTGAGGTCTTCACACGCTTCTCGTCCAACTCTAAGCACTTCGTCTATTTCGTCAACTATCGCTGGAAACAACCACAATAAGCAACACAACAAGCAGAAAATCAAAATGCTCTATAAATAGGAGTTTTATTTTCTTGGACACCTCTAGTCACAAGAAAATAGCCAAGGAGGTTTCATTGGATGTGGATCAAGGGGGAGTCTTGAATTGGAGGAAATGAAGGAAATGATGATCCTACAAGATGTCTACAGAAAATATTTTTTTCAAAAAGGAGTGGATGTACCCAACAAATAGGGCATGACTTCAGAAACATGTGGGAAGTCGTTTCACTGGATTTGGAGTTGGTATGAACATTCTAGAGATTTAACAACTGGTCCCTATATGAGAAATTATCTCAATAATATAGCTTGCAAAGGGATTGCAAGGAAAAATGCGCATCAATTAGAGCATGAATTCAGACACACCTAGGAATTTGAATCACTCCATTTGGAGCTATGATGAATGCCCTAAAGATTTTACAATGTGGCCTCTAATAATTCAAATTTGAATTTAAATTTGAAGGGCACAAAATCTTGTGGAAGAAAAGTATGGAAGTGGCACCAGTAAATAGGTTGCATTTTTAGGAGGATGATAAATTTGAATCATCAATTTTGGAGGTCAAAAGAATGATCTATGATTTTTTGCTTTCTAAGAAAAATAATTAAAGGTAAATAAATTACCTAAGGGCTAATCCCCGCACTAGGCGTAGAGTAGCCACTAGGCCGGCCTAGTGGCTCAGTCGGGCGGGAAGAAGGGCCACATCGAAGGTTCCCCCAGGGAATACGTTTTCCCTGGGAGAAGGCGGCCTCTAGTGGAGCCCGCCTCAACTTAACGGGCACGGCCCATCCGTCAGCGCCACTAGTCGGCCGACAGGCAAGCGCAAGATGATTAGCAAGGGTAGTTCCAGCAACCAGAAGCCTCGCCCCTAGGAGCCAGCCCCAACCAAGCCAACCTATCAGCCACAGTAGGCTAGACCTCCTGCGCCTCGTCCGAGCTACTAGACTCAGCAGTATGCCAATCCCAGGCCGGTTTACAACAACCCCAATAACAACAATGATGGCAGGAACAACAACAACAACACCAACAACAACTATGGTCAAGTCACTTGTTTTGGGTGTGGCCAACCTGGACACATCTCCAAATTGTGCCCCAACAAGAAGCCAGATGCACCTCGCCCCAATGCGCCCAACCAAGGTCAAGGCTATGGAGCACCACCAAGGAACCCAGCTCCCCACAACCAACCCAACAATGGCAAAGGTCGTGTGAATCATGTCACCGTTGAGGAAGCCCAGGAAGACTCGGATGTCATACTGGTTACGTTCCTCGTTAACTCAACTCCAGCAACTCTTTTGTTTGATTGTGGAGCTTCGCATTCTTTTGTCACTGAAAAGTTTGCACTAGAGAGTGGTATGAAGCCTACACCCCCTAGGTAGTCGTATGTTGATTCAAACCCTGTAATCAGTTATGAAGTCTAGGATAGGTTGTAAAGGAGTTGAGATTAACATCAACGGGGTAGACTTCTTAGTAGACCTTATCATCCTGAAGTCGGAAGGCTTGGATGTGATCCTAGGCATGGACTGGTTAACGAAGCACCAAGTCTTATTAGACTGTGCCCAGAGGATTTTTACCATGACCAATAGACAAGGAGTGGAAGTCAAGCATGCTCCTAACCGTACCTCCGCTCAAGCCCCTTAGGCTAATTGTCTGTCGGGAATTGAGTTGGATCAAGTGTCGGTGGTATGCGAATACCCCAATGTTTTTCCTGATGAGCTGCCCGGGATGCCTCCTGACCTTGAAATTGAGTTCATCATTGAGCTAATGCCCGGAGTAGGACCCATCTATACGAAGCCCTATAGAATGGGATCCAAAGAGTTTGCTGAGTTGAAGAAGAAACTAGCAGAGCAGCTAGAAAAGGATTCATTCACCTTAGTGCCTCTCCTGGGGGATCACATGTTCTATTTATGTAAATGAGGGACGAAACTATTTGACTCTGTGTCGATTACCATTCTCTCAATGAGGTCACAATAAAGAACAAGGACCCACTCCCCAAGACTGAATACCTATTCGATCAGCTGAACAGAGCCAAGGTGTTTTCCAAGATCGACCTCAGGTCAGGGTACTAGCAGTTGAAGATCAGGCCCCAAGACATTCCGAAGACAGTGTTTGTAACCCGGTATGGCATGTATGAATACATGGTCATGTCATTTGGGTTGACCAATGCCCCTGCCTTCTTCATGTACCTCATGAACAAGTTCTTCATGGAATACTTGGACAAGTTTATTGTCATCTTCATTGATGACACACTCGTCTTCTCCAAGTCTGAAGAAGAGCATGAGAAACACTTGAGATTGGTCGTAGACTATCTTCGAGAGCACCAACTTTATGCCAAATTCAGCAAGTGTGAATTCTGGCTCCTTGAAGTTGGATTCTTGGGTCATGTGTTGACTACGGAAGGACTGGCAGTGGATCCTGTCAAAATCGAAGCCTTGACTGAATGGCAATTCCCAACCAATGTGAAGGAAGTCAGGAGCTTCCTCGGACTCGCGGGATATTATCGCAAGTTTGTCGAAGGATTCTCAAGCATTGCCAGAACCATGACTCAGCTCCTGAAAAAGGACAAGAAATTTGAATAGATAGCTAAGTGCGAGGAAAGCTTCCAAGAGCTCAAGAAAAGTTTGACCACAACCCCAGTTTTGGCCACCCCCAATATTCACAAGGAGTTTGTGATATATTATGATGCATCAAGAACCGGGCTTGGAGGTGTTCTGATGCAATAAGGCAGGGTTGTAGCATACCTATCCAGACAGCTAAGTCCTCATGAAGAGAACTACGCCACTCATGATCTTGAGTTAGCAGTCATGGTTCATGCCTTGAATACATGGCGACATTACCTTCTAGGGAAGCGATGTGAGATATACACAGACCACAAGAGTTTGAAGTATATTTTCACCCAAAGGGAATTGAACATGAGGCAGCAAAGATGGTTGGAGTTGATCAAGGACTATGACATCAGTGTTCAATACCACCCTGGAAAGGCTAATGTGGTAGCACCCTGGAAAGGCTAACGTGGTAGCTGATACCTTAAGCATAAAGGCTTGTTACTTAAATGCTATGATTAAGGAAAAGCTACCTGCCCTGTATGAAGAGCTTGAAAGCTTGGGCTTGGAACTAGTTGCACCTGGATTCCTTGCCAACCTCGAAGTGAAGCCTACCTTGATGGATGACATTAAGGAAGCTCAGAAGGGACGTGAGAGCATTGAAGGGATCAAGAGGAAGATCAAGTGTGGGGACCCCGACTCATAAGTCATGATCACCGAATGTATGTGCATAGTGATCCCAGAGGTCAATGCTCACTGAGCACATAGAAACTAAATAACAAGAGGCTTACATCCATTTCATACTGTTTGTACTCAAATATGGCCTCTATGACCAAGTCTTCATAATCTCGCGACAGAAATCTACAACAATAGCGTGAACCCATGCCACCTGCTTTAACCCTACAAGCATTCTGACTGGGAAGCATCCTAGCTCGCATGTTCGTCACCAAGGTAATCTTCATCATAACCTAATATTTCATGCCTGGCCAATAAAAGAACTAGTGGCAAGACAATGAGTACATTGAATGTACTCTCAAGCAACCCATGTTTGGAAAAAAGCGATAGAAAAAGCATGATATAGCACTAAGTAGGTAACTTTTGAAGAAAGCTAGTTTTGAGTGCAATGACATGATTAGGTAAGTTGCGTAAGCATGCATCAACAGTTGGCAGATATCCATATGAAAGATACAGATATCGACATAAGGAAGAGGTTGAACATCTCATGTTCAGATATTTCATTCAAGTCGTCCGACTTAGCTCAAGAACCACCTGAACACCTCATGTTCAGTCATCATGTCAAGTCACCCGTCTCAACCCAAGTGTCATCTTTGTCACCAAATCACACCAGTTTGTGAAAACACTAGACGTGGCACAAGAGCGGTCATTCAACTGTCCTTGACCAAGGACGCGGCTATTCGAATAGTTTTACACTATGCAAAGGTTGTGTGCTTTACCCACAAGACTCGGGGAACTTCCGTGTCATCCATGACTCACGGGATATTTCATACCTAGTTAAGCACCTGAACAATGCCTTTCCGACGGCGATACTAAACAAAGAGTCCACTTGATTGGTACACAACCCTCATGATGTACATCCCACGAGCCTCTCTCGAGATTGTATCATCAATGAAGGGACCAACGGTGTGCCCGGTGCCTGTGAAGATAATGCATGATCTGCCATTCCGATATGACCCCGTCTCGAGAGTGACCACTTCACCTCCGCCACTAGTAATGCAGGCTCTCTGCTAGCACCAACCATAGTAATCAACAAAGCCCTGTCCCATATAGGGGTAGATTGGTCGCACATGTAAGGTTGGAATAACGGTCGCAACTTACACCAATCCATTTTCGAAAACCACACACACACTTGCCTCGATACACCACTTCTTTCTCAAGTAGTTACCCACCTCAACATCATCTCCCTCGGGCATTAGTGGCACCCGACGGGGTTTTTGAAAATTCTTTCAAAGAACTTTTCTTTTTATCAACATGCATATTCCCATCCCACTTGTGTGGCATCTACTAAGCATCTTATCTACTCCCACCTCCACAACCCTCATAAGGAGGTAGGGTCATACACGATACAAGTATCAACAAGAAAGTATTAGAGGCATCCCACCAAAGTGGTCACCACATCAACATGATCAACATCACGGAAATAAGTGCTATATGCCATGCAAATAAAGGGTTTATAGTCATGGTCAAAGGGCTGCTTGCCTGGCTCACCAAAGTCTATGAGGTCTTTACACGCTTCTCGTCAACTCCGAGCACTTCATCTACTTCGTCAACTATCATGGGAAACAACTGTAGAAATAAAAGTGCTTTATAAATAGGAGTTTTATTTTCTAGGACACCTCTGGTCATGAGACAAATAACCAAGGAGGTTTCGATGGATGTGGGCCAAGGGGGAGTTTTGAATGGTGGAAATGAAGGAAACGATGATCCTATAAGATGTCCATAGAAAATATTTTTGTAAAAATGAGTGGATGAATCTAAAAAATAGGACATGGTTTTATAAGATTTTAGGAGTTGGTTCTACTCGATTTGGAGTTGGTATGAATATCCTAGGGGTTTGCAAACTGGATCATATATGACGAAATGGTCCAATATTTCACATAACAGAAAAGGTCTAAGCAAAATGTTCACATCCTAATACATGATTTTATATGCACCTAGGAACTTGAATCACTCAATTTGGAGCTATAATGGATTCTCTAGGGATTTTATAAAGTGGCCTCTAAAATTTCAAATTGGAATTTAAATTTGAACAACACAAAATCTCTTGGTAGAAAAAATATGGAAGTGGCACCAGTAAATATGTGGCATTTTTAGGAGGATGTAGAAACTTAAATCATAAAATTTCAAAGCCATATGTATTTACTATGGATTTTACAAATCTATGAAGAAATAGAATTTTTTTAGGAAAAGGAATATACCCTTTGGGTTATACTGCGCACAGTGTGCAGAGCCGAACTTGGGCCAGCCCAGTGGATCGGTCGGGCGAAGGAACGGCCACGCCGGTTGCATACTCCAGGGAGTACGTCTTCTTGGCAGGGAGACACCTTCAACGGAAGGCGCGTCCACTTAAACAGGGGGCGGGCCTTAGAGGTTGACCGGCGGGCCCCGCTGGCAGGGTCTCCCTCCACCATCCGGCGGCGGGAGGACAGAGGAGCCCGACTGAGCGCCAGCCGGTGCCTGCCCCGGTGGCTCCCGCCACCTTCGACGGCGCCCCAGCCACCGATGACATCGGGGCGAAGGGTCACACCCCCTAGGGGTCCTTTCCTTCTCTAGGAAGTGCCAGTTCAAGCGCGGCCTTAACCGCGGAGGATTCCGGCAAGGACGGCCATGGAGCTCGGTGCTCCGGCCATTAGAGTAGGAAATGATGAGCGAGGGAGGGTGGTGGTGGAGCTAGAGTTGCCCTGGAAGCAATTTTAGTACAGGAGAGGGACGGACCCGGATGAATTTTTCCGGGGCCGAGGTGGTGCCATGGTGTCCATGGGGAGGGTTGGAGGGTAAGGGAGGACGAGGGGGCTGGTCTAGGAGGTTTCTAGGAAGGAGAGGGATCAAGAGAGGGAAAGAGGGGAGCTCCGGGCTTGCTTAAATGGCTGGTGCGCGAGCCCACCGTGGACGGCGTCGCGGGAGGTGGATGCCACCTGCGTCCAGGGAGGTGGAGAGAGGAAGCGGGGAAGCGATGGGGCCTCGCGCGTGTGAGGCCGGCCACTGGCCAAGCTGGGCGGCCATGGCGCGCGTCCGAGGAGGACAGGAGGAGGAGAGAGGAGGGGGCCGACAGCGTGCCGTGTCCCAGACGCCGAGGCCACATCGAGGGACACGAGGGGGAGGCATAATGCTGTCGGGGCCAAGGATTGGGCGGTGTCTACACTATGGGTGTGCATTGTAGCGCGCTCCAGAGCGCGCGTATGGCATGCCACGGCATGCCAACGGGGTTTTGAGCATGGCCAGCCATGGCCAGTGGGTCCAGGTAGGTTTAAACAATGTCGGGGAGGCATTGGATGCTTTGATGATCCACCAGGGTGAGAGAGGAGTGGGGAGATAGGAAGATTCCTTCTGTCCAGAAGGGTAAAATGGGGTTTTACCCTACTTAACCATTGAACTGAGCCAAGGATTTCTTGCTGGAGGTGAAATACATCAATGTGGAGTTGTGGTAATAATTTGTGGGCAAGTAGAACAGGTTAATAGGTGGAAACATGACTTTTACTAAATATATAAAAGGTGTTTGATGAGTGTTTGGGCTAGCAAATGGAGTTTTCTTGCCATGATATTTAACAAGATGAAATATAAGATAGAAACAACGTTGATCACCAAGTTTGAGATTGATTGAATAATGTTCACAATGTAAACTTTGTAAACCCTAGAAACAAACAGAATCGGGTTTCTATAGATCTTGGCATGCTAAATTATTCTCCTAAATGCACCACTTAGGGTGATGGCATTATTTTGGCAAACATGCACAAAAAGTTTGGGACCAAATGGGGAAACTTGACAATGCAGAACTTTCCAAGTTTTGAAATCAACAGAAAGGGGTTTGGGGGGATTTGGACAAGTTAATATATTCTCCTTGATGCACCACTTGGTGTGGATGCATTATTGGAGTATTAGAACATGTCCACAAAGTTTGAGATTAATAGGAGGTAGTTGGCAATGTAAAGTTGCTCAAGTTTGGATCTGGACAGAGAGGGTTTTGGAATATCTTGGTGAATCAAAACAATTGGGATTGAGATGAAATTTGGCAAGATGATAACGTATGTCATATGTGACATGCTAGAATTTTCTTGAATTTTTTGATAATATTTCTCATAGAAATATTTCAATTCCTTAAAATAGGCAGAAATGGTTTTGAAGGGTTTTGTCCATTATTTTGAACATGACCATGTGTTTAAACTCTTATATATGGACAATATATGTCCACTGAGTTTTACTAAATTTTCTCAAATATTTTTAAAGCATAATAATATTTCCCTATTAAAAGACCATTTTTGTCCTTAAGAAAAAGCCTTTAAATAAAATAGTTAAATAATCTTAAAAAATATTTGGTGGTTTTGGGAAGTCATGTATATAGTGGGTTTCAAATAAATCCTTTGGTATAAAATATTCCACCCAATTTGAGGACTTGTAGTACAAACTTCAATTCAAGGGGGTTTTGAAAACCTAATTTGAATGAGTCCTTTTTGGCAAAAATAAATTTTGATAAAAATAGTTTTAGGTCCTATACACATGGTATGATCATTGGACAAGAGTTTTAAATCAAGGAAGAGAGTTTTGAGAGTAGGAGGAAGTTTTATGAATATAGAGCACTAGCAAGCAATCAAACAAGCAAGCAAATAGCACACAAGTCAAGCATTCATATGCACTCAAAAAAATTTAATTGGCCCTAATTTTTGATTCATGTTAACTTAGTCATGCGGCAAATCACAGGGTGTGATAGACCTACCCCCCTTACAAGAATCTCGTCCTCAAGATTTCTAGGCTAGGCGTGGGAAAGATGCGGAAATTCAGAGGTGAGGTGGTCTCCACGTTCCATGTTGCTTTTGCTCCAACGTGGTTGTCCTTCTGGATCTTGAAGTGCCTGAACATATGTCTTCGAGTGCACCCTTGACTTCGTCTAAGGGTGAACAGGGTTTTTGCAAGGGCCTGGCTTGCGTGTGTATTCCAAAGTCGGAATACGTGGCCAAATAGTGTGTCTATGTGTTGGTCCTGAGGTTGCTCATGTTGGTTAGTGACATCAACATGTCTCATGATAGAATAGAAGGGTCGAACCTTTGTGTAGCTTCTCATTGACACGAAAGTCCTTATCTTCCTTAAACCAAGAGATCTTCAGTCGCAGGTGGTCTTCATCCTTGAGAGTGTTGAAGCGCGTGATCGTTGGCTTCTCGTAGAGACCTTCTGCTTGATTAAGTTGCCTAGGTAGATTCTTCATTCTTCTTTGGTCATTTGTCTTCATCGTCATGGACGCATGTTTCTGGAGGGTCTTTGAGTGTTTGGTCTATTCGTCTCTCTGTGGCAAGGTCTGCTAGTCTCGTCCCTAAGACTAAGCTTAGAGAACTGGTGTCAAAACGGGTTACACCATCTAGGAAGGTTTCAGTGGGGTTCTAGATAAGCTGACTATTCAGAGTATAGATCATCCATCTAATCCCCAAGGTCTGATGCTTGGCAAGTGGGGTGAACTACCTTTGATAGGTGTCTTACCATGATCGAGTCACTGTTTACTCCCTAGATTGTCTAAAAGGGGATGATAACGAAGTCATGATAGTCGTCCACTCCATTCCCGACATCTGAAGGGAGTAGGGATGTCATGCTGATTGTACACCATCAAAGTGGGGGAGTGAGAGGTGTTATCTACTTCTCGATTCCTTCCTAGTCAGGAACTGATAGGTGATCATTAAGAGAAGGGGGTCTATAATCCTCTTGATGTGCAAGGGCTTCATTGGGCTGGAACATTGGTGCTTCTTGATATAGTCTAGCTGATGTAGCCGGTAGAGGAGTGGTGGTTGACTTCTTTTGCTTCTTCTTTGTTGTTGCCATGGCTTCACAATCGAAGTGGTTCTTCATCTTGCTTGGGCAAGAAAGTCTTGTTCTGTAGGGAGGGTGCTTCGCGGAGTCCAACTACTTCAAGGTGAGACCTTATGCTCGAGAGGTGGGTAACGGGTGTTCATGGGGCTTGTCCGAACAGGACTAAGGTGTTCCTTCCTCTCATTGGGTAAATAAGTATGTCATTTGTGAGGATAACAACATATTCTATTCCTCCAAATACCACATAAACACACTGCTCATGGGATGTGTGAGAGAGGCGGTCATTTGTTTTGGGTGTTCACTTGTCCATGGGTTTGTGGTCCAACCTAATACAGGTCCTTGCGGCCATGTTCCATATGAACATGTATGGTGGAGGTTGGGGTGGAGTATCGGCCATAGTCAAATGACTTAGAACCAAGACCTATGGTCATAACCTAATCATATTGTGGCTCAGTAAAGCTTAGAGGTTTCAAGGAGCTTAGGATTTGAGTGAACGTCTACCATCTTATCCTCGAGCACAGTTCTTAGATGCCAATATTACTAACTATTACTCCAAACAAAATAACCCTATATCCTCGAAGGTATCATCTCATATAAGTCAACTCCAATATTACACATGCTACTCATATATCCAAGGTTTTGAGAGAAGGACTATACCAAAATCTCATATGTATACTATAGCTAACTCACATATATCCCTATATAAAAATCCTCGGGATAATTTACAAGTCTCTAAGCTTGATCATGACACTACCAATCCAAGTGTCCTTCTGACCTATCCAAGGTCTAAGCTATTGCATTACTATGCTAAGGAAACACGTAATAAACTACTCCAAGATCTTGTTTCCTTCCTGTGAATACTATTAATCGATACACGAATACCATCAACTATTACATGACCTATTATTTCTACAAATCCAATACTGGTGTCGTCCCATATATCTCCAGATTTCCTAAATCCCCAAATTCTAGGAAGAACTATCTCATCACAGTATAACCATCAATCCCCCATCATGATGATGCAGTGAACTCCGATGTTAGGTGCACATGGATCCTTGAATCGCTTCTAACAACAATCCAATATTCATGGTTTGTGTTCCACCAAGAAACATGGTATCAAGATCAAGATCATCGGAGTAAATCCAAATTACTCTGAACCATGTGGTTTGATTGATCTCGAGCACCTATTAGAATCACCTAGTTAGGTCTAAGTTTTACATATAGTAAGAATTCCCTACTGGTTACTCCAATTACTATTGTAACATCATCAATCCACTATCAATATTATTGCCAAAGTCAGGTCATTTATCCACCAATAATTTCAGCTTGTGATCACAATGGTCCTTATAAATCCAATTTCCTCAAGGGTGAAGTAATCTTTAATACTCTATCAATCATGATCCACCAAGTTTCTCTATCAACATTAAGCCTCGTAATCCACAAAAGGGTCTCAACTGCTTCCTCAAGACATATATTATGGCTAAATCTAATCGATGTCCACAAATAGTATATCCTCAGAATGGTCCTTCCTATGGCATCAAGGTTTTGGTGCTAGCATAAGAATGAAGGATGTTTGTTCACTATGATCACTAGCTCCATAATGAGCCCAATGCTAAGAATGGGTTATTGAAGCTCAATAAGTGCTCTGGAAAATCCGTGTATTAAACACGTGATCAGAGGCTTGTGCTGGGGAAGCTCGTGAGATCTAGGTTGGTTTATGGAGGGGTTTCCAATCTTGAGGGAAAAACATAACCCTACGGGGTTGCGTCTTCTTGAGTACATTGTAGTCGAAGTCTTCAGTGCCAGTTCCTTGTCGAGGTTGGTCCTTGGTGCTTCTTGTCTTGCCAGTCTTAAGCTGACGAGAGAGGGAGAGGGAAAAGCACCATAGAGGGAAGTGCCAAAGGGGGTGGTATAGTGAAAGTGCAATCATGCAAGTGCCGAAAAGGCCAAATACAAACATCAAGGTAAGGTAGGTGATATAGTCGCGCACTTGTTGCCTAGGGAAAAATTGTGACTTATACCAAAGCACAAACAAGCAAAACAAGCAACACACATCATGGTTCCATTAGAACCATCATACGGACTCGATTTCGCATGGGGGATACACGACTCATCCTACCCTAGGAGTTCTCAGACTTAGTAGTCGTGCTTGCTTCGCGTCTTGGAGAGGAGTCCTCTTAGCCTTTTGGGACTTCCTCAGGTGTCTCTATGTATCTAGTTTGTTATGTGTCAAAATGATCCAAGTTGTGCCTGAAGAGTCCTTGATGACTTCGGGTTTGATGAGTTGACGATGAAGGTGGTTCCCTATGACGGTCGTCGATGGGTGTTCTGTTGTCTTCGTAATCGTGACAATGCCTTCTTCCCTTATGAAACGTCAAGGGTTCAAGGTAGGAAATCCTTTATGCAATGACATTAACAAGGCATGATAGAGTTGCATCCTGCTGGTCACGTTGATGATACCATCGACACCAAGAGCGGGGGATGATGAGGATTGTTTTCCTGCTCACTATAGTGAAGCGGACCAAATGTCGAGGTCCTCATCCACTAGTGGTTGCCGAAACGTCATTGGTAATGATAGGATTGCTCTATTAGCGATGTATAAAATGATCTTGCTTATCTTATGCTCTAGTCATCGTAGGCCAATGTCGCATCATCCTGGGCTGTGTCGAGGGTGTCATCATCTTCTAAGCCTTAATGTCCTCATTCCTTCAGAAGGTATCCTCTGTTGGTATCGTCTTGTCATGGTGTCGTCAAACTTGTGTGAATTTCTGGCAAGGTAGCTCCCTTCCAGGTTATCCACGAGGATTACAAGGAATCTAGTGGTCAGGGCACAAGGGTAGTAGCGACCATTTGCAAAGTTTTGAAAAAGTAGACGAGGAGAGTTAAGAGAAATATTGCTGAAAGGCTAAGGAAAAAACCTTTGCTTCCTTTGAAAATTTAGGAGAAGTGAGAAATATAGAGGTTTTGTAAGTGATTTTGAACGGTCTGGAAAAATGGTTTTGTCCTAACTAACGTCCATGCTAACTAAGGGCTTCCTACAGTCAGGATGGCTCTAATACCAGCACTGTGGGGAGCCGGACTCATAAGTATCACTGAATGTATGTGCATAGTGATCCCAGAGATCAATGCTCACTGAACACACATAAACTGAATAACAAGAGTCTTGCATCCATTTCATACCGTTTGTACTCAAATATGGCCTCTATGACCAAGTCTCCATAATCTCGTAGCGGAAATCTTCAACAATAGTGTGAACCCATGTCATCTGCCTTAACCGTACAGGCATTCCGACTGGGAATCATCCTAGCTTGCATGTTTGTCACCAAGGTAATCTTCATCATAACCTGATCTTTCATGCCTCGCTAATAAAATAACCAATGGTAAACGAATGAGTAGTTTGAATGTACTCATAAGGAACCCATATTTGGAACAAGGCGATAACAAAGTGAACGTGCGTTATATCGACTAGAGGGGGGTGAATAGGCAATTTTTACAAATTCATCACTTGAGGAATTTCAACTTTGAGGAATTTTAAATGTGATGAATAACTAGCAGTAGAATAAGTACTCAAGTGCATGAGGAACATAGTAACAGCATAGTTATCATGATGAAATGAAACATGCACAAATTACACGTAGCGAGATATAGGATAAGCAGTGATGAACAAGGTAACTTGAAGAATTTGAGGTGAGGAAATTGTGAAAGTCTTTAGTAAAATTCTTCAAATAGTAATGATCAATTTCATCAACAAGTATACGAGGAATAGAGGGGTTGAGGAAATAGAACCAGGTAGCTTGATGAAGACATTGGTTTGATGACCCAGTTCCAACTTTTGTGACAGTTGTACATCAGGTTTGGACCGGCCTGGTATTTAAACCGGAGGACACATAGTCCCAGGACACATAGTCCTTACCGTATTCTCCTTGAGCTAAGGTCACACAGTCCTCGCCCAACACTCATGGTAAGTCTTCAGGGTAGACTTCCAAAACCCTCACAAACTGGTCACCCAGTGATCCACAATTTACTGCTGGATGCTCTAGACCAAGGTCACTTCGTGATCCCTAATTGAATGCAGGATCCACTAGACCATGATGCCTAACCATCTAGAGGATGCACAGTCCTCAAAGGTAACAAGCGTCGATTCCACACAGGAATTTCTTCAGTGATGCTCAATCACTTTGGGTTTGGTGTTTGTGTTGTGGATTTTTCCTCACTGATGATTTTCTCTCAAAGTCCTCGGAGGATGGATTGCTCTCAAATGACAAGAGTCAGTTCTCTCTCAGAGCTACTAACCATCTAGTGGTTGTGGGGGTGGCTATTTATAGCCAGGTTGCAACCTGACATGATAAAACATAAGTGCCCCCAATGATAGGACCGGTATGTGGATGTTATGATTGGGACAGCTAGTGCTAAGCACACCAACGGTCGGAATTTCGAACTATGAAAGTCCTCAGGCTTATCATGTTCCTCACTTGTAGGCAATTCGCATTGGCGAAATCCTAACTCCTCAGTCAGATCAATTTCCTTAGAGACCAGAAGAACTTTGTGTCTGTCACTAAAGAACTTGAATGAACCGTAAGAGACTTCCAAAGGCTTCACTCGAAGGATTAGTTAGGTTGACGATTTTGAGTTGAGCATCAGTTTGAAATTTTCCTTAGTATTACCTCGACCCCCTTTAACAGTATGGTGCTTCCTATGACTCAAAGAAAGGAAATGAAACTGCGAAAACAAAAGTCTTCACGCTTCATAGTCCTCGTTCATATCTTCAAGGTCACACTGACTTCTTCATTTTCAAAGTCTTCAGGGAATACCAAAGCCTTCAGCAAAGTCTTCACCAAAGTCTTAAGTTGAAGACATAAATTTTTAGGGGTCGGTAATCTCTGGATGTATCAATCTCCTCATTGACTTATAGAGCATGTGTACACTCACAAACACATTAGTCCCTTAACCTATAAGTCTTCTATACACCAAAATCACTAAGGGCACTAGATGCACTAACAATCTCCCCCTTTTTGGTGATTGATGACAAATAGGTTAAGTTTTCAACGGGGATAATAATATGAGGTGTAATTACCGAGTTTGAGGAATTTGATTGCAAGATATAGAAGAACTCCCCCTGAAGATGTACATATTGAGGAATTTTCTTTGGACTACAAATGCACATAGCAGGTTAAAACATGGAGAACTACCCCTATATCTTGTAATTCATACATGCATTTATCATATGATATGAAGAATTTGAAATGCATTGTCGGGGTAGTTTGTCGATGCAGGGCCTGTCACAGTGTAATGCTCTTTCTTGTACTGAGCCTTCTTGGTTTGTCTGGCCTTCTCATATTTCCGTTTTTCTTCAGCTATGAAAGTTGTGAGGACATGATCAGGACTAGGAGACAATTTCAAGTCATCAATGGGCGTCTTGGGATCAATGTGCCAGATAGCAATGAAGTTAAGTACTTGTTTAGGATCAAGCAGAAGAGGAATTTGAGATCCCTTTGCTTCAGCCACTCATTGCTGCTTGTTTCTGATGATAGTTCCAGTTCCTCATCACCAGCTTCATTTGAGGATTCTGAAGGTATTGTGAAAGCCACCTTCTTGGTTTGAGGACTTGGTCGAATGCCTCGTCCAGTAGTTGCTTTCTTTCTCCTTAGAGAAGGACCGCTTGAGGAATGAGTTTGGGATGAAGAACTTGTTGATGCCCCTGAAGCAGTTGAAAAGAATACCAAAGTCTTCAGCAAAGTCTTCACCAAAGTCTTCAGTTGAAGACATACATTTTTAGGGGTCGGTAATCTCTGGATGTATCAATCTCCTCATCGACTTATAGAGCCTGTGTACACTCACAAACACATTAGTTCCTTAACCTATAAGTCTTCTATACACCAAAATCACTAAGGGGCACTAGATGCACTAACAATCTCCCCCTTTTTGGTGATTGATGACAAATAGGTTAAGTTTTCAACGGGGATAATAATATGAGGTGTAATTACCGAGTTTGAGGAATTTGATTGCAAGATATAGAAGAACTCCCCCTGAAGATGTACATATTGAGGAATTTGCTTTGGACTACAAATGCACATAGCAGGTTAAAACATGGAGAACTACCCCTATATGTTGTAGTTCATACACGCATTTATCATATGATATGAAGAATTTGAAATGCATTGTCGGGGTAGTTTGTCGATGCAGGGCCCGTCACAGTGTAATGCTCTTTCTTGTACTGAGCCTTCTTGGTTTGTCTGGCCTTCTCATATTTCCGTTTTTCTTCAGCTATGAAAGTTGTGAGGACATGATCAGGACTAGGAGACAATTTCAAGTCATCAATGGGCATCTTGGGATCGATGTGCTAGATAGCAATGAAGTTAAGCACTTGTTTAGGATCAAGCAGAAGAGGAATTTGAGATCCCTTCGCTTCAGCCACTCATTGTTGCTTGTTTCTGATGATAGTTCCAGTTCCTCATCACCAGCTTCATTTGAGGATTCTAAAGGTATTGTGAAAGCCACCTTCTTGGTTTGAGGACTTGGTCGAATGCCTCGTCCAGTAGTTGTTGTCTTTCTCTTTAGAGAAGGACCGCTTGAGGAATGAGTTTGGGATTAAGAACTTGCTGATGCCCCTGAAGCAGTTGAAAATCGTTCAGTCCGTTGGCTTGAGGCAAGGTGGACAGGAGTTGAGGACTTAGCAGCAGCACCCAAGGACTGAGCAGCAACTGTCCCAATAGCTGAGGCCTTTGAGAGCTGACGCCTTTGAGCTTGAGGAATCTGCTATGATGACTTCGAAGATGCAGAATTTGGCTTCATAGCAGATTTCTTCATCATAGATTTCTTCGGAGCACTTGCAGAGGCTCCGGCAGTGGCAGCAGCAGCAGAGTCTTCATTGAATTTCTTCACTGCAGCTTAGGCAGCTCTCTGCAATTTGATTTGATGCTTTACGCACTCAGCGGGATAGTCTTCACCACGAGCAACACTGGTGGGATCAACCACTTGATCATCAACTGGAGGAGCCCTAATGCAAGGGGTTTGGAGTGCGAATTTCTTCATGTACTTGGGAGTAACCTAGCGATACTCCTTCCATTCCCTCACCCACCTTCATTCAATCCTATGAATTCTGATCTTTCTTTGTTCTTTTGTTTCTTTGACATGTATGGATTCATCTGGTGTACAGTAACCAGCATACAGATGGTTAGGAACCTCAAAGGTAATATTCTGTTCAGCCTTCTTTACACCTTTCTGTGGCTTCTTCCCATTGGCCATTTTCCTCAGTCCCGAGCCGAGACTGAAGAAATTCATGATGGATCTGATGACTTGGCTGCTTCAGCCGCTGAAAAATTCCAGCTGCATCAGCTGATGACATTGCTGCTCCAACTGCCACTGAGGAAACTGCTCTGCAAATTCCTCCGTCTGAAGAAATTCCTCCTATGCCTAAGGAGATTCTGGGCCGTTTCAAGCCAAACATTCAGCCGAAGTCAAGGATGCCATTCAAAGGCTCAAAGCGCCCCAAATTCCTCAAGTCAAATTTCTTCAATGAGCACATTTTCTTCACTGGACCAAATCCATATGACTCAGCTAGGGCTGGACGTACCAGGTTCTAGACTTCAGCACAAATGAATTACTATGCATCAGTACTGTTTGACAAGAATAAAGTCTTCGAGCACCATCAAATTCCTCATGTGGATATGGAAACAATTCCATCCTTCACGCCGGTGCTCTCGGTTCTTCACGATGCAAGAATTCTTCCTTTTTGTGTAGATATCTGCGATTGGAATGAAGAGCTCATTCTTCAATTCTATGCATCTTACATCAACTCATGGGTCTTGGATTGGATGATTGGATCAACCCATTATGTTGCACCTGCCTCTGAATTGATCTGACCGAGACGATGTTCTTCTGGTCTCTGATGAAATCGATCTGATTGAGCAGTTAGGATTTCGCTAGTGCGATTTGCCTACACGTGAAGAACATGATAAGCCTAAGGACTTTCATAGTTCGAAATTCCGACTCTTGATGTGCTTAGCACCAGCTATCCCCAATCATCTTATCCACATAATGGTTATATCATTGGGGGCATTTATGTCTTATCATGTCAGGTTGCACCCTGGCTATAAATAGCCACCCCCCACAACCACTAGTTGATTGGCTGCTCCGAGAGAGATCTGACACTTGTCATTTGGGAGAAACCCATCCTCCGAGGACTTTGAGAGAAAATCATTAGTGAGGAAAAACCCAAATCCAAACCACCAAACCCAAAGTGATTGAGCATCACTGAAGAGATTGTTCCTATGTGGAACCGATGATTCTTACCTTTGAGGACTTTGTATCCTCCAAACGATTAGGCGTTATGGTCTAGTGCATCCTGTAGTCAATTGGGGATCACGGAGTGACCTTGGTCTAGAGCATCCAGCAGTAAACTGTGGATCATCGGGTGACCAGTTTTTGAGGCTTCTGGAAGTCTACCCTGAAGACTTACCAGGAGTGTTGGGCGAGGACTTTGTGACCTTAGCTCAAGGATAATACGGTAAGGACTGTGTGTCCTAGGACTGTGTGTCCTCTGGTTTAAATACCAGGCCTCTCCAAACTAGACGTACGACTATCACAGCAATTGGAACTAGGTCATCAAACCATTGTCTTCATCGAGCCACCTGGTTCTATTTCCTCAACCCCTCTATTCCTCGTATACTTGTTGAAAAAATTGATCTTTATTTTTTGAAGAATTTGACTGAAGACTTTCATAATTTCCTCACCTCAAATTCTTCAAGTTACCTTGTTCGTCACCTGCTTATGCTGTATCACACTACTTGTAATCTTTGCATGTTTCATTTCATCATGATGACTATGTTGTTGCTATGTTGTTCATGCACTTGAGTTTGCTATGTTGTTCATGCACTTGAGTACTTAATCCGCTGCTAGTTATTCATCACATTTCAAATTCCTCAAGTTGAAATTCCTCAAGTGATGAATTGGTAAAAATCCCCTATTCACCCACCTCTAGTCGATATAACGCACTTTCAGAAACCTCCGTCGGTAGAGCCCTTTGTGGACTCTCGCGACCGTTAACCTCCGTGGGTTGAAGACTCCATGAATGTGGACGTACGGTAGCACCACCTATCGGAACCACAGGAAAAATCTTCGTGTCATAACTTGTGTTTGCTTTCCTAACCCTCTCTTTACTTACATCTGCAATGTCTTTACTTTCCGCTACTACACTCTTAGATATGCATGTGTAGGGTGTTACTTGATATGCTATGAATGCTAAAACTTTCCAAGAAATAAATTGAGAAAAAGGAAAAACTTTTATTTGGTCAAGTAGTCTAATCACCACGCCCCCTCTAGACCTACTTTCGATCCTACATCTCTTCAATCGCTCGTGAGCCCAAAAGCCCAGCCAGGATCTCCGCCCACTTCTAGAGGGGCGGGGGAGGTGTGCGAACTACCGCCCAGCCCGGGCGTGTCGCCCGGGGCTGGGGACTCCCTCATAACTGCCCTAGAAGAATGACACGCCTCCTGGGGCCCCGTGCCACCAAGCGAAGAAGGCCCAAAGTCACTTCATGGCACATCACCATGAAAGGACACAAGCGTAGGGTGTCGCCCACCCTGGGAAGCTGAAGACTACGGGTGAAGGAGAACACAAGGGGTCGCGCTCGAGGCCCCTTGACGGACGTGCAAGCATGGCCACCGGCGGTACGGCGACCAAGGCCATGCGGGCGGCAGAGGGAGAGACGGGAAGAAGCTTGGCGGCCGTGGAAGCAAGCGAATTCGACTCGACTCCTCCTTCGCCATGGGGGAGCCTGCGAAACACAAGCTCGGAACGAGGACACAAAAGGGAAGGTTGAAGTGATGTAGGCACTTACTCATCCACGGCAACCCACTTCTTCTTCACCGGCGCCCAAGGCGCCGAAGGGCGGTCGCCCCTGGGCGCTTTCCGCTTCTGGCTGGAGCAGAGGTCGGGGGACGGCAAGTCAACAACCGACACCTCAAGCTCAGGAGGGGAGGAGGTGACCCTTATCATCAGCGGGGGGTCACCTTCGATCCCGGGCCGACCCGAGGCATGAACTGCAGAAGCAGACGGCGAAGGGTAGAACACGCGTAGCGTCCTCGGGAGGGAAGAACCCCCACTCGTCAAAACGCAACATCTTCAGGACAAGGGCTTCCCGGCCCTTGTAGTTATACAAGGGGAGGCCGCCCTACGAAAGCTCACAGGGATCACCACCAGTCAAGCGGCGGAGCAACTCGCGCAGCATGTCGGGAGAAAGGGAGAGGCATGGATCTTCATGGGATCGCAAGGACCCGTGAAGGCCCACATTAGGCGAGAATGGCGCTAAAGGGGGCGATTCACCAACATACAAACTCCCGCACCACCATCACCATCATCACGCCCGCCACCTTCAGCCTCGCCAGCCTGCCTAGAACGCGCGCACTTCGTGGGTCGATAAGCTCCTCACGCATCCACCCATGGCGCGACACCGCGGGGGACAGTGGGGGTTGAAACAGAGGGGCGACCTCAACTACATTAACGTACACCCACTACCGTTGGAACCCTTCAGCCTCTAGGGAGAGTCCGGCATCAAGAACCTCTCCGGCCATTACATCAATTGCTCTCAGAGACACGCACGCAGAGCACTGATCCCCCGAGGTTAACTCGAGGGAGAAGAAGTGGCGTAGGAGGGCCATAGAGGGGAGGACACCTACAAAATCCTCGCACAGCAACGGAAGGCCGAGAGGAGGACAAGGGAGCCGGGATCAAGGTGGAGCACATGGATCTGGTAATGCGATAGCACGGCGGAGATGAAGTCCGAGAATGGTGGCAGCAGGCCTGAGAGAAGGGCATGGATGTGGAGAGGAACAGCAAAGGCAGCAAGCTCACCCCAGGACCATGAGCCGGGCCAGATTTTGGTCGCACCCCATTCATTGGGGCTGGCGGCGAACACCAGCTAAACCTTCTCCAACCCCTCCAGGTTCACCACTGAAGACCGGCCCAGCGCGGGCATGCGTGCTGATGCGTTGGTCAGTGGCTTCGGGCCCTCGCCCTCTCCTTTCTTGGAAACCATGACGAGGGGGTGGGGCGGCATGCTCAAGGGTTTGGCAAAAAGGGCCAAAATTTTGGAAGAGGAGGAAACAGACGGCGAGATTGACGAAGAGGAAAGGGCCTTGGTGGTGTGCATCAAGCAATTCAACGGACCTGGTGGCAGCTGAGCTAGCGTGCAAAGGAGGGGGGTCATGGCCCCTTAGAATTCGATGCTTGTAAAGCCAGCCCTGCAAGCAATGGGGGCCCGCGGTGCTACGAGCCGCCTTCCACGGCTTTGCCTAGAAGCCAACTCTAGCATGCCTTGGTCCCAGAGGCTACTGTCGGTGTTCTGGGAATTGGGGTACCCTGACCTGCCTGCCTGCAGGGCAGGACATGGCCCACCACGTCAGCTAGGCTCGACCTAGTACGACTTCACTCAAGACAAGACCCCCGCGAGGTCCCTAGGCTCGCAAGGAAGAATGACACCAAGACCAGCAAGGATGGGCCTACTCCAGCACCCTTCGGAGCGGCGGAGATCTCTATGCACAACCCAGCCTCAGGAGTCAAAGATGACGCAAGGACAGGTGGGTTCCAGCGCGCCAGGCGATGTAGTTTCCCCTTTGGTGCAAAGGGGGCAAGGACGTATGCAGGTTCCCGAAGCGCCGCCCGAAGGTTTCCAATCCAATGCAACAAGACCACGACCACGAGCCCCGCACGGCGGACGTCATCGCCGAGCCCACCACGGCATCATCGACAGCCACTTTGCAGGCAAAGAGCACCTTTGGGCAGGGTGTGGATGTACTCATGTCCCCCTTTAAATTTGGCTATTGTGGGATCCCTTCCTGCCATTGTGATAAGGGAAGAGGACTCAGGTCACCGCTATATAGAGAGGCTAGGACACACCGTAGATGGGATCCGATCCACGACTTAGCCACTAAAACCACCAGACAAGGAGGAAGCCAAGAACTCTCCTTGATCTCCCTCTTGAGGATCGCCCCCACTATACTAGTTCATCCACCACACATCCTTGAGAGGTAATCCACAAAAGCAGGAGTAGGGTATTACCCTTCATAGCGGCCCGAACCTGGGTAAACTGTCGTGTTCATCTTCTTCCTCGTCATTGTGTGAGTTTGTCGTTTTGTCCATCGAGTAGAGATATAGGTTGGATGAGGCTGTAGGGGATCTTTGCACATGCCCATGCACCTCAGGGACTTGCACCTTTGGGATGTCGACCCCTACTCGAGGGTTCCGATCGCAGCACGGCACCACAGCATGGAGTCTCGGGAGGCCCCAATGTCTGGGCCTCCTGAGGCAGAACCCGGCAGGGCGGAATGGGTGCCGCTCGAGCGTCAAGGGGGATCCTAAGCAATGTGCCTCGGGAGCCTTAACGGCCATATAGCCACTCACCTCTCAATTTCATCCTTTGTGATCTGATGGGCATCGAGGGTGACGAGGCCTCGCCCCGTAGTTGCGTCCTTGGTTATCTGGTCCTACACTACGATGTTAGGGAAATGTGCAGGACTGGGACCTACCAATGTAGAGTTGCTTTAGTGTCAAAGGGGGTTCCTGAGCAATGCGCCTCAGGAGCCTTACTGGTCATATAGCACTCGCCCCTCGATGTCGTCTTTGGTGATCCGGTCGGCATCGACAGTGTCGAGGCCTCACCTCATAGTTGCGTCCTGGTGATCCGGTCGTACACTATGGTGGTAGGGAAATGTGCGGGACTAGAGCCTACAGACACAGAGTGCCGAAAAGGCTCCCAACCCGCCCCACTTGTAAGCAAGGAAGAAGCGCCCCTGGCGGTGCAGCAAACGCTTGGTCACGCCACATGGCGCACAAAATCGTCAACAACCCACAAGCTAAGTACATTGCCAAACCAAGCAAGAGCCTCCTGATCTAATGGCGTCCCAAGGATGGGACAAGGGTAGTGCACACTAACATGAGGATGTAGGTACTACGAGCCACTACGCGTGGCTACCAACACCCCTAAGGACTGAAGCGTGCCAGGGGAGACAATGCGAGGACAGAGACCCTGCAACGACAAGCAGCAAGGCCAAGAACTCAGGGCGGGCGGCCATGGGCTGCCCCTCAGGAGGGAGCGCCTCGCGAGGGCCCAGCTGGCCACCATCGTCGGACCGCATCAATGGCGGCACCAAGCCCCGTGCAAGGAAACTAGGTCACATAACCACAAGTAGCCGACCGGAGGTTCAAGAAAGAGAAACAGAGGCTAAGGTAATATGCAAAAGGTTAACGCCCATAGGGGCCGAGTTCCACTTAAACTATTAAAGGTGCTAGGAAAGGGAGGGAGGGGAAGTCTAGGAAGAGGACTCGTTATCGCCGTCCGAGCCACCGGCCGCCATGGTGCCGGAGCTGCCCTCTCCTCTGGGAGCGGGTCTGTGAATGAACTGCTCCACCAGGGCTCCACGTTCGGGAGCACCTCATCTCAGAGGGGCCTCTGGAGCCCCTTAGGCACTCGCTTCACGACGCGTTGGAGGTCGAGCTCCGGGGCGAGGCGGTGCATGTTGGAGAAGATGCGTGTCAAGGCAAGCTCCAGGAGGTCGTGCGCATTAGAGTTAATGTCCGCGTTCACATGGGAGAACCCAGTCTCCAGCATCTCCACCACCCGGCGGAAGAAGTCGAGGTAGCCCCCGTCGCCTTGCATGTAGGGAAGAGCGGGGGCTTCCCCGACGAACTGGCTCACCGCGTCAGCCGCGTGGTGGGCGATGTCGAGGTACTACTTGGCGAGCTGGGACTCAAACATCTTGGGGTAAAACTCCTCATCCTGCATGGCCTGCACGGCGTCGGCCACCTCCTTGACCTGGTCATGTAGAGATGTCAGCTCCGTCCGGGCCTCCGCTTCACCCCTAAGGGTGGCTTGGAAGGCGGCATCGGCGATCGTCAGCTGGGCCCACGGTGCATCGACCTCCTCCTGGAGCTCGCCGAGCTTGCGCTTCTTGGCCGCTAGCGCCCTGGAAGGAGGAGATGATTAGGCCTGAAGCATTGGACATGTCAACAAAGAAGGAAGGAGACTATGGAGCACTCACTCATCCACCATGGCCCTACGCGGTGAACCTGCACCGACCCCGAGAGCCCCCCGCCATTTCCTCCGGAGGAGGGCCAGGGAGCCGATGGAGACGCGCGTTTCCCGGCGGCCGCAACATTTCTTCCAGACGCCATGGGAGAGGAGAAGTTGGGAGGAGAATAGGGTTTTCTCCATGGAGCGATTGGAACAAGAAGACACCTCGAGACTGCAATACCCACCTCCTTGCCCGGGGCGGGGCGGATTTATAGGCGTAACTGCAGCCATGAGGCCTCGTGGGAGAGAGGGCATCGTGCGCCTCTCGGGCGCCATAGAGCGGTTCGATCAGTGCAGTACCATCCGTGTCATCTCTCCCATCAATTGATGGTTCACATCTGCATGGCCCAAGGAGAGAAGGCCGAGGCAGCAGCAACATTCAAGGAAGGGCAATGATGGCTGGCGATGTGCATGAGTGTCACATCAGTTTGACTTGGGGCGGTTCCTGACGCCTTCGGGGAGCAGGGGCGTCGCCGCCCAGGCGTTCGATGCGTGTAAAGCCTGGCCCGCAAGCATTTGGGGTGCTTCGGTCTGTCCTCAAAGGCTTCACTCAGAAGCCAGCTCGGGCACGCCTTGGGCCCGGGGGCTACTGTCGGCGTTCTGGGAACCAGGGTACTCAGACCTGCCTAACTGCAGCCCAAGACATGGCCCACCTCGTCAGCCAGACTTGGCCTAGCGCGGCTCCACTCAAGACAAAACCCTCACGAGGATCCAGGCTCGCGAGGAAGAACGACACCAAGACCAGCAAGGATGGGCCTCCTCATGCTCCCTCCGGAGCGGCAAAGATCTCTATGTAGAGCCCAGCCTCAGGAGTCAAAGATGATGCAGCAAAGGACAGGTGGGCACCAACACTTCAGGCGGTGCAGTTTCCCCTTTGGTGAAAAGCGAGCAAGGGGGTATGCGAGTTCCCTAAGCGCCTCCCAAAGGTTTCCATTCCAATACAACAAAACCACGACCACGAGCCCTGTAGGGCAGATGTCATCGCCGAGCCCACCTTTGCAGCATCAACAGTTACTTTGCGGGCAAAGACCACCTTTGGACAGGGTGCGGATACTCCTGTCCTCCTTAAAATTTCGCTATTGTGGGATCCCTTCCCGCCATTGTGATAAGGGAAGAGGACCCGGGCCACTGCTATATATAGAGGCTAGGCTGCACCATAGAGGGGAGATCTAACAGAACCACCCGACGAGACACAAGGCAAGGCCAAGAGCCAAGAACACCCCAAGAGAACTCTTGCGAGGCTCGAATCCACTATACTAGTTCATCCACCACACCTCCCCGATAGGCAATCCACCAAAGCAGGAGTAGGGTATTACGCTTCCCAGCGGCCCGAACCTAGGTAAACCATCGTGTTCATCTTCTTCCTCGTCATCGTGCGAGTTTGCCGTAGTAACCATCGAGTGGCAAGCTGAGTAGGGTGAGGCTACAAGGGATCTTCGCACACGCCCCTGTGTTCGAACCTAGAGGGTTCCGCGGAGCCCGAAATTTGACATCATATATTTCAGCATCCTTAGAACTGACAAAACCTTCCGGTTTTATCACATACAACCTTTCCTCATGGATATCGTTAAGGAATCGATGTTTTGACATCCATCTACCAGATTTCATAATAGAGAAATGCAGCAGCTGCTAACATAATTCCAACAGACTTCAGCATCGCTACGAGTGAGAAAGTCTCATCATAGTTAACTCCTTGAACTTATGAAAAAACCCTTTGCCGCAGGTCAGGCTTTATTGAAGGTGGCATTACCGTCCGCGTCCGTCTTACTTTTAAAGATCCATTTGTTTTGAATGGCCTTTCGTCCTTCAGGCAATACTTCCAAAGCCCATACTTTCTTTTCTTACATGGATCCCATCTCAGATTGCATGGCCTCTAACCATTTCTCGGAATCCGGGCCCATCATCGCTTCGCCATAACTCGTAGGTTCATCATTGTCCAACAACATGACCTCTAAGACATGGTTGTCGTAC
This sequence comes from Hordeum marinum, assembly GCA_022496015.1. NCBI lineage: Eukaryota > Viridiplantae > Streptophyta > Magnoliopsida > Poales > Poaceae > Hordeum > Hordeum marinum. The sequence continues at coordinate 295,328,304 of CM039678.1, read as the reverse complement.
CACTCGGGAGCAGTACGCGTCCTTGTCAACCTACGAGGTTCGATAGTAAATTGATCTGAAGCTTCATGATCATCATCATTAACTTCCTCTTCACCTAACGTAGGCTCCACAGAAACAACTTTCTGCGCTGCGCTACTCTCTGGATGAAACAAAGGTTCAACAAGCTCATCAAGTTCTATCTTCCTCCCACTCAATTCTTTCGAGATAAACTCTTTCTCGAGAAAGGACCCATTTTAGCAACAAACACTTTCTGCTTGGATCTGGGATAGAAGGTATACCCAATGTCTCCTAAGGGTATTCTATGAAGATGCATTTCTCCGCTTTGAGTTCGAGCTCATTAGATGAAAATCTTATTCATAAGCGTCGCAGCCCCAAAAATTAAGAAAATAACAGCTTAGGTTTCTGCCAAACCATAATTCATATGGTGTCATCTCAACGGACTTAGATGGTGCCCTATTAAAGTGAATGGATTTGTCTCTAATGCATAACCCCATAACGATAGTGGCAAAACGATAAGAGACATCATAGTATGCACCCTATCCAATAGAGCACGACTACGACGTTCGAACACACCATCACACTATGGTGTTCTAGGTGGCATGAGTTGTGAAACAACTTCCACATTGTCTTAAGTTGTATACCAAACTCGTCACTCAGATATTCACCTCCACGATCGTATCGTAGACATTTTATCTTCTTGTCATGATGATCTCAAACTTCACTCTGAATTTGCTTGAACTTTTCAAACGTTTCGGACATGTGTTTCATTATGTAAATATACCCATATCTAGTCAAATCATTAGTGAAGGTAAGAAAATAACAATATCCACCGCACACTACAACACTCACTGGATCGCATACGTCAACATGTATCATTTCCAATAAGTTACTTGCCCGCTCCATCATATTCAAAACGGGGTCTTTGTCATCTTGCCCATGAGGCATGGTATGCATGTCTCAACCGATTCACAATCGAATGAGTCCATACATCCATCAGCATGAAGTTTCTTCATGCGTTTTACACCAATATGACATTTAGCGGTAGTGCCACAAGTATGTGGTACTATCATTATTAACTTTGTCTCTGTTGGCATCAGTATTATGAACATGTGTATCACTACGATCAAGATTCAATAAACCATTCTCATTGGGTGCATGACCATTGAAGGTATTATTGATGTAAATAGAATAAGCATTATTCTCTAACTTTAATGAATAACCGTATTGCAATAAACATGATCTAATCACGTTCATGCTCAACATAAACACCAAATAACATTTATTTAGGTTCATCACTAATCCCGAAGGTAGATAGAGCGTGCGATGGTGATCACATCAACCTTAGAAACACTTCCAACACTCATCGCCACCTCACCCTTAGCTAGCCTTCGTTTATTCTGCAGCTTTTATTTTGAGTTACTAACATCAAGCAACCAAACCGGTATCCAATACCCAAATGCTACTAGGAGTACTAGCAAGGTACACATCTATAACACGTATATCAAATATACTTCTGTCCATGTTGCCAGCCTTGTTATCTACCAAGTATCTATGGTAATTCCGCTCTAGTGACCGTTTCCCTCATAGTAGAAGCACTTAGTCTCGGGTTTGGGTTTAACCTTGGGTTTCTTCACTTGAGTAGGAACTGGCTTGCCAATCATGAAGTTTCCCTTCTTACCCTTGCCCTTCTTGAAACCAGTGGTTTAACCAACCATCAACACTTGATGCTCCTTCTTGGTTTCTACCTTCGCGATATGAAACATTGCGAACAACTCATGGGATCATCCATCCCTGGCATGTTATAGTTCATCACGAAGCTCTAGTACCTTGGTGGCAATGACTTGGAGAACTATATCGAGCACTATCTTATCTCGAAGGTCAACTCCCACTCGATTCAAGTGACTGTAGCACTTAGATAATCTGAGCACATGCTCACCGATTGAGCTATTCTCCTTCATCTTGTGGGCAAAGAATCTTTGTTGGAGGTCTCATACCTCTCAACATGGGCACGAGCCTGAAATCCAATTTCAGCTCTTGGAACATAACATATGCTCTGTGATGTTCGAATCATATTTGGAGCCTCAATTCTAAGCTGTGATGCATGACACACTGAACTATCAAGTAGTCATCGTAACGTGCTTGCTAGATGTTCACAACATCTACAAATGCCGCTACAAGGGGTGGAGCATCGAGCGGTGCATTAAGGACATAAGCCCTCTATGCAGCAACTGAGTACAATCCTCAGATCACGGACATAGCCCCCATAATTGCTACTACCATCTTTCAACTTACTTTTTCTCTAGGAGTGTATCAAAAAATCAGGGGAGCTACGACGCGAGCTATTGATCTACAACATAATTTGCAAAGATACTATAACTATGTTCATGATAATGAGTTCAATTAATCATATTACCTAAGAACTTCCACTCAAATTGACACCCCTCTGGTCATTCGAGTGATACATGATCCAAATTCACCAACCCAAGTCCGATCATCACATGAGCTCAGTTGATTTCAATGGTGAACATCTCTATGTTGATCATATCTACTATATAACTCATGTTCGACCTTTCAGTCTCTTGTATTCCGAGGCCATGTATGTACATGCTAGGCTCGTCAAGTTTAACCCGAGTGTTCCACACGTGCAACACTGGCTTGCACCCATTGTATGAGAACATAGAGTCAATCACACACGATCATCACATGGTGTCTCAAAACGACGAACTTTCGCAACGGTGCACACTCAGGGAGAACACAATTTTATCTTGAAATTTAAGTGAGGGATCACCTTATAATGCTACCATCGTCCTAAGCAAAATAAGATGCATAAAAGGTTTAACATCACATGCAAATCATAAGTGACATGATATGGCCATGAACTTGTGCTTTCGATCTCTGTCTCCAAAGCATCGGCATGATCTCCATCGTCACTGACATGACACCATGATCTCCATCATCTTGATCTCCATCAATGTGTCTCCATGAGCTTGTCGCTCCGACTGTTTCTTCCACGACTATTGCTAACTCATAGGGATAAAGTACAGACAAAATGGTGAGAATAATTAAAGGCAACCCTATGGCTCCTGTCGGTTGCCATACTCATCGACATGCAAGTCGTGATATTCTATACAAAACATGATCATCTCATACACCACATATATCTCATCATGTAATTGGCCATATCACATCAAAACTGTGGGGACCCCGACTCATAAGTCGTGACCACCGAATGCATGTGTACAATGACCCAGAGATCAATGCTCACTGAACACACAGAAGCTGAATAACAAGAGTCTTACATCCACATTTAGCGTCTTACACAAATAAAGACCATGAAGGTGTAGTCTTACATAGATAGGGCCACAAGGGCCAAACACTTAAATAGAACAAGCAACGGAAATCTTGATCGAAAGCGTGAACCCATGCCATCTGCCTTAACCTACAAGCATTTTGACTGGGAAGCGTCCTAGTTCGCATTTTCGTCTCCAACGAACTCTTCAACATACTCATGTTCTTCCATGCCTGGACAATCAAATAACCAGTGGCAAGCCAATGAGTACTTTGAATGTACTCGCAAGCAACCCAAGTTGTGGAACAAGGTAATAATGATACATGATATAACACTAAGTAGGTAATTTGCGGAAAGCCATTTTGAAGGCAATGACATGATCAAGTAACTATGTAAGCATGCATCAATAGTTGGCAAATATCCATATGAACCACTTGCAGATATCGTTATGAGAAGGTGTTGAACATCTCATGTTCACCCATCACGTCAAGTCCTCTGACTTATCTCAGGTACCATCCCTGTGTTAACCACACACACACACACACCAAGTTCTGTGAACACATCTGGACATAGTTTAAGCGGCAGCACCCAACTGTCCTTGACCATGGACATGGCTATTAGAATAGTTTTACACTCTGTAGAGGTTGCACACTTTACCCACAAGACTCGGGGAACTTCCGTGTCATCCACGACTCGCGGTATGTAACATACCCGAGGTAAGCACCCGAACAATGCCTTTCCCATGGTGATACCAAACAAAGAGTCCACTCGTTGGTGCCATCCCTCATGATATACATCACATGTGTCATCCATGAGGGCACACAACGGTATGCTCGGTGCCTGTAAAGACAGCGCATGCCCTTCCACTTTCGGGACGACCCCGTCTCAAGAGTGACCACTTCACTCTTGCCACTAGTAATGCGGGCTCCTTTCCAGTACCAACCATAGTAATCAACAAAGCCCCATCCCACAAAGGGTATCGTGGTTGTGCATGTAAGGTTGGGATGGTCGACAAATCTTAAATCTAATCTGTTTTCGAAAACACACCCTCAACTTTCTCCGAGACACCACTTCTTTCTCAAGTGGTCACACATCTCATCATCATCTCCCTCGGGCATTTGTGGCACCCGATGGGGTTTTCAAAAAGTATTTTAAATCATTTCTTCCTTTCCAACACTATGCATAAACCCCATCCTACTTGCGTAGCATCTATTAGCATCCTATCTACACCCACCCGCATAACCCTCATAAGATGGTAGGGTCATACACAATGCAAGTGTCAACAGTAATAGTATCGGAAGCAACCCACCGGAGGGGTCAGCACTCCACATGATCAAGTATAACAAAAGTAAAGTGTTATATGTCATGCAATGAAAATGGTTCCTTAACATGGTCAAAGGGCTGCTTGCCTGGCTCAACAAAGTCTCCGGGGTCTTCAAACTCTTTGGGTCCAACTTCCTCGTCAACAGCGCAATCTATCGTCACAAATAAAAAAATAAGCATCACACAAAAATAGAGCACACAAACTACTATTAAAAATGCTACCCTACTCTGATAAATACTAAAGACTATACTAAAAATGTTTGTTTAGTATTTTGTTATGAAAAACATTTTTGGAAACTATTTAACACAGGCAAAAGATGCCTAAATATAGGTTTTAAAATAAAACAGTGCATAAAAGGTTTTCAAAATTTTACAAAAAGGGCACTATTAAATTCTAGGGAATATCCTAGGAATTTAGGTGCAAAAATTATTGTCATAGGATTTTTATTCAGCTCTGTGGGGTTTTTGAAAAATCCCATAGAAAAGAGAAAATGGCCACGGGACCCTGGGCCAGAGGCGGCCAGTGGCTGGGCTGGCCTAGCTGGCCAGCCAGCCGGCCTCGCGCGCAGCCAGGTTTAAACCTGACGCGCGGGGCCCGACCGTCAGCGACCGCGAGGGGGAGAGAGAGCGCGGGAGAGGGAGAGAGAGGCCGACATGTGGGTCCCAACTATCAAATCCTTCTCCCACCTTGGGGCAGAGGGGGGAGAGGCTCACCGGTGGCAGAAGGAGGTACGATGAGGGGAGCTGGAGGTGGGAATGGGCTTTGCGTTCAGCCGCCGGTCTCCTGGAGGTGGAAGGGCAACCGGAGGTGGCCGGAGTCGCCGGCTTGGAGATGGCCGCGACGGAGGAGCTTCGGGAGGAGGACGTTCTGGTCACCCTGTGCACCAAACGAAGGGGGGAAAGGAGGGGAATGGGTCAAGGAGCTGAGTAGAACCCAACGGGACAGGAATGGGGGATGGAGAGGGGAGGTACCCGGAGATCGACTGTGAGATGGCCGCGGTGGTCCTCGGCTGGATCCTGAGCACAGAGGCGTCAGGGGCTCTCTAGGGGCACAGGAAGGTTGCTAGGGAGTGGAGAGAGAGACCAGAGGGGGAGAGGGGCCCAAGAGGCTCTTTTATAAGCGCCCGGTGGTTCACCGAGCTCGGGTGCGCCGACGAGCTCGGGGCCGGGGCCAGGGTCGATCAGAGGGGGCGAGGGCGAGTCTGCGGCATTCCTGGGGCTGGTCTAGGCCGAGGGGGGAGGAGAGAGAGGCGGGGGAGCACGGGCGTGTAAGCCTCGCGGTTGGCCGGCTCGGGCAGCTATAGCGCATGCGAGGAGGGCCATAGGAGGGAGATATAGGAGGGGCCCGACAAGGTGGTAAGGCGCAGATGCCGAGGACGACCATCTGTCGAGAGGGGGGTGCTCGAGGTGGTCGGGGCCATGCAGTGGACAACGACTACAGTGTCTGTCGGCACTATAGCACGCTCCAGAGTGCGCGTTTGGCATGCCACGGCATGCCAACGGCGTCTTGTGCATGGCCAAAAGTGTCTAGGGGGATCTAGGGGTACCTAGGCTAGAGAAAAGTGCCTTTGATGCTTCAGGACAGGAATAGAGTAAGTGGGGAGGGGAGAGAAAGCTCTGTCAGGGTTGTCCAGGGGTAAAAATGGGGGGGGGTTACCCCACCTCCAAGTGGCTTGAGTAGTTGGGATTTTTACTGGGGGTGCTTGGGCATTGCCAGAAGGTGTGGTAAAGTTTGGAGGCAAGGGGAAGAGAGAAAGGGGGTGAAATCGGAGACTTACCATTTCACCAGAAGGTGTTTGATGGTGATTTGGCCCAGTAGATGAATCCTACATGCCTTGATAATTAACAGGATAAAAGGGTGGTCACAAGTAGGGCTTATCACCAAGTTCAAGAGAGTTTGATGAAAGTTCACAATGGGACTTAGTGGAAACCTAGAAATCAACAGATTCTGGTTTCTCTAGATCCAGACATGCTAAGCTTTTACCCTTGATGCACCACTTAGTGTAGCACCATTATTTGGTGATTAGAACATGTCCACAAGGTTTGAGGTTAAGGGGAGAAACTTCACAATGTAAAGTTGTTCAAATTTGAATCTGGACAGGAAGGGTTTTGGGATGGTTTGATAAACCAAACCAACTTGGATTGAGGTGAAACTTTGCAAGGTCATCACCCATGATAGTGTTGACTTGCTGGAATTTTCCTGGAATTTATTGAGAATATTTCTTATAGAAATACTTCAAAAGCTTGATTTGAACAGAAAGGGATTTGAGGGGTTTTGCCCATGATTTGAACATGGCCTTGTGTTAAAACTCATATATATGGAAAATATATGTCCACTGAGTTCCCCTAAATTTTCTCAAATATTTTGAAATCATTTAATAATTTTTTCCCTAAGAAAAACCATTCCTGGTCTTAAAAAAAGCCTTTAAATAAAATATAAATATAATCTTTAAAATTAATATTTGGTGGTTTTGGAAAGTCTTATATGTAGTAGTTTTGAAGTAAAGCCCTTGGGGAAGAAGGATCCACCCAATTTGAGGACTTGGAGTGCAAACCTCAACTCAGGGGGTTTTGAAAACCTAATTTGGATAAATCATTTTGGGTCAAAATAAAATTTGATAAAAACAGATTTGGGCACTATTCACATGGCATGATCATTGGGCAAGAAGTTTGGGCCAAGGAACATGAATATTAAGAGGGATAGAATCTAAGAGTGCCATCCACAACCATCAACAAGCAAACAAGCACCAATTTCAAACAAGCACAAGCACTTGCAAAAAAAGTTTTAATTGGTTCCAAATTTTATAAATCCAAACATAACAAGGTGATACAAACATAAGGTGTGACAGACAGCATACCCTGCAAGAACAAGTTAGACATCCTCTAATTGTTGTCACATGTTTTACGTGGCTGCTACGAGTATCTAGCAAGAACAACTCTCACCTACGCAAAAAACCACAACGGTGATACACAATTCAACCTTCTCAAGGATCGCCTTTGTCGAATCCCATCCAACTAGAGTAGGAGAGACAGACACCCGCCAGCCATCTTTGTGCAACAAAGTTACACGTCCGTCGATGGAACTGGTCTCTTCTAAGTGTACGAGTAAGGTTGGTCCGGGCCGCTTCATCCCACAATACCACTAAGTCAAAACACGACCAAGGGAGGAAGCAACCTGAGCATCAACGCCCACAAACTCCTTTGTGTTCTACTCGTGATCTCATCTACACATAGACCTAGCTAATGATGCCACCGTTGGGGAACATTGCATGGGCAACAAAAAAATCCTATGCACACGTAATATCTCACCATGGTGATGAGCATCTATGAGAGGGAGAGTGTATCTACATACCCTTGTAGATCACTAAGCGGGAAGTGTTAAGAAACGCGGTTGATGTAGTCGAACGTCTTCGCGATCCAAATCTCCGAGCATCCCGCGATCCCATCAAGATTCTTCTTGCGGTCCAATCATGATACGTCCCGCGATCCCATCATGATTCGTCCAGCGATGAAATCATGAATCGTCTCGCGATCTTGATCACGGTCCTTCCGTTCTAGTGCTGAACGGACGGAGCCTCCGCGTGCAACACACGTACAGCTCGATGACGATATCCGCCTTGTTGATCCACCAAGAGGGAGCAGTGAGGTAGATGAGTTCTCCGGTAGCACGATGGCATGGCGGCAATGGTGGTGGAACTATTCCGGCAGGACTTCGCCTAAGCACTGTCGAACTAGACTAGAGGAGAAAACGATCTAGATGAAGTAGAGGGAGCATGTGGCAATTAGGGTTAGCTCTCCCCTCTAAATCCTCTAGTATATATAGGAGGGAGGTGTTGGAAATATGCCCTAGAGGCAATAAATAAAGTGTGTATTGTTATATTTCCTTGTTCATGACAATAGTTTATTGTCCATGCTATAATTGTGTTGATTGGAAACTAAATACATGTGTGGGCATATAGACAAACATTGTGTCCCTAGTATGCCTCTAGCAGGCTAGCTCGTTGATCAAAGATGGTTAAGGTTTCCTAGACATGGACATGAGATGTCATTTGATATCGAGATCACATCATTAGGAGAATGATGTGATGGACAAGACCCAAACTATAAACGTAGCATATGATCGTGTCAGTTTATTACTACAGTTTTTCTGCATCTCAAGTATATGTTCCTATGACCATGAGATCATGCAACTCACTGACACCGGAGGAGTACCTTGTGTGTATCAAACGTCGCAACGTAACTGGGTGACTATAAAGGTACTCTACAGGTATCTCCGAAGGTGTTTGTTGAGTTGGCATGGATCAATACTTGTGTGTATCCCACACGGTAATACAACATCACAACAAGCCTTGCAATCAATGTGACTGAGTGTTACTCGTGAGATCTTGTATTATGGAATGAGTAAAGAGACTTGTCGGTAACGAGTGTGAACTAGGTATAGAGATACCGACGATCGAATCTTGGGCAAGTAACATACCGAAGGACAAAGGGAACATCATACAGGATTAACTGACTCCTTGACATAGAGGTTCGACCGATAAAGATCTTCGTAGAACATGTAGGAACCAATATGGGCATCCAGGTCCTGCTATTGGTTATTGACCGTAGAGGTGTCTCGGTAATGTCTACATGGTTCTCGAACCTGCAGGGTCTGCACACTTAAGGTTCGGTGACGTTTCGGTATAGATGAGTTATGTGTGTTGGTGACCGAAGGTTGTTCAGAGTCCCGAATGAGATCTCGGATGTGACGAGGAGCTCCGGAATGGTCCAGAGGTTCATATATAGGAAGTTCCGTGATTGGTTACCGGGAACAGTTTGGGCGTCACCGGTAATGTACCGGGGGTGCCGGGAGGGTCCCGCGGGTCCATTGGAAGGTGCCACCAGACCCAAAGGCCTACATGGGATGTGAGACAGGGTACACCAACCCCTAGTGAGCTGGACGCCCCTCCCATAAAGGCCCATGCGGCAAGGGGGTAGGTGGGAGGGCCAACCCTAGTGTTGGCGCCACCTTGTTTGGGTGGCAAGCCACCCTAGGGCGCCTCCACCCTGGCCGCCGCCCCAAGGGTGAAACCCTAGGGGTTTGGTGCACCACCCCTCCCCCTATATATATGTGAGAGGTAGGGGACATCCGCTCCCTAATCCATGGTGCAACCCTTCCTCCCTCTCCTATAGCCTCTCCTCTAATAGACTGGTTCGGCGCCGCTTAGCGAAGCTCTGCCGGATTAGCTCCACCACCGCCGCTGCCACGCCATCGTGCTACCGGCGAAGCCATCTACCTCTATGCTCCCTCTTGCTAGATCAAAAAGGCGGAGATCTTCATCGAGCTACACGTGTGCTGAACGCGGGGGTGTCGTCCGTTCGGCACTTGATCGGGAGTTCGTGGGATGGCTTGCGATTTGGATCGCGGAAATGTACCACTACATCAACCGCGTTCTTTAACGCTTCCGCCTAGCGATCTACAGGGGTACGTAGATCCAATCTCTCCTCTCATAGATGCTCATCTCCTAGATTGATCTTGGTGAAGCATAGGAAAATTTTTGTTTCCCATGCAATGTTCCCCAAGAGGAGGGAGGAGAGGAGGCGGCCTCAAACCCTCAAGGGATGGCTGAAATATGAGGTGGAGGAGTCCTACTCTAATCCTACCAGGAGTAGGATTCCTCCTCTCCACCTGGAAACCATGTGGACCGCGGCTCGCCTATAAAAAGGCATGCCCGCATCCCTCTCTCTCCTCTGGTCCCTTCCATCACTCTCCAATCGTGCCCTTGTGCCTTTCCCCTTCCATTTCGGGGGCCAAACGCTCGGGATCGACAGGAGCCTCGCCGAATCGTGTCGCCGGCGATCTTCGGGTACGGCTCATCTTCGGCTCTCCTTCCTCATCCTACAAGCCTCCCTTGCACCCCTGACTCTGTTCCCCCTCCTCTCCGCTCTTTTTGCAGCTTGGGACAACCCCGACGATCACTCCCGAAGCTCCTCCATCACGGCTTCTTCGTCGCCAAAGATCGGAGCCTCCCCTCCGGCTGCCTCCACCTCCTCCGGAACAATGACTCCCCCTATTCCCATTCCCATCTCAAGATCGCCACATCGCCGCAAGGAACGCCGCCGATGAGCTCTCCCCCTCCTCTGTCGTGAGGTAGGAGACAACCGAGGGTGGGGCCCACGTGTCATCCCCTTGCCCCTCTCCCTCTTGCTGTCAGGTCGGACCCGCGTGCAGGTTTAAATTAAAACCTGCCACGTGCGTGCCCCCTCGCCTGGGCCGCAACTCCTCTTGGCCAGCCCTGCTCGCCCGCTTCCGACCCAAGAGCATAGTGCTCTTTTTGTTTTTCTTTATTTATGGCATCTTGTAAAAATTCCTCTGAGCTAAATAAAATTCCAATGCCAACAATTTTTCCACCGTAATTTATGTAATAACCTGTAGTATTTTACAATGCCATTTGTGAATTTTTTTTGAAAACCCTTTATCTACTGTTTTATTTTAAAATCTCTTTTAGGCATCTTTAGCCTCTCTTATAAATAGTTTGAAAAACATTTGTAACTACAAAACCCTAGAAAAATATTCTTAGAATAGTTTGTAGTATTTATCAGAGTAGGTAGCATTTTAGAAGTCGAGTTTGTCCTCTATTTTTGTGATGATTCTTATTATTACCTTTATTTTAACGCGATGATAGATTACACTGTTGACGAGGAAGTTGGACCAGAAGATTTTCAAGACCCCGAAGACTTTGTTGAGCTAGGCAAGTAACCCTTTGACCATGACTATGAACCCTTTTAATTGCATGGTATATAGCACTTATTTTCATGATGTTGCTCATTGGGTGAGGTGATCCCCCCTTCTGTGGGATGCCTCCGATACTTTCTTGTTGATACTTGCATCGTGCATGACCCTACCTCCTTATGAGGGTTATGCGGGTGGGAGTAGATAGGATGCTTAGTATATGCTACGCAAGTAGGATCGGGAATATGCATGGTGTTGGGACCAAAAGTGTTTTCAAACACTTTTGAAAACCCCGTTGGTTGCCACTAATGCATGAGGGATATGATGTTAATCTAGGTAACCACTTGATAAAGAAGTGGTTTACCGGGGCAAGTGAACATGTGTGTTTTCAAAAACAGATTATATTTAAGATTTGCCAACCGTCCCAACTTACATGCACAACCACGATACCCCTTATGGGATGGGGCTTTGTTTATTATCTAGTGGGTACTAGCATAGAGCCTGCATTACTAGTGGTGGGAATGAAATGGTCACTCTCGATACGGGGACATACCGGAATGGACGATCATGCGTTGTCTTCATAGGCACCGAGCACACCGTTGCGTGCCCTCATCGATGATACGTGTGATGTATATCATGAGGGATGGCACCAATGAGTGGACTCTTTGTTTAGTATTGCTCTCGGAAAGGCATTGTTCGGGTGCTTACCTCAGGTATGTAATATACCGCGAGTCATGGATGACACGAAAGTTCCTCGAGTCTTGTGGGTAAAGTGTGCAACCTCTGCAGAGTGTAAAACTATTTGAATAGCCGTGTCCACGGTCAAGGACAGTTGGGTGGTGTTGCTTAAACTATTTCCTAGGTTTTCATAAAGTTGGTGTGAGTGTGTGATTGACAAGGTGGATTACTCAAGACAAGTCGGATGACTTAACATGATGATTGAACATGAGATGTTCAAACCTTGATTAAATTGATATCGGTAACCTGTTTGTGCGGATACTTGTATCCTCATGATGCATGCTATTACTAGCTATCTTGATCATGTCATTGCACTCAAAATTATCTTTCCACAAAAATCTTACCTACTTAGTGCTATATCATGCATTTTTATACCTTGTTCCAAAACATGGGTTGCTTGCGAGTACATTCAAAGTACTCATTGGCTTGCCACTGGTTATTTAATTGGCCAGGCATGGAAGAGAAGGAATATTGTGAAGAGTTCGTTGGTGATGAACATGGGAACTAGGACGCTTCCTAGTCAGAATTCCTATAGGTTTAAGGCAGATGGCATGGGTTCACGCTTTCGACCAAGATTTCCGCTGCTTGTTATGTTTAAGTGTTTGGCCCTTGCGGCCCTATCTATGTAAGACTTGACCTCCATGGTCTTTATTTGTGTAAGACGGTATGTAAGGATATAAGACTCTTGTTATTCAGCTTTTGTGTGTTCAGTGAGCGTTGATCTCTGGGATCACTGTACACGTGCATTCGGTGTTCATGACTTATGAGTCGGGGTCCCCACACAAGGGTTCTTACCACGTGGAGGACTACACTACCCACAGCGAGGGAGATACTACAGATTTCCTCGGGGCATCGGAAAGACATTGAACCTTGGATGCGTTAATTGTACTTATCTTTTCCAAGTTGTATCCGTCCCAAAGGCTTAATGGGGCGTCGTCCTTGTTCCTTCACTCCTCTTCTCTGTCTTCCCAACGGTCTGTTGCGTAGGGATAGAAAAGTAACAAAGATCACATGCTCATCAAGTACTCTAGGAAATCTTACATCTAGAAAGTGATAACATTAAAATCACGAAAATGCGTAATGAGCATGTAAGATAATGGTATGATGCAATGCCTAGCTTTATTATTGTCACACAGGGTCTGCGCCTGGCTTTTTACAAAGGTTTACATGCAACATCGGCAATGCTTGTACAAAAGGTGGCTGTCAGGGACTGCGCCCGGCAACCGCGTCTTACGGGTAGAACCTATGAAGATGCTCAATATTCCATGAGTTACGCACCTTGGTTCCATCTTCAGTCTCCAGAAGGACAAGGTTGCCTTCCTCAAGGCTCCGGACATGGTGACTCGTGCTACCCGGTAAGGACCTTCCCACTTTGGCATCAACTTGTTGGTACCCTTGGTGGACTGAACACGCCGAAGGACAAGGTCGCCTTCCTCAAGGCTCGGACATGAACCGTGCGGCTATGGTAGCAGCAAAGGGCTTGTTGGTAGCATGCAGCACGCACAACAGCCCGAAGACGATCTTCCTCGAGGAGCATGGCATCGTCATGCTATAGTTGTTGTTGCTCTACGTCGTCGTAGGCAAGCACTCGAGGTGACCTGTATATGTGTTCCGTGGGCAGCACTTCTTCCACCCCATACACTAGGGAGAAGGGCATCTGGCCAGTAGCTCGATTTGGTGTCGTTATGAGCGACCAAAGAACCACCGGTAGCTCATCTATCCATCGCTTGCCACTCTTCCGCAGCCTATCAAAAGTCCTTGTCTTGAGGCATCGCAGCACTTCAGCATTCATCCACTCAACTTGCATGTTGCTTCTAGGATGAGCAACAGAGGCGAGGGAGACCTTGCTCCCAAGGCTCTAGATATATTGCATGAAGGCGCGGCTCGTGAACTAGGTGTTGTTGCCAGTGATCACCCTATTAGGTACTCCAAAGCGACACACCAGTCCTTTCATGAACTTGATAGTTGATTGTGCAGTCACCTTTCCCACTGGTTCCACCTCAGACCACTTTGTGAACTTGTCGGTTGCCACGAACAAGAACTCAAAGCCCCCAGCAGGGCGGGGGAAAGGGCCTAGGATATCGAGCCCCCAGACTGAGATGGCTAGGATAAGGGAATTGTTTGCAGAGCTTGTGCTTGTTGTTGGATGTTCTTGGAATGAAACTAGAAAGCTTCACAATTGGTGACCAGTTCGATGGCGTCCTATAGGGCAGTGGGCCAATAGAAACTCTGCTGGAAAGCTTTCCCGACAAGGGCTCTCGATCCTATGTGTGAGCCTCATACTCCTCCATGGATTTCCGCCAATAGATTTAGCCTGTCCTCCTGGCAGATGCACCTCAATTTCACACCGTTTGGTCATCTTCTATACAAGGTTTCATCGACAAACAAGTAGATAATTGAATGGCGGGCTACTTTCTCAGCTTCCTCTTTTTCTCCGGGGAGTTCTCCTGATTGAAGGAAATGAACTATATGTTGTGCCTTGGCTGGAGCTTGTGGCTCGACAACAAGGACCGGTGGTGTCTCCTCATCAGAGGGAGCGCTTGTCTCATCTGTTAGGACCTGAGGTCCCATGGGAGGGAGTTGCTCATCAACCGCGGTAGGATTTTTCCCAGCAACATCTCTACCAACGGCTTCAGCAAGCACTGTCGGGAAATGCTTGCCGGAGTTCAGCTTCCTTCTCTTTCTAGGCATCGCCGATGGGGATACTGATGTTTGTGTGAGGCGGAGAACAAAAGTCCCTATGTCCACAGGAAGCTTCTACGCGGCACACTTCGATAGATGGTCAATAGTGTTGTCTTCCACTCGGGGCACATGCTCTGTCTATAGTCCATCGAAGTGCTCCACCAATTTCCTGACCTCCTCCACATATGCTTCCATCAGCGGGCTATGGTAATCCTTGTTGACTTGTTTCGCCACAAGTTGAGAGTCTCCTCGGACAACCAATCTCTTGATCCCCAATCTACCATGATGCTAAGTCCGGCGAGGAGTCCCTTCGTACTCAGCGGTATTGTTGGTGGCTTCCTCCCGGGGAAAGTGCATTTGGACCATGTACTTGAGGTGCTCTCCGGTGGGGGAAACTAGGAGTATGCCTGCTCCGGCACCTCGAAGTGAAAAGGCACCATCAAAGTACATGATCTAGTCTTTGGGCACTTCTTTTCTAGGGAGGATTGTCTTTGGGATCTCTTCATCGGGCGTAGGCATCCATTCTACAATAAATTCCGCCAAGCCTCTGCTTTGAATAGTGGAAGTGCTCTCATACTTCAATCCAAAACTTGACAACTCCAGTGCCCATGTCGGGGGGATTACCCCCGGGTAGGCTCAAGAAGACGACTCAACATTTTAAAACACTGGGGCAGCCGCCCCCGATTTTCCATGCCCAACGAATCAACAAGGCAATCGAAGAAGTGAAAACAAAAGACAAAGTTGTCGCCTGGCCGGCTGGCTGCTCCCAGTCGGCTGCAGGCTGCTGGCTCCTCCTAGCTGGTTCCTCCTGGCTGGCTCCTCCTGCCTGGCTCCTCCTAGCTGGCTCCTCCTGGATGTCTCCTCCTGGCCGGCTCCTCCTGTCCGGCTCCTTCTGTCTGCCTCCTCCTGGCGGGCTCCTCCTCACTGGCTCCTCCTGGCCGGCTGCCGGCTGCGGCCCAGCGAAATCAGCTCCAGGCGTCTCGTCAGACACGAGCTGACGACACTATAGCTGACGGAATGCAGAGCGTGCCACCCCGTTACAGTCGGGCACTATTGGCGAATAGTGCCCCGCTGTGCACCCGTCACGCGTCACTTCACAACGCTCCAATAGTGACGCACTGTAGCCTATATCATGAGTCATGTCACATGTCACCTCCAATAGTGTAATTATGCCATGTGGGCCACCCCTTGTCCCCTGGGCCTCCCTTTAGAAGAGGCACCAGGGGAGCTCCCTCTCGGGGGGAGGCCTAGCCTCCTCACACTATCATCCCCTCTCACTCTCACACAAATGCGAGGCCAAGGTAAGGAGCTGACAGCTCCCTCTTCCTCCTCGGATATAGCTCCAGGAGCAACCTTGTACTACATATACACCTCATATAGAGACATGCAAGAGTAGGGGTATTATCTCTCCGGAGAGCCCCGAACCTGGGTAAAACCACCACGTGCCATTACCCTATCCGGTCCCGGATCTCCACTGCAGCCTTGCTCTCACCTCTTAAGCCATCCCATGGCATCTGCTGTCCTTGTGCCACCCCCCGTGAGAAAACAACGATAATTGGCGCCCACCGTGGGGCTAGCTACTGCTGGAACCGCGGTCCGAGCGAGACCCTCATCGTCACCACCACCATGACATCACCGTCGTCTCTCCGGCGGCACTCGGGGGGCTGACATCAACACACACCCGGGGCGAATGCGTCGATGCCGCGTCCTCGTTGCCGGTCTCGACATCACCACCTCGTGCCATTACCCTATCCCATCCCTGATTTCCACTACGGCCTAGCTCTCACTTCTTAAGCCATCCCATGGCATCTGCCGTCCTTGCGGCACACCCCGCGAGAATACAAGGAAAGTTGGCGCCCACCATGGGGCTAGATGCTGTTGGAACCGCGGTCTGGGTGGGACACCCTTCATCACCACCACCATGACATCGCCGACGTCTCTCCGGCGACGCTCGAGGGCCCGACATCAACACGCCCCCGGGGCGAATGCGCCGATGTCGTGTCCTTGCTGCCGGTCTCGACATCACTAGTGTGTGTTATTACCCTATCCTGTCCCGGATTTCCACTAAGGCCTGGCTCTCACCTCTTAAGCCATTCCATGGCATCTGTCATCCTTGCCACACCCCCCGTGAGAAAACAACGACAGTTGGCACCCATCATGGGGCAAGCTGCTACTAGAACCGCGGTCCGGGCGGGACCCTCTTCGTCACCACCACCGCTGTGCTGCCACCGTCTCTTCGGTGGCGCTCATGGGTTTGGAGCTAACACGCCCCTGAGCGGCCGGACGATACGTTGTGCTCTCGGCCTCCTCTGCCTCCCGATCACTCCAACGCGCCACCGATCGTGACTGTCCCATGCGCACGCGGCTCCCTGCTGGCCTCCCGCGTCGGCCTCGCCTCCTCCTGTGGACTGGTCCGCCTCCGCGCGACCTCCGGCCCGTCCCGTCACCGCGCCCGGCCAACCTCCGCGTGCCTGGCCACCTCCCTCGTCTCCTTGCGGCGTCCGACCACCTGCTAGCCACGCCCGTCCCACGGCTAGCTCCGCTCGATCCTCGGTCGTCTTGCGATGCGCGCTGGCTGTGCCCACGGCCGCCTTGTTCCACCCCGGGGCCATGCCCCACGCCTCCACGTCGTGCGCACCTCGCCTCGCGGCCGTTCAGCCGTGCGCTCGCTCCGGCACCATGCTCGGCCCGCCCATCACACGGCTCCTGCCGACCAGTCCATGCGCCCGTCGGCTCTGCGTCCGCCCTGTCGCCGCTCCTCTACACCTGCATGGCTGCCGGCTCCGCCCGCGCCTGCGTTGCTCAGCCACATCGTCCGGCACCACCCGCGCATGCGTCGCCCTGCACCGGCCTCCCCTAAACGCTGCGGACCCCTGCTCCGCACGCCCAGCGGGTACGCATCGCGGCCCTTCGTCTCGGCCGCTGCACTGCCTCCCCATGCCCATGCACACCCCGACGTGAGCTTCTTTCCAACGGCCGGTCTCCCCTCCTGCTGGGACCGCTCGTCCATCCCCGCACGCTCGGCCGGCCCACGGCTCCTCTCCACCGTGCAGCCAGCGGCTGCCGCGTCCCGCCGGCTCGGCTTCACTCTGCCTCCATGGCCAGACGCCCGTGGTGCCTCCACGCGCCCGTCACGAGCCGGCCCTGGGTCACCTGCGGCGCCCACCGGCTCGCGTCTCCATCGCCACCCGGATGGCCCATGGCTCGGCTTCGCTCCACCTCTGCCGGGTACACAGCACCCGCCTCGCCACTGGCTGGGTGCCCTGCATGCCTTCCCACAAACGGTCGTGCCCCCGCCTCCACGCCTCGCGCCCTGTCACTACAGTCCCATCTCCTTGGCGTGTCGTCCGCGCCCGACGCCCGGTCGCACTCCGCGAGCTCCGCCTACGCCTCCTCGCTTCGGCCCAGCGCCCCACCTTGCCGCACCTCCCTCTACATGCCCCCTGCCGGCTCCACGTGTTCGCTCGCCTGTGTTGTCGCGTTAGCGCGCGCTCCCATGCATCGACGGGTCCGCTCTACCTGGCGTGCTCGGCGCATCCACGAGCCGGTCTGGCAGCGCCAACCGGCCGCTCTGCCACGCTTGACTTCCACGGTCACGTGCCCATGCGCCCCCCTCTACCTCTTCTTGCAGGACCCGGCCCCCTATCACCGGCTTCGTCCCGCGCCCGACTGCCAGTCCGTGTCCCGGCTTCCCGCGATCGGTCTGTCCATCATCGGTTCAACTGCTCTCATGCGTCTGCGGCCGCACGCCCCAACCTCCGTCACTGGCTTCGCCCTGCACGGCACCGCCTGCCCACGGCCAGTTCGTGTCATCCATGCGCCCACCGCACCCCTGTCGTGTCGGGCCTCTCCGCTCCAGTCGGCCCGCGCCTCCCTCCACGTGCCGGCTCGGCCACCCGTCGCCTTGGTCGGTCCCTCACCTGTTGTCGCCCCGGCTTTGCCCCCACGCTCCGCCTCTCGACCGGCCTCCATGCGTCGACTGCCCGTGTTGGCTCCGCCTGTCGCCCCCTCCCGCGTCCCGGCTGGGCGAGCTCCGCGGCTAGCCATGCCGGCTCCGCCGGCCGGCCACGCCGGCTTGCCCCACATGTCCACATCGGCTGCTACCACGTCTCGCCCGCTGGCTGGGCAGCTGGGTGCCGGCTCGCATGTGCTCCCATGCCTACTAGAAGAGTGGGGAGTTGGTTGGTAAAAAAGGGTTAGCTAAAAAGGAGAAGAAAACAAGATTGTACATTCGTCTGCCCACGCCAGCTGGTCTGCTCGAACGCGTCCTCGGTCGGTTCCCGCACGCATCGCCGCTCAACCAGCTGGCGTGCCTGCCCGCGTCGTCGTCTAGCCGGCTGGCCCGCCCACGTCAACGCCTAGCCGGCTTCCTGGTTAACCTGCCTGCCTACTTTGATACCGTGCTGGCTGGGGGGTCAGCTCCGTTGCTCGTCCACTTCGACACTGGCCGATCGGGCCCGAACGGCCGGCAACTCCATCAACCCCTCGGAGGCTACACCCAGCGGAGGCGACCGGCATGCCCCGCTGGTAAAAGGCCGCGCCGGTTGAAGGCCAGTAGCCGGCTATCTTTGACAACACCCTCCTTGCCTACGTGAAAATCAATGAACCTCATCGATCGGAGGCTCAGAGGGCACTCTGGGCAGCGCCTCGCGCCCATCAGCCGGTGGACTCCACGTCCGCGCAAGGCAGCGCCTCGCGCCCATCAGCCGGCAGACCCGCGTCCGCGTTTGGCAGCGCCTCGCGTTGTTTAGCTGGCTGTAATAGCCCGGGACCGACGCTCCAGAAGATTTTAGAAGATTCCCCTTTTATTGCCATTCTCGTATGTGTTTCATCTGATTATCACATTCATCATCGCATCATTCGCATCATCTGCATAGCATCATCACTTGTTTTCAAAACTTGCATCCATTCGTAGTTGCCGGTTCTCTCCGCTCTTGCCGTTGCCTGTTTCGAGACCAGCCGCACACGCATGCGCCCGCGACATCGTTTAAAAAATCGTTTTAAAGTGCGCGAAAAATACTCTTGGATTGGGTCGAAACTTGGCATGCGGTCTTGTTATATTGTAGGTAGACCGCCTGTCGAGTTTCGTAGTGTTCCAAGTTCGTTTGGTACCCCTTCGGTCATCCGTAGCAGTGCGGTCATCGGTTTATTATCGGATGTTTTCGATGTTTTAAAACCTCGTGTCACATGCCACAATTCTTTCTCTCATCCACACCTGGCCCAACTACATAGCCCATTAGCCCAATCTAGCCACTCCCTCTATTCATAGTCATCGGATCGTGATCGGACGGACAAGGTCCAACCCCCAACCCTAGTGCCTTCCCTATTTAAACCCCATGGAGAGAGGGCTCCTCACTCTCTAGGGTTTCCCCCATGTAAAATTGCAGCCACCCCCTAGAAAACCCCACCTGCTAGCCCTCCTCCTCCAGATCCCGCAGCCCCAACCATCTGCCCGTTTTCAGCCCTCGGATCGTGATCTAGAGGCTTAAAATCGCCCAAAATCCCTCCTACCGGACATGTCCGGCGACCAACCCGGACGTGTCCGGCGATCGCAGAGCAGCCCGCAGTTCCGCGCCCGAGCTCCTCGCCCGTGCCGCCCCAGCCGACCACCGGCCCTCGCCGGAGCAGCCGCCGCTGGCGACCAGGAACCCCCTAGCTGGACCTCCTCCTTCTCCTCTCCTCCCTTCCTTTCCTTCTCCTTCCCCATCTCCCCTCCTCACCCTGCGGACTCTCTCTCTCTCTCCCGCAGGTTCCAGCCCGCCATGGCCGCCGCGGCTCAAGCTCGCAGCCGCCCCTCACCGGAGGAGCTCGCCGCCACCCAGATCTGGTCGGCCTTCATCAGATCCAGCCGGCCCCACCCCGTTCCCGGCCTCCTCGTCGACCCCATCGTCGGAGTGCCCCGTCGTGGCCGCCGCCCTGCCTCGCTCCATCGGGCGCTCAAGGACGATGCTGCTCCCGCTCGCGTTGACCTACGGGTGGGCCGTCCCAGCAGCCTCGCCTCCCCTTCGGCCCAGCTCCAACTGGCCCATGAGGCCATGGTGAGCGCCGCCTATTCCCTGCCCGAGCGCCATATAGTTATCATGCGTCCTTGTCTGGTTTAGGCATATTTGTATTATGTCATAATTAATAAACCATGCATCAGATTAAAACTTTTGCTATATGTAAAATGTGTAGAATTTCGCGTAGTTTATCAATATCCCAACATCATCCATGCTTAAAATATTTAGCATGCCATTTTCTGCTATTTTGCATAATTGTCATGATTTTGCATTACACATGATTACTTGAGGTACATCGGAATTAAGAAAAACCATGTATTAAAATGTTCATATTGTCGGCATGGCATTCTCGTGCATGAAAACCTGTTTATTGAAATAGTGGCATTTAACTTGCATTTATGATTGCTAGTAGGTGATTAGGCCAAATACTTGCATAATTAATTGTGACTTATTTTTCCACATAAACCTATGCATATCATATATGTTTTCGGGGTAGAACAATCCATTGAATTTATCTGTGCATTTAGTTTTGACATTTGAGTAAGTTGTGTGCATGACATTTTTGCGGTGATACCCATTTGTTATTTTCGTGTGATTAAATACATGCATGATATGAAATAATTTTGAACATGAGATTTGCCCTTTGATCTGTGTCCTAGTACCTGGTCATTTTGCTTGCCATAGAAATGCATGTTTAGGTGTTGCTTTCTTGTTGTCTACATGCTATAAAATTACTGCTGTTTTGAGGGTCCAATTTCTATCTGTAATCTGTAATATTTTGTTGCTGTCTTGCCATGTATTTTGCTAGTGATCTAGAACTCCTTTTGGGTTGGTGTAATGGAGTTATTTGTAGTAGATAATGTCCTTTAGTATGTTGTTAAGTTTCATGCCATAATATGACCTGTAGCATATAGTTTCACTGTTGTCAATATGCCTTCGTGATAAAAACTGCACTGTCAAAAACTGCTATTTTCACCAAGTCTGAAACTGTTTTCAAGTAGCTACCTTGTGAGCTTCCTACCATGTGGTCCATGCATGTTTTGAATATGATATGTGAAGATGAAATGAAGTGTGTGTTATATGCTACTGCCCCATGCTTAGTTTGTGCATTTTCGAATAGTGTAACTTGTTTTCATGTGTGCAAAATGCCATGTTGCTGTTTTGGACAGATTTCAACTAAAACTTGTGTTGGTTGTATTTGTTGAACCGTAGCTCCGTTTTGAAGATGTTGCATATGAGAATTTCTTAGAATCTCATGTACTTCCATAATAATTTGCTGCATTCATGATTTGAAATGTTTGTGATTGTATTTTCCATGCATTTGCATTCATGATATGTGCATCTTGTGTTGCTCATATCTTTTAGACCGTAGCTCCGTTTGAGATGTTCTATATATGTAAATCGACTAGAATGACGTGTAGAATTGCATGATATAATTAATTATGTTGTTTCACAAATATAAAATATGATTAGTTCAGATCTGGACCAATTTCGAAATTAACATATGAGGTCGTTTTGGAAATACTATGAGTTGTTTCCGACCTCATTTAAGATGAATAAATAGTGTAGTTTACTTATGCTTCACCTCTTGACATGCCTAAAAACATTTAACGTTGATGTGTACCTAAACGGGAATGAACTAAGTAATTCAAACGTGGAGTTTCGTCAATATGCAACTCGTTGCATATTGAGCTTCACTTTAATGTGTAGTAGTTGTTTGTTGTTCTTACCATGCCATGTCATGCGTTGCATATTAAACCGGACATGTATCATATTTGTCTGCGCATCATGTCATGCATATGTTGTGGTGTATCTTGTGTTAATTGTTTGTTTCCGGATTGCTTCTTCTCGATAGAGTTCTGAAAGCGTTCGGAGTGTGAGGATTCGTTCGACTACGTTAGCTCGTCTTCTTCATGGACTAGTTCTTATTCCATGCGGGATCTCAGGCAAGATGACACATTTCCCTAGATACCACTACTATCATTGCCATGCTAGATGTCTCGTTTTTATCGCAATGTCTCGCTACCTACTACTTGTTTGTCAAGCCACCCAACATTGCCATGAAAAGCCTCTAACCCTTCCACATCCCAGCAAAACGGTGTTTGGCTATGTTACCGCTTGCTCAGCCCTTCTTATAGCGTTTCTAGCTGCAGGTGCAATTGCTTCCATGTGTCGACATGGACATTCTTTTGTTATATCAGAAAATTGCTGCTATTTAATTTAATACACATATATACTTGGTAAAGGTGGAAGGCTTGGCCTTTTGCTCGGTGTTTTGTTCCACTCTTGCCGCCCCTAGTTACTTGTGAACCGGTGTTATGTTCCATAATTTAGCGCTCCTAACATGCTCGGGGTTGTTATGGGGACCCCCTTGATTTTCATTATTGGATAAAGCTTGTCTGGCAAGGCCCAACATTGGTACTACATTTGCCTAATAACTAATAAAATTGCATAGGGACCCGCCGGCACCCGCTGATAATTAAACAACAACCCGGGCCAGTGCTCCTCATGAGTGTTGGTCCAAACTAGAGCACTGTGCAAGGCCAACCCGGGGCAACTCGGGAGATTTCTATCAGGCCAGCGTACACTAGCTTATCCGTTGTGTCCTGAGAATGAGATATGCGGCTCCTATCGGGATCGTCGACACGTCGGGAGGCCTTGCTAGATTTGTTTTACCTTTCTTGAATTTCTTGAGTGAGGAACTCTGATCTTCTTTGGGCTATCTCGAGGTGTCGGATTTCCTTTGAAATTGCCTAGGAAGATCACGAGATCCGTGGTTGAGGTTATTCCCGCTGTGTGTGGTTAATTTGTGATGGATGACTTGGAGCACCCTTGCAGGGTTAATCTTTTCGAGAAGCCGTGCCCGCGGATATGTGGCAAACTTGGATACTTTGGTTAACACCCGTTCATAGCAAACTTAAAGTAAACTCTAATAAAATACACCAACTATGTGCATAACCGTGACTGTCTCTTTTCGTGAGTTCTTATCCGAAAGAGAACACGGTGGGGTTATGTTTGACGTAAGTAGGTGTTCAGGATCAGTTAGTGATCATTATTAGTTCACGTCCGTTATGCTTAGACCACCATACTTTACTTTCTGTATTCATAAGTGAGCCACTCAAACAAATGCTCAGCCGCTTGCTGCAGCCTCACCACTTAACCATACCTCACCCATTAAGCTTTAATAGTCTTGATACCCTTGGAAATGAGATTGTTGAGTCCCTGTGGCTCACAGATTACTACAACAACAGTTGCAGGTACAGGTAATGCGGTGATTTGACGTGAGCGCGTTGCTTGTTTGATTTGGAGTTCTTCTTCTTCATCAATCTAGGATGGGTTTGAGGCGGCAACCTGGGATAGCAAGGATCGATGTCATTTTATCGTTTGATTTCATCCATAGTTGGACCCTGCTCTTTTGTATGATGTTTGAGTATGTTGCTGTATTGATGTGACTCTGATGTAGCTTGTGGCGAGCGTAAGCCAATTCCATATACTCATCTCTTCTGTACATGTACTTGTAATGATATCCATTCTTGCAACAAGACGAGATGTGCTTCTATCCTTGTCGAGTCCCTCATGCCGAAATAAGGATAGGCCCGTATCTCGGGCGTGACACCGGCAAACCATGCATCTGCCCCCGGTAGCGCCTCGCGCACATCAGCCGGCAAACACCGCATCCGTGCCCGGCAGCGCCTCGCGCCCATCAGCTGGCGGAATCCGCATCCGTGCCCGGGACCGCCTCGCGCCCATCAACCGACGGACTCTCCATCCATGCCTGGCAACGCCTCACGCCCATTAGCCGATGGACTACAAGTCCGCGCTTGGCAGCGCCACGTGCGCATTAGCCAGACCACGTCGGCTACAAGCTGTGCTGGCTGTCATCGATAAAACCGCCTCGCCGGTACCCAAAAGCAATGTGAGATCTCCACCCGCATATCCTGGCAACGTACACACAAACGGATACCCTGAGCGATCCTTGGGGGGCATCCCCACGTTCGTTTCTACTACTTTATTGCTCACCATGGCGCTAGCTAGCCTCGGCCTGGGGGTTGGCCGTTTGGCCTGATACGTTCATACCCATAGACGACTTAGTATCATGTATGGTACCAAGGCCCACTGATACAGGGCAAGACCCGTGGTGGTGGATCTTTCATGAATTGGAAGGGGAAACACGAAGAACACGAAGAACACGGGGAAGAACAAGAGGAAAACACTAAAGGCAAACACAATCACACATCCACTAGAAACATAATAGCACATGAGGAATGAGATCCCAAATCAACCAACAATACATGTAGCGGCATGTGATCTCCCACTCCGGAAGGAGGGGCCTAGATATCCTGGAGGATCTTCCCTCGTAAGGGGCCTTGACATCCACTAAGGATCTTCTCCTATAGAGGCATCTCTACGGGAGAGGTAGTGGAAGGAGCTAGGCTCAACTATCTAAGAGCAAACCAAAGCTAACCCTAAAAACAAGGAGGGTACGGAGTATATATAGTGCTAGTCTCGAAAGGGTAAGTGAGAGGGAGATACATGGGCCTCGGGCCCATCCCTGCGCGCAGGCAGGTTGGTTGTACCAGAGGTTGGATCGGTTGTACCAGTATTAAGACATCAATCGGTACAACGAGGTTAGTACCGGTCTTGAACCACTCTATAACAGAATCCTGGCCCCAGTGGTAGCGGTTGTTGGCGGTGGTGGTCTGGTTGTACCGATGTAGCGGTTGTTGACGGGTGGTGCACCGGTTGTACCCCTAATTCCTTGGTTGTTGCTTGTCCTTCTCCTTTCTCTTCGTGTCCCTCTTGCTCCCTTCCTCCTTCTTGGTACCTAAGCACACAAATTTCTCTGGTTGACGTAGCATCCATGTGCCAAATCATCAAAGGGAGAAGCAAAAAGGAGGGATGTCACCTAGTTTGTAATGGCACGTGCATGGTCTCTTGTCATGGGGCCTTTCATAGCTTGAGGTGTTGGCGATGGGTCCATGGTGGTGATCATGGTATCCGACCTCGGATCAAGATCTTCATCACCAAGGAAAGGGGTGAGGTCCGCGACGTTGAAGGTGTCACTCACGTTGTACTTGTCATGCGGAATGTCGATCTTGTAGGCATTGCTGTTGTAGAGCTCCAACACCTTGAATGGGTTGTCGGCACGAGGTAGTAGCTTGGACTTGCACTCATTTGGAAAGCCTTCCTTCCAGAGATGTAGACACACAAGGTTGTCGGGTTCAAACACCATGGGGTTGTTTGTTGGTGTTGCGCCTTGCAGTGGTGCGTTCCACTTGACACTCGATGGTGTTCCTTGTATCTTGATGTAGCTTGCCCTTTCGCTTGCATCCATGTTGACGCATTCTTGTAGTGGAAGCGGAAGAATTTCCAATGGGGACAATGTGTTGAAGCTATAGACCACCTCGAAGGGAGACTTGTTGGTGGTGAAGTGTCGTGCGCAATTGTTGGCGTACTCGGCGATGGGGAGGCAATCTTCCCATTCCTTGATGTTTTTCTTGATCAGCACACGGAGGAGAGCTCCAAGTGTCCTATTTGTCACCTCCATTTGGCCATCGGTTTGTGGATGGTAGGCCGAAGAGAAGAGTAATTGATACCGATCTTGGCGCAAAGGGTCTTACAAAAGTAGCTCAAGAACTTGACGTCGCGATCCGAGACAATGGTCTTTGGTACTCCATGTAGGCATAAGATTTCCCTACAAAAGAGATTTGCAATATGTGAAGCATCATCGATCTTGTGACAAGGAACAAAATGAGACATTTTGGAAAAAGGATCCACAACAACATAGATGGAATAATGGCCATTTTTTGTTCGTGGCCATCCTAGCACAAAATCCATGCTAATGTCCTCCCAAGGTTGGAACGGGATAGGAAGAGGCATGTAAAGACCATGGGATTGAGCTTTTGACTTAGCTTTGCGGCATGTAGAGCATTGGTTGGTGAAGCGCGCAACATCACGAAGCATCTTTGGCCAACAGAACTTGTCGAAGAGTGTGGCATATGTCTTGTTGCGTCCAAAGTGACCCATTAGTCCTCCACCGTGAGCCTCTTGCAAAAGAAACAAATGAAGAGAAGACTTGGGAATGCAAAGTTTGTTAGGACGCATAAGATATCCATCTTTCATGTAGTAGGTCTTCCAACAAGTTTTCACTTTGCAATTAGCATACGGAATAGCAAAAGAATCATCATGCTCATACAAGTCTTTTATGTGCTCAAAACCAACAACATTCAATTCAAGTTGAGTAACAAGCATGCATTTGTGGGAAAGGGCATCCGCCACAACATTTTCTTTGCCCTTAATGTATTTGATAACATAAGGGAAAGACTAAATAAATTCATTCCATTTAGCAAGACGTTTTTTGAACTTAGTTTGACCCTTGAGGTACTTTCGAGTTTCATGATCGGTATGAATGACAAATTCATGCGGTCGCAAGTAATTTTCCCAAGCTTGTAAGACTCTAACAAAAGCATACAATTCATTGTCATAGATAGGATAATTGAGTTGAGCGTCGGAAAGTTTCTCACTAAAATACGCAATTGGGAGCTTCTCTTGCATAAGTACACCTCCTATGCCATTACTGCTAGCATCACAATGCACTTCAAAAGTTTTATCAAAATTAGGAAAGGCAAGCAAAGGTGCATGAGTAAGCAAATTCTTAAGTTCATGGAAAGCGGTGTCTTGGGACAGTCCCCAAAAAAATGGTGCATTTTTCTTTCTCAAAGCGTGTAGAGGGGGAGCAATAGTGCTAAAGTCTTTCACAAAGCGACGGTAAAAACTGGCTAGTCCTAAGAAGCTATGCACTTGTTGCAAATTGGTGGGTGTGGGCCAATTTTTAATTGCTTCCATCTTAGACTCATCAACATGGACACCCTTTGAGGAAACTACAAATCCTAGGAAAACAACTTTTTCCACACCAAAAATGCATTTGTCCATGTTAGCATAAAGTTTTTCTTTCTGAAGAGTTTGCAAAATGTTTCTAACATGTGTGGCGTGTTGTTCTAGCGATTTGCTAAAAACAAGGATGTCATAAAAATAGACCACAACACAATAGCCAATGTAGCGGCGCAACACATGATGCATCATGCGCATTTATGTACCCGGTCCTTCGGATAAGCCCATGGGCATCACTAGCCATTCATAGAGACCAAATTTACTTTTGAAAGTGGTTTTCCACTCCTCACGCTCTTGTATGCGAATTTGGTAATAACCACTTTTCAAGTCTATCTAGGAAAATATCGTGGCACCACTAAGTTCATCAAGCATGTCATCTAAGCGTGGGATAGGGTGACGGTAGCGAATGGTGATAGCATTTATGGGGCGGCAATCGGAACACATGCGCATACTACCATCATGTTTAGGTACTAGTATCACGGGGACCGCACAAGGACTCAAAATCTCGCGAACATGCCCTTTTTCTAGGAGTTTTTGGACTTGCCTTTGCATATCCTTTGTTTCGTCGGGGTTGACGCGGTAGGGAGCCTTGTTGGGAAGTGATACGTCTCCAATGTATCTATAATTTTTTATGATGGCATGTTATTATATTATCTATTTTGGATGTTTTATATGTATTAATATGTCATTTTAAGATAATATAATAAAACATCCAAAATAGATTATATTATATGTATTAATAGATAACATGTTATTATATTATCCCCTGATGGCATGTTATTATATTATTTTTGGGACTAACCTATTAATCTAGAGCCAAGTGCCACTTTCTGTTTTTCCTTGTTATTGCGTTTTGCAGATATGGAATATTAAATGAACTCCAAAAGGAATAAAACCTATGGAAGGAATTTTCTTGAAGGAAGCAAGTCATCCAAGCTTGGAGTGCACGTCAGGGGAGGAGCCAGGGCGCAACAAGCCTGCTAGGTGGTGGCCCCCCTGGTCGTGCTAGCAGGCTTGTCGCTCCCTATAAGGTCTCCTAACCCTAATTCTTGGCCTATAAATACCCAAATATTCCCCCAACATCATAACGAGGCACGCAAATACTTTCCGCCGCCGGAAGCCTCCGTTCCCAAGAAATCCAATCTTGGAGCCTTTTCGGATAATTTGCTGGAGGGGGTTTCGATCACGGAGGGCATCTACATCAACTCCATTGCCCCTCTGATGATGTGTGAGTAGTCCACAATAGACCTATGGGTCCATAGCTAGTAGCTAGATGGCTTCTTCTCTCTCTTTGATCTTCAATACCATGTTCTTCATGATCTTCATGGAGATCTATCTGATGTAATCATCTTTTGTGGTGTGTTTGTCAAGATCCGATGAACTGTGAGTTTATGTTCAGATTATCCATGAATCTTATTCGATTCTCCTTTGATTTCTTATATGCACGATTTTG
Source organism: Hordeum marinum (assembly GCA_022496015.1). NCBI lineage: Eukaryota > Viridiplantae > Streptophyta > Magnoliopsida > Poales > Poaceae > Hordeum > Hordeum marinum. Next base: position 295,299,217 of record CM039678.1, on the reverse strand, counting down.
TATCCTTGCAAGTCTCTTCGATTTATTGGTTTGGTTTGGCCAACTAGATTGGTAATTGTTGCAATGGGATAAGTGCTTGGTTTTGGGTTCGATCTTGTGGTGTCCTTACCCGGTGACATAGTAGGGGTAGCGAGGCACGTATTGTATTGTTGCCATCAAGCGTAACAAGATGGGGTTTTCATCATCTTGCTTGAGTTTATCCCTCTACATCATGTCATCTCTCTTAATGCGTTACTCTATTCTTCATGAACTTAATACTCTAGATGTAGGCAGGAGTTGGTCGATGTGTGGAGTAATAGTAGTAGATGCACAATCGTTTTGGTCTACTTGTCACGGGTGTGATGCCTATATGCATGATCATTGCCTTGGATAACTACATGATTATTTGCTTTTCTATCAATTGTTTGACAGTAATTTGTTTACCCACCATGATATTTGCCTTCCAAAGAGAAGCCTCTGGTGAAACCTATGGCCCCCGGGTCAATTTTCCATCATATATTTTCAGATCTATACCTTGCTACAATTTATTTATCTTTTACTTTCCACACTCGTTTACATCTCTCTATTTCAGATCTAATCCTTGCAAATAACCGTGAAGGGATTGACAACCCCTTTATAGTGTTGGGTGCAAGAGTTTGATTGTTTGTGTAGGTGCAACCATTGGTGACTTGCTTGTTCCTCCTACTGGATCATCGGTTCTCAAAAATTGAGGGAAATACTTATCTACTTCACTGCATCACCCTTGCATCTTCAAGGGAAAACCAACTCAAGCTCAAGAGGTAGCAAGAAGGATTTCTGGCGCTGTTGCCAGGGAGGATACACATCAAGCCTACCAAGTACCCATCACAAACTCATCTCTTGAATTTAATTTATTTTCCATTTGCTTCTTGTTTTCCTCTCCCCCACTTCTAAAACGATTTTCAAAAAATACCAAAAAGATTTGTCTTTTTGTTCGCCCTTCTTTCGTTTGCCTTTTGTTTGCTTGTGTGCTTGATTGCTTGTTTTGCCACCATGTCTGAATCTAGGGAGACTTCCAATGAACGATATAGTAATAATATTGAGGGGAATTTTGATGACCTTGATAATGACAACCCTCAAAAGGAACCTACTATCATTCATACAAAAAAGTTCCGCATAGGCAGTGGTAATCTCATTAGAAAAGGTGTTATTCAAGATTTCTTCACTTGTGCCGGAACGCTTCCTACCTTAGGAGGTTCCATTCTCAATAAAAATAATAGTCTTGTGGATGCTATAACTTTGTTAATAAGTGAAATTGAGAGGCAATTTTTGCATATGCACCCTTGGATACAAATGATTTTTCTTGAGTTCTCTAATATTCAGCATTCTTCTGTTAAGCGTGCTGCCACTATATTCCTAGCCCATGAGTTAGATTTATCATGAAAGAGGCTAGTGAAATTTTTGCTCATTATAGAATTAATGGTGGATGCTCCCACCCCTATTGAGTTTATCCTCTTTATCAAGAAGAGATAATGAGACTTCGATCTCTGGATCAAGTTGCTTATAATGAAAATTTGAGGGAAAAAGTCCCTATCGAGGTTTTAGTTGATAAGATTTCTAAACTCAATGATAATTTTTATATACAAAATAATGGATTAGATTTCATTCTTAGAAAAAGGCTCATGGCCTTTACCCAAAGGAAGGCTTACAATGATGAATTGATTATACACTATAAGGGGCCAAAGGAGGAGCCTATTCCTCCCGCACTTGATCTTAAGGATCCCTCTCCTATTAAATTGAGCCCTTTTGATTATATTTGCTTGCCATAAAGGAAATTATATGCTGAAATAAGGGAGTACGAGATGAGCATGAATGATATCCCTTATTTCTATTATGACTATACCTAGATCTATTGCGTTTTGCCTAGCTAGGGGCGTTAAACAATAGCGCTTGTTGGGAGGCAACCCAATTTTAGTTTTGTGTTCTGTTTTTGCTTCTGCTTTTGAGTGTTTCCCAAATTATTAGTTCTGTATTAATTGTGTTTTGGTGTTTTAATTAGTGTTTGATCCAAGTAAAACCTTTGGGGTGATCTATGGTAGTTGTTGATTTGATCTCGCTGAAAAACAGAAACTTTTGCGCTCGGTACAGGAATTTTCTATGTTTTTCAGAGAGTCGAATTGATATGAAAATTTTACACATGATTTATATATAAATTTCCCAGGTTTTTCTAATTTTTCCAAAAAAAAAATTGGGTTAGAGAAGTATACGGAGTGTATAGATTGCTACATATTATTCTGTTTTGACAGATTATGTTTTCTTTGAGTTGTTTGCCTATTTTGATGAATCTATGGGTTGTATCATGTGGTATGAGCCATGAAGAAGTTAGATTATAGTAGGTATACCACCAATATAAAAAATAATGAGTTCACAACAGTACCTAAAGTGGTGATTTATTTTCTTATACTAACGGATCTCACGAGTTTTCTGTTAAGTTTTGTGTTGTGAAGTTTTCAAGTTTTGGGTAAAGATTTGATGGACTATGGAATAAGGAGTGGCAATTGCCTAAGATTGGTGATGCCCAAGGCACCCCAAGTCATATTCAAGGATTCAAAATATACTAAGCTTGGGGATGCCACGGAAGGCATCCCCTCTTTCATCTTCAATCCATCGGTAAATTTACTTGAGGCTATATTTTTTATCCACCACATGATATGTGTTTTGCTTGGAGCGTCTTGCATGATATGAGTCTTTTCTTGTTAGTTTGACACAATCATCCTTTCTGCACACATATTTTGAGATAGACACGCTGAATTGTGAATTTATTAGAATACTCTATGTGCTTCACTTATATCTTTTGAGTTGGGCAATTTTGCTCTATCTGCTTCACTTATATCTTTTAGAGGACGGTGGTGTTTGCGTTTTATAGAAATACTTGAACTCTCGTACCTCACTTATATTATTTTGAGAGTTTATAAAACATCATGGTAATTGGTCTAGGTTATGAATTTAGTCCTAATATGATAGGCATCCAGAAGGGATATAATAAAAACTTCCATATTAAGTGCATCGAGTATTTATGATATGTTTGATTCCTTGCATGAAGTTTTGAGATATAAAGATGGTAATGTTAAGAGATATGTTAGTAAGTAAATTGTGATTTGGTTAAAATACTTGTGTAAAGTTTTGTGACTCCTGTAGCATGCACGTATGGTGAACCGCTATGTAAGGAAGTCGGGGCATGACTTGTTTATACATTGTCGGCCTTTGTGTGAGGGTCGGGGGCGCATGATGGTTAACTCCTACCAACCTCCCCCCTAGGACCATGCGTTTAATGCTTTGCTTCAATGACTAATAAACTTTTGCAATAATTATGTGAGTTATTTATGACTAATGTTGACTCCATGGATTATACGCACTCTCGCCCTTCCACTTTTGCTAGCCTTTCTAGTCCGTGCGACTTTCGCCGGTGCAACAAACACCTTCGTCAAAACAGCCACCATGTATCTTACCTAAAAACATCCACCATAACTACCTATTATGGAATTTCCATAGCCATTCCGAGATATATTGCCATGCAACTTCCACCGTTTCCTTTTATGACATGCACCATCACTTCCATATTGCATATAGAGTCATATTTTGTCATAGGTATCGAGTTGTAATTTTCTTTTGAGTTGTAAGTAAATAAAGTGTGATGATTATCATTATTAGAGCATGTCCCAAGTGAGGAAAGGATTATGGAAGCTATGATTCCCTCACAAGTGGGGATGAGGTTCCGGACTTTATGAAAAATAAAATAGGCCAGCGAAGCCCAAATAAAAAATGAATAAAGGAGGCCTTAGATGCCCACAGAAAAAATAAGAGAAAAGAGAGAAGGGACATTGCTACTACCTTTTTCCACACTTGTGATTCAAAGTAGCACCATGATCTTCATGATAGAGAGTCTCCTATGTTGTCACTTTTTAATATAGCTAGTGGAATTTTTCCTCATGATACACATCCACTTAGTTTCCTTTTGAGCTTTCATACACTTATAGCTCCAGTGCATCCGTTGCATGGCAATCCCTACTCACTCACATTGATATCTATTGATGCGCATCTCCATAGACCGTTGATACGCCTAGTTGATGTGAGACTATCTTCTCCCTTTCCTTGACAACCTCCACAACATTCTATTCCACCTATAGTGCTATATCCATGGCTCGCGCTCATGTATTGCGTGAGAGTTGAAAAAGTTTGAGAAAATAAAGGTGTGAAAACAATTGCTTGACTTTTCATCGGGGTTGTGCATGATATAAACACTTTGTGTGGGCAAGATGGAGCAGCCAAACCATATGATATTGTAGGGATAACTTTCTTTTGACGTTATATTTTGAAGAGATACAATTGCTTTGCTAGTATGCTTGAAATGTTATTGTTTATATATCAATATTAAGATTTTGTTTTGAGTCTTACGGATCTGAATATTAATGCCACACTAAAGAATATTACTTGGATAAATATGTTAGGTAGCACTCCACATCAAAAATACTTTTTTATCATTTACCTACTCGAGGACGAGCAGGAATTAAGCTTGGGGATGCTGATACATCTCCAATGTATCTATAATTTTTGATGATGGCATGCTATTATATTATCTGTTTTGGATGTTTTATATGCATTAATATGTTATTTTATATTATTTTTGGGACTAACCTATTAATCTAGAGCCAACTGCCATTTTTTGTTTTTCCTTGTTTTTGAGTTTTGCAGATATGGAATATTAAACGGAGTCCAAATGGAATAAAACCTACAAAAGGAATTTTCTGGAAGGAAACAAGTCATCCAAGCTTGGAGTGCACGTCATGGGAGGAGCCAGGTCGCCACAAGCCTGCTAGGAGCGCCCCCCCCCCCTCGTCGTGCCTAGCAGGCTTGTCGCTCCCTGGCAGGTCTCCTAACCCTAATTCTTGGCCTATAAAATACCCAAATATTCCCCCAACATCAGAACGAGCCACGCAAATACTTTTCCACCGCCAGAAGCCTCCGTTCCCGAGAGATCCTATCTTGGAGCCTTTTCCGGTAACCTGTCGAAGGGGGTTTCGATCACAGAGGGCATCTACATCAACTCCATTGCCCCTCTGATGATGCATGAGTAGTCCACCACAGACCTACAGGTCCATAGCTAGTAGCTAGATGGCTTCTTCTCTCTTTTAATCTTCAATACCATGTTCTTCATGATCTTCATGGAGATCTATTCGATGTAATCTTGTTTTGTGTTGTGTTTGTGAAGATCCAATGAATTGTGAGTTTATGTTCAGATTATCCATTAATCTTATTTGAATCCCCTCTGATTTCTTATATGCATGATTGGTTCGATTAATTGGTTCGATTTGGCCTACTTGATTGGTAATTCTTGCAATGGGAGAAGTGCTCGGTTTTGGGTTCAATCTTGCGGTGTCCTCACCCAGTGACATAGTAGGGGTAGCAAGGCACGTATTTTATTGTTGCCATCAAGGGTAACAAGATGGGGTTTTCATCATATTGCTTGAGTTTATCCCTCTACATCATGTCATCTTTCTTAATGTGTTACTATGTTCTTCATGAACTTAATACTCTAGATCCATGCAGGGGTCGGTCGATGTGTGCAGTAATAGTAGAAGATGCAGAATCGTTTTGGTCTACTTGTCATGGACGTGATGCCTATATGCATGATCATTGCCTTGGATAACTACATGATTATTTGCTTTTCTATAAATTGCTTGACAGTAAAAAAATTACCCACCATGATATGCCTTCAAGAGAGAAGCCTCTAGTGAAATCTATGGCCCCCGGGTCAATTTTCCATCATATATTTTCAGATCTATACCTTGTTGCAATTTATTTATCTTTTACTTGCCGCACTCATTTACATCTATCTCTTTCAGATCTAATCCTTGCAAATAACCGTGAAGGGATTGACAACCCCATTATGGCGTTGGGTGCAAGAGTTTGATTGTTTGTGTTGGTGCAACGATTGGTGACTTGCTTGTTCCTCCTACTGGATTGATACCTCGGTTCTCAACAACTGAGGGAAATACTTATCTACTTCGCTGCTTCATCCTTTCCTCTTCAAGGGAAAACCAACGCAAGCTCAAGAGGTAGCAGGAAGCGGCGCGACGGGGATGAGGCCGATGCGGTGCTCGATCCCTCGTTTTGGTTGTAGTCTTGGAGGTAGCTCATCAGGGAACACATCTTGGAATTCCTGCAACAATTGAGATAGCACAAGAGGAAGATGTGGTGAAGGGTTAGGTCGGGTAACATCATCCTTGCACACTATCACATAGTGAAGGACGGTTGATGGACTCTCACTCACATCCCTCAAATCTCTTTTGGTGGCAAATAGAACTAGGTCATTCATGTCCCTCATCGTGGAGTCACTCAAGTTTGGCTTGTGGCGCTCACTTGCTTTGAGGTGTATCACTCTCTCACTTTTTTCTCCATGATGGGACAAAGCTTGCGTGTCGGTGATCATTTGACTAGGAGACATAGGGCGAAGCACATATTCGGTGCCCTTCACCTTGAAGCTATAATGATTTGTGCGCCCGTTGTGTATGGTGCCACGGTCGAATTTCCAAGGTCTCCCAAGTAGGAGGTGGCAAATGGACATGGGCACCACATCACACTCCAAGGTGTCTTCGTAAGCACCGATCTTGAAGGAAACTTGCACGGTGTGGTCGACTTGTATCATGCCGGAGTCGCTTAGCCATTGGACATTGTAGGGGCGAGGATGCTTTTATTGGTCAATTGCAACTTGGGGCAAAGTTCTTCACTTGCCAAATTATGGCAACTTGCTCCGTCGATAATGAACTTGACGGATCTCCCTTGGATTCCGACCTTGGTGTGGAAGATGTGGCAACGTTGGTCCTCGTCTTGTTGTTGTTGAAGTGTCAAGACCTTTTTGAAAACGAGAGCGGGGCTCAGATCATTGTCACAAAAGACTTGAGAGTCTTCGCTGTCATTCACTTGCCGGTGCATGGACACTTGTTCCAAAGCTTCCATCTCATCTTCACTCATGGAGTCATAGGAGCCGTCATCTTGGAGTATCATGGTTCGCCTTGTGGGACACTCATACATCTTGTGTCCTCATCCTTGGCACATGAAACACTTGATGGAGCTTGTTTTCACATCATCCGGTGTTGGTGTAGAGGATGAAGCTCTTGTTTTTCTTGTAGAGGCATTGCGGGATGATTAAGACGACTTGTCCTTGTAGCTTGACTTGTCATCTTTTGTTGTGGAGGGTCGTGTAGAAGGAGTCGTAGTTGGAGTAGCTTGGGTATTTGAACCGTAGGTCTTGTAGGAGGTCTTGGAGTACTTGTAGTCCTCTTGAACTTGACGTTCCGCCTTCGAGGCTTGGTGCACTAGCTCGAGCAAGTTGGAGTAGGGTTGGAAATCCGCAATTTTCTTGACTTGGTAATTGAGACCATTCAAGAAACGTGCCATAGTTTTATCATCCTCCTCCTTCACATTTGCTCTTATCATGGCCATCTCCATCTCTTGATAGTACTCTTCCACCGACTTGGTGCCTTGCTTGAGTAGTTTGAGTTTCTTGCAGAGATCATGATTATAGTGTGTTGGGACAAATCGCACTTTCATGAGTTCTTTCATTTGTTCCCAAGTTTTGATTGGAGGTTCACCTCTTTCTCTTCTTCGCGCAATCACTTGTTCCCACTAAATGAGCACGTAATCTTGGAACTCGAGGGAGGCCATGGAAATCTTCTTGTCTTCTTCATAGTTGTGCAACAGGAATATTTTGTCTACCTTGAGTGCCCAAGAGAAGTAATCTTCGGGATTGTTGCTTCCGGAGAACTTAGGCATGGTGAACTTAAGCTTGCCAATGTGATTTTGCTCACTGTTGTTGCGATTGCGGTATCCTTGTCTTGGAGGATCATAGTTGTCTTGTTGGCATTGGCCTTGCCTTGGAGCTCGATCATCCACGTGGTCAACGGGATTTTCTTGAGGACGCGCATCTTGTCGTGGAGGGGCATTGTTGTCATGTTGGCCTTGCTCTGGTCTTGGGGCGAGCTCATCGATGTGTTGCTCCTTTTGCCTTGGGTGTTGTTGATATCATGGTCGCACCCATTGTTGGTGTTCTTGGTTCTCCTCTTGGCGTACTTCTTCTTCTTGGCGTTCTCGACGTAGAGCTTCCTCTTACTCACAAGCTAGACGGTTGTGTTCTTGCATGGCATAGTTTGCGTCGAGAAGCGCCCGTTGCGCCTCCCGTGCTTTCTCTTCACGGTGCTGGTCTTCTTCATGGCAGTGACATAGGCAATCATGCTCGTAGTTGTCTTGCTCTTGTTGGCGATCGTGGTCACGTTGTTGTGGTAGAGCGCGAGAAGGAGGACTCTCACCAAAGGAATCCTCGGATGAGTATCGACTTGCGGTGCGCCGTCGAGTTGCGGTAGAAGTAGATGATGCCCGGTTCACCATCAACGCATGGAGCTCGTCCATTTGTGTTGTCATGAAGTCCGACGTCCTCTCCTCGGATTAACGTATGTTGGTGGCGAGGTGCTCTATGCGGCCCGTGATGACATCATGTGCTTGGTGCTTTCCCTTTTGTGCGGTGAAGAATTGTAGTTTGGTGACGTAGTTGTTCACGTCGTCATCATGCTCCTCGAAGGCCGGGTTCATCATAGTGTTCCTATCCATGGTACTCAAGTAGATATAAGTTTAAGAGTGGGAAAACACAATACCAAATACCGTTCCAAAGGTTGAGATGAGGATCAATCACTCAATGTGAAATCTTGGAAATAGTAGAGTTGGTACCGAGTTTGCCTTTCTCACACCTAAATAGGTAATGCTTATGGAGTAGCTTGGTTAGGATAGTGGCAGAAAATTTCAAGAAATTCGATAGTATGATGCAATAAAGTTGAGAGAGATCCGCAACTAAGCAAGTAAGACAATGTGAATCAATAGCAATGAGTGAACTTGGAAACACACACACGAAATAGAAAGTGGGGTTGTGCAACCAAAATGAGCTCAAAATGTGGAGTCCACGGAAAACGCTCGTGTTGCACAACTCTAGAGAGACGTTAGCACGATTGATCTAATGGGCGTGATACGAACTTTTGCACAACCTATAAGAGACAAAAATGCATCACTTCCTATTCCCGACTTGCTATGAATGCGGCACGAGTCACTCACTCAAGTGATCCAAAATGATGAAGTATGATATGCAAATTTGGTGATGCTATTGTTCTTTTTACCTTGCTTAAAAGCTTCACTTTTCTTTCCTTTAGCAATGATATTTAGATTGTCACGGGACGTGCACACCAAGATAGCAATTATGTTTGCGGGTACTTTGTAAAATAAGAGATGCTGCTAAGATGTATATGCATCCAATTGTAGCTATGCGGAGTATGTATCACTAATGTGCACAAGTAGCATGGCCCGACAATACTCAATGGCTAGTCCCGATAGGCAAGTAATGCAAATAGGCTAGGTGGTGACAATGCAATGGCAAGGGTATAAGTCAAGAGTGTCGTCGTGGTTACCGTCCTTCCTTGCGGTGTAGTGTCAATGAAGAGTTGGTTGGCGACGTTCCAGGGCGATGATGAGCGGCGATGTCGATGAAAAACACCTTAGGAACTGGAGGACCTCGTGACTCAAAATCTCAAATGCAAATGGGTTGCGGATGAAAATGGGCGAAAGAGCGAATCAACAAAGCTGAAACTGGGAGGTGGGCGGTTGTACCGCTTGGGATCAGTGGTTGTATCACTCTAGAACTTCTTGGGAATTAGCGGTTGTACCGCTAGAACGAGTGGTTCTACCGCTCCTGGCCGAATTACTGGTTGTACCGGTCGTATGGGCTGTTGTACCGCTCCTGGCAAAACAGTAGGTCCGAAATCGGGGAAGAAGAAAATTTTGGGTGATTTTGCGGGGGAAACGATGGGGATGATGGTAAAAAGGTAGATCCACTTGTCCACTGCTGAAACCACGGATCACAATCAACAAAATATTCTCAAATCCAACGAATCCAAGAAAAATTGGTATGGCTATTTTTGTGAGGATTTTCGAATTGGGACAAAAACAAACAAAATTAAGGCTAGAAAACGAATGGGAGGACTCCAAATTCATGAGAAACGTGGCTCTAGATACCAATATGATATGGGGAAAGGCCCGTGGTGGCGGATCTTTCACGAATTGGACGGGGAAACACGAAGAACACGGGGAAGAACGAGAGGAGAACACTAAAGGCAAACACAATCACATATCCACTAGATCCATAATAGCACACGAGGAAAGAGATCCCAAATCAACCAACAATACAAGTAGCGGCACGCAATCTCCCACTCCGGAAGGAGGGGCCTAGATATCCCGGAGGATCTTCCCTCGTAAGGGGCCTTGACATCCACTAAGGATCTTCTCCTATAGAGGCATCTCTACAGGAGAGGTAGTGGAAGGAGCTAGGCTCAACTATCTAAGAGAAAACCAAAGCTAACCATAAAAACGAGGAGGGGACAGAGTGTATATAGTGCTAGTCTCGAAAGGTTAAGTGAGAGGGAGATACATGGGCCTCGAGCCCATCCCTGCGCAGGTAGGCCGGTTGTATCGGAGGTTGGACCGGTTGTATCGGTATTAAGACACCAACCGGTACAACCGGGGTAGTACCAGTCTTGAAGCGCTCCATAACAGAATCCTGGACCCGGTGGTAGCGATTGTTGGTGGTGGTTGTCCGCTTGTACCAGTGCAGCGGTTGTTGACAGGTGGTGCACCGGTTGTACCCCTAATTCCTGGGTTGTTGCTTGTCCTTCTCCTTGCTCTTTGTGTCCCTCTTGCTCCCTTGCTCCTTCTTGTTACCTAAGCACACAAAGTGTCTCTGCTTGAGGTAGCATCCACGTTCCAAGATCATCAAAGGGAGAAACATAAAGGACGGATGTCACCTCGTTTGTAATGGCACATGCATGGGCTCTCATCATGGGGCCTTTCGTAGATGGAGGTGTTGGTGATTGGTCCATGGTGGTCCACATGGGTTGCTCTGCATCACCCACTCTTTGTCTCTGCAATAGCTCGCACCGCGACTGTCCGGCTAGCAAGAGCACAAGCTGGAGGTCACCAGACGTGAAAAGCGTCTGGGGAGAAAACGGCTTGGACGATTTGGTCATTTCATTTACGAGTCTCTACTCGGTCGAGTCTGCTCACAGAGTCCGAGTATTGTACGCTCCACTCCACGGCCCACTCTTTGCCTTAGCTACAGACCGGCTCCTGGCTGTCTGACTAGCAAGAGCCAAAGCCAAAGAGCGGAGAGAACGTGAAAAAGACTGAAGGGTCTCGGGCAAAGCCGAGTCGGTACCCTCTGCATAAACTTGCACCACCAAAATCAAATATTTGATACATCTATACTAACTAAACTTGTCTTTTGCACGATCATTTCCATGCGGAACCTCCTCTCTCAGAGGCTCGGAGGCTACTCCGGGCAGGGCACTGCGCCCATCAGCCTGCGGACCCCGCATCCGGGTCCGGCAGCGCCTCGCGCTCGACAGCCGGCGGTCCCCACATCCGCCCTCGGCAGGGCTCCACGCCCATCAGCCGGTGGACCCCATGTTCGCGCCCAGTAGCACCTCGTGCTCGACAGTCGGCGGACCCCGCGTCCACCCTCGGCAAGGCTCCACGCCCATCAGCCGGCGGACCCTGTCTCCACGCCTGGCAGCGCCTCACGCTCGATAGCCAGAACACCCCGTGTTCACGCCCAACAGCGCCTCGCGCCCATCAACTGGCGGATCCGGCGTCCGCCCCCGGCTGGGCTCCGTGACCATCAGATAGCGAACCCTGCTTCCGTGCCCGACATCATTGATGCCACCGTCTGCTTCGACAATAGCAAAGACCTTCCGCCCGACTCTTCGAGTCACCTGGAGGCTCGGAGGCTACACCCAGCGGGTGCGCTGGCGCAACCCCGCTAGAAACAACTAGCCGGTGGACTCTGCATCCATGACCGACAGGGCCCCCACGCCCATTAGCCGGCGGTCCCCGTGTCCGCGCCTGGCATAGCCCCATGCTCATCGGTTGGCGGACCCCGCATCTGCGCCCGACATCATCGACGCCACCGTCTGTTTCGACAACAGCAAAGACCCTCCGCCCGACTCTTCGAGTCGCCTGGAGGCTCAGAGGCTACACCCGCTGGGTGCGTTGGCGTGCCTCCATTGGAAACAGCTAGCAGGTAGACTCCACGTCCATGCCCGGTAGGGCCCCCGCGCCCATTAGCCAGCGGTTCCCGCGTCCGTGCCAGGCAAGGCCCCGCGCCCATCACTTAGCAGGCCCTGTTTCCGCACCCAACAGCCTCGATGCCACCGTCCGCTTCAACAGTAGCAAGGACCCTCCGCCCAACTCTCGGAGTCGCCCGGAGGCTCGAAGGCTACACCCAGCGGGTGCATTGCCATGCTCCCGCTGAAAGCAAGCCACGTCGTCCCCAGCCCGCAATCGACTATCATCAACAACTTTTGCAACAACAACGGCAACGGTGAGAATCCTCCACCCGACTCCCCAAGTCGCCCGGAGGCTCGGAGGTTACTGTCGGGGGGATTACCCCCGGGTAGGCTCAAGAAGATGACTCAACATTTTAAAACACCGAGGGAGACGCCCCCGGTTTGCCAAGCCCAATGAATCAACAAGGCAATCGGAGAAGTGAAAATAGAAGACAGAGTCGCCACCTCACCGGCTGGCTGCTCCCAGCCGGCTATAGGTTGCTGGCTCCTCCTGGCTGGTTCCTCCCGGCTGCCTCCTCCTGGTTGGCTCCTCCTGGCTGGCACCTCCTGGATGGCTCCTCCTGGCTGGCTCCTCCCGGCTGGCACCTCTTGGCTGGCTCCTCCCGGCTGGCTCCTCCTGGATGGATTCTCCTCCCCGGCTCCTCCTGGCCGGCTGCCAGCTGTGTCCCGGCGAAATCAGCTCCAGGCATCCAGTCGGACACGAGCTGACGACACTGTAGCTGACAGATTGCAGCGCCTGCCACCCTACTATAGTCGGGCACTATTGGCGAATAGTGCCCCATTGTGCACCCGTCATGCGTCACCTCACTTCGCTCCAATAGTGATGTGCTATAGCCTGCATCATGAGTCATGTCACATGTCACCTCCAATAGTGTAATTAGGCCATGTGGGCCACCCCTTGTCCCATGGGCCTCCCTTTATAAGAGGCACCAGGGGAGCTCCCTCTCAGGGGGGACGAGAGGCCTAGCCTCCTCACACTCTCATCCCCTCTCACTCTCACACATACGTGAGGCCAAGTTAAGGAGATGATAGCTCCCTCTTCCTCCTTAGATACAGCTCCAGGAGCAACCCTGTACTACATATACACCTCATCTACATACATGCAGGAGTAGGGGTATTATCCCTCTGGAGAGCCCCAAACCTGTGTGAAACCACCACGTGTCGTTACCCTATCTCATCCCGGATCTCTACTGCAGCCTTGCTCTCGCCTCTTAAACCATCCCATGGCATCTGCCGTCCTTGCGACACCCCCCGTGAGAAAACAATGACAGGCCACTCAATTATCCTACCGCTGGCCTCGGGGTTCCTCGGTATGTGTTGCAATCGGAAATCGGTAACAACTGTGATCTCGTGGGCTTGAAGTAGTGGCGAAGCTTCCTTGAGGTCATGATGAGGCCAAAGATCAACTTTTGTACTCCAAAGTACCTCAATCTAGCTCCCTGCAATAAGGAACTGACGAAGTACATGGGTCGCTGCAACATCTTCTTGTTTGCCACCTCCTTATATTCATTGTTGCCCGTTTGGTGAGGTTCCCCTTGATCATTATTGTGTCCTGCCACGAATTCTTCCGTATCGCTCCCGGTAACACTAGCGACAGCGGCTAAACCTTCATCTGCATCCCTCTGCGCCACCAGCGCTGCACTAACCACTTGATTCGTTGCTGCTAAATGCAGCAATAACGACTCTTGAGGTTTAGAAGTGACCAAAGTGGGAGCAGAGGAAAGGTAATTCTTCAGGTCTTGTAGTGATGCATCTGCTTCCGGGGTCCACTTCATAGGGCTAGCCTTCTTCAAGATCTTAAAGACCGACAAGGCATGCTCGGCGGACTTGGAAACAAACCTAGCTCAACGCGGGAACACATCTGGTCAAACGCCTGATATCCTTGATGGTCTTGGGTGCTTGTATCTGTTCGATTGCCCTGATCTTGTCTGGATTAGCCTCTATTCCTCGCTAGGACACAAAGAACCCAAGTAGCTTGTCGGATGGGACGCCAAATACGCACTTCTCGGGATTGAGCTTCAAGTTGATCTTGCGTAGGTTTGTGAAAGTTTCCTCCAAATCTTGTATGAGAGTTGCTTCGTCTTTGGTCTTGAATACAATGTCATCCATGTAAGCCTCCACATTTCTGTGCAGTCGAGGCTCAAAACCAATCTGAACCACCCTGCTGAAGGTTGAACCAGCACTCTTTAACCCAAAGGGCATACGCACGAAACAGTACGTGCCGTAGGGAGTTATGAATGCGGTCTTCTCTTTGTCTTCCTTGGCCATGAATATCTGGTAGTATCCGGAGTAGGCATCCAAAAAGGGGAGCAAATCACATTCGGAGGTGGAATCGACAATCTAGTCTATGTGCAGCAAGGGAAAAGAGTCCTTCGGGCAAGCCTTGTTCAAATCGGTGAAGTCTATGCAAAGCCTCCATTTCCCATTCGCCTTGCGCACCACCACCAGGTTTGCTAGCCAAGTCGGATGCAATACTCCTTTGACCAAAACTAGCTCCAAGGCTTGTTTCCTAACCTTTTGATTGATGGGTCGAGCATGCGGGCAGACAGCAAGGTGGTGCTCAATTACCCCCTGGGAACAACGGAGAAGTCAGATGGTTGCTAGGCAAACACATTGACATTTGCTCGTGGGAAGGCAATGAGAGCGCTTTCCTATTTTTTAGTAAGGGTAGCACTAATGGTGAAGGTACCACCAGTGCCGTCCTCCCTTGCCGGGACTTTCTTAATCTTAGGATAGGTGACCCTTGTCTTCTTGCTAGTGCAACTCTCTGGCAGGTCATCATCGGGTGCAGCACACTCCGGAGAGGCGCGCTTCCCGGAGTCCTTGCTAGTGCTCCTATTAACCTTCTTCGATTCTTCGGTTCCTTGGCAGGAGCTGGGTTGTCTGTGGCCTCAGTTGCTACCATGTCACGATACATGTTGTCTATGCAGATAAATGGATTCATCTTGTCGGAGGGGATGGAAATGACACCAATGGGCCCTGGCATCTTCAAAGTATTGTAATCATAGTGGGATGCCGCCATGAATTTTACCAAGGCTAGGCGAACAAGGATTTCGTTGTAAGGCAAAGGGATCTCAGCCATGTCGAACACTATCTTCTCCGTCCGGAAATTCAGGTCCTCACCGAACGTCACTGGCAGAGTGATCTTTCCCTTGGGCCGGCTCCTGTCGGGGTTGATTCCCTGAAAGGTGCCAGAAGCTTTGAGCTCTTCATCATGTATCTTCATTCTCAGCCACCTTAGGGGAGATTAAATTCAATCCAGCCCCGTCGTCAACTAACATCTTAGACACTTTGAGGTTACGGATTGTTGGGGAAACCAACAATGGAAAACATCCGACTTTGTTGGTACGGTCAAGATGATCCTCTTCGTCTAAGATGATAGGCATGCGGGACCATTTGAGCGGCTTCCTGGATTCTGCAGTTGGTTCCACGGCATTGACCTCGCGCGCCCACTGTTTGAGCTGGCGGTGAGGAGTGCAAGGAAGCACCCCCGTGAACGCACATGACTTCGGTTGCTTTCTAGAACTCCCTGTCACTGGAATCCTCATCGCCATCCTAATCCTCACTCGTGTCATCTATTTACTTCTTCTCACGGCCTTTGGCAGGTTTTTCCTTTTGCTACGGAGTTTTGACGCGACGGCCTCCTCTGCCACCACGGCCCTTCCCGGTAGCGCCATCTTGCCCTTTCTCTTTGTCGCGCTTCTCATATTCGGCCCTCTGTTTCTCAACAAGTTGCTCGACTTGCTAGCATTCTTGGAGATCATGGCCCTTGGTGCGGTGAATTTTGGAGTATGGTCTGTCGGACTTCCCGGTCTTCTGAGCAGTATCAGCCTCCCGGCAGTCAGCGCACGCGGCAGCTCGTTGCCGGGGGTTTAGGCTTTTGCCTTCTTGCCGGTACTGAGATCTTCGGAGCTCTCAACGGCCAGTACCGCCTTTCCTTTGCACTTATTGTTGCACTTTTGAATTCTCCCCTTCGGGTTAGGGGCGTCATCGTCATCATTAGAGTCAACTTTGATGCTTGCCTCCTCTCCAGGGAGTTGCATTCCTTCTTCAGCTCGAGCACACTTGTCTGCCAAGGTGTAATGCTCATTGACGGTTTTGGGGAGCTTGGCATTCATCTTGGCTCGCATCCTCCTATTGCGCATGTTCGAATGGAACGCGACAATGACGGCTGCGGGATGAATTTCTAGGATGTTGCGGTGCACTAGGTTGAATCTCTGAATCTACTTTCTCAAAGTTTCTCCCTCCTTCTGTGGAAGGACTTGAAGATCGTTGGGCTGACCTAGCTCTTGGTGACCACCCGTGAAGGCGCCAACAAACTCATTGCACAAATCAGCCCAGGATGAAATGGAATTTTCCGACAGGTGCATTAACCATGATCTCACATTTAGCTTTAGTGCCAAAGGGAAATAGTTGGCAAGCACCTTTTCATCTCTTCCTCCTAGGGCCTAGACAGCTATCGTATATATGCCCAGGAACTCTGTCGGGTTCAGCTTCCCGTCGTATTTCTCCGGTAGTTCAGGCTTGAAAGCTCGGGTCGGCAGCCAGCAGACCCGTCATAGCTCGCTAGTGAAGGCGGGGAAACCGACCTCGTAAGGATGCTACACCAACACTGGGCATGGGCTTGACGATGTCTGGACCTTTGCGCCTATCGAATTGATGATGAGCTTACCGACATCGCTCGATGGTGATATGTGCATCCTCTTTCCACCGGTATTCGAGGATGCACCGTCGATCTCAGTGGTCGTGCGGGCCGGATGAGACTATGGATGCCTCTTCGCGCTCGTCGGTATGTGAAACTTATTGCGGCTGCTTCTGGGCCTATTGTCACAGGGGAGATTGCACGGTTGGAGTAACCCCCTCGACATGTTCGTCGACCCAGGCTGCCGCAGCCATTTGCGTATGCTGTGATGGCTCTGCGTGTCGTGTCTTGTTAGCTTCGACGAAGGAGATGAAGCTCTGAATGGTGGCTCTCCATTCGTCCATCTTATCGGCCGTCAGCATGAAGTTGAGCAGCATCTGGACTCGCGCCATGGCTTCCTCAGTTGTGTCTGGCATGGCAAAAGAGGTGGACCGTGACATTGCTTGGCTCTTGGTGGGACCAAGAGAAGCGTCATCGCATTCTCGGTGTCGTGCACCGCTCGCCGGGTCGTCTGATGTACAGGAGGCCGAGCTTGCAGATTTGCAGTCTCGCTCGACGCTCCATCTTGTTCCGCATGGGGAGCGCAAATAGCAGCCCTGCCAGCAGTGGGGGCAGCTATAGGGTCATGGCTTGCACCAGACCGGGCGCTCTCACGATGGTCGCAGCCGTCTGAGCAGCGGGGAAGTGATGGAAGGCCATTCCCCTCGCTTGCCAAGTCATTGTTGCAGTTCCTCCTCTTCGGCGCCTTCTGCTCCACCTTCGACCGTGGGGGAATGGACGGGGGTGCTCCTGCGCTGGATGTGTTACCCATGAGGCCCGCCTCACTCGCGGCCGTTGCGGTATCGATGGCACCCGTGGCCACGTGAGAGGGAGACTTCAAAGTGGAGGGGTGTGTGGCTGTGCCGAATTTCTTCTTGGGAGCCATTGTTGAAGAAGATGACGAAGAAGATCAACGCACCCATCACAGTCTCGGGTCCACACCAGCCCAGCGTCCCCTACCTAGCATGCCAAAGATGTTGGGGCTAGATGCACACAATCACCTATGGGGCTATCGGCCCCTTTGTGGTTTGACGGGGGGCGTGGACGCAAGCACGAAGAGCGGAGATAGTGAGACGACACGACAATTTACCCAGGTTTGGGCCGCTGTGAAGCGTAAAACCCTACTCCTGCTTGGTGGATTGATCATGAGAACACTAAGAGCGCACAATGCTCCTACCCGGCAAGGGTAGCCTTCGGGGGAGCTATTACGCACGTACAAATGCTCAAAGGTCCGAATCCTCAACCAGGTTGCCTTGGGCCTCCTTTTATAGGGCAAGGGGCGACCACACTAGCAAAACAGACAATGTTTGGTGATTAGATAGCTAGCAGAGCTTATCTTACCAAACTCTAGCATTAGAGACAAAATACCATCATTGCTAGTCTAGGTGGCATGTAAGGATGCATTCCCGGCAAGCTTATACCACCGCTCTAGCTGTCTATTGCTCCACACTTCGACACGTTTAAGGACGGGTGTCAAAGAGGGGTAATCTTCCTTCTAGCGTGTAGATGTGTGCTTAGCAAGAGCCTTTTAGCCACCTGGGGGATTGACTCCGCATCGACAAGTGACTTACCTTGCGATGAGGTGGAGTGGTGATAGATTGGCTCACGCTTGCCGGGGCTTCAAGAGGGTGCATGAGTCCTGGTCCCCAGCAAGCACCAATAGAGTACTTGGCGTGTAGCGGTCTAGGTTGAGCTGCCGCGTAAAGCTCATTGTAGTCTGTCTTGATTATTGCCGGGTTGTCTTGGTGTGCGGAGGGTTTTTTCCATTGTTGCATGTGTCTAAGTCAGGAGCACTGGGTGCCCCTGTCCTAGTGCACTGACAAGGATATTCCCTTTGTTTTTTATGATGATTGTGTGGAAGCCTTTAAAACACTTAAGAAAGCCTTAACCACTGCACCTATTGTTCAACCACCTGATTCGAACTTGCCTTTTGAAATTATGTGTGATTGTAGTAATTATGTTGTTCGTGTTGTTTTAGGATAGAGAGTTGATAAGAAATTAAGTGTTATCCATTATGCTAGCAAAACTCTAGACAGTGCCCAAAGAAATTATGCTACTACTGAAAAAGAATTTTTAGCAGTTGTGTTTGCTTGCAATAAATTTAGATCTTACTTTGTTTATTCCAAAGTTATTGTTCACACTAATCATGCTGCTATAAAATACCTTATGAAAAAGAAAGATGCTAAACCTATACTCATTAGGTGGGTTCTCCTGCTTCAAGAATTTTACTTACATATAACTAATAGGAAAGGAGCTGAGAACCCCGTAGCTCATAACTGGTCTAGGTTAGAAAATATTCTTGATGACCCACTACCTATTGATGATAGTTTTCCTGATGAACAATTAGCTGCAATAAATGTTTCTCAAAACACTCCTTGGCATGCTGATTATGCTAATTACATTGTTGCTAAATTTATACCACCTGGTTTCACATACCAACAAAAGAAAAAAATTCTTCTATGATTTAAGACATTACTTTTGGGATGACTCACATCTTTATAAACAAGGAGTAGATGGTATTATTAGGCGTTGTGTACCTGAGCATGAACAGGAACAAATCTTATGGAAATATCACTGGGTGAGGACACCACAAGATTGAACCCCAAACCAAGCACTTCTGCCATTTCAAGAATTACCAATCTAGTTGGCCAAACCAAACCAATAAATCGAAGAGACATGCAAGGATATGAAATCATGCATATAAGAAATCAGAGGAGATTCAAATAAGATTCATGGATAATCTAAACATAAACTCACATTTCATCGGATCTTGACAAACACCCCACAAAAGAGGATTACATCGGATAGATCTCCATGAAGATCATGAAGAACATGGTATTGAAGATCTAAGAGAGTGAAGAAGCCATCTAGCTACTAGCTATGGACATGTAGGTCTGTGGTGGACTACTCACGCATCATCGGAAGGGCAATGGAGTTGATGTAGATGCCCTTCGTGATCAAAAAACCCTCCGGCAGATTACCGGAAAAGGCTCCAAGATTGGATCTCTCGAGAACAGAGGCTTTCGGTGGCGGAAAAGTATTTTTTTGGCTCCTTCTAATGTTGGGGGAATATTTGGGTATTTATAGGCCAAGAATTATGGTTAGGAGACCTGCCAGGAGGCGACAAGCCTGCTAGGTGCGGTTAGGGGGCGCACCTAGCAGGCTTGTGGTGCCCTGGCTCCTCCCCTAAGGTGCACTCCAAGCTTGGATGACTTGTTTCCTTCCAGAAAAATTCCTTCCGTGGGTTTTATTCCATTTGGACTCCGTTTAGTATTCCATATCTACAAAACTTAAAAACAAGGAAAAAACAAAAACTGGCACTTGGCTTTAGATTAATAGGTTAGTCCCAAAAATAATATAAAGTGGCATATTAAAGCATATAAAACATTTAAAATAGATAATATAATAGCATGCCATCATCAAAAATTATAGAGATGTTGGAGACGTATCAGTGGGTAGAATATATTCCAACTAGTAGTGCTAATCATAACACTTCCATTGAAATGCTTAAAGAAGTTATTTTCCTGAGGTTTGGAGTCCCTAGATATCTAATGACTTATGGTGGTTCACAATTTATCCATGGTGCTTTCCATAAAATGCTTGCTAAATATGATGTTAACCATAGAATTGCATCACCCTATCATCCTCAATCTAGTGGTCAAGTTGAACTTAGGAATACTAGTGGTCAAGTTGAACTTAGGAATAGAGAAATAAAATTGATATTGCAAAAAACTGTCAATAGGTCCCGAAAGAGTTGGTCTAAGAAATTAGATGATGCACTTTGGGCCTAGAGAACATCTTGTAAAAATCCTAAGGGTATGTCTCCATACAACATGGTATATAGAAAAGCTTGTCATTTGCCTCTAGAGTTAGAACATAAAGCATTTTGGGCAATTAAAGAACTCAATTATGACTTCAAACTTGTGGGTGAAAAGAGGTTATTTGATATTACCTCATTAGATGAATGGAGAACCCAAGCTTATGAAAATGCCAAGTTATCTAAATAAAAAGTTAAAAGGTGTCATTAAAAAGAATCCGAAAGCGAGAATTCAAAGTTGGGGAATATATTCTTTTGTACAATTCTCGTATCAGATTTTTTGCAGGAAAACTTCTCTCCAAATGGGAAGGACCATATGTTATTGAAGAAGTTTATCTCTCTAGAGCTATCAAGATAAATAATGCCGAAGGTACTAACCCGAAGGTGGTCAATGTACAAATAATTAAACATTATATCTCAGGTAAGCCTGTTAATGTTGAAAGCAATGTCATCCAAATCATGACGCCGGAGGAACACATAAGAGAAACCTTCTGGAACACTCCAGAATCGTGAAAAAGAAGAGGTATGTGATAGGGTAAGTAAACAGACTCCGAAAAATCCGCAAAAATATTTTTTTGTCAGTTTTGGAATATTACAAAATTTTGGAAAATAAGAAATAAACGGGAAAGCAACTGAGGTGAGCACGATACACCAGGGCGCGCCTTCCCTCCCTCGCGTGCCCTCGTGGGTGGTACCCACCTCGGGAACCTTCCCAACCTCGTTTTCCTTTTGTTTGATTTATTTCCAAGAATAAAAATTCTCTATATATACCCCCCGATTGTTTTGGCCACTACATCACAAGATTTTCCTTTGTTCTTGTTTCGTGCTATTTTCCAGACAGGTCTGAAAATATGTCATCTCAAGATTCAGAGGGAGAGAGCTATGTATCCAATTATGTTGTTGATCCAAAGATAGTTGGGGACATTTACCCCTACTTGTGGTCCTCGAGGAAGAAGAAGACACCAACCTAGAGTAAATAGAAGTCACTAGCCCAGACGCTGGCTCAGATGAAGATGAAGCTCCGCTACCTCAACATGGATATATGCACGTGGAGTTCAAGAAGTCAAGCCTTCATGGTTGGAGTAAACCCCTTTTATCCCTTCTGGTTTTCTGCAAGAGAGCAAGGCAGTTCTATGCAAGAGGATATTGAAACTTGAACAAGAGAATGACAATTCAAGGGAAGAAAACTTCATCCTCAAGCGTAAATTGGAGAAGAATAATAATACTCCATCGCCACCTCCTTCGTCATCTTCACCACCAAAGGAGACTTCAGTACACGGGTATGGGCACTCCCCTTGGCTTGAGCCAAGCTTAGGGAAGATGCCTCGGTATCGTATCACCATCACTTTTTACCTTTTCCTTTTATTTCGATCCTTAGCTTTTTCGTGATTGAGTTGAATAAAAGTTTAGTATGATCTATTTTCGAGTGCTAGTTTCTTAACCTATCTATCTATGTAATTGAGTGAGAGTTATATAATAAAGTTTGTTTGAGCTTTCCCTCTTTACTTTCTTGTTGCAATCATAATAAAAGAAAATAAACGAAAAAGATCATATGCTAATCTTATGGTGAGTAATGAAATCACATGAGGAAAGTATAAGTAGTAAAATTTATTGGAGATTGGCAAACATAGCATTAGTCAATGATGCAACTCATGAAAGAATTAATTAGGGAAGAGAAGGTTCACATGCAAATACACTATCTTGGACATCTTTTATGATTGTGAGCCCCCATTAAATATTATATGCCAAAATTATTGACATTGGACAAGGAAGATAGCGTAATGATTTATGCTTGTTCATATTCACATAGAAGTTATATTGTCATAGATCCTTTAATATGTGGTGCTTGCTCAATATCTTTGCTAGCAAAAAATTCCGCACTATGTAGAGATACTACTTGTGCATCCAAAAACCCCAAACCCAAACTCATGTTTGAGAGTCCACCATACCTACCTATGGATTGAATAAGATCCTTCAAGTAAGTTGTCATCGGTGCACCAAGGCAATAAAAACTGATTCTAAAGTGTTGGATCAATTAGTGTAAGAGAAAATTGAGTGTTGCACGAACTTCTGATGGAAAAGTAATAAAATCGATAGATTGCATAATAAAGGTTGATATCACAAGGGGCAATATAACGTGATGTTCTTTTGCACTAAGGGGTTTGGCATACAAACTAAAAAGTGCATGATAACCTATGCTTCCCTCTACGAAGGGCCTATCTTTTACCTTTATGTATTTACTTTTATGCAAGAGTCAAAGTATTCTTCCCTATTCCTTTTTACTTTTATCCTTTTGCAAGCATCATGTGGTGAGGAAATATCTAGGCACATATATCCATTTGGATATGAGTGATCATGATCTATTATTGTTGACATCACCCTTGAGGTGAATACGTTGGGAGGAGAAACTATAAGCCCCTATCTTTCTATGTGTCCGGTTGAAACTTTTTGCTCGTGGATATGTTGTGAGTGTTAGAAATCATGGAAGACTAAATGATGGTTTGAGTATGTGGACTTGCCAAAAGGCTCCAACATGAGACCCTTCCTGAAAATATGATGAATTATAGTTGCAAAGTTGACTGAAAACATAGTTTGTTGGTTTCCAATAAGGTTTATGTTTATACTTCCACGATGTGATGAATTGTTACTTGCTCATAAGAAGTTATATGATGTTGTTATGAAATAAAAGTTATATGAAAGAGTTATATGTTAAAGTTTGTTGTTGCTATGATAATAAGCATGATGCTACTATGTCCGTATTTTTTTATCAACACCTCTCTCTCAAACAATGTGGACATGTTCTTCGATATCGGCTTTCGCTTGAGGACAAGCGAGGTCTAAGCGTGGGGGAGTTGATACGTCCATTTTGCATCATGTTTTCCTATTGTTATTTATAAATTTTTTTATGCATAATAATGCTTTGGGGAGTAATTCTAATGCCTTTTCTCTCATAATTTGCAAGGTTTGCACCAAGAGGGAGAATATCGGCAGCTGGAATTCGGGACCTAAAAAAGTATATCAGAGATATCTATTCTGCACATCCCCAATTGATCTGAAACTTGATGGAGATTTTTTATGGAATATATGAAAAATATTGGAGCAAAAAACTACCGCAGGGGGGGCACCTGGTGAGAAACATACACCAGGGCATGTCAGGCCCCCCTAGGCACGCCTCGGTGGGTGGTGCTCACCCAAGCCCACCTCCGGAGCCCATCTTCTGGTATATATTGAGGTTTGACCTAGAAAAAATTTAGGAGAGAACTTTTGGGATGGAACGCCGCCGTCTCGAGGCGGAACTTGGGAAGGAGTACTTTTGCCCTCCAGCGGAGCGATTCTGTCGGGGGAACTTCCCGGAGGGGCAAATCGAAGCCATCGTCATTGAACAACCCTCTCATCTTTGGGAGGACATTCTTCATCAACATTTTCAACAGCACCATCTCCTCTCAAACCCTAGTTCATCTCTTGTGTTCAATCTTTGTACCGGAACCTGAGATTGGTACCTGTGGGTGACTAGTAGTGTTGCTTACCTTGTGTAGTTGATTGCTATGTGGTTTATTTGGTGGAAGATTATATGTTGAGATCCATTATGCTATTCAATACACCTCTGATCTTGAGCATGAGTATTATTTGTGAGTAGTTACCTTTGTTCTTGAGGTCACGGGAGAAGTCATGTTGCAAGTAATCATGTGAATTTGATATGTGTTCGATATTTTGATGATATGTATGTTGTGATTCCCTTAGTGGTGTCATGTGAACGTCGAATACATGACAGTTCACCATTCTTGGGCCTAAGGGAATGCATTGTGGAGTAGTTATTAGATGATGGGTTGCTAGAGTGATAGAAGCTTAAACCCTAGTTTATGCGCTACTCCGTAAGGGGCTGAGTTGGATCCATATGTTTCATGCTATGGTTAGATGTTATCTTAATACTTTTCTCGTAGTTGCGGATGCTTGCGAGGGGGTTAATCATAAGTGGGAAAAATTCAAGGAAGAACAGCACCCAAGCACCAGTCCACCCACATACCAAATTATAAGAGTAGCGAACATGAATCAAACCAACATGATGAAAGTGACTAGATGAAATTCCCATGTACCCTCAAGAACACTTTGCTTATTATAAGAGATAGTTTTGGCATGTCCTTTGCCACAAAAGGATTGGTCTACCTTGCTGCACTTTATCTACCGTTACCGTTACTTGCTTGTTACCAATTATCTTGCTATCAAACTACATATTACCTACAATTTCAGTGCTTGCAGAAATTACCTTCCTGAAAATTGCTTCTCATTTCCTTCTTCTCCTTGTTGGGTTCGACACTCTTTCTTATCGAAAGGATTAAGATTGAACCCCTACACTTGTGGGTCATCACCACCATGCGCTTATACCCAACGCTGCCGAGCGCAAGATGAGGGATGAGAGAATGGAAAATAATCTTCCTTTGTCGCTACCTCCACTGCCCTAGGTCTGGTAACCTGCACGTGAGAGAGACAAGAGATGGTGAGTAATGGCAAGTAAAACCAGGGAGGAGCTTGAATACGGTGAGGACGTTGGCGGATGGCGTTGCCCGGGAATTAGGTCACAAAGGGAATTTTGCAGAAGGAGGTAGATGCGTATCTCACATGCACACGAACCAACAGCGAGCGAGATGATGCGGGGAGAGCACTCGTCGTCATGGCCGAATCTAGAGACACAAGAGGATGGGATCGGGAACGAGGGGTTGGAGTTTGCCCGTCTGGGGGAGATCGGCGTGGGTGTGAGACGTGTGTACGTGGGTCACGGGGGTTTCCCCTCTTCCTGGGTTCGTGATTTTTCACTTTTTCACCGTACGTGAGAGGGACGGGTAGGGGAGAGGTCCACGAAGTGAGAGGGAGGGGGCGAACGAATCGGGGTGGGAGATGCATCGATTGATAGGAGGTCGAACCATCACGACGACGTTTGATCCCCCTTTAATAGTAGAGATCTATGATAGTATGGGTACTACTCTCACTTACAGACGAGAAATGCATTCACTTAATAACAAAAATGCATAGTATTGCACATTAACACAAGTGTTAACACAAGTTTTGACAGTGGTCTATTTGATTCCACACAGAATTACGCATAAGTGCATCTCCATAGATGTACACCAAATCGCTTTAAAATGTCTCCAAACACTTTTAGCCCTTTAATGGGGTAATCAAATTTCCATGGCACATCAAACATTTGCAAACATGAAGAAGTCCGAGAAATCCTAGAAATGAATAGAACATTAAACACGTAGAAGTAGTTCGGGGGAGTCCGGACACAATAGAAATAGTCCATTTTAAACCCTGAACTCGTAGAGCTTCAGCGAATCATACCCTCAAGTCCAATTCCCTGTCGTTTGGACACTGAACTATGCAATCCTTTGGGTCTAAATCAAACCTTGGGGTTGTTTGTCAAACGGGGATTGCAAAAGATGACTAGGTTTTTTTTGTTTTTTGAGACAACGGGATGGGATTGGTTGCGCTGCGAGGCGCACGTGTAAAAGACTAGGACGGCCTAGTTCATTGTCCACTTTGAGCACTTTGCGAGGCCCGGGAGGCCCAACAACCTACTCTCAGACAACAAATGTAAAAAGAAACAAAATAGGCACAACTTATTAACTTGCGAGTAGCGAGATTCAAACTCTGAACGTGTACATCAATGGTTGCTACAATTAACTAGTAGGTTGACCACATATAATTTTGCACAATTAGGACAACACACCTACTTGACAATTCTTTTAGTTCATGAAAATGAAAAAAGCATAGAAATTTTAAAAATATCGTAGAAATGGAATAAAGTTCATGAATTTGGCAAAAAGTTCATGGATTTGAAAAAAAATCACAAACTTGAAAAAAGAACTTCATGAAATTTTGATAAAATATCACGATTTTAATTAGAAAATTCATCAATGTCGGAAAAAAATACATATTTGGAAAAGGTTCTTCATTTCTGAAAAACAATTCATTGTTTTTGAAAAACAGTTCAAAATATGATAAAATTTCATGGATTTAAAAAAACTCATCAATTTCAAAATGGTTCATAGAGTTGGAAAGAGTTCATCAATTTCAAAAATAACATTCACAAATTTACAAAAAAACACGGATTTTCAAATGGAAATTCCACGTATTTGGAAGAGAAAATCACGAATTTTAGAAAAAAAAATGAAAACTGAAGAGTTCGTGGATTAGAAAAAAGTTCATGGATTCAAAAAGGTCTACGAGTTTTGTAAAAGGGTGCAAGAAATTGTAGAGAAGTTTGAATCATCTTGCATGCATTTTTTTAGCAGTATAACAGAAAAGAAAATGGGTCAGCCCAACGGAGAGGATGGGTACGCGCCATGGATGGGTCACTATCACTCCCTGACCCAGCAATCAGACGAATCCCTGTTGACATTTGCCATGCCAGCATTTTTATGCCTTGTAATCCCCATTGACATTTGCCATCACTCCCTGACCCAGCAACGAGACGAATCCCCGTTGACCCAGCATGAGACGAATCCCTATTGACCCAGCAATGATGTCTCGCCCAAGATGCGCGCCTATCCATATTAAGGCACGAGGGCCTCGCAAGGGATAGGTGCGCATCTTGTCGTTAGCAAGTATAGTATCATTGCATCATACATTACAGAAGAGATGAGTATACAAGTTTGGCTTACACTCGCCACATACTAAATTACAATTCCACACGGAGTTCAAATCATCAAGATGAAGACAGGGTCCAACTATGGACGAAATCAAAGGATAAAACAGATGCAAATGACACTATCTCGCTATCCCAAAGATCACGACCATGCTCCTCTGCTCATCCGGGTACGTCACGTACATCCTGCCTCTTTCCTCGTCATATTCCCACTAGAGCTGGGTAAGACCATCATGCACGTACTCATCTGAACCTGTACCTGGAGTGTTGTAGTAAACTGTGAGCCACAAGGACTCAGCAATCATGCGCTCGGGTGCCGAGACTATTCAAGCTTAAAGGTTGGGATGTGATATGTGTTTAGTTTGCAGCAGCACTAAGCATTTATGGTGGCTAACTTACGTAACATGAACACAAATATGAGTGGCCTACGATGAGCGATCGAATCTAGTATGATCTCTATGAGATCCTGATCACTTACCTACGTCAATCATAACCCCACCGTGTTCTCTCTCGGATAATGTTCACGAGCAGAGACGATCACGGTTACTCACACAGTTGGTGTATTTTATTAGAGTTTACTTCAAGTTTACTATAATCGGGTGTTAAACAAATATCCAAGTTACCACATAACATCGGGCACAACTTTTCGAAAGTATTTAACGCTGTAGGGGTGCTCCAGCTAGTCCATCACAAATAACCACACTCTGCGGGAATAGCCTCGACCATGGATCTCGTGGTCATCATCGGTAATTCCAAAGGAATTCCAACACCTCGAGAAAACCCGAAGAAAGTCAGAGTCCACATGCAAGACACTCGATAAAGCTAAAACAAATCCAGCAAGACCACGCGACGTGTCGACGAACCTGATAAGAGCCGCGTATCTCGTTCTCAGGACACGACAGATAAGCTACACGTATGGAGGACTGATAGAAATCTCCCAAGTTGCCCTGGGTTGGCCCCGCACAGTGCTCTAGTTTGGACCAACACTCATGAGGAGCACTGGCCCGGGGGTTGATTAATTATCCACGGGGTTGCAAAGCCCTATGCAAATTTTATTAGTTATTAGCAAATGTAGTACCAATGTTGGGTCTTGCCAGACAAGTTTTAATCTCAACCGAATAAATAAGGAGGTCCCCATAACAACCCCGAGCGTGTTAGGAGCACTAAATATGGAAACATAACACCGGTAACAAGAAACTATGGCGGTAACAGCGGAACAAATCACCTAGCAAAAGGCCAAGTCTTCCACCAATACCAAGATATGTATGTGCATTAAATTAAATAACAGATAATATTGTGATATCCAAATCCACGTTATCACAAGGAACAACCTGCACCTGCAACTAAGAACGCTATAAGAGGGGCTGAGCAGCGATAACTTAGCCAATCAAAGGTTGCTAGGATGTGGAGGGTTAAAGGCTATCATGGCAATTAGGAGGCTGGTATCAAGTGGTAGGTAGCGCAATTGTAACGATAAGAGCGAGAAACTAGCAAGCGAAAATAGTATCGGGATCCGGGTACGATCATCTTGCATATTGGTTCTTCAGCGGAACAAGTAGCGGGATCCTCGTAGTGGTACTCTCCTGGGTCCTCGTACTCAGTATCAACACTCGCGTCTACCCAAGAGAAACAGCAACAATAAACATCCAACCAAGGTGCAATGCACAAACAAGATGATGCATGATTTATTTATGAATAATTTAACATGGCAATCAAAAACTAGTCATGTTTCACATGCAAAGTTTGTTTATTAATTAATCTGGAGAGAACCACCTGTAAAGTTATTTAAACATGCATGAACATGGAAAGTATTGATGCAGCATGCAAAATCGGTAGAAATTCATATAAGGAACGCAAGAAACGGAGTTACGGTTCTCACGATACGCTCACGACAAGGTACAAAGGCGAAAACACAAGACAACCAAGCCATGGGCTAATTCTTGGCATTCCAAGGTAGCCACTGGTTAGGCAAAGAAAAACCAACCACAATAGACTCAAATATCAATCAATTCCATGGACTATAGCTCCGACAAGTCACAAATCCATAAAACAAACAATCTGCCACAAACAGCAACATAGCAACTTACACAGCCCACAACTTGAGCTACAGGAATCCTACAGCCACAAACAAGATATTGACAGAAACTACATAACATATACATCATCTTACCCAACTACACAATCTGCATAGGAGTCACACATCAATAGGAATGAAGCTATCAAGTTGACATGATGAAACAGTTTTCTGGGACTTAGTGAAAATTACAGTTTTCTGGAATCTGAGTTAATAAAGTAGCATATTGACAGCACAAGTTAAATATGTTAGGGACCACCTCTTGGCATGAAAATTAACAGGATGGTAGTATACAACATCTACCTCAAATTACTAACACTGAGCATTAGCAGATACTCAACATATAGCTAGATGTCGCCCACTCTTCATGGCATAAAAATAACAGCAAATTCTCAGACTTAGAAAAATTAGGCATGTTGAAAACAGAAACATCAAGTAGGGTACTTAGCAGCTTGTTTCCCACTTATATGGATGATTCTCATGTTAAACAAAAATACCATGGCAATCATTAATGAATCCTACTAACAAGCATACTAACAAAGGGGTGTGTCAAGTGGGGAAACCCACTAGTCCCCTACACACACATACACATACACTCTACTCACACCACTACAAGCATAAACAACCATGCTCTATATATGCCCAAGGCATATGAGCACAAACACCACCAAGAACATACCACCCATGATGGGGGGATGTTCAACCACACACACACTCACAAGCCCATGTGTGTGGGTGTTCATCCACACACATATGTACCCACACATAGGCACAAGTGCATATATTTTCATACATATGCTTAGGGCTACACTCACACCCGCTACCACTCACATACACAAGCACATATGCATACTCATATGCACACACACATACATAGGGCACACACACCAGCCCTACACACACACTCAACACACATACACACATATGTGTGTATGCATGAAGCACACACACATATACACACACCACCTACACAAGCTCACATACCTACACATACACATCTACACCGACACATACATACACATGTAAACAGGAAAGAACAACAAACATGTAGGTACTTATCTACACCCCCACATACATACCACATGCACAAAATGCATATGCATACACCTACACCTACATCTATATGTGCAAAGCACACACACACACATATACACATGAGCATCATGTACATACACACACACTATACATACACATGACAGGCAAGCAAAAGAAAACCACATGATGTTTATAATCTACACACATACATATGTAGCAAGTAAGGAAACAAAAGAGAAAAAAACAAAGAAAAACAAAATCAAAAAAAAGGGGGAGGGGGAGGGGTCGAACCCACGACCTCGTGGTCGTTCCCCGAGCCGGTTGCCACTCGGCTGCACGCGCGGACGTTAACAGGGTAGGGGCTCGAGCCCTCTAATACACACACGCACATATGTTTTCTGACAAAACTAAACCACGCGACAGAGCAACAGCGACGACCAAATGGCAAACCACGGCGGATCCGACGAGAAGAAACAACTGCGGGGCCTACGGGACGCTACGGGGTTCCAATCCCCAGCTCGCCTTGCAACGAGGAGGACGGAGGCAAGCCCCAAGGCTCTGCCTTGCGGACGCGGTGACGGGCAGCTACGGTGACGGCGCACTAGCTACGGCAACAGGAAGCATCACGGTGGCTCACCAAGGGGAAGGCGACGACGAGCCGGTCGAAACGAAGACGACGGAGGGGTCGGGGACACGGCGATGACGAAGAGAAAGGAGTCGACGACGACCCGCTCCTTGCGGACGGCAGTGATGCCAATTAGCACCACGGGGAGGTGGTCCTCACCTCCTAGCGGTGGGAATGGAACGCGGGGAGAACCCCCAGCTCCACGCCATCACCACCGGGGACGAGACCCACCGGAGACGTGGCGACGGCGGCGACGACGACCGGCGACACTCTCTGAACCTCATTGCTCTCTCTGAAACCTTACCTGACAGGGGGAAATTAGAGAGGAGGGAGAGAGATGGAGGGGGAGATGGGAGCTGCAGCGGTGGCAAGGAAGAGAGGCAACCTAGCCGAGGGGGCACGCACGCCGAGAGGGGGCTATATACCCACGGGTTGACGGCGATGGCGATGGAAAAGGGGGACGGCGGAGCCTCTCTCTTGCATTGAAGCATGACGGAGGGGAACGGGAGCAGGTGACCATCTCCCTCGAGCGGGCTGGGCCGCGGGAGAGGCAAAGCCCACCTAGCTCTCTCTCTCAAAAACAAAACGGAGATGGGTTTTTTTCACTTTTCAAAACACAGCCACACAAAAGAAAAACCCCAGGAAAATATAAAGGATTTTTGGTGCAAACAAAAATACTTTTGTAAATAAAATAATGTGCACTATTTAATAAAAATATTAAGATGATTTTTGGACAAGTAATTTTAATACTTTTAAAAATAACAGCCCCTGTTATTTAAATCCACCAATTACATAAAAGCTCAAAACAATAGAAGGCCAACACTCACAAGCTCAGAACATATTAGGCTAGCACTTGAACATTTTTAAGCAATTTAATTGCAAGTTAAATCTGTTTATAAGGTTTTGTTGAAAAGCAAAAGAGAGGGGAGAGAAGTAGAGGTTGCACCCATGATCCTACCACATCACAACACATAACACAAGAACAAAACCAACCACACATACAAGGTCACATCAAAAACAAACATGGCATGATGAATGTTATGATGCATGATGCAAGAATGCAAGACAACACATGGATGACAAGTTGCAAAAACACTCATTAAGCTCGTGACACAAGGTTCATCCAAAGATTACATGCCATAAAAGGTAGGGGCAGCACTTGGGCTGTCACAACTCTCCCACACTACAAGAGGATCTCGACCCGAGATCTAGGAACGAAAGAAGTCCAGAAATTTGGAACGGAGAAGGTCCTCGCGTTCCCAAGTAGCTTCTTTGTCAGAATGATGAGACCACTTCAGCTTGAGGAATTTGATAGACTTGTTGCGAGTCTTAAGCTCAGTTTCATCAAGAATTGCAACCGGATGCTCATGATAAGAGAGGTCTTCTTGGAGATCGATGTCTTGGAGGTCAATGGTTCGCTCAGGAGTCTTGAAGCATCTCCAGAGCTGAGAAACATGGAAGACATCGTGCACGTTCATGAAATTTGGAGGAAGCTCTAGGTTATATGCAAGACCACCTCTCTTGCCAACAACTTTGAAAGGACCAACAAAACGAGGTGCTAGCTTCCCTTTAATTCCAAACCACTGAGTGCCCTTCATGGGAGAGACTCTGAGATAGACTAGATCATCCACTTGGAAGGAAACATCCCGATGTTTGCTATCGTAATAGCTCTTCTGTCGGGACTAAGATGCTTTGAGGTTCTCGCGAATGACATGGCACATCTCTTCTGCTTCAGTGATCATGTCATTACCCAATATCTAACGCTCACCGGTTTCAGACCAGTTAAGCGGGGTGCCACACTTTCTGCCATAGAGAATCTCGAAAGGGGCCTTACCTGAGCTAGCTTGAAAGCTATTGTTGTATGAGAATTCAGAATATGGAAGGCACTCTTCCCACTACATGCCGAATGAAATCACACAGGCTGTGAGCATATCTTCAAGGTATAATTGACTCTCTCAACTTGACCACTTGTCTGTGGATGGAACGCAGTGCTGAGACGGATCTTGGTACCCATAGCAGTCTGGAAGGACTCCCAAAACATGGAAGTAAAGAGGCTTCCACGGTTAGAAGAGATGAGATGAGGAATACCATGCAAAGACACTATCCTTGACGTATACAACTCTGCAAGTTGAGCTGCCGAGATAGATTCTTTGACTCGCACGAAATGAGCAACTTTTGACAGCTTGTCTATAACCACAAAGATGGCATCGTTGCCTCTCTTGGACTTCGGAAACCGAGCGACGAAATCCATCTCCACATGATCGAATTTCCACTCTGGGATAGGCAAAGGCTGAAGAAGACCTGCTGGACGTTGATGCTCCGCCTTCACACTACGACAAACATCACACTCATTCACGAACTGAGCAATTTCACGTTTCATGCGAGTCCAGCAGAAGGTTTGCTTGAGATCCTGATACATCTTGGAACTGCCTGGATGGATGGATAGAAGAGAATTATGTGCTTCGTCCATGATAACCTTTCTGAGATCACCATTTGGAACCACAAGACGGTCTTCAAAGAACAAGGTATCTTTGTCATCAACGCGAAAGCACTTATACTTCGGAATGCTCTTGGCCACACCTTTCTTCACTTTCTTCACCATAGCTTCAAGAAGCTGGGCTTGGCGAACCTGATCTTCCAGAGTCGGAGAGACTTGAAGATTGGCAAGAAATCCTTGCGGAATCATCTGAAGGTTGAGCTTGCGGAAGGCTTCACAAAGCTTGGACTAAAGAGGCTTCAAGATGAGACTATTGCAGTACGCCTTATGGCTGAGCGCGTATGCAATGACATTTGCTTTCCCAGGAGTATACTCAATGCTTGGATTGAAGTCCTCAAGCATTTCACCCCAATGAGACTGCCGAAGATTGATCTTGGGTTGAGTGAAAATGTACTTCAAGCTCTTGTGATCGGTGTACACCTCAACTAGTCTACCCAACAACAAATGCCTCCAAGTCATTAGAGCATGCACAACTGCCTCCAACTCAAGATCATGAGTGGGGTAGTTCTTCTCGGCAGGCTTCAACTGATGTGAGGTATAAGCAACAATCTTCTTGTCTTGCATGAGAACACCACCAAGTCCTTGGAGAGAAGCATCACGGAAAACTTGGAAAGGCTTAGACTGCTCAGGAGGAACAAGAACTAGAGCTGAAGTCAGTCTCTGCTTGAGCGTATTGAACGCTACATCACACTCAGGAGACCAAACATACTTGACACTCTTCTCTAGGAGAATGGACAGAGGCTTAGCAATTTGAGAGAAGTTCTCCATGAATCTTCTGCAATAGCTAGCAAGCCCGAGGAAACTCCGAAGCTGCTTCACATTCTGAGGAGCTTCCCACTTCAATATTGCCTCAACTTTCTCAGCGTGCACTTTAATTCCCTCGGAAGAGATGACATGCCCAAGGTACACCGCTTCATTGAGCCAAAACTCACACTTGGAAAACTTGGCATAGAAACGATGTTCCCTTAACTTGTCAAGCACAAGGCGAAGATGCTCTGCATGCTCTTCTTCTGGCTCTGAGAACACAAGGATATCATCCAGATAGACCAAGACGAATTCATTCTTGAAAGGATCAAAAATGAAATTCATCATTCTTGAGAAGGTTGGAGGAGCATTAGCAAGACCAAACGACATGACGGTGTACTCATACGAGCCAAAACTCGTCCTCAGAGCGGTCTTGGGAATGTCTTCTTCGCGAATGCGAATCTGCTGATAACCCATGCGAAGATCTAGCTTCGAGAAAACCTTGGCACCTTTCAATTGTTCAAACAACTCATTGATGTTGGGAAGTGGGTATTTGTTTCTGATTGTCTTCTTGTTTAATAGCCGGTAGTCAACACAAAGACGATCCGTGCCAACTTTCTTCTTGACAAACAAAACTCCACAACCCCAAGGAGAAGAACTTGGTCTGATCAGACCCAGACGTTCTTGCTCATCTAGCTGCTTCTTCAACTCTTTCAGCTCTTCGGGGCCAAGTTTATACGAGCTTTTACAGAACGATTCAGTTTCGGGCTCGAGATCAATCACGAACTCGACTGGCCGGTACGGAGGCATTCGTGGCAATTCTTCTGGAAAGACATCCTCATACTCACAAACCACCGGAATTTGAGAAATTGCCGAGATGTCACCCTTCTCATTAAGAGCAAAGAGACGTATTGTGTCATCGCGAGACGCAAATATAATCACATCTTCTGAAGGATGAGTCAGCTTGACTTCTTTTGCTTGACAATCAACATAAGCCTTATTCATAGCCAGGAAGTCCGTGCCCAAAATGAGATCAATATCGGAATTACTGAGAACAATAGGAGAAGCCAGAAAAGAATAATTGCCCATCTTGATAGAAACATCCGGAACCACCACATTCGAACTCATCAATTTGCCTAGGGACTCAACCCGAAAAGGACTAGGGAGGACTACCGAATTCAAATCATGCTTCCAAGCAAAAGGTCTAGAAATGAATGAATGGGATGCACCAGTATCAAATAACACTTTTGCAGGAAAATCATTAACTAAGAGATTACCCATGATCACTTGAGAAGAATCCTCTGCCTCTGCTACATTCACCATATTCACCCGGACTGACTTGGGATTA
The DNA here is from genome assembly GCA_022496015.1 of Hordeum marinum. Lineage (NCBI taxonomy): Eukaryota > Viridiplantae > Streptophyta > Magnoliopsida > Poales > Poaceae > Hordeum > Hordeum marinum. The sequence goes on along the minus strand of CM039678.1, from coordinate 295,263,577 downwards.
TGCTTCACCATAGCATTGCTTGGAGGCTTGACAGGAGGAGGAGGCGGAAGACGCCGCTGGATGCACTTGTTTGCATAGTGACCCTTGTAGCCACACTTGTGACAAGTCACCTCAGAAAGCGGACGAACATTGCCTGGAGGAGGAACAAGAACTGCCTTGGACGCCTGGGGTCTCTCCTGGAATCCTGGGTTGGGTGGGTGGGAATAACCACGACCACCGAACTGCTTCTGCTGCTGAGGAGGACGAAACGGAGGAGGATTTGGCACCCAATACTTCTGCTGCTTGGGAACCATCTGAGAGCTGGAAGAAGACGAATAAGAATCCCTTGAATGCTTCCTTGAGTTCTCCAACTTGAGTTGCGTTGCCTCGACCTTCAACGCCATGTTGTAGAACTGATCAAACTCACGAGGCTCTTGAAGAACTAGGCCTAGCAGAAGCTCATCCTTGAGACCACCTCTGAACTGGTAGATCATAGCCTTGTCATCTGGAACATCTTGCTTGGCATAACGGGCTAGATTCTGGAACTCGACGTTGTACTAATAGACAGACTTGCTTCCTTGCTTCAGGTGCCTGAACTTCTCACGCATCTCCTTGACAAAGCTTGTCAGAATGTAATGAGCCCTGAAGTCACGACGGAAATCGTCCCAAGTAACAACACGATCGCCCCTGGAATCCTTGGACTGCTGCCACCAATCAGCTGATTGACCCTTGAGCTGGAACGATGCAAATCTGACAAAGTCCTCTGGCCTGACATTGCTGCACTCAAAATGCTTACTCATATCATGAAGCCAATCATCAGCATCAAAAGGCTGCTCACAACAGGTGAAAGACTTGGGCTGGTTGGCAAGGAACTGATTAAGTGTCGCAAACTGAGGTTGATTCTGAAAATTCCCTTGAAAACCTTGTTGACCCTGCTCCCTTTCTTGCAACAGCCTGAGAAACATCTGAGTGTTCACATTGGTTGCAGCCATCAAAGCTTGCCAAGCTTCTAGAGGAGGAGGTGAAGGTGGCGGCGGCGGGGGTGGTGGTGGAACATCAGTCTGCGCCTCACCATGACCCGGATTGTTGCGAGTTGGTGGAGCCATCCTAAAGATGGACAAAACGCATCAGCACCTCATGATAAGATGAATTCAAAGCTGAATCAAATGCTTGAAAGAAATTGAACAATTAACAACACATCCTTCCTACTGAAAAATTAGTAAGAAGGCTTCTTCGGTTCATAATAACATCATCAGATAAAAGAAGCCACTTGCAATAACACAAAGTATTGAGCTAAGCGCTCGGAACAAATGTACATGCCCACATACATCTGAAGAAGATGATCCTAGATGACTACAAGATTTCCCACCTAAGAACTTCCGAAAACTTTCTGGTTATGCAATCCGGTGTGGGGGATACAAGGAGGAAATATCTCACACAACTAGAAATCCTACACCCCAACTGTATCCATCCTTCAACAAATAACCAGAGGCTTTCGCAAATTCATCTAACTCGAATCCTCGAACTCACAACGATACTAAACCATGGTGGTACCCCGGACGCCTCCCCAATACTAGGTGACTCCGACCTTATCTCACCACGACAAGTATTGAAATAATTCCGAACACTCTCCGTCCTGAGATATCAAGGAATCTGAATGATAACGATGTACCAACATTCCCTGGAGCTCGACTCCCCAGAAGAAATCAAGTCAGATAGGAGGCACCAAGATAGAACCCTGTCACATCGGTGTCATATAGACTCCAAAATACCCGTGTGATCCTAAAAAAATTTGGAGCGAGAAGAGGAGTAGAATAAAAATTCCTAAGTTGAATACCTCACTAGAGCATAGAAGACGAGTAAAAAGAATCCTACTCTCCGGTATAACTAGCCAAAAAATAGTTTTTACTAGACTCGACTCGACCAAGTTCGATCAAGCAAAGGCTCCTATGGTCGTATGGCTCTGAATACCAACTTGTCATGCCCAAGATGCGCGCCTATCCATATTTAGGCATGAGGGCCTCGCAAGAGATAGATGCGCATCTTGTCGTTAGCAAGTATAGTATCATTGCATCATACATTACAGAAGAGATGAGTATACAAGTTTGGCTTACACTCGCCACATACTAAATTACAATTCCACACAGAGTTCAAATCATCAATATGTAGACAGGGTCCGACTACGGACGAAATCAAACAATAAAACAGATGCAAATGACACTATCCCGCTATCCCAAAGATCATGACCATGGTCCTCTACTCATCCGGGTACGTCACGTACATCCTGCCACTTTCCACATCATATTCCCACTAGAGCTGGGTAAGATCATCCTGCACGTACTCATGGTAACATGTACCTAGAGTGTTGTAGTAAACTGTGAGCCACAAGGACTCAACAATCATGCGCCTGGGTGCCGAGACTATTCAAGCTTAAAGGTTGGGATGTGATATGTGTTTAGTTTGCAGCAGCACTAAGCATTTATGGTGTCTAACTTACGTAACATGAACACAAATATGAGTGGCCTACGATGAGCGATCGAATCTAGTATGATCTATATGAGATCCTGATCACTTACCTACGTCAATCATAACCCCACCATGTTCTCTCTCGGATCATGTTCACGATCAGAGACGATCACGGTTACTCACATAGTTGGTGTATTTTATTAGAGTTACTTCAAGTTTACTATAACCGGGTGTTAAACAAATATCCAAGTTGCCACATAACCACGGGCACGGCTTTCTGAAAGTTTTTAACCCTGCAGGGGTGCTACAACTAGTCCATCAGAAATAAACACACTCCGCGGGAATAGCCTCGACCACGGATCTCGTGGTCATCATCGGTAATTCCAAAGGAATTCCAACTCCTCAAGAAAACACAAAGAAAGTCAGAGTCCACAAGCAAGAGACTCGATAAAGGTAAAACAAATCCAGCAAGACCACCCGACGTGTCGACGAACCTGATAAGAGCCGTGTATCTCGTTCTCAGGACACAACAGATAAGGTACGCGTACGGAGACCTGATAGAAATATCCAAGGTTGCCCTGGGTTGGCCCCACACAGTGCTCTAGTTTGGACCAACACTCATGAGGAGCACTGGCCCGGGGGTTGATTAATTATCCACGGGGTTGCAAAGCCCTATGCAAATTTTATTAGTTATTAGCAAATATAGTATCGATGTTGGGTCTTTCCAGACAAGTTTTAATCTCAACCAAATAAACAAGGAGGTCCACATAACAACCCCGAGCGTGCTAGGAGTGCTAAATATGGAAACATAACACCGGTAACAAGAAACTATGGCGGTAACAGCGAAACAAATCACCTAGCAAAAGGCCAAGCCTTCCACCAGTACCAAGATATATATGTGCATTAAATTAAATAACATATAATATTATGATATCCAAATCCATGTTATCACATGGAACAACCTGCACCTGCAACTAAGAACGCTATAAGAGGGGTTGAGCAGCGGTAACTTAGCCAATCAAAGGTTGCTAGGATGTGGAGGGTTAAAGGCTATCTGGCAATTATTAGGGTGATATTAAGTGGTAGATAGCGCAATTTTAACTATAAGAGCGAGAAATTAGCAAGCGAAAATAGTATCGGGATCCGGGTACGATCATCTTGCCTGTTGGTTCTTCAGCGGAACAAGTAGCGAGATCCTCGTAGTGGTACTCTCCTGGGTCCTCGTACTCAGTATCAACACTCATGTCTACATAAGAGAAACAACAGCAATAAACATCCAACCAAGGTGCAATGCACAAACAAGATGATGCATGATTCATTTATGAAGAATTTAACATCGCAATCCAAAACTAGTCATGTATCACATGCAAAGTTTGTTTATTAATGAATCTGGACAGAACCTCATGTTAAGTTATTTAAACATGCATGAACATGTAAAATATGGATTTAGCATGCAAAATTGATAGAAATGCATATAAAGAACGCAAGAAACGGAGTTACGGTTCTCACGATACGCTCACGACAAGGTACGAACGCGAAAACAGAAGACAACCAAGCCATGGGCTAATTCTTGGCATTCCAAGGTAGCCACTAGTTAGGCAAAGAAAAACCAACCACAATAGACTCAAATATCAATCAATTCCATGGAGTATAGCTCCCACAAGTCACAAATCCATAAAACAAACAATCTGCCACAAACAGCAACATAGCAATTACACAGCCCACAACTTGAGCTACAAGAATCCTACAGCCACAAACAAGATATTGACAGAAACTGCATAAGATATACATCAACTTACCCAACTACACAATCTGCATAGGAGGCACACACCAATAAGCATGAAGCTATCAAGTTGACATGATGAAATAGTTTTCTCGGACTTAGTGAAAATTACAGTTTTCTGGAATCTGAGTTAATAAAGTAGCATATTGACAGAAGAAGTTAAATATGTTAGAGAGCACCTCTTGGCATGAAAATTAACAGGATGGTAATAGACAACATCTACTCCAAATTACTAACACTAAGCATGAGCAAATACTCAACATATAGCTAGATGTCACCCACTCTTCATGGCATAAAAATAACAGCAGATTCTCAGACTTAGAAATATTAGGCATGTTGAAAACAGAAACATCAAATAGGCTACTTAGCAGCTTGTTTCCCACTTATATGGGTGATTCTCATGTTAAACAAAAATACCATGGAAATCATTAATGAATCCTACTAACAAGCATACTAACAAAGGGGTGTGTCAAGTGGGGAAACCCACTAGTCCCCTACACACACACATACACTCTACTCACACCACTACAAGCATACACACACATGCTCTATATATGCCCAAGGCATATGAGCACAAACACCACCAAGAACATACCACCCATGATGGGGGATGTTCAACCACACACACACACTCACAAGCCGATGTGTGTGGGTGTTCATCCACACACATATGCACCCACACATATGCACAAGTACATATATGTTCATTCATATGCTTAGGGCTACACTCACACCCACTACCACTCACATACACATGCACATATGCATACTCACATGCACACACACATACATAGGGCACACACACCAGCCCTACACACACACTCAACACACATACACTCACATATGTGTGTATGCATGAAGCACACACACATATACACACACCACCTACACAAGCTCACATACCTACACATACACATCTACACCTACACATACATACACATGTAAACAGAAAAGAACAACAAACATGTAGGTACTTATCTACACACCCACATACATACCACATGCACAAAATGCATATGCATACACCTACATCTATATGTGCAAAGCACACACACATATACACATGAGCATCATGTAGATACACACACACTATACATACACATGACAAGCAAGCAAAAGAAAACCACATGCTGTTTATATTCTACACACACATACATATGTAGCAAGGAAGGAAACAAAAGAGAAAAAACAAAGAAAAACAAAATCAAACAAAAGGGGGAGGGTTCGGGGTCGAACCCACGACCTCCTGGTCGTTCCCCGAGCCGGTTGCCACTCGGCTGCATGCGCGGACGTTAACAGGGTAGGGGCTCGAGCCCTCTAATACACACACGCACATATGTTTTCTGACGAAACTGAACCACGCGATAGAGCAACGGCGGCAGAGCAACGGCAACGACCAAACGGCGAACCACGGCGGATCCGGCGAGAAGAAACAACTGCGGGGCCTACGGGATGCTACGGGGTTCCAATCCCCTGCTCGCCTTGCGACCAGGAGGACGGAGGCAAGCCCCAAGGCTCTGCCTTGCGGATGCGGCGACGGGCAGCTACGGCGACGGCGCACTAGCTATGGCGACACGAAGCATCACCGCGGCTCACCAAGGGGAAGGCGATGACAAGCCGGTCAAAACGAAGATGACGGAGGCGTCGGGGACGCGGCGACGATGAAGAGGAAGGAGTCAGCGATGACCCGCTCCTTGCGGACGGAGGCAACGCCAATTGGCACCACGGGGAGGTGCTCCTCACCTCCTAGTGGTGCGAATGGAACGCGAGGAGAACCCCCGAGCTCCACGCATCACCACCGGGGACGAGACCCACCGGAGACGCGGCGACGGCAGCAGCGACGACCGGCGACACTCTCTAAACCTCACTGCTCTCTCTGAAACCTTACCTGATAGGGGGAAAGAAGAGAGGAGGGACAGAGATGGAGGGGGAGATGGGTGCTTCAGCGGCGGCGGGGAAGAGAGGAAACCTAGCCAAGGGGGCATGCACACTGAGGGGGCTATATACCCACGGGCTGACGGCGACGGCGACGGAAAAGGTGGACAGCGGAGCCTCTCTCTCGCACTGAAGCATGACGGAGGGGAACGAGAGTAGGTGATCGTCTCCCTCGAGCGGGCTGGGTCGCGAGAGAGGCAAAGCCCACCTAGCTCTCTCTCAGAAACAAAACAGAGAAGGGTTTTTTTCACTTTTCAAAACACAACCACACAAAAGAAAACCCCTAGGAAAATATAAGGACTTTTGGTGCAAACAAAAATACTTTTGAAAAGAAAATAATATGCACTATTTAATAAAAACATTAAGATGATTTTTAGGACAAGTAATTTTAATACTTTTAAAAATAACAGCACCTGTTATTTAAATCTCCCTATTACATAAAAGCTCAAAACAATAAAAGGCCAGCACTCACAAGCTCAAAACATATTAGGCTAGCATTTGAATTTTAAAGCAATTTAATTGCAAGTTAAATATGTTTATAAAATAACATGGGAATAAGGCATTAGTTGGGGTTTTGTGGAAAAGCAAAAGAGAGGGGAGAGAAGTAGAGGTTGCACCCATGATCCTACCACTTCACAACACATAACAAAAGAACAAAACCAAACACACATACAAGGTCACATGAAAAACAAACATGGCATGATGAATGCTATGATGCATGATGCAAGAATGCAAGACAACACATGGATGACAAGTTGCAAAAACACTCATTAAGCTCATGACACAAGGTTCATCCAAAGATTACTTGCCATAAAAGGTAGGGGCAGCACTTGGGCTGTCACAACTCTCCCACACTACAAGAGGATCTCGACCCAAGATCTAGGAACGAAAGAAGTCCAGAAATTCGGAACGGAGAAGGTCCTCGCGTTCCCAAGTAGCTTCTTTGTCAGAATGATGAGACCACTTCACCTTGAGGAATTTGATAGACTTGTTGCGAGTCTTACGCTCAGTTTCTTCAAGAATTGCAACTCGATGCTCACGATAAGAGAGGTCTTCTTGGAGATCGATGTCTTGGAGGTCAATGGTTCGCTCAGGAGTCTTGAAGCATCTCCAGAGCTGAGAAAAATGGAAGACATCGTGCATGTTCACGAAATTTGGAGGAAGCTCTAGTTGATATGCAAGACCACCTCTCTTGCCAACAACTTTTAAAGGACCAACAAAACGAGGTGCTAGCTTCCCTTTAATTCCAAACCGCTGAGTGCCCTTCATGGGAGAGACTCTGAGATAGACTAGATCATCCACTTGGAAGGAAACATCCCGATGTTTGCTATCGTAATAGCTCTTCTGTCGGGACTGAGCTGCTTTGAGGTTCTATCGAATGACATGGCACATCTCTTCTGCTTCAGTGATCATGTCATTACCCAATATCTAACGCTCACCGGTTTCAGACCAGTTAAGCGGGGTGCCTCACTTTCTGCCGTAGAGAATCTCGAAAGGGGCCTTGCCTGAGCTAGCTTGAAATCTATTGTTGTATGAGAATTCAGCATATGGAAGGCACTCTTCCCACTTCATGCCGAACGAAATCACACAGGCTCTGAGCATATCTTCAAGGTCTAATTGACTCTCTCAACTTGACCACTTGTCTGCGGATGGAACGCAGTGCTGAAACAGACCTTGGTACCCATAGAAGTCTGGAAGGACTCCCAAAACATGGAAGTAAAGAGGCTTCCACGGTCAGAAGAGATGAGCTGAGGAATACCATGCAAAGACACTATCCTTGACGTATACAACTCTACAAGCTGAGCTGCCGAGATAGATTCTTTGACTGGCATGAAATGAGCAACTTTTGACAGCTTGTCTATAACCACAAAGATGGCATCGTTGCCTCTCTTGGACTTCGGAAACGCAGCGACGAAATCCATCTCCACATGATCGAATTTCCACTCTGGGATAGGCAAAGGCTGAAGAAGACCTGCTGGACGTTGATGCTCCGCCTTCACTCTGCGACAAACATCACACTCGTTCACGAACTGAGCAATTTCATGTTTCATGCGAGTCCAGCAGAAGGTTTGCTTGAGATCCTGATACATCTTGAACTTGGAACTGCCTGGATGGATGGATAGAAGAGAATTATGTGCTTCGTCCATGAAAACCTTTCTGAGATCACCTTTTGGAACCACAAGACGGTCCTCAAAGAACAAGGTATCTTTGTCATCAACGCGAAAGCACTTATACTTCGGAATGCTCTTGGCCACACCTTTCTTCACTTTCTTCACCATAGCGTCAAGAAGCTGCGCTTGGCGAACCTGATCTTCCAGAGTCGGAGAGACTTGAAGATTGGCAAGAAATCCTTGCGGAATCATCTAAAGGTTGAGCTTGCGGAAGGCTTCACAAAGCTCGGGCTAAAGAGGCTTCAAGATGAGACTATTGAATTACGCCTTACGGCTGAGCGCATCTGCAATGACATTTTCTTTCCCAGGAGTATACTCAATGCTTGGATTGAAGTCCTCAAGCATTTCCACCCAACGAGACTACCGAAGATTGAGATTGGGTTGAGTGAAAATGTACTTCAAGCTCTTGTGATCGTTCTATACCTCAACTGGTCTACCCAACAACAAATGCCTCCAAGTCATTAGAGCATGCACAACTACCGCCAACTCAAGATCATGAGTGGGGTAGTTCTTCTCGATAGGCTTCAACTGACGCGAGGTATAAGCAACAGTCTTTTTGTCTTGCATGAGAACACCACCAAGGCCTTGGAGAGAAGCATCACAGAAAACTTGGAAAGGCTTAGACTGCTCAGGAGGAACAAGAACTGGAGCTGAAGTCAGTCTCTTCTTGAGCGTACTGAACGCTACATCACACTCAGGAGACCAAACATACTTGACACTCTTCTCTAGGAGATTGGGCAGAGGCTTAGCAATTTGAGAGAAGTTCTCCACGAATCTTCTCCAATAGCTAGCAAGCCCGAGGAAACTCCGAAGCTACTTCACATTCTGAGGAGGTTCCCACTTCAATATTACCTCAACTTTCTCAGGGTGCACTTTAATTCCCTCGGCAGAGATGACATGCCCAAGGTACACTACTTCATTGAGCCAAAACTCACACTTGGAAAACTCGGCATAGAACCAATGTTCCCTTAACTTGTCAAGCACAAGCCGGAGATGCTCTGGATGCTCTTCTTCTGTCTCCAAGAACACAAGGATATCATCCAGATAGACCAAGATGAATTCATTCTTTAAAGGAGAGAAAATGAAATTCATCATTCTTGAGAAGGTTGGAGGAGCATTAGCAAGACCAAACGACATGACGGTGTACTCATACGAGCCAAAACTTGTCCTGAAAGCGGTCTTGGGAATGTCTTCTTCGCGAATGTGAATCTGATGATAACCCATGCGAAGATCCAGCTTCGAGAAAACTTTGGCACCTTTCAGTTCTTCAAACAACTCATTGATGTTGGGAAGTGGGTATTTGTTTCTGATTGTCTTCTTGTTCAATGGCCGGTAGTCAACACAAAGACGATTTGTGCCATTTTTCTTCTTGACAAACAAAATTCCACAACCCCAAGGAGAAGAACTTGGTCTAATCAGACCCAGACGTTCTTGCTCATCTAGCTGCTTCTTCAACTCTTTCAGCTCTTCGGGCCAAGCTTATACGGGCGCTTATAGACCGGTTCAGTTCCGGGCTCAAGATCAATCACGAAATCGACTGGCCGGTGCGGAGGCATTCCTGGGAATTCTTCTAGAAAGACATCTTCATACTCACAAACCACCGGAATTTGAGAAATCGCCGAGATTTCACCCTACTCATTAAGAGCAAAGAGACGTATTGTGTCATTGCGACCCACGAATATAATCACATCTTCTGAAGGATGAGTCATCTTGACTTCTTTTGCTTGACAACCAACATAAGCCTTATTCATAGCCAGGAAGTCCATGCCCAAAATGAGATCAATATCGGAATTACCTCGAACAATAGGAGAAGCCAGAAAAGAATAATTGCCCATCTTGATAGAAACATCCGGAACCACCACATTTGAACTCATCAATTTGCCTGGGGACACAACCCCAAAAGGACTAGGGAGGACTACCGAATTCAAATCATGCTTCCAAGCAAAAGGTCTAGAAATGAATGAATGCGATGCACTAGTATCAAATAACACTTTTGCAGGAAAATCATTAACTAAGAGATTACCCATGATCACGTGATAAGAATCCTCTGCCTCTGCTGCATACACCATATTCACCCGGCCTGACTTGGGATTATGCTTCACCATAGCATTGCCTGGAGGCTTAACAGGAGGAGGAGGCGAAAGACGCCGCTGGTTGCACTTGTTTGCATAGTGACCCTTCTGGCCACACTTGTGACAAGTCACCTCAGAAAGCGGACGAACATTGCCTGGAGGAGGAACAAGAACTCCCTTGAACGCTTCCTTGAGTTCTCCAACTTGAGCTACATTGCCTCGACCTTCAAAGCCATGTTGTAGAACTGATCAAACTCACGAGGCACTTGAAGAACTAGGCCTGGCAGAATCTCATCCTTGAGACCACCTCTGAACTGATGGATCATAGCCTTGTCATCTGGAACATCTTGCTTGGCATAACGGGCTAGATTCTGGAACTCGACGTTGTAATGATAGACAGACTTGCTTCCCTGCTTCAGGTGCCTGAACTTCTCACGCATCTCCTTGACAAAGCTTGTCAGAATGTAATGAGCCCTGAAGTCACGACGGAAATCGTCCCAAGTAACAACACGATCGCCCCTGGAATCCTTGGACTGCTGCCACCAATCAGCTGATTGACCCTTGAGCTGGAACGATGCAAATCTGACAAAGTCCTCTGGCCTGACATTGCTGCACTCAAAATGCTTACTCATATCATGAAGCCAATCATCAGCATCAAAAGGCTGCTCACAACAGGTGAAAGACTTGGGCTGGTTGGCAAGGAACTGATTAAGTGTCGCAAACTGAGGTTGATTCTGAAAATTCCCTTGAAAACCTTGTTGACCCTGCTCCCTTTCTTGCAACAGCCTGAGAAACATCTGAGTGTTCACATTGGTTGCAGCCATCAAAGCTTGCCAAGCTTCTGGAGGAGGAGGTGAAGGTGGCGGCGACGGGGGTGGTGGTGGAACATCAGTCTGCTCCTCACCATGACCCGGATTGTTGCGAGTTGGTGGAGCCATCCTGAAAATGGACAAACCGCATCAGGACCTCATGATAAGATGAATTTAAAGCTGAATCAAATGCTTGAAAGAAATTGAACAATTAACAACACAGCCTTCCTACTGAAAAATTAGTAAGAATGCTTCTTCGGTTCATGATAACATCATCAGATAAAAGAAGCCACTTGCAATAACACAAAGTATTGAGCTAAGTGCTCGGAACAAATGTAAATGGCCACATACATCTGAAGAAGATGATCCTAGATGACTACAAGATTTCCCACCTAAGAACTTTTGAAAACTTTCTGGTTATGCAATCCGGTGTGGGGGATACAAGGAGCAAATATCTCACTCAACTAGCAATCCTACACCCCAAGTGTATCCATCCTTCAACACATAACCAGAGGCTTTCGCAAATTCATCTAACTCGAATCCTCGAACTCACAACGATACTAAACCATGGTGATACTGTTGGAAATATGCCTAGATGCAACAATAAATTAGTTATTATCATATTTCCTTGTTCATGATAATCATTTATTATCCATGCTATAATTGTATTGATCGGAGACTTAGATGCATGTGTGGATACATAGACAAAACCATGTCCCTAGTATGCCTCTAATAGACTAGCTCGTTGATCAAAGATGGTTAAGGTTTCCTAGCCATTGACATGAGATGTCATTTGATAACGGGATCACATCATTAGGAGAATGATGGGATGGACAAGACCCAAACTACAAACGTAGCATATGATCATGTCAGTTTAATGCTACTGTTTTCTGCATGTCAAGTATCTGTTCCTATGACCATGAGATAATGCAAATCATTGACACCTAAGGAGTGCCTTGTGTGTATCAAACGTCGCAACGTAACTGGGTGACTATAAAGGTACTCTACAGGTATCTCCGAGGGTGTCTGTTGGGTTGGCATGGATCAAGACTGGGATTTGTTACTCCGTGTGACGGAGAGGTATCTCAGGGCCCACTTGGTAATAGAACATCACAACAAGCCTTGCAATCAATTTGATTAAGTGTTAGTCACGCGATCTTGTATTACGGAATGAGTAAAGAGACTTGCCCGTAACGAGGTTGAACTAGGTATGGACATACCGACGATCGAATCTCAGGCAAGTAACATACCGAAGAACAAAGGGAACATCATACGGGATTAACTGAATCCTTGACATAGAGGTTCGACCGATAAAGATCTTCGTAGAGTATGTAGGAACCAATATGGGCATCCAGGTCCCTCTATTGGTTATTGACCGTAGAGGTGTCTCGGTCATGTCTACATAGTTCTCGAACCCGCAGGGTCTGCACACTTAAGGTTCGGAGACGTTTCGGTAGTATAGAGTTATGTATGGTGGTGACCGAAGGTTGTTCGGAGTCCCGGATGAGATCCCGGACATCACGACGAGCTCCGGAATGGTCCGGAGGTAAATATTGATATATAGGAAGTCCCATTTTGGTCGCCAGAAAAGTTTCGGGCTAATCGGTAATGTACCGGGAGTGCCGGTAGTGTACCGGGAGACCACCGGGAGGGGTATTTCGACCCAAGAGGCTTCATGGGCTGTGGGAGAGTAAATACCAGCCTTTTGTGGGCTGGTGGAAGTCCCACACAAGGCCCATGCGGCTGGGAGAAAAATCCCAAAGGGAAAAAGGTGGGAAAAGGCCAAAAAAGGAGGAATCCTAGTCCTACTAGGATTGGAGGAGGAGTCCTCCTCTCCTCCCCACTTTGGCCGACCCAAGGGCTGGCTTTTTGGCAGCCAAGCCTCCTCCTCCTCTCCTCCTATATATACTAGAGGATTTTAGGGTTTTGGCACAGAATTTTCAGCCATGTGCTACCCGTTCCTCTAGTGCATAGTTTCTCCTCTAGATCGGTTTTCTGCAGTGCTTAGGCGAAGGCCTGTCGGAATAGCTCCACCACCATCGCCGCAGCGCCATCACACTGCCGAAGAACTCTTCTACCTCTCCGCTCCCTCTTGCTGGATCATGAAGGCAGAGATCATCATCAAGCTGTACGTGTGCTGAACGCGGAGGTGACGTCCGTTCGGCGCTAGATCGGAAGGACCGTGATCAAGATTGCGAGACGGATCGTGACGAGATCGCGGGACGGATCGTGATGAGATCACAAGACGGATCGTGATGAGTTCGCGGGACAGATTGTGATGAGATCGCGAGACGGATCGTGATGAGTTCGCGGGACGGATCGTGATTGGATCGCGGGACGGATCGTGATGAGATCGCGGGACGCTCGGCGATTTGGATCGCGAAGACGTTCGACTACACCAACCGCGTTTCTTTACGCTTCCCGCTTAGCGATCTACAAGTGTAGCGACCCGACCTGAACGGTCGAATCTCCGGTGTTTCCGTACCATCCCAAGATCATGCTGGTACACACACGGTACATCAATGTATATATCAAAGGAAAATCACACAGCATTTATTAATCGTAAATCTCATATCGAGTCCTTTATTACAATAAATATTACAATAAAGTGGCTGAAGGCCAACTCATGAGAATATCTAAATCTTGCGGAAGCTTCAAAGGTAGTGAAGTCCATCTGACTCCAAGGGCATCTCACCGAGCGTAGAGCGTATCCTCACTCTTGGTCGGAAAAATACTCTGCAACATGATACGTTGCAGCCGTGTAGGCCAGCATATGGAATATGTCGACAACGTCACAAGAGGGGGGTGAAAAGATAATCATCTAATCTACATGCATATATGGCAGGTGGGGTAGTAAGTTTTTGCGTAAAGCCAATTTTCCTACATCAAGAGAGGGCTAAGCAAAATTATTACTGTTGGTTGATTAATGAGATGGTTCCACCAACCAATTCTCATACCCAAGTTATTAATACCCACATCATCATATTAATTGTGTTGAGGGTTCCGGAAGTTTCAGTTCCTTTGGCTCAATTCGTCCATGACCGTGGACACGGCTAATCGATTAGGTTTGAGTACTCTACAGAGTTTTGCACACGTTCCCCACAAGATTTGATCGCCTCCGTTTGATTTCTCGCACTTCAGGGTGTTTGAGAAACGGATGACCAAAACATGGTCTTCCAAAGGGTTTCCCTGCGACTCTTCCGGTGCCCATCCTTTCCTACCGTTCTTCTACATCTCGTAGCACCGCCTGTCCAGGGTCACCACGATATCCAACCAAGCCAGAGCCCATAATGACTTGTGGCTGTGCAGGTAAGCCTTGGGTCTTGAAGCGTCCATCCATCTCTTTGTGCTTGGGTGGACCTTTCCGCGTGAATACTGGCACATCTCCAGCATCACCTAGGCTAACCACTGGTTTCTCCAGGGCGCCGTTCAACCATCATCCACCCAGAGGTATATTGAAAACTTGGAAATCTTGAAGTCTTGATCATCATAGTAGGTCTTGAAATTATTATCTCACACTCACATGAATCACACAACCAATCCCCGTCTACTAAAAGCATAGCATGACTAATTTAACGTTTCCCGGGGCCATGTGTCAAAGGTTGAGGGGGGTACCTAACACATGATACTACATCAAGTAACCAATTTCCCATTTACCTACTTTGCATGCAATTGGGTGGATGGTAGAACTAATGCAATAAAAACATGGGTAAACATGATCAAAGTGACTTGCCTGATTGACGATCTTCGTACTCGAGGGACTCTAGGTAACTAGCTTCGCACTCCGGATGATCTAACGAATCAAACAAGAGCACTCAATAAGCATACAACAAAATATTCTAACTCACAAAAATCCAGAATGAACTAGTAATCACTCAAGACAAAACAAGGCACAATCAAAAGAAAAGAAGATCAACACATAGTTTGGGTTTTCTAAAAGATGATGGGTGAACTACTACTAACAAATAGAACTATTGGTATTAACAAAACAATAGTTGACAGAAAAGAACAATATAAATATTTTATTAATAACATAATTAAATCCATTTAAAGTTTTGTTAAGAAAAATCTTAGTAGGGTTTTAAAAGTTTTGGTAAACACTACTACATGAAGTTGGCTAGAGTTTATTAACCATAGAGTGAAATAAACTATAATTTTATTAATAAAACAATTCTCCTAACAGAAAAGAATTTACTAAAACTTTTCTTAGAAAATAGAATTTAATTATCTAAAACTTTGTTAAAGGAAACTATTACTAACTAGTTTGTTTTAATCAAATTAAACCTAGTTGAAAAAAGTAAAGATTCCTATAATATTATAGAAATAAACTAAGCAAATTATATTATTATTATCATCAAGTAGAACACCTAATGTTTAAACAATAGAACCTACTAAAACAAAATATAACTAATTCTGATTTGAACTAACTAAAACTAAATTATTTAAACTATACTAACCACTAGGCAGATTCTGTTTATAGCTAAAACACTACACAAATTTATCTTAAAAATCTTCAAACTAAGCATGATGATAGTCCTAACTAATACCAAGCAGTAGCAAAAAGATTCATACAAAAAACTATTTTTAAACTCTAGTTATTCAGATTTGAGTAGTTTGAGCAAATTTGATTAAATTCAAATTTTAGAGTTCAAATTTAAAATCTAAGACTACAGGGTGAAACTAAATTAAATATGTGACCTAATGCAAAAAGAATTAACTAAAAACACCAAATAGTTTAAAAGACATGATAAAAACAAAATCAGGATGCATTCTGTTTTCTAAATCAGAAAAGAAAAAGAAAGAAAAAATTAACGATCGGACAGGGGCTACGTGTCAGGTTCCTATTGGTCGAAAGAGCGTGCATGCGGGTGTTTGCAGGCGGTCGACCGAACGTTAGAGGATACTGGTTCGAGTTATAAATGGATCTAATCTCGTGCGTAGACTACGGATCCGACGGCTACGGTGGAGACGGCGACTTACAGAGAGGGGATCGGGGTTCTCCGGCGAGTTCGACGGTGGCCGGTTGTCGAAAGTGGTCGGGGGCGGTGTCCGAGGTGCTTAGGCGATGGCGGCGAGACTCCGGAGTAGTCTGGTGGTGTCGGAGAGGGCTGGGGGTGACGGAGACGACGGGCACGAGCTCGGGAAAGATCCGGTGGGGATCCGAACTCCGGCGAGTTCGTGTGGGGTGGTTCTGGCAGGGGCAAAGTGGGGGCTCGGGGTGGAATGGAGATAGGAGAGTGAGGGCTACTTAGAGGACCAGGTGCGGGGCCGGGGGAGGGAAAAACGAGGGAGATCCGGGAGAGGAATCTCCGGCGACGACGGCGCGCGCGCGAGGAAGAGGATGACCGCACGGATGGCGCCATCGGACAGTGGGTCCGGCTCATCAGTGAGAGGGAGAGCGGCGTCAGCGCGTCGGTCGGCCGGTTCGTAATGAATTCGTGAGTTAATGCCCGTGGGCCGGCCCGTTTTCAAATAAATTCGTTTCCTTTTTAATATCCAGAGCAGTAAAACTCATTTAAAAGCATTCAAAACATTTCCAATTATAGTAAATATATATATCAAAATGATCAGGAGAATTAATGCTATTCAATGAACATTTTTCCTATGTCATTTGAATACTTTGAAAAAATAATTATTTTTCAGAAAATGCCTATTTGGTTTTAAAAGCTTTTGCAAATATTTTTCAAAATAACCCCTGGTGTTTATTGTTCAAATAAATCACCAGGAAGTCCCTGATGTGGAGTGTCATGTTACTCCTCTCTTTCTTTGAACTTTTCCAGAAGTTTTCAAATAGGTGAAACAAGAAAAGGGGAAAGATGAAAGTGCATTTCAGAAATTCAAAAGTAACACTCCAACCATTATATTTATTCAAACAATGTGATGGTGATGCATAGCTATATTTCGTAACATTCCAAAATGAAATTTTGGGATGTTACAACAAGGTTATGTAGATCCACTCTCCCTCTCGTAGATGCTCATCACCATGGATAGATCTTGCTATGCGTAGGAAAATTTTTGTTTCCCATGCAATGTTCCCCAATAGGTACCCCGGACGCCTCCCCAGTACTGGGTGACTCCGACCTTATCTCACCAAGAGAAGTATTGAAGTAATTTCGAACACTCTCCGTCCTGAGATATCAAGGAAGCTGAATGATAACGATGTGCCAACATTCCCTGGAGCTCGACTCCCCGGAAGAAATCAAGTCAGACAGGAGGCTCCAAGACAGAACCCTGTCACATCGGTATCATATAGACTCCAAAATACCCGCGTGATCCTAAACAATTTGGAGCAAGAAAAGGAGTAGAATCAAATTCCTAAGTCGGATACCTCACCATAGCATAGAAGAGGAGTAAAAAGAATCCTACTCTCCGATATAACTAGACTCAAAATAGTTTTCACTAGACTCGACTCGGCCAAGTTCGATCAAGCAAAGGCTCCTATGGTCGTATGTCTTTGAATACCAACTTGTCATGCCCAAGATGCGCGCCTATCCATATTAAGGCATGAGGGCCTCGCAAGGGATAGATGTGCATCTTGCCGTTAGCAAGTATAGTATCATTGCATCATACATTATAGAAGAGATGAGTATACAAGTTTGGCTTACACTCACCACATACTAAATTACAATTCCACATAGAGTTCAAATCATCAAGATGAAGACAGGGTCCGACTACGAACGAAATCAAACGATAAAACAGATGCAAATGACACTATCTCGCTATCCCAAAGATCATGACCATGGTCCTCTACACATCCGGGTACGTCACGTACATCCTGCCTCTTTCCTCGTCATATTCTCAGTGGAGCTGGGTAAGATCATCCTGCACGTACTCATCTGAACCTGTACCTGGAGTGTTGTAGTAAATTGTGAGCCACAAGGACTCGGCAATCATGCGCCCGGGTGCCGAGACTATTCAAGCTTAAAGGTTGGGATGTGATATGTGTTTAGTTTGCAGCAGCACTAAGCATTTATGGTGGCTAACTTACGTAACATGAACACAAATATGAGTGGCCTACGATGAGCGATCGAATCTAGTATGATCTCTATGAGATCCTGATCACTTAACTACGTCAATCATAACCCCACCGTGTTCTCTCTTGGATCATGTTCACGAGCAGAGACGATCACGGTTACTCACACAGTTGGTGTATCTTATTAGAGTTCACTTCAAGTTTACTATAACCGGGTGTTAAACAAATATCCAAGTTGCCACATAACCGCGGGCACGGCTTTTCGAAAGTTTTTAACCCTGCAGGGGTGCTCCAACTAGTCCATCACAAATAACCACACTCCGTGGGAATAGCCTCGACCACGGATCTCATGGTCATCATCGGTAATTCCAAAGGAATTCCAAAACCTCGAGAAAACCCGAAGAAAGTCAGAGTCCACACGCAAGACACTCGATAAAGGTAAAACAAATCCAGCAAGACCACCCGATGTGTCGACGAACCCGATAAGAGCCGCGTATCTCGTTCTCAGGACACGACGGATAAGCTACGCGTACGGAGGCCTGATAGAAATCTCCCAAGTTGCCCTAGGTTGGCCCCGCACAGTGCTCTAGTTTGGACCAACACTTATGAGGAGCACTGGCCCAAGGGTTGATTAATTATCCACGGGGTTGCAAAGCTATTTGCAAATTTTATTAGTTATTAGCAAATGTAGTACCAATGTTGGGTCTTGCCAGACAAGTTTTAATCTCAACCGAATAAACAAGTAGGTCCCCATAACAACCCCGAGCGTGTTAGGAGCGCTAAATATGGAAACGTAACACCGGTAACAAGAAACTATGGCGGTAAAAGCGGAACAAATCACCTAGAAAAAGGCCAAGCCTTCCACCAATACCAAGATATATATGTGCATTAAATTAAATAACAGCTAATATTGTGATATCCAAATCCATGTTATCACATGGAACAACCTGCACCTGCAACTAAGAACGCTATAAGAGGGGCTGAGCAGCGGTAACTTAGCCAATCAAAGGTTGCTAGGATGTGGAGGGTTAAAGGCTATCATGGCAATTAGGCGGCTGATATCAAGTGGTAGCTAGCGCAATTGTAACGATAAGAGCGAGAAACTAGCAAGCGAAAATAGTATCGGGATCCGGGTACGATCATCTTGCCTGTTGGTTCTTCAGCGGAACAAGTAGCGCGATCCTCGTAGTGGTACTCTCCTGGGTCCTCGTACTCAGTATCAACACTCGCGTCTACCCAAGAGAAATAGCAACAATAAATATCCAACCAAGGTGCAATGCACAAACAAGATGATGCATGATTCATTTATAAAGAATTTAACATGGCAATCCAAAACTAGTCATGTTTCACATGCAAAGTTTGTTTATTAATGAATCTGGAGAGAACCTCATGTTAAGTTATTTAAACATGCATGAACATGGAAAGTATGGATGCAGCATGCAAAATCGATAGAAATGCATATAAAGAACGCAAGAAACGGAGTTACGGTTCTCACGATACGCTCACGACAAGGTACGAAGGCGAAAACACAAGACAACCAAGCCATGGGCTAATTCTTGGCATTCCAAGGAAGCCACTGGTTAGACAAAGAAAAAACAACCACAATAGACTCAAAGGTCAATCAATTCCATGGAATATAGCTCCCACGTCACAAATCCATAAAACAAACAATCTGCCACAAACAGCAACATAGCAACTTACACAGCCCACAACTTGAGCTATAGGAATCCTACAGCCATAAACAAGATATTGATAGAAACTACATAACATATAAATCAACTTACCCAGCTACACAATCTGCATAGGAGGCACACATCAATAAGCATGAAGCTATCAAGTTGACATGATGAAACAGTTTTCTGTGACTTAGTGAAAATTACAGTTTTCTGGAATCTGAGTTAATAAAGTAGCATATTGAAAGCATAAGTTAAATATGTTAGAGAGCACCTCTTGGCATGAAAATTAACAGGATGATAATAGACAACATCTACTCCAAATTACTAACACTGACCATGAGCAAATACTCAACATATAGCTAGATGTCACTCACTCTTCATGGCATAAAAATAACAGCAGATTCTCAGACTTAGAAATATTAGGCATGTTGAAAACAGAAACATCAAGTAGGCTACTTTGCAGCTTGTTTCCCACTTATATGGGTGATTCTCATGTTAAACAAAAATACCATGGCAATCATTAATGAATCCTACTAACAAGCATACTAACAAAGGGGTGTGTCAAGTGGGGAAACCCACTAGTCCCCTACACACACACATACACTCTACTCACACCACTACAAGCATACACACCCATGCTCTATATATGCCCAAGGCATATGAGCACAAACACCACCAAGAACATACCACCCATGATGGGGGCGATGTTCAACCACACACACACTCACAAGCCCATGTGTGTGGGTGTTCATCCACACACATATGCACCCACACATATGCACAAGTGCATATATGTTCATACATATGCTTAGGGCTACACTCACACCCACTACCACTCACATACACATGCACATATGCATACTCACATGCACACACACATACATAGGGCACACACACCAGCCCTACACACACACTCAACACACATACACTCACATATGTGTGTATGCATGAAGCACACACACATATACACACACCACCTACACAAGCTCACATACCTACACATACACATCTACACATACACATACATACACATGTAAACAGGAAAGAACAACAAACATGTAGGTACTTATCTACACACCCACATACATACCACATGCACAAAATGCATATGCATACACCTACATCTATATGTGCAAAGCACACACACACATATACACATGAGCATCATGTAGATACACACACACTATAGATACACATGACAGCCAAGCAAAACAAAACCACATGGTGTTTATAATCTACACACACATACATATGTAGCAAGGAAGGAAACAAAAGAGAAAAAACAAAGAAAAACAAAATCAAACAAAAGGGGGAGGGTTCGGGGTCGAACCCACGACCTCCTGGTCGTTCCCCGGGTCGGTTGCCACTCGGCTGCACGCGCGGACGTTAAAAGGGTAGGGGCTCGAGCCCTCTAATACACACACGCACATATGTTTTCTGACGAAACTGAACCACGCAACAAAGCAACGGCGGTAGAGCAACGGCGATGACCAAACGGCGAACCACGACAGATCCGGCGAGGAGAAACAACTGCGGGACCTACGGCACGCTACTGGGTTCCAATCCCCTGCTCGCCTTGCGACGAGGAGGACGGAGGCAAGCCCCAAGGCTCTGCCTTGCGAACGCGGCAACGGGCAGCTACGACGCCGGCGCACTAGCTACGGCGACAGGAAGCATCACGGCGGCTCACCGAGGGGAAAGCGGCGACGAGCCGATCAAAACGAAGACGACGGAGGGGTCGGGGACGCGGCACGACGAAGAGGAAGGAGTCGGCGACGACCCGCTCCTTGCGAACGGCGACGACGCCAATTGGCACCGCGGGGAGGTGCTCCTCACCTCCTAGCGGTGGGAATGGAACGCGGGGAGAACCCCCGAGCTCCACGCCATCACCACCGGGGACGAGACCCACTGAAGACGCGGCGACGGCGACGATGACGACCGGCGACACTCTCTGAACCTCACTGCTCTCTCTCAAACCTTACCTGACAGGGGGAAAGAAGAGAGGAGGGAGAGAGATGGAGGGGGAGATGGGAGCTGCGGCGACGGCGGGGAAGAGAGGAAACCTAGCCGAGGGGGCACGCACGCCGAGGGGGTGCTATATACCCACGGGCTGACGGCGACGGCGACGGAAAAGGGGAACGGCGGAGCCCCTCTCTCGCACTGAAGCCTGATAGAGGGGAACGGGAGCAGGTGACCGTCTCCCTCGAGCGGGCTGGGCCGCGAGAGAGGCAAAGCCCACCTAGCTCTCTCTCTCTCTCTCAGAAACAAAACAGAAAAGTTTTTTTTTCACTTTTCAAAACACAGCCACACAAAAGAAAAAACCCTGGAAAATATAAAGGATTTTTGGTGCAAACAAAAATACTTTTGTAAAGAAAATAATATGCATTATTTAATAAAAATATTAAGATAATTTTTAGGACAAGTAATTTCAATACTTTGAAAAATAACAGCCCCTGTTATTTAAATCCCCCAATTACATAAAAGCTCAAAACAATAAAAGGCCAACACTCACAAGCTCAAAACATATTAGGCTAGCACTTGAACATTTTTAAGCAATTTAATTACAAGTTAGATCTGTTTATAAAATAACATGGGAATAAGGCATTAGTTGGGGTTTTGTTGAAAAGCAAAAAAGAGGGGAGAGAAGGAGATGTTGCACCCATGATCCTACCACATCACAACACATAACACAAGAACAAAACCAACCACACATACAAGGTCACATGAAAAACAAACATGACATGATGAATGCTATGATGCATGATGCAAGAATGCAAGAAAACATATGGATGACAAGTTGCAAAAACACTCATTAAGCTCATGAGACAAGGTTCATCCAAAGATTACATGCTATAAAAGGTAAAGACAGTACTTGGACTGTCACAAATGAGACGAATCCCCGTTGACATTTGCCATGCCAACGTTTTTAAGCCTTGTAATCCCCGTTGACATTTGCCAATTCCTTAAAAGATGTCAAAAGATGTCAGGGTTCAATTTAGACTGGGATTGCATGGTTCATTCAGGGTTTGATTTGCCGAACCCTCTATGGGTTCAATTAAAATGGACTTTTTCCAACACAGTATGGACTAAGTCTTGGACCCACCGAAAACCAACTTTTTCCTCGTCCCTTGTTTCTACACTCTCCATGGGTGGACATTTGGTGATGTACGCGGTTGGGGATGGCCTAACTGGTCACAATATTTTTCACTGCAGTGGTATATTCATTAAAAAGGCTCAATGTACGTCAACAATTACATTATACTCTGACATGAAGTAATTGAGATTTATCAGCATCCATATACAATTCACTCTGCAACAGGTACTTGACAGGAATCCTCGTGATCCAGATGCTAAAGCCAAAAAAGAGACAACAGAACAAAACTCACGGAGCTAGTTATGATAGTTTAACCATGGATAACACATCACCACTTCATCTTAACAACCAGCTTTCAGAACTCAGAACTGATGCCACAGATAGCTAAATTTAGAGGGCAGCATTCACTGGCCACAGCATCAACCTTCACCATGTCAACGGAGGATTCGGGAGAAGAGCACTCTGTTACTCAATCTTCACAGACGAGTAAATCAGCCTGGTGAACATTAAACAGGCGTAGAATCCAATTGTACCCGTCAAGGCAAAGAACGCATATGAGGCGATGAGCATGTAGCCGAAGTAAAGGATGGCTGACACAAACTTTGTGATCTCCAGCTTTGTGAAGAAGTAGAAAGTCGCGTACATGAAGAGGTACAGGGCAGAAGATCCTGATGTTAGGTATGATCTCCACCACCACAGGTAATCCTCACTGCATAGCTGGAAGTAGCATAGCACAATCGAGATCTCGGCACATGTGACAATCAGAATCAAGAAGACGAGGAAGAGGAACCCAAAGATGTAGTAGAATTGGTGCAGCCAGATGGAGGTCAGGATAAAGAAGAGCTCAATGAACACAGCTCCAAACGGAAGGATCCCTCCAATTAGAATCGAAAAGATTGAGTTCATGTACCAGGCTTGCTCAGGTACCTGCCTGGGTATCTTGTTTGTTTTCACTGGGTCTTCAATTGCAGGTTTCTTGAAACCAAGGTAACTCCCAACAAACACTAAAGGCACGGAGATACCAAACCAAAGGAGGACAAGGGCAAACATTGTGGTGAATGGAACTGCACCAGAGGACTTCTGCCCCCAGATAAGAATATTCAAGAAGAAGAAAACAGTGAACGCACTGCCAGGGAAGGTGAATGCTGTCCTCAAGGCAATGCTCTTCCACTCTGAGCCCTTGAACAACTTGTAAAGACGTGAAGAAGAGTAGCCAGCAAGCAAACCCATGAAAACCCAAAGCAGGAGCATAGCTGTCATCAGTCCACCTCTGTTGGATGGAGAAAGGAAGCCAAGGACTGCAAAGACCATCGTGACAAGCATCATGCCGAAAAACTGGACACCTGTACCAACATAAACACAGAGCCAATCAGAGTTGGCAGGTGGCCTGAAAACATCACCATGGACAAGCTTCCATCCAGTTTCTTCTTGGGCTTCATCCTGAGTCTCAAGCTGGTTATACTTGGAGATATCCCGATAAAGGGTCCGAAGCATGATCATTGCAACCATTCCAGAAAGGAAGAGAACGATCATGAGAGAATTTACAATGGAGAACCAATGGATTTGATCATCTGTCATCAGCAGATAACTATCCCAGCGAGATGCCCACTTGATATCACTCTCCTGCAAGTTGATAAGAGTAGTTGAAAGAATTAGTAAATGGGACTAATATTCAAGCTCCACCTAGGACATACTAAACGATGCTATAGAAAATATAATCATTTCAATAGAGTCGAACCTAAAAGGTTTGCACATTAATTATCACCTTGAAATCCACATCGTATGTGAAGACAATGTCTTTGCCAGCTTCAACCTCCTGGGGAGAATCAGAAGATGTAATTATACGTTTCGCATGCGGATCGCAAGTGGTCAGATGAGTCTTCTTGTCGTTCCACTGTCCATATTCATGCTTCACACTGCAGCATATGCCATTGTTTTTCAGATTCAAATCACCAACACCCGAATTTTCAAATAATTATAAACTCAAATGTACCTGTAGGGTTTTACTTCAAAGGCCACTATCCTAGAAACATCCCTTTGTGCATCCCTGTGATATTTCACCGTAAAGGACAAATGATTGTGGATGAAGTACTTTTCATCCTTACTCTGTCAAACAACCAACAAAAGTAAAGTGCACGGCATAAGAACTTTGCCCCCAGATGACATTTGATCAATAAATAATAGTTTAACTTACCCCTGAGTATTGTCCTTTGGCTCCAAGATGGAACCCATGTTGATAGAAATAAGCACCTTCTTGATCCACTCTTTGAATAGGAACAACTAGAGGTAGGTTGTCAAGAATCCTGTTGGATGTAGAGAATTTATTTAAGACCTACCAATAGACATAAATAAAATCCTAGATAATCCAGAAATTAAATGACTAACATACATGTTCACACGGTACTCATCTTCAATCTTCTCCTTGAGAACCTTTCCTTCTTTTTGCCCAACTGAAATCTTGCAGAGTATTTGACACATCTGAGGTACCCTCATTTCAAACTGGAAAACAGAGACATGAAAAGTTAAAGGCCAACTGTGCAAAGTAAAGGGAAAAGAAAACAATGGATAGAAAAAGAACAAACCACGTATGGAGAATTCTCAATGCGATCCCCACGGAGAACTTCACCCAGATTTTCAGCACTGTCAACAATCGTATCTGGCTTACAGAATGGGAGAGAGTAGAAGGAGTAGGGAAGTTGTGTCTTAATTGAAGTAAGTTTATTGACTTTCACAGGGAGATGGTCTTTCTGCATTGAACCGTAATAATTCAGTTAGCAATTGCATACGAAAAAGTGAATCCCAGTTAACTGAACTATAGGGGGGGGGGGGGGGGGGAGCATGGAGCATGGCCCAAAACTTGCATAAACCATTTTCCAGCTTAGTGCATAATGTTTGTTAGTAAGTTGGATACGAACTATTAGTTGGAGATTCAGATCTTTGAGTTAACAACCAACAAATGTAAATCCTATGAAAACCCTTTGAATCAAAGAGGCCCTAACACTGTTGAGAAAGGCCACGCATCCTAGCGAACCCCAGTTTTTTCCAACTTAAAGGCTAATGTTTTTTCCCACCTGAGATTTTACAGCTTATAAACGAGCAAGAAAATCAATTAGGCAACTTATATCACGATGGAATCACAAGCATTGAAGACCATAAATCATCTTTTAAATCTGCATTGCAGCCAGCGCACGAGCTGCCAATCAGCCGTCAATCTCCGTGCATTGACTACTAAATCTCGTCACCCCATCCCCATGGCACCATTCGTCCTAATGCACAATTTCGAGCGAAAAGCATAGTTCTAAGTTTGGCTTCTCGAAATACATATACTCCGCGCACCACCTACATTGCGCGAGGTCACATCATAATCTAACCCGTGACAGCACGGAGATCTTGGAAACCCAGCCGCGCGAGCCCAGATCTGGGCATGCTGCCCCCAGATCCGACCAGAACACGATCCTGCACGGGAGGGGTCCACGCAAGCACGGAGGAAATGGAGTTTGCCGCAAAGGTAGTACGGTGGGTACCTTTTCGAAGTCGTTGGGCGCGACACCGGGGAGGTAGAACCCGGCGGCCGGGACCACGAGGAGGCAGAGCGCGGCGAGGACGACGGACAGAGCCGCCGCCGTCGCCGGCAGCGATGTCGTCATGGGGCACGGAGGCGGTGG
Organism: Hordeum marinum; assembly: GCA_022496015.1. NCBI lineage: Eukaryota > Viridiplantae > Streptophyta > Magnoliopsida > Poales > Poaceae > Hordeum > Hordeum marinum. The sequence continues at coordinate 295,236,954 of CM039678.1, read as the reverse complement.
GCGAGGGTCGCTCACGGTTCGAGCGCTCGGGCCGGTGAGAATGGCAAGAGGAGAATGGGCTTTTCATTTGCAACGATGTGGTGTTTTAATGGAGCAAGAAAATGCGAAAGCGTCGTATCCCGCTACCTACCTTTTCTGTTTTTAGACTCTTTTTCTTCGTGAATACGTAAATCTTGCGTTCATTGATTGAACAGATAAGAAAAAGTACAGATAAAAATACATTGCATGGCACGAACGACAAGGGGCATCATTGATATCCAAAATAAATAAATATAAATGTTGGACCCAAACAAAAAAAACTACACGGCCCAATAAGCCCTGAACAAGAGAGGCAACCGAACCAACAAGACGGCTACATCAGCAAAAACCAACAATAGAGATACCGCGAGCGAGCAACATTGTGCCTTCAAGAAGGAAAAACGACACCATCCGGTCCGGAGAACCAGACTTAGGGTCTCCCGTGAGCTCGAAGAGGGACACAAACGGGGGACGTGGCATCGCCTCTAAGAAAGAAAACGATGCTCGCGCCCGTCGCCGTTGCCAGCATCGGCAAGCTAAGCGGAGATTTATCATCGCGTGATTCTTAGCAATCTCATAGTCGCCAGATCCGGAAAACTGAGATGAGGAGGTCTTTGTTGGCTAGAGGCACCAACTCTGGAGGGGGGTAGGTCATCGAAAGGTGGCACCTCGCGCCACCGAACACGAGACAAAGGATCTGGCACCAACCGAGGCAACAATGTCAAAGGTCCGGTGAGATAAAGAAAACTGACACATAGGAAACAGCAGCGACAAGTGACACCAACAAGCAAGGACTAAAAAGAGGGCGGATCCGAGCTGTCGGGGTTGTAGTCGTCGGGACATCAACGACCGAATGAGTTGTAAGGGACGCAGCTACCAACGCGACCGGTGCTGCATCGACAGAGGGCACCGACAAGTCACGTACATTGGAGAAAGCAGATCTAGACGTCACCAGGGCCGAGGCAGCACTAGCAAAGACGCATTGCGAGGCGTCGAACGAACACCACAACACGAGGTCGACGTGCCATAAAAGGCAACCGTCGCCAGGGAATCAACCATCGTTGACTCAACAATCACCATGCAGGAGCCGTCACAGAAGCACGAGGGAGGTGGGTGCCGCTTGAGACAAGGGCCTCATGCACGAGGCAGACCGACGACCGGCCATAGCACTCGCGTCAGTCTCCCAACCAGTCGCAACACCAGCAGCGAGCTGGGTTATGCCCATGGGAAGGAAGGGTTGCGGAGGATACCTTCCATGTCATGGCCAAGACGCAATGCTCATCGGGCCGGAGAGGGGAGGGGCAGCCGAATGTAGACGCGCACGAGATCGGATCTAGGGGGAGACATCGTCCTCCAGATGGAAGGCCCGACCGCCACCATGGCTAGGGTCAGGGCGCACATCGGCTGGACCGACAGGGGGAGGGGTGCCAAAGGGGGAGCACTGCAACCAGCCGGGGTGAGCGCCTAGATCCCATCTCGGACGGACTGGAAACCACGTGGGATCCCCAACCAAGGGAGGCCACTCACGCTGCCTGGTAGCGGTGAAGAGGCTACAGAGAGAGGCCACCTTCGTCGTTGGAGGTGGTTGCCCACGCCATCCGGGGCCGGATCTAAAGGGAAGGTGTGAGTAGGGAGGGTAGATGGGTGATGCGGAGGAGAAACGGCCCGGCCAACGCCATCCCAGGGCACAGCGTGGCTTCCCTGGCAGACCTTCCGGCGGCGGCGACACGAGGGTGGCCGAGAGGTGAGGGCTGGCAGCCGGTGAGGCAGTCCGGGACTAAGGGGTCCTCGGGCCGTCGGCCTATCTCCTATGGGTTGGACAGGTGGGTCGCTCTGTGGCCATCACATGGAGGCCGAACTATAAGACAACCTCGTATTCGGGAAGGAAACCTTGAGTGCCTTGGTGTGTCCTCCAAGTCAAGATGGCGAGATTGGCATGTTAATCCTTGATGGTAACTGACTATGTGTAACCTTAGGAACCCCTGGTGTCTATATAAACCACGGGGTTTAGTTCGTATAGAAGACAAAACCATTATTCCAACTCATCTAGGGTTTAGTGGCCCCCCACGTCGTCCGCCTGGGCGACTCGGGTGGCTACTCAATCCGTTTTTCTCGGCAGTTCCCCGTGCGTCCTTCCCTAGCGGCGGCGACGGGGTTCCAATCATGTGGCAATTTTGGCAGCATTTTGGCGAGGTGCGGCGACGGCTTGGATGCTGTGAAGGTAGAAGTTGCAGCAGCGGTGGTGGCGCTCCGTGTGGGGCTCGATCCGAATTATTCATGGATGTTGGGTGGTCAAATCAACATCAGGATGCAGGTCGCTGCTACTCATGGATGCCAAGGTGACCGATGGAGGGAGCCTCATGGCGTCTTCGATTCCTCTGTAGAAGCACGAAACCACTCCTCTCTTCCACGTCAAGGAGTGGAGGTCTGCTCACACTAGGTCCAAATGGCCGCCTCCTGTGGCGTCTCCATCCGGTGCAGCACAACCAGTGCATGATTGGGAAGTGGAGATCCAACCTGAGAGCGGCATACAACATGCTCATGCCGTGTCCGTTGCTCCTCCTGGAGTGGCTTTTTGGCATCAGGAAAGGCAGGTTGAAGCGGTGGCCGAGTGTAGTTGTTGCGGCCGTCGCCCACATTTGTTGCGAGGAGACGTGGTCATGGTGGTCTTCTGCTCGTGCTCGGGTGCAAGGTCAGGTGCCGCCATGTATCTGGCCAACATGCTACCAGGCGGTTGTCGGCCAAATGGTGGTCACCTGGGAGGATTAAAATTGTATGATCTATGTCCATAGTCGAGGATGACGGAGATAGTGGCAGCGAGTGGTGATGTCGTCTCATGCAGATCAACCTTGGCTGCCACTTGTGAGGATGATACGGGCATCCGGAGTGTCCCGAACTTGGGATTTGGCGGTGTCGACGTCCTTTCTCCTTGTCAAGTTTTCTTCGGGTTGTAGCGAGTGGCTCTTGTCGAGTCTCATCAGCCTACCTGTGTGGATGTGGTCATTGCTTGTCGTAAGGACCATGTGCAACTGTAACTATTGAAACCGAGGAAAGTGGAAGGGACAATATTATTTAACTTCGATTGGGTGGTACTTCTCGAGTACTCAGTTTTGAGCTCCAGGGTGAAAACTCTGGTCTAATCCTAGTTGGTTATACCTGGCAATGGCAGCGTTGTTTGCGTTGTTACCATGAAGATGGCATTGCTCGGATTTTGCTTGGAATTAATCTTTAGGGTGAAAACCACGATCTCACCTTCGTTGGTTGGATTCGGCGACAACGACGCATGTACGTTGTTTCCTTCCTAGAGACGTCGCTTTTGGAGAACACTTCTCGAAGTCTTTGTGTTGTCAAGAGATGCTTGGCGCTGATGGTCACTGTTGTATTTGGACAATTGTTGTTTGCATTGCTTCGATTTTCTTTTGTCTCTCTCCGTATAGGCATAGCTTTGGTCTTGCATGACTTTGCTTTTTGCCGGCGTGATTACTTTTAGAGTGTGTGCGTTGAGTTGGTTGTGTGCATCTTAGTTATGCAGAGGCCGGGTGTATATTCATTATGATTGTATCTCCCGATGCTACATTACGAATCAATAAAATACATCCTTTATCGAAAAATCTAGGGTTTAGTTCCTTTGATGTCGTGGTAGATCGACTCTTTAATCGTCATACACACATCAATACAATCAAGCAGGATGTAGGGTTTTACCTTTTCGAGAGGGCCTGAACCTAGGTAAACATTGTCTCCCTGTTTCCTGTGCCCCATTGATCCAAGATCCACAACTCGGGACCCCCTACCCGAGAACTGCTGGTTTTGGCACTCACATTGGTGCTTTCATTAAGAATTCCGCTGTTGGATCACAAGAAGGATCAATGGCTCGCTTAGTCATGAGTGATGACATCCACACCGGGGACATCTTTGTCCTCGACCAGCTTTTTGTGTCTGGCAGTACCGTTTTACGTGCTGATACGACCGGTCATCTTGACCAGATCAACGGCTTCGCCCCTGGACAAAAGATCAGGTTCAACAACTTAGAGTATGTCGTCGATGCCCGGGGCTATCTGTTCCTAGCTGAGCTCACGGCTTCATCCGATGAGCCCGAAAACCCCGAAGCTTTAACTCCGGACCTCCTCCTCGATCCCGTCTCCAAGTCAACCCTCACCCTGGACCTAGCTTTGAGCTCAGATCCGATCATCATGTCTGCAAACCTGGGCTCGGCCTCGGACGAATATGCTCCCTGCTTTGACGCATCGGAGATGGTCTCCGAACACTCCAGAAGAACGATCTGGCTGACCTCTCACTATTAAATGAGACGCTAGCCCGGATCCAGACGATGAATATCATGTATGACCCGCTCTCGCCCTATGCTCGGATAGGTCTGGAGGTTGGCCACGGGGAATTTCATGCCCCACCCACCACCCACTTGGTAGCTACTATCGAAGACTTAACTGATATGTTGGACTACGCCTCTGAGGAGGTCAAAGACATCGACGAAGATGTTAACGACCATACCCCTCCCGCCATTGGATGGTGGATATCTGCCTCCTCCTATGACGTCGACGATAACCCTGGCGAGGTGCCTCCCAAGCGTCGATGCCAGCGCAAACGATCGAAGGGGCGCAAGGGCAAGGAAAGCAACACGGGCACCGGAGAAGATGATACCCCAGACAACATGCAAAACCTCGACAACCTCGTGGACCCCGAACAATAGATCAATGTCGTGTAGGGGCACGAGGATAGGTATAATTCCGAAGACCTCAACGACTCCGAGGACAGCAACTACCTTCCTCCCTCCAAAGACGAGGTTAGCTTTGGAATCGAGGATTTCATCATCCCCAAGGACCCACTGGATCAAGAACGGTTCAAGAAGCAGCTAATAGCTACCACCCAAAGTCTGAAGAAGAAGAAGCAATAGTTAAAAGCCGAACAAGATACCCTCAACGATAGATGGACGAAAGTCCTAGCAGCCGAAGAAGGGTACGACAATAAACGGCAGATCAAAATTAAAGTTATCCACACCAACGTCTGCTACCTCAATTCGATGACGAGGCCCCAAAGCCCGCACCCCCTAGACGCACTCAGGACAACCAGCCAGACCGCCCCCCTTGAGGACGGGACATGACGGATGGAAGGGAGAAAGATAGACCTACACTCCTCCGCAAGAGAGGAAGGAAGCCAACATATCCCGAGAACCATCCGACCTACAACACGGCATGAATGCTAGAGTAGGTCAGACAAGATACACCTATGGATCTAGAGGACATTGCCCCATCAGACGGGACAAATACCAAGTCTGGCTCGACCGAAACAATAAGGTTTGGGAGGAACACCGTGTCCAGATGACATCCATCTCTGGAATGATGTAGCCCGAGTCAAGGGCGCCGCTCACCCAATGTGCTTTACAGACGAGGTGATGTAGCACCAGTTTCTAGAAGGGTTTAAACCCGTAAACATTGAACAATACGACGGGACAATAGAGCCGTCCGTGTGGATTGAAGATTTCCTTGTCCACATTCATATGGCCCGAGGAGATGATATCCATGCCATAACATACTTACCATTAAAGCTTAAAGGACCAGCATGACACTGGTTAAACAACCTCCCTGAAAACTCTATTGGGAGCTAGGAAGAGCTCGAAGATCCTTTCTGAGCTAACTTTCAAGGAACCTACGTCTGACCCCCGAACTCCGATGACCTGAGTCACATTGTTCAAAGGTCTTGCAAATCAGCCCGACAATTCTAGAACCGGTTCTTTACTAAGAAGAACCAAATCGACGATTGCCCGGATGCGGAAGCAATAGCCTCTTTCAGGCACAACATCTAGGATGAATGGCTAGCTTGACAGCTCGGCCAAGACAAGCCGAGAACAATGTCGACCCTTATTGCGCTAATGACCCGCTTTTGAGCGAGTGAGGACAGTTGGTTAGCTCATCGAGACAGTAACTCCAAAGACCCCGACACCTTTGAGGTTCGGGACGGAAATGGGAGGCCACGGTGCAACAGGAACAAATGCAGCCAGAGCGGCGGCGATGCCGAGGAGACGATAGTCAATGCTGGATTCAACAACTCAAAGTCAGAACCGCGGAAGAAGCCCTCTAAAGGGAGTAGGGATGGACCTACTGTGCTGGACAAAATCCTGGATAGACCTTCCCAAATCCACGGGACCCGAGACAAGCCAGGCACCCACACCAACTGTAACTGTTGGGGTGTTCAAGTAGGATAGCAAACTTGCAGTCGAGGACCAGGGCAAGCCCCCCTGCAGCGAGGACGACGACGAGGCTCGCAGTGCAAACAATGGTGGCCACAAGCAAATCCCTCCCGCGGTAAAAACTGTGAACATGATCTACGTCATGCATATACCAAAGAAGGAGAGGAAGTGCGTCCTTCGGGATGTCTATGACGTAGAGCCAGTAGCCATGAAATTCAACTCATGGCTGGCTGGTCCGATCACCTTCGACCGAATAGACCATCCGACCAGTATCCTTCATGGAGGATTGGCGACCCTAGTACCTGACCCCATGGTCAATGGTTACAACCTAACCAGAGTCATCATGGATGGAGGCAGTAGCCTCAATCTTATTTACTTAGATATCATAAGAAAGATGGGTATCGATCCATCAAGGATCAAACCCAGCAACACCACCTTTAAAGGGGTAATCCTAGACGTGGAAGCCCACTGCTCGGGCATTGTAACTCTGGAAGTATTGTTCGGCTCACCTGACAACTTCCACAACGAAGACTTGATCTTCGATATCGTCCACTTCTACAACTGTAACAGCCCAGGTGCCCCCTTGCCATTTTGGTCATGTATGTCATGTGGACCTTCCATGTTTGCCACCTTGGTTTGTGCTAAATATAATTTTGCTTCATGTCATTCTTGCATCATGGCATCATAAGCATTCATCATCATGTTGTTTTGTGTGCACAAGGGTGTGGTGATGTGATTGTGGTGTGGTTGGAGTGTTATGTGCGTTTAGGCTCATGAGAGTGAGGTGTGTGCATGTGGAGTTAAACACCTTTCCCATTTTTGCATCAATGCAAAAACCCATTTGCTCTCAATTGTTTTATGACATCAGTTTAAACTTGCCTAATAAATCTTTTAAAAATGTTTTGTTGCTTAAGTGAATTGTTTAGAGTGGAGTAAGTGAGCTCTTTCATTTGTTGCTACTTTTGTCATTATTGTCTTTTAATAAAACAATAGTATATATTAATAAAAGTAATTTATTTGCTTTGGCTAAAAATGGCTAGTTAATTTTTATTAAATAGGTACATTTATTTTAGTGTCAAAATATTTTGGTTTGGAAAAGATCCTTTTATTTTTCTATGGGTCTTTTGTTTGGTTTTGTTTTGTTTTAAAAAGAAAAGAGAAGAGAGAGCCCTAGCGGAGATGGGCCTCCTGGACTCCCCCGCAGGCCCATCACCGCAACAGCTCTAGCCCAGTGCTCCCACAGAGCATCCACCAGTGTCACGTCGACTCCTTCGATGATTTGACGGTCGTCCGACGACCTTGCTGCCTGCCCTTGTGCCCTAGGGTATCCCCTCGACCCATTCCTCCCTTATCCTTCCCCGCCGCCGTAGGTAAGCTGTGTCCCAAGCCCAAGTCATCGCCATGTCCTCGGTGCTCCCGCAGAGCTCAGCTCGTGCCCGAAGATAGCCTCCTCGCTGCGTCTCCATCGCTCTGGTGCACGGGGAGGGATCCTCCCCGTGCTCCTCTCCTTCCTCGGCGGCTCGCGGGACGCCAAGGAACTACTCGCCGTCGTCTTATTCCTCTTCTTCACCTGCTGATCGGGTGCAGTAGTGTGCCAAACTTTAGTTGCTCGCCGTCGTCTTTCTAAGCCTCTTCCCACGTCATCTGCTTGTCCAAGGTAGGGTGGTATGGCCCCTCTTTCCTTTCCCCGCGCCCTCTTCGTTGCATGCTTCATGTGCGCGTAGATACGACTGTGTCGTCTTCGTGCTCCTGCAGCTCCGGCAAGCCTGCATGTTTTTTCTGTTGCTGCGATCTGTTGCGTGTTGTGCTGGCGTTCCCGTGCTTCCCTCCATGCAGATGTTGTTGCTGCATGCCGCGCCCCGCGCCCTGCCTTGCTTTCCCTCGCCTTGCCTCACCTAGCATGCTCCCGAGCGAGCTAGTGCTTGAGCTCGAGTGCAGCTCCGCTCCCGCAGCCCTGCTCGTGCTCGTGCCTTCCCCGTGCACGAAGGAGCGTTAGGACCATGGGAATGGAGCCCCCGTAGACCCGACAGCTCCCATCGGTGCTCACATGGGCCGGTGGTCGCCACAGTTGCCGCTGGCGACGAGCCCTTCTCCTCTGCCTCGAGGAAGAAGGAGGCCTCTATTTTCTCTATTTATGTCGCGTGCGGCCCCTTCTTCAGTCAAATGCCGGTTCATAGCGCAGCGGTGCACGCCGGGGGCAACGACCGAGAGGTCGCGGGTTCGATCCTCCCCCAGCCCCTTTTATTTTTTCGGATGTGTGTGTGTGCTGGTGTGTGTGGCATGGGATCCCATGTGGCTGCAGCCGGATCTGCCGTGTGCGTGTGTTGTGTGTGTGTGCCCCTGTGTGTGGCATGTGTCGTGTGTGTTCAGTGTGTGGTGTGTATGACAAGTGGGCCCTGGCCCCACTTGCCATACTCACAGGGGGGCCTGGTGTCACTGCAGGTGGGATCTCCCTTTGTATTTTTATTTTTGGAATTTTTATTTTATTGTTATAGATTTTGTCCAAATTTGGAAATATTCCAAACACGGACATGGCCATATTTGGCAGTAGTCAAATAGGGCAACTTTTGACTTATAAGTAGTTTGTGATTATGGTGCTATTTGTAATTTAGAATTGTGGGCAATTTATCTACAACAACATAGGGGTGTGATATATGGATTTGGGGTAGAAATATCCTAGGAATCCATTAGTGTAATTCGTTTTAGCTTTTGAGCAAGTTTTGTGAAATGTCAGTTTGTTCCAATATGTCATTTTGTCATTTTTGTAAGTATAAATCCATGCATGCTATGATAATTGTGTGAACATGTAAGTGGTAGGGTTTTGTGAGTATTATGCCATGATATTTTCTTTTGACATGACAAACTTGCGTATAAGTGAGTTTCTTGCTCCAAAGTAGATAATAAAATGTTGTTGTTTTCAACATGCTAAATATTTCTAAGTCTGAGAATCTGTAATTATTTTTATGCCATGTTGAGTGGATGCTACCAAGTGTTCTGTTGAGTTTTAGCTCAAGCTCAAAGCTAGTGTTTTGTAGTATATATTGTCCTCTACCATCCTGTTAATTTTCATGTCATGAGGTGGTCTCTAGCATCATTGTTTTCTGTTGTCAATTTGCTATCAACTTAACTCGGATTCGAGAAAACAGTGATTTTCATTAAGTCCCCAAAATCTGTTTCATTATGCCACCTTGTGAGCTTCATGCTTAGTGATCTATGTTTACTTTAAAGTTTGTGTAGTTGGATGATTTGATAAGCATGTCATGTAGTTTCTGTACATACTTTGTTTGTGGTTGGAAACCTCCTGTAGCTCTAGATATTGGTTATGCAAGTTGCTATGTTGCTGTTTTGGACAGGGTGTGTGGAGTTTTGTGTGTGGCTTGTGGAAGCTATGCTCCATTGTTTTGCTTGATCTTTGGCTCTATTGTGGTTAGTTTTTCATCTCCTAACCAGTGTCTACCTTGGAATACCAAGGAATAGCCCATGGCCTTCTATGTCTTGTATTTTGTCTTCGTACCTTGTCGTGAGCGTAGCGTGAGAACCGTTACTCCGTTTCCAACGTTTTACATATGCATTTGCATTGATTTTGCATGAAGAATCCATATTTTCCATGATCATGCATGTTCAAACAACTTAACATGAGGTTCTATCCAGAATTCTAAATAACTTAACTATTGCATGAGAAACGTGACTAGCTTAGGATTGCCATGTTAAATACTTCAAATGAATCATGCATCATCTTGTTTCTGCATTGCACCTTGGTTGTTTATTTATTTGGTGTTGTTTATCTTGGGTAGACACGAGTGTTGAACCTGAGTACGAGGATCCAGGAGAGTACAACTACGAGGACCCAACTCTTTGTCCCTCTGAAGACCCAACAGGCAAGATGACCGTACCCGGATCCTGACACTATTTTTGCTTTGCTAGATGTCTTGCTCTTTTCATTGCACTTGTGTTACCTACCACTTGAATGTCAAGCCTCCTACATTGCCATGATAGCCTTTAACCCCTCCACTACCTAGCAAACCTTGTTTGGCTAAGTTACCGCTGCTCAGCCCCTCTTATAGCGTTCTTAGATGCACGTGCAGTTTGTTTCCATGTGATAACATGGACATCTGGTGATATCAAAATATTTTTCTGCTATTTAATTTAATGCACATATATATCTTGGTAAGGTGGAAGGTTTGGCCTTTTGCTCGGTGTTTTGTTCCACTTTTATCGCCATAGCTACTTGTTACCGGTGTTATGTTCCATATTTTGCGCTCCTAACATGCTCACGGTTGTTATGGGGACCCCCTTGATTATTCGTTTGAGATTAAAGCTTGTCTGGCAAGACACAACATTGGTACTATTCGCTTAACAACTTAATAAAATGCATAGGGCTTTGCAACCCCGTGGATAATTAATCAACAACCCGGGCCAGTGCTCCACATGAGTGTTGGTCCAAACTAGAGACGTGTGCGGGGCCAACCCGGGGCAACTTGGGAGATTTCTATCAGGCCACTGTACGATGTGCTTATGCGATCATGTCCTGAGAACGAGATACACAACTCTTATCGGGTTCGTCGACACGTCGGGTGGTCTTGCTGGACTTGTTTTACGTTTCTCGAATGTCTTGCGTGAGGAACTCCGATCTTCTTCAGGCTATCTTGAGGTGTCGTTTTTCCTTTCGAATTGCCTAGGAAGATCACGAGATCCATGGTCGAGGTTATTCTCGTGGCGTGTGGTTAATATGTGATGGATTAGTTGGAGCACCCCTATAGGGTTAAATCTTTCGGAAAGCCGTGCCCGCGGTTATGTGGCAACTTGGATATTTTGTTTAACACCTGGTTATAGTCAACTTGAAGTAAATTCTAATTAAATACACAAACTGTGTGCATAACCGTGATCGTCTCTGCTCGTGAACATGAACCGAGAGAGAACACGATGGGGTTATGTTTGACGTAAGTAGGTGTTCAGGGTCACTTAGTGATCATGATAGTTCTCGATCGTCTTTTGTAGTCCACCATATTTACATTCATGTTCTCGTAAGATAGCCACCAAATAAATGCTTAGTGCTTGGTGTAGGTTTCTTTTACTCCTATTCTATACTTTGGTGAGGTATTCGACTTAGGAATTTTGATTCTACTCCTCTTCTTGCTCAAAAAAAATTAGGATCACGCAAATATTTGGGAATCTATGTGATGCCGATGTGACGGAGTTCTATACTTGGTGCCTCCTGTTATCAAGGAGTAGAGCTCCAAGGGATTCTTGGCACATCATTATCATTCAGTTTTCTTAGTATCGCAGGATGGAGGATGTTCGAAATGGCTTCAATACTTATCGTAGCGAGATAAGGTTGGAGTCACCCAGTACTAGGGAGGCGTTCGGGGTACTGCCATGTTTGGTATCGTTGTGTTTTCAAGGATCCGAGATAGATGGAGTTCCGAAGCCTCTGGTTATGTGTTGACGGATGGATATAGTTGGAGTGTAGGGCTTGTTAGTTGTGTGAGATATTTTGCTTCCATGTATCCCCAACACCCGATTGCATAACCAAAGAGTTCGGAAGTTCTTAGGTGGGAATTCAAGTAGCTACCTAGGATCATCTTCTTCAGACGTATGAGGTCTATGCATTTGTTCCGAGCTACCTTAGCTCAATACTTTTGTGTTATTGCAAGTGGCTTCAAGATCTGTGATGTTATCGCAAACCCGAAGAAGGCGTTCTTACTAATTTTTTGGTATGAAGGCTATTGATGTTATTCCGTTCAATTTTTTTGAAGTCATTTGATTCAGCTTATTGCAATCATCTTTTTCAACGATGTGCTGATGTTCTTGTCCATCTCCAGGATGGCTCGACCAACTCGCGCGAATCCGGATCATGATGGGAGCGGTCTAACCCTCCACCACCCCCTCCGCCTCCTCCTCCAGAAGCTTGGCAAGCTGTGATGGCCGCAACCAACGCGAATACTGAGATGTTGTTCAGGCTGTTGCTAGAGAGAGATTCGGGTCAGCAAGGTTATCAACGGAATTTTTAGAATCAGCCTCAGTTCGCGACACTCAACCAGTTCCTTGCCAACCAACCCAAGTCTTTCACCTGTTGTGAGCAGCCTTTTGATGCAGATGATTGGCTCCGCGACATGAGTAAGCACTTCGAGTGCAGCAATGTCAGACTAGAGGACTATGTCATGTTCATGTAATTTCAGCTCAAGGGTCAGGCAGCAGATTGGTGGCAGCAATACAAGGAGTCCAGGGGTGATCGTGTTATCAGCTGGGATGATTTCTGTCGTGACTTCAGGACCCATTACATTACGACGAGCTTTGTTGAGGAGATGTGTGAGAAGTTCAGGCACCTGAAGCAGGGAAGCAAGTCTGTCTATCAGTACAGCATCAAGTTCCAGAATCTAGCCCGCTATGCTAAACAAGATGTTCCTGACGACAAGTCCATGATTTATCAGTTCAGAGGTGTTCTCAAGGATGAGCTTCTACCGGGTTTGGTCCTCCACGAGCCTCGTGAGTTTGATCAGTTCTACAACATGGCTTTGAAGGTCGAGGCAACTCATCTCAAGTTTGAGAACTCAAGGAAACGTTCCAGGGAATCCTACTCTTCTTCTTCCAGCTCTCGTATGGTCACCAAGCAGCAGAAGTATTGGGTTCCTCCTCCTCCTCCGTTTCGTTCTCCTCAGCAGTAGAAGCAGTTCGATGGTCGTGGTTCTTCCCACCCACCCAACCTAGGTTTTCAGCAGAGGCCCCAGGCTCCCAAGTCTGCTAATGTTCCTCCTCCAGGCACTTCCGTCCACTCTTAGAGGTTACTTGTCACAAGTGTGGTCAGAATGGTCACTACTCAAACAAGTGCAACCAACGGCGTCTTCCGCCTCCTCCTCCAGTCGGACCTCTAGGCAATGCTATGGTGAAGCATAATCCCAAGTCAGCAAGAGTGAACATGGTGAACGTAGCCGAGGCAGAGGATTCTTATCAAGTGATCATGGGTAATCTCTTCGTTAATTCTTTTCCTGCAAAAGTGTTGTTTGATACTGGTGCATCGCATTATTTTATGTCCCGTCCATTCTTTTCAAAGCATGAGTTTGCGTGTCAAGATCTTCTTAGGCCTGTGTCAGTTGTGTCTCCTAGGAAGTCAATGAGTTCCAACTGCTTGGTTCTGGATGTCTCTATCAAGATGGACAATTATTCTTTTCTAGCCTCTCCAATTGTTCTTGGTAATTCTGATATTGATCTCATTCTTGGCATGGATTTTCTGTCTATGAACAAGGCGTATGTTGATTGTCAAGCCAAAGAAGTCAGATTGACTCATCCTTCAGAAGACGTGATCATTTTCGCAGCTCATGATGACACGATTCGTCTCTTTGCTCTTAATGAGAAGGGTGAAATCTCAGTCATTTCTCAGATTCCGGTGGTCTGCGAGTATGAAGATGTCTTTCCCGAAGAATTGCCAGGAATGCCTCCACACCAGCCAGTTGAGTTTGCGATTGATATCGAACCTTGAACTGAACTGGTGTGCAAGCGTCCTTATAAGCTTGGCCCCGAAGAGCTGAAGGAGTTGAAGAAGCAGCTAGATGAACAAGAACATCTAGGTCTGATCATGTGGGGACCCCGACTCATAAGTCGTGATCACCGAATGTACGTGCACAGTGATCCCAGAGATCAATGCTCACAGAACACACAAAAACTGAATAACAAGAGTCTTACATCCATTACATACCGGTTTACTCAAATATGGCCTTTATGGCCAAGTCTTCATATGATTGCAGCGGAAATCTTCCACGATAGCGTGAACCCATAGCCAACCCTACAGGCATTCTGACTGGGAAGCGTCCTAGCTCGCATGTCCGTCACGAAGGTAATCTTCATCATCACATGATCTTTCACGAAGGTAATCTTCATCATCACATGAACTAATAGGTAAGTTTTGTAGAAAGCTAGTTTTGATTGCAATGACATTATCAAGTAACTTAAGTAAGCATGCATCAACCATGAACGGGTGTTCATAAGAACACGTCACAACCATCATCATAAGTAGGGGTTGGACGTCTCATGTTCAACCATCACACCAAGTCCTCAGACTTGTCTCATGTACCATCTGAACATCTCAAGTTTAGTCATCATGCCAAGTCAACCGACTCGACTCAAGTATCATCCTTGTCACCACACACACACACACACCAAGTTTGCGAAAACATCTGGACGTAGCACAAGAGCGGTCATCCAACTGTCCTTGACCGTGGACACGGCTATTCGAATAGTTTTACACTCTGTAGAGGTTGCACACTTTACCCACAAGACTCGGGGAACTTTCGTGTCATCCACGACACGCGGTATTTAACATACCCGAGGTAAGCACCCGAACAATGCCTTTCCCATGGTGATACTAAACAAAGAGTCCACTCGTTGGTGCCATCCCCATGATATACATCACGCGTATCATCCATGAGGGCACGCAACGGTGTGCCCGGTGCCTGTAAAGACAACGCATGACCTTTCGCTCAGGGATGACCCCGTCTCAAGAGTGACCACTTCACTCTTGCCACTAGTAACGCGGGCTCCTTGCTAGCACCATCCATATCAACAAAGCCCCGTCCCATAAGGGGTATCGTGGTCGTACATGTAAGGTTGGAATAACGGTCACAACTTACACCAATCCGTTTTCGAAAACCACACACACTCACTTGCTCCGGTACACCACTTCTTTCTCAAGTGGTTACCTAGCTCATCATCATCTCCCCCGGGCATTAGTGGCACCCAATGGGCTTTTTGAAAAGTCTTTGAAATCATTTCTTCCTTTCCATCACTATTCATAAGTCCCCAACCGACTTGCATAGCATCTACTAGCATCCTAACTACACCCACCCGCATAGCCCTCATAAGGTGGTAGGGTTATGCATGATGCAAGTGTCAATGGTAAGAGTATCGGAGGCAACCCACCGAAGTGGTCACTACTCCACATGATCGAGCATAATGAGAGTAAAGTACTATATGACATGCAATAAAAATGGTTTCTTAACATGGTCAAAGGGCTGCTTGCCTGGCTTAGCAATGTCTTCGAGGCCTTCACCCACTTCTTGTCCACTCTGAGCATTTCATCTACTTCGTCAACTATCACCGGAAACAACCGCAATAAGCAACACAAGAAACAGAAAATAAAAGTGCTCTATAAACAAGAGTTTTATTTTTCTTGGACACCTCTGGTCACAAGAAAAATAACCAAGGAGGTTTCATTGGATGTGGATCAAGGGGGAGTCTTGAATTGGTGGTAATGAAGGAAATGGTGATCCTACAAGAAGTCCATAGAAACTATTTTTGTAAAAAGGAGTTGATGGACACAACAAATAGGGCATGATTTTAGAAACATGTGGAAAGTGGTTTCACTGCATTTGGAGTTGGGATGGTTTCCCTATGAATTTCTTAAGATGGAATAAATGGAAAATGGTCCATTTATTAGATCCAACAGATAGGTGCATGGCAAAAATGTTCAACATGGCTAGAAACTTACGACATGACATTTAGAGCTTTTGGAAATTTGAATAAGCCCATTTGGAGTTGATTTTAATGCTCTATGAATTTTGCAAAGTGGCCTCTAGTAGTTCAAATTTGAATTTAAATTTAACCTCTACAGAAAACTTTGTAGGAAAAATGTTCAATGCAGATATTTGGATAGGAAATAATTTTAGGAATATGTAGGATTTTGAATCACCAAATTTGGAGCTATAATGATTTTTCTATGAATTTTGAAGTACTCTGGAAAAGAGAAAAGGAAACAAATTTATACCTAAGGGTTATATTGCGCACAGGGTGCAGATCTGCAAATGGGCCGGCCCAGTGGCTCGGCCAGGTAAGCCTCGTGCCGCGCCACAGGCGTATTTCGAGAAATACGCCTTCACCGCAACGAGGCGAAGAATAGGGAGGCCGTCTCCACTTACGCGCAGGCCCGACCGTTCAGGTCACTTACAGGCAGGCCCCACCGGCTCCTTCGCTCTTCCCGGTCCCCTTCTTCTTCCCCTCGATAGGAGAGAGAGGGGGGCACTGGCCGCTATGGCTATGGCTGCCCAGCTGTACGTGGCGTCGAGCCGGCGGTACAAGCGGGTGCCCAATCCGTGCCGCGCCTGGGGACGGTCGCGGGGGCTGGGGGGACGCCCGTAGCGAGCAGCTCATCGACAGGGGCGGACGGCGGCACCGGCGTCCTAGTGGAGCACACCACGGTCGTGGAGATGGAGTCATGGGTGTCAGGGAAGATGGAGTCGGCTCGGGGTCTCTCTGGAGGTAGAGGTTGAGGGCGGGAGGGCTGGCTCACTCCAATTCGGGCGGAGCTGAACAGCGGCAATGGCGGCCGTGGGGGGGGGAGGATGAGGGCACAGCAGCAGGAGGGCCCGGTCTGGGGGTACCTTAGGGTGTCCTAGGGGCACCGTGGAGCTTGAGGAGGGGTAGAAGTACAGGGGCGACGAGGGGGGAGCTCGGGCGGCCTCGGATGCCCTTGGGCGCGATGAGCACACGCTCAGAGATGCTCTTGGACACTTGCTGGTGTCGGGGAGGGGCATGGGAGATCAGGGAGGATCCCCTGGCATGCGTGGATGCTCAACCAAAGCCGAGCGAGAGCTACTGGACAAGTTTTGTCGGCAGAGCGCCGTTGTTGCATGCCAGTAGCATGGTCACCACGCCAAGGACTGTCCAGGGTGACTTTTTGGTCGGCTAAAGATGTCTGGCATACAAGGCATGCATGCCCGAGTGCTCTTGCTAAGTATTTGAGAAAATAGAGCTACTTGGGTTAGGTTTCAACTGAGGGTAAGTTTGAAATAGCAAACTTGGGGCTGATCTACTCGGAGTTACTATAGGGCACCAGGGTAAAACCTTGTCCAGAAGACATAGGTATGGAAGGACTAGCTTCCCACCAACTTGCAGCTCAGGAAGATAATTTTACAGAGCACTTCCAGTACAAAGGCACTATTGCTGCTGTTGGAAATATGCCCTAGAGGCAATAATAAATTAGTTATTATCATATTTCCTTGTTCATGATAATCGTTTATTATCCATGCTATAATTGTATTGATCGGAGACTTAAATGCATGTGTGGATACATAGACAAAACCATGTCCCTAGTATGCCTCTAATGGACTAGCTCGTTGATCAAAGGATGGTTAAGGTTTCCTAGCCATGGACATGAGATGTCATTTGATAACGGGATCACATCATTAGGAGAATGATGTGATGGATAAGACCCAAACTACAAACATAGCATATGATCGTGTCAGTTTATTGCTACTGTTTTCTGCATGTCAAGTATATGTTCCTATGACCATGAGATCATGCAACTCACGGATATCGGAGGAGTGCCTTGTGTGTATCAAACGTCGCAACGTAACTGGGTGACTATAAAGGTGCTCTACAGGTATCTCCGATGGTGTTTGTTGAGTTGGCATGGATCGAGACTGGGATTTGTTACTCCGTGTGACGGAGAGGTATCTCAGGGCCCACTCGGTAATACAACATCACAACAAGCCTTGCAAGCAATGTGGCTAAGTGTTAGTCACGGGATCTTGTATTACGGAACGAGTAAAGAGACTTGCCGGTAACGAGGTTGAACTAGGTATGGAGATACCGACGATCGAATCTCGGGCAAGTAACATACCGAAGAACAAAGGGAACGATATACGGGATTAACTGAATCCTTGACATAGAGGTTCGACCGATAAAGATCTTCGTAGAATATGTAGGAACCAATGTGGACGTCCAGGTCCCGCCATTGGTTATTGACCGTAGAGGTGTCTCGGTCATGTCTACATAGTTCTCGAACCCGCAGGGTCTGCACACTTAAGGTTCGGTGACGTTTCGGTAGTGTAGAGTTATGTATGGTGGTGACCGAAGGTTGTTCGGAGTCCCGGATGAGATCCCGGACATCACGAGGAGCTCCGGAATGGTCCGGAGGTAAAGATTCATATATAGGAAGTCCCAGTTTGGTTTCCGGAAAAGTTTCGGGCTCATCGGTAGTGTACCGGGAGTATCGGTATTGTACCGGGAGTGCCGGTAGTGTACCGGAGGACCTCCGGGAGGGGTACTTCGACCCCAAGAGGTCCATGGGCTGTGGGAGAATAATAACCAGCCCTTATTGGGCTGGGAAAACAGCCACAAAGGCCCATGGCGCAGGAGAGAAAGTCCTAAAGCAAAAAGTGGAAAATCAGCCAATAGGAGGCAATCCTACTCCAACTAGGATTGGAGGTGAAGTAGGATTTCTTCCCACCTCCTATTTCGGCCGACCCAAAGGCCTTGGCTGCCTCTCCTCTCCTCTCCTCCTATATATACTAGTGGATTGGGTGGTTTTTGGACAGAATTTCCGGCCACGTGCTACCCGTTTCACCGGTGCACAGTTTCTCCTCTAGATCGGTTTTCCGCAGCGCTTAGGCGAAGCCCTGCCGGAATCACTCCACCACCATCACCGGAGCGCCTTCACGCTGCCGGTGAACTCTCTCTCCTCTCCACCTCCTCTTGCTGGATCAAGACGGTGGAGATCGTCATCAAGCTGCACGTGTGCTGAACGCGGAGGTGCCGTCCGTTCGGCGCTAGATCGGAAGGACCGTGATCGAGATCGCGAGACAGTTCATGATGAGATTGTGGAACGGATCGTGATGAGTTCGCGGGACAGATCGTGATCAAGATCGTGAGACGGATCGTGATGAGATCGCGGGACGGATCGTGATGAGTTCACGGGACGGATCGTGATTGGATCGTGGGACGGATCGTGATGAGATCGCGGGACGCTCGGCGATTTGGATCGCGAAGATGTTCGACTACACCAACCGCGTTTCTTAACGCTTCCCGCTTAGCGATCTACAAGGGTACGTAGATCCACTCTCCCTCTCGTAGATGCTCATCACCATGGATAGGTTTGCGTGTGCGTAGGAAATTTTTTGTTTCCCATGCGACGTTCCCCAACAGTGGCATCATGAGCTAGGTTGATGGTTCGATGAGATCTCGAGTAGAACACAAAAGGTTTGTGGGCGTTGATGCTTAGATTGCTTCCTCCCTTGGTCGGATTTTGGTTCAGCGGGATTGTGAGATGAAGCGGCTTGGACCAACATTACTCGTACGCTTACGAGAGACCGGTTCCCTCGATGCAACTTGTTGCTTAGATGGCTTGCGGGTGACAGTTTCTCTCACTTTAGTTTGATCGGATCCGACAAAGGCGGTCCTTGAGAAGGTTGAAAAGCAATCTATGTATCACCGTTGTGGTTTATGCGTAGGTGAGAATCGTTCTTGCTAGATACCCGTAGCAGCCACGTAAAACTTGCAACAACAATTAGAGGACGTCTAACTTGTTTTTGCAGGGTATGTTGTGATGTGATATGGCCAATTACATGATGAGATATATGTGATGTATGAGATGATCATGTGATGTATAGAATTTCACGACTTGCATGTCGTTGAGTACGGCAACCGGCAGGAGCCATAGGGTTGTCTTTAATTATTGTATGACCTGCGTGTCAATCATTAAGCGCTATGTAATGCTTTACTTTATCGCTAAGCAGTAGCAATAGAAGTAGAAGCAGGGCTGGCGCCACAACCTCAATGGCAACACATTGATGGAGATCAATATGATGGAGATCATGGTGTTGTGCCGGTGATGATGGAGATCATGCCGGTGTTTCGAAGATGGAGATCTTAAACACAAGTTCATGGCCATATCATGTCACTTATGAATTGCATGAGATGTTAATCCTTTTTATGCACCTTATTTTGCTTAGGACGACGGTAGCATTATAAGGTGATCCCTCACTTAATTTCAAGCTAAATTGTGTTCTCCCCGAGTGTGCACCGTTGCGAAAGTTCGTCGTGTTGAGACACCACGTGATGATCGGGTGTGATAGACTCTACGTTCACATACAACGGGTGCAAGCCAGTGTTGCACATGCAGAACACTCGGGTTAAACTTGACGAGCCTAGCATGTACAGACATGGCCTCGGAACACGAGAGACCGAAAGGTCGAACATGAGTCATATAGTAGATATGATCAACATAATGATGTTCACCATTGCAGCCACCTCAACTCACGTGATGATCGGACTTGAGTTGGTGAATTTGGATCATGTATCACTCGAATGATCGGAGGGATGTCAATTTGAGTGGGAGTTCTTAAATAATATGATTAATTGAACTCATTATCATGAACATAGTCAAAGTGTCTTTGCAAATTATGTTGTAGATTACTAGCTCGCGTTGTGGCTCCCTTGTATTTTTATATGTTCCTAGAGAAATAGAATTGAAATATGTTGGTAGCAATATTGCGGACTGGGTCCGTGATCTGAGGATTGTCCTCATTGCTGCACAGAAGGCTTATGTCCTTAATGCACCGCTCGGTGCGCCACCCCCTCTAGCGTCGTCTATAGATGTTGTGAACATCTGACAGGCACGTTTCGATGACTACTTGATAGTTTTGTGCGTCATGCATTACGGCTTAGAATTGAGGCTCCGAAACGTTTTGAACGTCACGGAACATATGAGATGTTCTAGGGGCAGAGATTGTGATCTCAGGCTCGTGCCTGTGTTGCGAGATATGAGATCTCCAACAAGATTCTTTGCCTGTAAGATGAAGGAGAATAGCTCAATCGTTGAGCATGTACTCAGATTGTCTGGGTACTACAATCGCTTGAATCAAGTGGGAGTTGATCTTCCAGATAAGATAGTGATTGATATAGTTCTCCAAGTCACTGTCACTAAAGCTACTAGAACTTAAGTGATGAACTATAATACACCAGGGATAGAAGTATTGATCCCTGAGCTGTTCGCGATGTTTGACACCGCGAAGGTAGAAAGCAAGAAGGAGCATCAAGTGTTGATGGTTAATCAAACCACTAGTTTCGAAAAGGGCAAGATCAAGGAGGGAAACTTCATGGATAGCAAGTCAGTTGCTGCTCCAGTGAAGCAACCCAAAGTTGAACTCAAACCCGAGACTAAGTGCTTCTATTATGAGGTGAGAGGTCGCTGAAGCGGAACAACCCTAGATACTTGGTAGATAAGAAGGCTGGCAACATTGATAGAAGTATATTTGATATACGAGTTACTAATGTGTACCTTGCTAGTACTCTTAGTAGCACCTGGGTATTGGATACCGGTTCGGTTGCTAAATGTTAGTAACTCGAAATAAAAGCTACGGAATAAACGGAGAACTAGCTAAGGGTGAGGTGACGATATGTGTTGGAAGTGTTTCCAAGGTTGATGTGATCAACATCGCACGCTCTCTCTACCTTCAGGATTAGTGACAAACCTAAATAAATGTTATTTGGTGTTTTGCGTTGAGCATGAACATGATTAGATCATGTTTATTGCAATACGGTTATTCATTTAAGTTAGAGAATAATGGTTATTCTGTTTACATGAATAATACCTTCAATGGTCATGCACCCAGTGAGAATGGTTTGTTGAAATCTTGATCGTAGTATTACACATGCTCATAACATTGATGTCAAAAGATACAAAGTTAATAATGATAGTACCACATACTTGTGGCACTGCCGCTAAATGTCATATTGGTATAAAGCGCATGTAGAAACTCCATGCTGATGGATATTTGGACTCATTCGATTTCGAATCGGTTGAGACATGCGAACCATGCCTCTTGGGCAAGATGACTAAAGGACCCCGTTGGATGGAGC
Organism: Hordeum marinum; assembly: GCA_022496015.1. Classification (NCBI taxonomy): domain Eukaryota; kingdom Viridiplantae; phylum Streptophyta; class Magnoliopsida; order Poales; family Poaceae; genus Hordeum; species Hordeum marinum. The sequence goes on along the minus strand of CM039678.1, from coordinate 295,215,104 downwards.
GGGCAAGTGATTCATTGGAAATGATACATGTTGATGTATGCAATCTAGTGAGTCTTGTAGTGTGCAGTGGATATCGTTATTTTCTTACCTTCACTGATGATTTGAGTAGATATAGTGTATATTTACTTAATGAAACACAAGTCTGAATCGTTTGAAAGGTTCAAGCAAATTCAGAGTGAAGTTTAAAGATCATCGTGACAAGAAGATAAAAATGACTGCGATATGATCGTGGAGGTGAATATCTGAGTCACGAGTTTGGCATACAACTTAAGACAATGTGAAAGTTGTTTCACAACTAAACGCCACCTGGAACACCATAGTGTGATGGTGTGTCCGAACATCATAGTTATGCTCTATTGGACATGGTGCGTGCTATGATGTCTCTTATCGTTTTACTACTATAATTTTGGGGTTATGCATTAGAGACAACTACATTCACTTTAAATAGGGCACCATCTAAATCCGTTGAGATGACACCATATGAATTATGGTTTGATAGAAACCTAAGCTGTCGTTTCTTAATACTTGGGGCTGCGGCACTTGTGTGAAAAATGTTTTCACCTAATGAGGTCGAACCCAAGGCGGACAAATGCATCTTCATAGAATACCCTAAGATCAGTTGGGTGAACCTTCTATCTCAGATCCGAGTGCAAAGTGGTTGTTACTAAAACGGATCCTTTCTCGAGGAAAGGTTTCTCTCGAAAGAATTGAGTGGGAGGAAGATAGAACTTGATGAGGTTGTTAAACCTTTGTTCAACCAGAGAGTAGCGCAGCGCAGAAAGATGTTTCTGTGAAGCCTACGTTAGTTGAAGAGGAAGTTAATGATCATGATCATGAAACTTCAGGATCAAGTTACTATCGAACTTCGTAGGTCGACAAGGATGTGTACTGCTCCTAAGCGGTACGACAACCCTGTCTTCGAGGTCATGTTGTTGGACAACGATGAACCTACGAGCTATGGAGAAGCGATGATGGGCCCGGATTCCGACAAATGGTTAGAGACCATGAAATCCGAGATAGGATCCATTTATGAAAACCAAGTGTAGACTTTGGTAGACTTGCTCGTTGGACGGCAGGTCGTTAAGTACAAATGGATCTTTAAAATGAAGACAGACACTGATGGTGAATGTCACTATTTGTAAACTCGACTTGTTGCAAAGATGTTTGTGACAAGTTCAAGGAGTTGACTACGATGAGACTTTCTCACTCGTAGTGGTGCTAAAAGTCTGTTGGAATTATGTTAGCATTTGCTGTGTTTTCAATTATGAAATCTGGCAGATGGATGTCAAAACATCGTTTCCTTAATGGTTTACTTGAGGAAAGGTTGTATGTGATACAACCAGAAGGTTTTGTCAGGCCTAAGGATGCTAAAAGGTGTGCAAGCTTCGGTGATCCTTCCATGGACTGAAGCAAGCATCTCGGAGTTGGAATATACGCTTTGATGAGGTGATCAAAGTTTTGTTGTTTATACAAAGTTTATGAGAAACTTGTATTTGCAATAAAGTGAGTGGGAGCACTATAGAATTTCTGATAAGTATATGTGGATGACATATTGTTGTTCAGAAATAATGTAGAATTTCTGGAAGGCATAAAAGGTTGTTTGAAAAGTGTTTTTCAAATGAAGATCTGGATAAAGCTACCTAATTGTTGAGCATCAAAATCTATAGAGATAGATCAAGATGCTTGATGAGACTTTCAATGAGTGCATACCTTGACAAGATTTTGAAAGAGTTCAAAATGGATCAGCCAGAGAAATAGTTCTCGTCTGATTTGTAAGGTGTGAAGTTGAGTGAGACTCAAAGCTCGACAACGGCAGAAGAAAGAGAAAGGATGAATGTCGTCCCCTATGCCTTAGCCATAGGCTCTATATTATGCCATGCTGTGTACCGCACCTATGTGTGCCTTGCCACGAGTCTGTCAGGGGGTACAAGAGTGGTCCAGGAGTGGATCACTGGACAGCGGTCGGAATTATCCTTAGTAACCAGAGGACTAAGGAAATGTTTCTTGATTATGGAGGTGATAAAGAGTTCGTCGTAAAGAGTTACGTCGATGCAAGCTTTAACACCTATCCAGATGACTAGTAGTAGCAATCTGGATACGTATAGTGGAGCAGCCATTTGGAAATAGTACCAAGTGGAGTGTGGTAGCAGTGTTTACGGTTTGACATAGAGATTTGCAAAGTACACACGGATCTGAATATCGCAGACCCGTTGACTATAAGACCTCTCTCACATGCAAAGCATGATCGAGCCCCAAAACTCATTGGGTGTTAGATTCATAACAATGCGAATCACATGGTGATGTGAACTAGATTATTGACTCTAGTGCAAGTGGGAGACTGTTGGAAATATGCCCTAGAGGCAATAATAAATTAGTTATTATCATATTTCCTTGTTCATGATAATCGTTTATTATCCATGCTATAATTGTATTGATCGGAGACTTAAATGCATGTGTGGATACATAGACAAAACCATGTCCCTAGTATGCCTCTAATGGACTAGCTCGTTGATCAAAGGATGGTTAAGGTTTCCTAGCCATGGACATGAGATGTCATTTGATAACGGGATCACATCATTAGGAGAATGATGTGATGGATAAGACCCAAACTACAAACATAGCATATGATCGTGTCAGTTTATTGCTACTGTTTTCTGCATGTCAAGTATATGTTCCTATGACCATGAGATCATGCAACTCACGGATATCGGAGGAGTGCCTTGTGTGTATCAAACGTCGCAACGTAACTGGGTGACTATAAAGGTGCTCTACAGGTATCTCCGATGGTGTTTGTTGAGTTGGCATGGATCGAGACTGGGATTTGTTACTCCGTGTGACGGAGAGGTATCTCAGGGCCCACTCGGTAATACAACATCACAACAAGCCTTGCAAGCAATGTGGCTAAGTGTTAGTCACGGGATCTTGTATTACGGAACGAGTAAAGAGACTTGCCGGTAACGAGGTTGAACTAGGTATGGAGATACCGACGATCGAATCTCGGGCAAGTAACATACCGAAGAACAAAGGGAACGATATACGGGATTAACTGAATCCTTGACATAGAGGTTCGACCGATAAAGATCTTCGTAGAATATGTAGGAACCAATGTGGACGTCCAGGTCCCGCCATTGGTTATTGACCGTAGAGGTGTCTCGGTCATGTCTACATAGTTCTCGAACCCGCAGGGTCTGCACACTTAAGGTTCGGTGACGTTTCGGTAGTGTAGAGTTATGTATGGTGGTGACCGAAGGTTGTTCGGAGTCCCGGATGAGATCCCGGACATCACGAGGAGCTCCGGAATGGTCCGGAGGTAAAGATTCATATATAGGAAGTCCCAGTTTGGTTTCCGGAAAAGTTTCGGGCTCATCGGTAGTGTACCGGGAGTATCGGTATTGTACCGGGAGTGCCGGTAGTGTACCGGAGGACCTCCGGGAGGGGTACTTCGACCCCAAGAGGTCCATGGGCTGTGGGAGAATAATAACCAGCCCTTATTGGGCTGGGAAAACAGCCACAAAGGCCCATGGCGCAGGAGAGAAAGTCCTAAAGCAAAAAGTGGAAAATCAGCCAATAGGAGGCAATCCTACTCCAACTAGGATTGGAGGTGAAGTAGGATTTCTTCCCACCTCCTATTTCGGCCGACCCAAAGGCCTTGGCTGCCTCTCCTCTCCTCTCCTCCTATATATACTAGTGGATTGGGTGGTTTTTGGACAGAATTTCCGGCCACGTGCTACCCGTTTCACCGGTGCACAGTTTCTCCTCTAGATCGGTTTTCCGCAGCGCTTAGGCGAAGCCCTGCCGGAATCACTCCACCACCATCACCGGAGCGCCTTCACGCTGCCGGTGAACTCTCTCTCCTCTCCACCTCCTCTTGCTGGATCAAGACGGTGGAGATCGTCATCAAGCTGCACGTGTGCTGAACGCGGAGGTGCCGTCCGTTCGGCGCTAGATCGGAAGGACCGTGATCGAGATCGCGAGACAGTTCATGATGAGATTGTGGAACGGATCGTGATGAGTTCGCGGGACAGATCGTGATCAAGATCGTGAGACGGATCGTGATGAGATCGCGGGACGGATCGTGATGAGTTCACGGGACGGATCGTGATTGGATCGTGGGACGGATCGTGATGAGATCGCGGGACGCTCGGCGATTTGGATCGCGAAGATGTTCGACTACACCAACCGCGTTTCTTAACGCTTCCCGCTTAGCGATCTACAAGGGTACGTAGATCCACTCTCCCTCTCGTAGATGCTCATCACCATGGATAGGTTTGCGTGTGCGTAGGAAATTTTTTGTTTCCCATGCGACGTTCCCCAACAGCTGCCATAATGAAGGTTTAGATGAATTGCTCATATTTTCCACATGAGCCTGCCATATTTGGGTTTGGTTTGATGAATAGGTATGCAAGTGAGGTTGTGGAAAAGTTTTGGGTCGCATGATCAGAAGGGTGGGAGAGGTGCTGTTATGGTAAAAAGAGAGGGAATAAGAGAGAGTTACCCCCCAAATAATTGACCAGAGGCCAAGGCAAAGTTACTGGAGGTAAAATGAGGTTACAATATGTTGTGGTAAAAAGTTGGTGGCAAGAGGAATCTTTTTGGGCCCACTTAGCTTATCCACAAGTTTATGGCTGAAGGTGCTTGTGCTGTTGATTGGTCTAGGTAGGGGAATCCTATGACCTTGATATTTACCAGGGGTAAATGGTAAGTCCATTTGGTCCTGATCACAAGTTTTCAGCTCAATTTAAGAAAGTTGATAATGCAAACTTGGTAAACCCTAGAAATGGACAAAAATGGATTTCTATAGATCTAAGCATGCAATCCTATTCCCCTTGATGCACCACTTGATGTAGCATCATCATTTGGTTAACAGAGAATGCCCACAAAGTTTGGGATCAACAGAAGATACTTCACAATTTAAAGTTGATCAAATTTGGCTCTGGACAGGAATGGCTTTAGGATATTTTGGTGAACCGAAACAATTGGGATTAAGATCAAACTTGGCAAGATGACCACATATATCATATGTGACATGCTAGACTTTTCCTAGATTTATTTGAGAATATTTCTTATAGAAATATTTCAAATGCTTGGAATAGGCAGAAATGGTTTTGAAGGGATTTGTCCAATATTTTGAACATGACCATGTGTTGAAACACTTATATATGGACAATATATGTCCAGTGAGTTTCCCTAAATTTTCTCAAATATTTTTAAATCATTTGAATAATTTTTCCCTATAAAAGACCATTTCTGGCCTTAAGAAGAAGCCTTCAAATAGAATATGAAAATAATCTTTTAAAATAATATTTTGTGGTTTTGGGAAGCTATATATATAGTAGGTTACAAATAAATCATTTGGGGAAAAATGATCCACCCAATTTGGGGACTTGCAGTGCAAATCTCAAATCAGGGGTTTTTGCAAACCTAATTTGAATAAAACCTTTTTGTCCAAGATAATATTTTGTAAAAATATTATTAAGTCCTATTCACATGACATGATCATTGGGCAAGAATGGGGATCAAGGAAAAGAGTCTTGAGAGTAGGAAGAATTTCATGAATATAGAGCACAAGAAAGAAAACAAGCAATCCACAATCAAGTCAAGCATCACAAGTATAGAAAAAGTTTTAATTGGCCCTAATTTTTTGAGTCATGATAACTTAGTCATGAGGCAAATCATAGGGTGTGACAGATCAGACCAAGTTCTTCTCCATGGGGCTGTGGTGTTCTATTTGTCAAGAAGAAGGATGGCATGGACCGACTTTGTGTCGATTACCGTCCACTGAATAAAAAGACAATCAGAAACAAGTACCCACTTCCCAACATCAATGAGTTTTTTGAACAACTGAAAGGTGCCAAGTTTTTCTCAAAGCTTGATCTTTGCATGGGCTATCATCAAATTCGCATTCGTGAAGAAGATATTCCAAAGACTGCTTTCAGGACGAGCTTTGGCTCTTATGAGTACACCGTCATGTCCTTTGGTCTCGCCAATGATCCTCCAACCTTCTCCAGAATGATGAACTTCATATTCCGTCCTTTCAAAAATGAGTTTGTCTTGGTGTATTTGGATGATATTCTCGTGTTCTCGGAGACTGAAGAAGAACATGCTGAGCATCTTCGGCTTGTGCTTGACAAGCTAAGAGAGCATCGGTTCTATGCTAAGTTTTCCAAGTGTGAGTTTTGGCTCAATGAAGTGGAGTACCTTGGGCATGTGATCTCTGCTGAGGGCATTAAAGCACACCTTGAGAAAGTTGAGGCAATCTTGAAGTGGGAGCCTCCTCAGAATGTCAAGCAGCTTTGTAGCTTCCTCGGGGCTTGCAAGTTACTGCAGAAGATTCGTGGAGAACTTCTCTCAAATTGCTAAGCCTCTGTCCAACCTCCTCCAGAAGAATGTCAAGTATGCTTGGTCTCTTGAGTGTGATGTGGCGTTCAATGCGCTCAAGCAGAAACTAACTTGAGCTCCAGTTCTTGTTCCTCCAGAGCAATCAAAGCCTTTCCAAGTGTTCTCTGATACTTCCCTCCAAGGTCTAGGTGGTGTTCTCATGCAAGATAAGAAGATCGTTGCTTATACCTCACAATAGCTGAAGCCTAGCGAGAAGAACTACCCCACTCATGATCTTGAGTTGGCGACAGTTGTGAATGCTCTGATGACTTGGAGGCATTTGTTGTTGGGTAGACCAGTTGAGGTGTACACCGATCACAAGAGCTTGAAGTAGATTTTCAATCAACCCAATCTCAATCTTCGGAAGTCTCGTTGGGTGGAAATGATTGAGGACTTCAATCCAAGAATTGAGTATACTACTAGAAAAGCAAATGTCATTGCAGACGTGCTCAGCCAAAAGGCGTACCGCAACAGTCTTATCCTGAAGCCTCTTCAACCCGAGCTTTGTGAAGCCTTCCACAAGCTTAATCTCCAAATGATTCTGCGGGAATTACTTGCAAATCTTCAAGTCTCTCCGACTCTGGAAGATCAGGTTCACCAAGCTCAACTTCTTGATGCTATGGTGAAGAAAGTGAAGAAAGGTGTGGCCAAGGGCATTCCGAAGTATAAGTGCTTTTGCGTTGATGACAAAGATACCTTGTTCTTTGAGGACCATCTCGTGGTTCCAAAAGGTGATATCAGAAAGGTTATCATGAATGAAGCACACAATTCTCTCCTATCCATTCATCCAGGTAGTTCCAAGATGTATCAGGACCTCAAGCAAACCTTCTGGTGGACTGTTAGTGCATCTAGTGCCCCTTAGTGATTTTGGTGTATTGAAGACTTATAGGTTAAGGCACTAATGTGTTTGTAAGTGTACACAGGCTCTATAAGTCGATGAGGAGTTTGATATATTTGGAGATTATAGACCCCTAAAAATGTATGTCTTCAAGTGAAGACTTTGCTGAAGACTTTCTGAAGACTTTGGTGAAGACTTTGTGAAGACTTTGAAAATGAAGAAGTTGGTGTGACCTTGAAAATATGAAGCATGAAGACTTTTGTTTTTGTAGTTTCATTTCCTTTATTTGAGCATAGGAGACACCATACTATTAAAGGGGGCCGAGGTAATACTAAGGAAAATTTCCAACTGATGCTCAACTCCAAAATCCTCAACCCATACAATCCTTCGAGTGAAGCCTTTGGAAATGTCTTACAGTTCAGACAAGTTTTTCAGTGACAGAGACGAAGTTCTTCTGGTCTCTGAGGAAATTGATCTGACTGAGGAGTTAGGATTTCGCCAGTGCGAATTGCCTACAAGTGAGGATCATGATAATCTAAGGGCTTTCATAGTTCGAAATTCCGACCGTTGCTATGCTTAGCGCCAGCTGTCCGCAATCATTCTTATCCACATAACGGTCATATTATTGGGGGCATGTATGTCTTATCATGTCAGGTTGCACCCTGGCTATAAATAGCCGACCCCCACAACCACTAGCTGGTTGGCTGCTCCGAGAGCGAACCGACACTTGTCATTTGAGAGCAACCCATCCTCTAAGGACTTTGAGAGAAAATCATGAGTGAGGAAAAACCCACAACCAAACCACAGAACCCATAGTGATTGAGCATCACTGAAGAAATTCCTGTGTGGAACCGACGCTTGTTACCTTTGAGGACCGTGCATCCTCCAGACGGTTAGGCGTCATGGTCTAGTGCTCCTGGAGTCAATTGGGGAGCACGAAGTGACCTTGGTCTAGAGCATCCACCAGTAAATTGTGGATTGGCGGGTGACCAGTTTGTGAGGGTTTTGGAAGTCTACCCTGAAGACTTACCACGAGTGTTGGGCAAGGACTGTGTGACCTTAGCTCAAGGAGAATACGGTAAGGACTGTGTGTCCTGGGACTGTGTGTCCTCTGGTTTAAACACCAGGCCGCTACAAACCAGACATACGACTGTCACAGCAATTGGAACTGGGTCATCAAACCATTGTCTTCATCGAGCTACCTGGTTCTACTTCCTCAACCTCCTTATTCCTCATAACCTATTGATGAAATTGATTGTTACTATTTGAAGAATTTGACTGAACACTTTCGCAAATTCCTCACCTCAAATTCTTCAAGTTGCTTTGTTCATCACTGCTTATCCTGTATCACGCTACTCTCTATTTGTGCATGTTTCATTTCATCATGAAGACTATGCTGTCACTATGTTCCTCATGCACTTGAGTACTTATTCCGCTGCTAGTTATTCATCACATTTCAAATTCCTCAAAGTTGAAATTCCTCAAGTGATGAACTTGTAAAAATCGCCTATTCACCCCCCTCTAGTCGATATAACGCACTTTCAATTGGTATCAGAGCAGGTACTCCCTCGCTCTGTGTGATTTTGGTTTAACCACCTGGAGTTTTAGTTATGTCGACTGCAGGTATGATCAAGGTTTCCGCGGGCTGTGCTACCTTCGATGGGACGGACTACCCCTACTGGAAGAACGTATCCACCTTGAAGCTATTGACAACGATCTCTGGTATATTGTGGAAAATGGTGTGCCCTCTGTTGCTCCCACTGTCACAGCTGCTTATGTGAAGAGATTCAAGCAACTCGATTCTCAAGCGAAGAATATCATCTGTGGCCATCTGAGCAAAGGTCAGTATGGCAGAGTAAGTGCTTTGGAGTCTGCTAAGCTTATCTGGGATAGGCTATCCAAAGTAAACGAAGGTGTTTCCACTCAACGTGACTCTCGTGTTGATGTTCTTCACAATCTCTTCAACCTCTTCAAGAGGCTTGACAATGAAAATGTTCAGCAAACATTTGATCGCCTCATTGATATATCAAATGAACTTCAAGCACTGGGTGCCACTGATATCACTGACCATGAAGTGGTGAAGGAACTGCTATGATCTCTCGATTCCTCATTTGATACTCTGGTTTTGATGATCCAAGAATGTGGAGACTACAAAGCTCTTGATCCTGCTGATATTCTTGAGAGACTCAATACTCATGAATTCCAACAAGCTAAGAAAAGAGACCTCTACGGGCCAAGCTATGGAAGATCTCGTGCTCTGAAGGCAAAAGCAATTTCCTCATCTGAAGAAGAAGATTCTAACAGCAGTCTTGGTGATCCTGAAGAACTAAGTCAGGAACTAGCTATGCTTGTGAGGAAATTGCAGAAGTTCTCAAGAAGAGGTGGATTTGGAAAGTCATCAAAAAGTGGCTTGAGGAAATCAGATTCCTCAGAAGATTACAAAAAGAGAACATGTCATCGTTGCAAGAAGCCTGGCCACTTTATCTCTGATTGTCCTCTCTGGGAAAAAGACTCAAAGAAGAAGAAGAAATACAAGGATGATAGTTCTGATGACTCGAAGAAAAAGAAGAAATCTTCGAAGTCCTCATCTGCAAAGTCCTCATCTTCAAAGTCCTCAAAGCACAAGAAGAATGGTTCCAGAAAGGCTCGAGCATTCATCGGCAAGGAAATGGATTCTGAGGAAGAATCTGAAGAATATGAAGAAGAGGAAGAATCTGAGGAGGAATCAGAATCTGGTGTCGCTAGCCTTGCTCTCGCTACTGCTTTTGTCAGCAAGTCCATCTTCAATGATGAAGAATATGACTACTCCAACGACTCTGATGTCAACAATGATGATTATGCTCCCACTTATTGCTTCATGGCAAAAGGCTCAAAGGTACACAAACATCATTCCTCATCTGAATCAAGTGAAGGTGAATCTGATGAATATGTGAAACCTAGCTATGCTAAACTTGTTAAAATTGCCACTAAGCAACAAAGTGCACTTGAAAAGCTTCAGAAAATGCTAGACAAAAGCGATGATCTGTTAAACCGTGAAGTGGATCGGACTCAAACTCTGTCTGTTGATCTTAAAAGTCTTCAGACAAAGTATGATAACCTTCAGAGTCATCATAACGACCTCTTAGCCGATCATGAGAAGCTTTCATATGAATTTCTTCAAAGAAAGCAAGATCTTGAAAGCTGAGGGTGTCACATGAGGATCTCCAAAGGGAAAACGATTCCTTACTGGCTCAACAGATCAGTACCGCGCAGGAAGAATTTGTTCCACCCTGTTTGAAATGCATCGAACGTGAAACTGCTAATTGTTCACCTGAATGTTCAAATGCTTCTATTGCTGCAAATCCTTCAACTATTCGAGTGGTTTCAAATTCCTCATCTGAGGATACCACAAGTATTAGTGATGACAATGCAGGGTTGAAGGAATTGTATGTGACAGGCATATACAAAAGTTTAAAAGGGCATCAAACCCTTTGTGATGTCCTCAAGAAGTAGATTCTGAATAGGAACCCTAGGAAAGAGGGTATTGCCTTTGTGAGGAAACTCAACGCTGATGGATCCTACTGGACACCTGAGCAGTACTCCAAAACCTCATGGGTTGCTGCAAAAGGATCTCCTGTAGATCCATCCACTTTATCTGGCTTTACTTGTGAAACTTCATATTCCTCTGATGAGTTACTTGACTCCAATTACAGATTCTTCAAAAATCAAAGAAGTGAAGTATTTGCTAGATATGTTGGAACTAACTGCAGGAACGGTTCTCCTATGATGAAAATCTGGGTTCCCAAGAGCTACCTACAAAATCTTCAAGTGAATGTCCTCACGACACCACTCATGAAAAATTGCAACCCCAGATCAAAGTCCTCACTTGGACCAGATTCCTCGAATGGTCAAAATCATCATTCTCGTGCTAATGCCTCTGTTTCGCAGGGAAAACCTAAGAGTTATGAATAAGTGCATTATTCTTCAAACCATTATGTTCATAAGTCCTCAAAGAATTTCTCTGCTTATTCATTTGAATACTCTAACCCTCGCCATGTGAAACGAAGCGCACTTGCTTCAATGCCTCCCTTCTCACATGGTGCTCGCAGAATGATGAACTCTTTGCCAGCCCTCTAGATGTGGGTGGTGAAGAAAACAAACTGACATCTTATGCAGGGTCAGGTCTCCAGATGAATTTGAACATCTGATGAACTTGCTGGAGACCTGAGGAAATGCTTGAAAGGACGCAAGCTAACCATGATCAAATGAATTCTTCATTTCTCACGTCCTCACTCTACTTGCTTACTATCTTATGTGATGAAATTTTGTCTGATGAAGTTGATATCATATTCTTCACTCTGAAGCATATGTGTTCGTAAGTTGTACTAATTCATCTGCAGGATGATACTCTAAAAGCTACTAAGTGGGTTCTCGATAGTGGATGCACAAACCACATGACGGGTGACAAGAATCTACTGATGAATTTGCCACTCACTCCATCTCCTCTGAAGCATATCACCTACGCAGACAAAGGAAAAAGCAAGGTATTGGGACTTGGTAAGGTTGCTATCTCAAACGACCGAACTATGGACAAGGTGATGCTTGTTGAATCCCTTGGGTTCAACCTTATGTCTGTCTCAATGCTTTGTGATCTTGATATGGTTGTCGTATTTGGAAAATATCGTTGTGTTGTCATCATGGAATCTGATAATTCCAAAGTATTCGAAGGCTTTAGGAGAGGAGACTTGTATATTGTTGATTTCTCTACAGGTCCTCAACCTGCCACATGCTTACTTGCAAAGTTTTCAGAAGGCTGGCTGTGGCATCGACGACTTGGACATGCTGGTATGAGGAACCTGCACACACTCGTGAGGAAAAAGCACGTCATTGGCATCGAGGGTGTCAAATTCCTCAAGGACCACCTTTGTGGTGCATGTGAATCTGGGAAGATGACCAGATCCAAGCATCCCTCGAAGACAATCATGACCACTACTCGACCTTTTGAATTGCGTCATATGGATCTCTTTGGTCCCACTCACTACTCCATACTAACAAATTCTTCAAGTTTGTATGGATTTGTCATTGTTGATGATTACTCTCGTTACACATGGGTGCATATCATTCTGTACAAAAATGAAGTACAGGATGTCTTCAGACGATTTGCTTCAAGGGCCTCCACCAACTTTGGCATCAAGATCAAGCATAACATGAGTGATAATGGGACTGAATTGAAGAACACTAACCTTGATGAATATCTTGATGAACTTGGTATTACTCATGAGTTATCTGCCCCTTATACTCCTCAGCAGAATGGCATCGTGGAGCGCAAAAACAAGACTCTTATTGAGATGGCTCGCACAATGCTTGACAAATACAAAACCCCTCATCGCTTCTGGCCTAAAGCTATTGATATGGCATGCCACATCATCAACATGGTATATATTCACAAATTCCTCAAGAAGACTTCATATGAGCTCATGACAGGCAAGAAACCCAATGTAAGTTATCTCAAAGTCTTCGGTGCAAAATGCTAGATCAGAGATCCTCACCACAGTTCTAAGTTTGCACCGAAAGCACATGAAGGTTTTATGCTTGGTTATGGAAAGGACTCGCACACCTACAAAGTCTTCAACACCTACCATCACAAGGTGGTTGAAACTGTAGATGTGCGGTTCGATGAAACTAATGGCTCGCAAAGAGAGCACCTGCCTTCTGTGTTAGATGAACAATCTCCTGAGGAATCCATCAAGCTAAAGGCGACTGAAGATGTCATACCCACTGAGGAAATCATTCCAACAAATGAAGACTCTCATGCTGATATACCTGAAGAAAATGGTGCTGATGAAACTCCTCAGCCACGTCAGCCTGCTCATCCAAGAATAGCAAATGAAGTGCATATTGACAAAATCATCGATGACATCAATGCACCAGGTCCTCTCACACGCTCAAAAGCTTCACATCTAACTAACTTTTGTGGGCACTTTGCCTTTGTCTCTATCTTAGAGCCCACCAAAGTTGATGAAGCATTCAAGGAGCCCGAATGGATTCAAGCTATGCAAGAGGAATTGCATCAGTTCAAACTCAACAACGTGTGGGAACTTGTCAAGTGGCCAGATCCTCGCAAGCATAACATCATAGGTACCAAGTGGATCTACCGCAACAAGCAAGATGAAAATGGTCTTGTGGTGAGGAATAAGGCTCGACTTGTAGCTCAAGGCTATACACAGGTTGAGGGAATTGGCTTTGATGAAACTTTTACACCTGTTCCTAGACTTGAAGCTATTCGCATATTACTGGCTTACGGTAACCATCATAATATCATCTTATATCAAATGGATGTGAAAAGGGCATTCCTCAATGGTAAGCTTGAGGAAGAAGTATATGTTGCTCAACCCCCAGGTTTTGAAGATCCTAAGCATCCTGACAAAGTCTTCAGACTAAACAAGGCCCTCTATGGCCTCAAGCAGCCCCCTCGGGCGTGGTACGACACTCTGAAGGAATTTCTCATAAATAAAGGCTTCAAACCCGGTTCACTCGACCCTACTCTTTTCACGAAATCCTATGACAATGAACTGTTCATATGCCAAATATATGTTGATGATATTATCTTTGGATGTATTGACAAACGTTACAGTGATGAATTTGCCTATATGATGAGTGAAGAATATCAAATGTCTATGATGGGAGAGTTGAAATTTTTCTTATGTCTTCAAATTCGTTAGCAAGACAATGGCATCTTCATCTCACAAGAGAAATACCTCAAAGATGTTCTGAGGAAATTCAACATGCAAGATTGCAAAGGCGTCAAAACTCCAATGCCTTCAAAAGGCCATCTCTGCACTGATGTAAATGGTAAAGATTTCGATCAGAAGGTCGCTCCATGATTGGCTCCTTATTGTGCCTATGTGCATCTAGGCCTGATATAATGCTAAGTGTTTGCATGTGTGCTCGATTCTTCGATACTTAGCTCACACAACAACACTTGGATTGTGGTATCCCAAGGGCTCAAATCTTCACCTCATCGGATACTCTGATGCTGACTATGCTGGAGATCGTGTGGATCGCAAGTCAACCTCAGGCACATGTCATTTCCTCGGACGATCCTTAGTCTGTTGGTCCTCGAAGAAGCAGAACTGCATTCCACTCTCCACTGCACAAGCTGAGTACATTGCTGCTGGCTCGTGTTGTGCTCAGTTACTATGGATGAAGCAAACCCTCAAGGACTACGGCATCAAGCTGAAGAATGTGCCTCTTTACTGCGACAACGAGAGTGCCATCAAGATTGCGTACAACCTAGTTCAGCACTCCAAGACCAAGCACATCCAAATTCGTCATCACTTTCTTCGAGATCATGTACTCAAGGGCGACATCTCCATCAACCATATTCCCACTGAAGAACAACTGGCCGATATCTTCACAAAGCCCTTGGATGAAAAGAGATTTTGCAAGTTGCGGTGTGAGCTAAATATCTTAGAATCTTCGAATGTTCTTTGATGAAGAACACACATCCTAACGCGTATGCAAAATTGATGACTTAGATGTGCAACACACGAAGTAACGTTTTTCTTCAATCAATGAAGAATAACTCTCTAAGTGTGAAGAAATCAACGAAGAATTTGATTCTCAAAACCCTACGACAATTGTGCGTGGTGTCTGAAATCATCATTCTTATACGGTGGGTTACGCCACCAACCAAAAGTTGAAATTCTTCAAAGTTGAGCACTTTTGCAAATTCTTCAAATTATCAAATTCCTCAAGTTTTCAAATTCCTCAAGTTTTCAAATTCTTCAAAACTTTTGAGATTCATATTCTTAATTGACTATATATATATTTGAGTTTTTTTAATGTCCTCAACAATATTCACTTATTGCTAATTCTTCAAGTTGATTTTCATCTAAGTGAATGTGATCGGACTCTTTCCCCATCTATGCTAAACTCAACCCAGTCTGTTCACTATTCCTCATATGTGTTCTACTTTGAAACTTGTTCAAAGTCTTCACTGTGTCCTTGATAGCTGAATAATTTGTGAACGAAAACCTTGAAATCTTCGCTACCAAAATTTTCGGCGGTTCCCGCTCAAACTGTTCCGATTCCCGCGCCTGGATAACCCACGATCCTCCACAATCTTCACTACCCAGATCATGGGTGACACCAGTCGCGTGGAGAGCAAGGGTCAGGGGCAATCCTATCCAAAATCTTCGGGAGGATCAGTTTTCACTTCCTCTATAAATGCCCCCTTCCCATCAACTATGCTCGGTTACTCTGCATCTCATCTCTCTTCCGAGCTCCAAACTAGCGCCGCCGCTAAAGTCATCATCGCCGGTGAGGAAGAGCTTCACTGCCTCAACCTCGTCGTCGCCGTACTCGCATCGGCCACGGAAATCTTCATCCCGCCGCCGCTGTAGCTGTCTCCTTTTGCCAAGCTAGGGTGTGGGAGATCTGAACGGACGAACTTCCTCATTTCATCTCTGTGTTTGTCGTGTTCTTCTTCAGGGTAATTAAAATTTATTTTTACTGCCCCTGTTTGATCCTCAACTACATCTACTATTCCTCAATAGGTGTTTATACGTTACAAATCAAATACACAAGCACCTTACATCTCCTCATACTTGATACTTGATGATTTTCCCTAAGTAATGACTTTCTTCAAGATTCCGCAATTGTGCGAATTCTCAAATTTGCACAACTCTGGAACCTAAGGCTAAGAACACTTAGTGAAATTCCTCAAGAAAACCACGGTCAAATTCCTCACACCTATTTTTCTTCAAATTTTTTGAGAACGCATATGACCTCTTCAAATTCCTCGCACCTATACTCTGTTCATAGGTACAACATGTCCGCTGATGAATCACTAGGTTCTCATCAACCTAACTCATTTGCAGTGCTACTTGAAGAAAAACTGTGTACCTCTTCAGAATCTTCAAGAGTTCAAATTCCTCAAGTGAAGAAAATGTCTGATGGAAAGAAACCTCAGAAAGGAGGGAAAAAGCCAGATGTGCACACTGCATTTGAGATCCCTGAGGATCTGTATGATGAATATTGCACACCTGACGAAGAAACTCATGGAAAGGAGACGACCAAGCAAAGGAAGATCCATCTACAGAAGATTGAGAGGAGATGGTCCAAAGAATGGAGAGAATATCGTTATGTAACTCCAAAATACATGATGAAATTCGCTGTGAAACCACCTTGCAGCAGACCTCCTCTTGCTCCAAACCAAACCGCTGATCCTACTAGCCTCAAAATTGGTGAGGAATTTCCTGACATGTGGGAAAAGCAACAAGCCAAGTTGTCGAGGAAAGCCAAAGAGGCAGTGAAGAAATTCAACAAGGATTCTGCTGCTGCTGCCTCTGCCGGAGCTTCTGCTAGTGCTCCAAAGAAAATGGTAAAGAAATCTGCTCTGAAGATTGGTTCTTCAACATCAAAATCCTCAGTGCAAATTCCTCAAGGTCAAAGGCCCCAACCTAGAAAACCTTCAGCACCTGGAACTGTTGCTGCTCAGTCATCTGCAACAGCCAAAAGGTCCTCAACCCCAGTGCATCTGGCAACATGCAAAAGGACTGAGGGTTTCACCATAGTTCCGAAGCTCACTGCAAGCCCCTCCACAACTGCAAAGTCTTCAACCAGTCCCTCTGCGCTTAAACTGAAGAAGACAGCCGGACGTGGTCAAAGACCAAGTCATCACACCAGCAAGGCTCTGGTTACAGTCCCCTCACGTTCTGAGGACAATGATAGTGATGATGATGAAGCTGACGATTAGGAATTGGTAGAAATCATCAGACAAAGTCAGCACAGGGCTGCTAAAGCAAACGGTAGCTCTGTTCCTCTCATGCTGGATCCCAAGATGATCCTCAACTTCATTGATATATGGCATGAGGACCCAAGCACTCCACTTTCCTCACTAAATCTGCCTCCTGAAGTGGATCATGTCCTCACCCACTTCATCTCTGAAGAACAATGGAAGAGAGAGCAAGCTTAGAGAGCTAAGAGGAACAAGACTCGCAAAGAAAAGTTTCTGCGCGAAAATGTGATGAATTTGACCCCAAATCAACTCGTCACAGTTCAGTCCGAGGTTCGCACTCTCTCTCTGGATCAACAGAAATATGACGCTGAATGGAAGGGCACCAAGGTGAGACTTGTCAGGGCTGCTCAAGCAGCTGTAAAGGATCACAACACTAGGGTTGCAGCTCGATCGCAACCACAAAAGACTCAGTCTGAAGAAATTGCTCAGACTGAAGATGAAATTCCTCAGGCTGCTGATGAAAATGCTCAGCCTGAAGAAACTGCTGAAGAAAATGCTTCTGCACTAGAAGCAACTACTAGTGCTGCTTAGGAAACTCAGACCACTGAAGAACATGTCAGGACAACCTCCAATGTTGTGCCTGAAGAATCTGATAGGCCAGCCGAAGAATCCATTGTGCTTGAAGAAACTGAACCACCCAGGGCGCCTGCATCAGTCGTTCCTGAAGAAACTGCTACTCTTGAGGAAAATCCCCTCAAAAGAAAAGCATCAACTTCTGAAGCCCCTGTGTTGAATAAGTTGAAAACTTTGACAAGTTCCTCAGCAACACCACTTGATGCAACTCCAATTTCCTCTGCACCTGCCTATGCTATTGTGCCAATTGGGGAAGCATATGACATTCCTCAAGAAGAAGAGAATCATTCGGCTACTTCCTCAGAGCCTGTTGATGAGGAAATTGTCATTGATGACACTGCATCAACTCCCAAGGTATCATCGGCCCAGCTTTTGCTAAGTGCTGGCACTGAAGAAATTGATGAAGAAGTTGACATTGGTGACACTACTCCTGTCATCAATGATGAATACTGGGAATCTGCACATCCCAATTCACCTATGGCAACTCCCCTGATGTTGATTCCTCAGTCACCTGCACAAACTGAGGAAATACCTGAAGATTCTGAACACCTGTACCTTCCAGACCCTAAAGAAATTCCAGCTGCAACAGCTAAGGAAATTGATGCTCCGGCCACTACTGAGGAACCAACTCTTCAAGTCACTCAGACTACCGTTCCTTCCATGCCAACGGAGATCAAGGGGCGTACACGAAGAAATCTTCAACCCAAGCCAAGACTGCCTCTCAAAGGCTCTGTTCGTCCCAAATTCCTCAAGACCAATTTCTTCGATGAACACGTGTTCTTCTCTGGACCAAACCCCTATGACTCTGCAAGGGCTGGTCGCAATAGGTTTTGGACTGCCACTCAACTGAATTACTATGCTTCAGTCCTCTATGAGAAGAAGAAAGTCTTCGAGCACCATCAGATTCCTCACGCGGACATGGAAAGTCTTCCATCATTTACTCCTGTGCTTCAAGTTCTATATGATGCTGGACTTCTTCCATTTTGTGTTGACATCTGCGATTGGAATGAGGAAATCATCCTTCAATTCTATGCCACGTTGCATATCAGCGGAGATTCCTCAAACATCAACTCTTGGATATTGGACTGGATGACTGGCACAACACAGTTCACTGCTCAAGCCTCTGAATTGCTTCAGTGTGTCCCAGTCCATATTCCCTCAGAAGAAGCCCGCAAGTTGTTTGATGAACCTCCTCTACCCAATCAACTGATGAATGTGCTAATGAAGACATTGCCATCTGGAAAGCCTCAACGCCAAGTCTTCTTAGTGAAGGATCTACTCTATGTGCCTCGCACAGTCTATCGCATATTGACAAACACACTATGTCCTCAGAAGGGTCACAACTCTGAAGAAGAAGAAGTTGAAGGAATCATGAAGAATATGCTCTTCAACATCATCCATGGTATTCCCATTAACTTGCATGATTTCTTCATGAGGACTTTGGCCAGTGGTGCTATTGCTCCATTTGAGCAGAAGCCATATGCACCCTGGATTATGAAATTCACCAGGGATAAGTCCTCAATGCACTACAAAGCTGATTTCTAGAATTACTTCAGTTTCCTGCCACCCATTGAAGTCATCAAGAGTAAAATTTCATCAGTTGAAGGGAAAGGCAAGTCTGTTATTGATGAAGGAACACGTCCCCTGGATGGACAGTTTTGCAAGGCCACTTCTTTCTCCACAAATGATGACATTGCCACACAAGACTCTAATGCAAAGGCCTCAGCTCCCAAAGAGTGTGCCCCTCAATTGATGACTGACCGCAAACTTCTTATAAGTCTTCATCAGAAGGTCGATCACAATCATAAGTGGGTAAAGCGTCAACTTGGATATATTGTGCAGAATATGACTGTGACGCAGAACACTGTCAAGAGGAAGCACTATTATGCTCATGAAAACCTCAAGCGCTCTTGGGCTGTGCTAAATCACATCATGTCTTCTGAAGAAATGGATGAGCTGAACCTTGAAGAATATCCTGACTTCACTCGCTATCCTCAGAAGAAGTTCAAGAAAGTTCAAGTTCCTCTGATGGTCACCAGTTCATATTCTTCATCTCGCGAGCGCGATGAAGATGAAGACATTGAAGATACTGCTGCTGGCCCTGCATCACCAGTCGACCCCGACAAAGCTGGCGCTCCTTCTTCACCAACAAGATGAAATTTCTCATGGGGCGTTAGTCATCACTTTTTCTTCCCTTTTGGTCTTCGATGACAAAGGGGGAGAAAATTTGAGTTAGTCTTCAAGCGGGTCTATATATATATGGGCTATTTTTTTTAAGTTACAACTCTCGCTCCTCTAAAGTTTTTGGTTATTGAGTTGTAAACTTAAGTCCGATGGTGGTCTGACACTTTCGAACTATTTCCTCGCATGTTTATTTCCTCAAATACCTTAACGCATGCATGCTGAATTTTGTCAGACACCATTTTCCTCACGCATTTCAAATTCTTCATTTCATATATTCAAATGCGTGTATGAATTACAAGATATAGGGGGAGTTCTCCATGTTTTGAACCTGCCATGTGCATTTGCAGCCCAAAGCAAATTCCTCAAATACTTCAGGGGGAGTTCTTCTATATCTTGCAATCAAATTCCTCAAAATCTGTACTTTCACTTCATATGTTTATCCCCATTGAAAACTTAACCTATTTGTCATCAATCACCAAAAAGGGGGAGATTGTTAGTGCATCTAGTGCCCCTTAGTGATTTTTGGTGTATTGAAGACTTATAGGTTAAGGCACTAATGTGTTTGTAAGTGAACACAGGCTCTATAAGTCGATGAGGAGTTTGATATATTCGGAGATTATCGACCCCTAAAAATGTATGTCTTCAAGTGAAGACTTTGGTGAAGACTTTCTGAAGACTTTGGTGAAGACTTTGTGAAGACTTTGAAAATGAAGAAGTGGGTGTGACCTTGAAAATATGAACGAGAAATATGAAGCGTGAAGACTTTTGTTTTCGTAGTTTCATTTCCTTTATTTGATCATAGGAAACACCGTACTGTTAAAGGGGGCCGAGGTAATACTAAGGAAAATTTCCAACTGATGCTCAACTCCAAAATCCTCAACCCATACAATCCTTCGAGTGAAGCCTTTGGAAATCTCTTACAGTTCAAACAAGTTTTTCAGTGATAGAGACGAAGTTCTTCTGGTCTCTAAGGAAATTGATCTGACTAAGGAGTTAGGAATTCGCCAGTGCGAATTGCCTACAAGTGAGGATCATGATAAGTTGAGGACTTTCATAGTTAGAAATTCTGACCGTTGCTGTGCTTAGCGCAAGCTGTCCCCAATCATTCTTATCCACATAACGGTCATATTATTGGGGGCATTTATGTCTTATCATGTCAGGTTGCACCCTGGCTATAAATAGCCGACCCCCACAACCACTAGCTGGTTGGCTGCTCCGAGAGAGAACTGACACTTGTCATTTGAGAGAAACCCATCCTCTGAGGACTTTGAGAGAAAATCATTAGTGAGGAAAAACCCACAACCAGACCACAAAACCCATAGTGATTGAGCATCACTAAAGAAATTCTTGTGTGGAACCGACGCTTGTTACCTTTGAGGACTGTGCATCCTCCAGACGGTTAGGCGTCATGGTCTAGTGCTCCCGTATTCAATTGGGGACCACGAAGTGACCTTGGTCTAGAGCATCCAACAGTAAATTGTGGATCGCCGGGTGACCAGTTTGTGAGGGTTTTGGAAATCTACCCTGAAGACTTACCACGAGTATTGGGCAAGGACTGTGTGACCTTAGCTCAAGGAGAATACGGTAAGGACTATGTGTCCTGGGACTGTGTGTCCTCTGGTTTAAACACCAGGCCGCTCCAAACCAGACGTACGACTGTCACAACAATTGGAACTAGGTCATCAAACCATTGTCTTCATCGAGCTACCTGGTTCTACTTTCTCAACCTCCTTATTCCTCATAACCTATTGATGAAATTGATTGTTACTATTTGAAGAATTTGACTAAAGACTTTCGCAAATTCCTCACCTCAAATTCTTCAAGTTGCCTTGTTCATCACTGCTTATCCTGTATCACGCTACTCTCTATTTGTGCATGTTTCATTTCATCATGAAGACTATGCTGTCACTATGTTCCTCATGCACTTGAGTACTTATTCCGCTGCTAGTTATTCATCACATTTCAAATTCCTCAAAGTTGAAATTCCTCAAGTGATGAATTTGTAGAAATCACCTATTCACCCCCCCTCTAGTCGATATAATGCACTTTCATGGACCCGCATGAAGCGTGAAATTTCTCAGTTCATAAACGAGTGTGATGTTTGTCACAGAGTGAAGGTGGAACATCAACGTCCAGCAGGTCTCCTTCAACCTTTACCTATTCTAGAGTGGAAATTCGATCATGTGGAGATGGATTTCGTCATTGGATTTCCTAAGTCCAAGAAGGGCAACGATGCCATATTTGTGGTTGTAGACAAGCTGACCAAAGTTGCCCATTTCCTTCCGGTCAAAGAGTCTATCTCGACAGCTCAGCTGGCAGAGCTGTATATGTCAAGGATAGTTTCTTTGCATGGTATTCCTTAGCTCATTTCATATGACCGTGGAAGCCTCTTCACTTCCAAGTTTTGGGAGTCCTTCCAGACTGCTATGAGTACCAAGATTCGTTTCAGCACGACCTTTTACGGGCAGACTAGTGGTCAAGTTGGAAGAGTCAATCAAATCCTCGAAGACATGCTCAAAGCATGTGTGATTTCTTTCAGCCTGAAATGGGAAGACTGCCTTCCATACGCTAAATTTTCATGCAATAACAACTTTTAGGCTAGTTCAGGCAAGGCCCCATTCGAGATTCTCTACGGCAAGAAGTGGTGTACCCTGCTCAATTGGTCTGAAACCGGTGAGCATCAAATTCTAGGCAATGACATGATCACTGGAGCAGAAGAGATGTGCCGTGTCATTCGTGAGAATCTCAAAGCATCTCAATCCTGACAGAAGAGTTATTATGATAACAAATATCGGGGGTGTCTCCTTTCAAATTGATGATTTAGTCTATCTCAGAGTTTCTCCCATGAAGGGCACTCAACAGTTTGGAATCAAAGGAAAGCTAGCTCCTCGCTTTGTGGGTCCTTTTAGAATTGTGGGCAAGAGGGGGAGAACTTTCCTACCAACTCGAGCTTCCTCTAAATTTCGCAAATGTGCATGATGTCTTCCGTGTCTCTCAGCTCCGGAGGTGCTTCAAGACTCCCGAGCGTACCATTGACCTCCAAGACATTGATCTCCAAGAAGACCTGTCCTATCATGAGCATCCAGTTGCTATTCTCGATGAAACTGAGCATAAGACTCACAACAAGTCAATCAAGTTTCTCAAGGTGAAGTGGTCTCATCATTCCGACAAAGAAGCTACTTGGGAACATGAGTATCTTCTCTATGCTGAATTTCCAGAGTTCCTTCGTTCTTAGATCTCGGGTCGAGATCCTCTTGTAGTGTGGGAGAGTTGTAACATCCCAAGTGCCCCCTTGCCATTTTGGTCATGTATGTCATGTGGACCTTCCATGTTTGCCACCTTGGTTTGTGCTAAATATAATTTTGCTTCATGTCATTCTTGCATCATGGCATCATAAGCATTCATCATCATGTTGTTTTGTGTGCACAAGCATGTGGTGATGTGATTGTGGTGTGGTTGGAGTGTTATGTGTGTTTAGGCTCATGAGAGTGAGGTGTGTGCATGTGGAGTTAAACCCCTTTCCCATTTTTGCATCAATGCAAAAACCCTTTTGCTCTCAATTGTTTTATGACGTCAGTTTAAACTTGCCTAATAAATCTTTAAAAAAATGTTCTATTGCTTAAGTAAATTGTTTAGAGTGGAGTAAGTGATCTCTTTCATTTGTTGCTATTTTTGTCATTAATGTCTTTTAATAAAACAACAATATATATTAATAAACGTAATTAATTTGCTTTGGCTAAAAATGGCTAGTTCATTTTTATTAAATAGGTGCATTTATTTTAGTGTCAAAATATTTTGGTTTGCAAAAGATACTTTTATTTTACTGTGGGGCTTTTGTTTTGTTTTGTTTTGTTTTAAAAAGAAAAGAGAAGAGAGAGACCCAACGCAGATGGGCCTCCTGGACTCCCCCGTAGGTTCGTCAACACGTCAGGCGGTCTTGCTGGACTTGTTTTACCTTTCTCGAATGTCTTGCGTGAGGAACTCCGATCTTCTTTGGGCTATCTCGAGGTGTTGGTTTTCCTTTGGAATTGCCTAGGAAGATCACGAGTTCCGTGGTCGAGGTTATTCCCGCGGCGTGTGGTTAATTTGTGATGGATTAGTAGGAGCACCCCTATAGGGTTAAATATTTCGGAAAGTCATGCCCGCGGTTATGTGGCAACTTGGATATATTGTTTATCACTCGTTTATAGTCAACTTTAAGTAAACTCTAATTAAACACACCAACTATGTGCGTAACCATTATCGTCTCTGCTCGTGAACATGAACCGAGAGAGAACATGGTGGGGTTATGTTTGACGTAAGTAGGTGTTTAGGGTCACTTAGTGATCATGATAGTTCTCGATCATCTTTCGTAGTCGACCATATTTACATTCATGTTCTCGTAAGATAGCCACCAAATAAATGCTTAGTGCTTGCTGCAAACTCAACACTTACCCCTGTAAAACCATAAGCTTACATAGTTTCGGTACTCGGGTTACATGATTGCTGAGTCCCCTATGGCTCACAGATTACAACAATACATGTGTAGGTGTTGATGAGTTCGTGCGAGATGATGTGACCCAACTCCAGTGGGAGTACGATGAAGAACGTGGCAGGATGTATGTCACATACCCTGATGAGTAGAGAGGCCATGGTCGTGATCTTTGGGATAGCAAGGCAGTTTTCATTGTTCTTTTATCATTTGATTTCGTCCGTAGATGGACCCTGCTTTTTGGATGATGTATGACAATTGTGTGAACTTGTAATTTAGCTTGTGGCGAGTGTAAGCCAACTCACATACTCATCTCTTCATACATGTATGCGATGTTTACTGCACTTGCGAAATGACGAGATGTGCCTGTATCCCTGTCGAGGCCCCCGTGCCTTAATATGGATAGTAGCGCATCTTGGGCGTTACAACAACGGCTACCACACACTTCTCGGCCGTACAACATTCGTCCGCTTTAACGTAGTCACCCATTACGCATATATGTAGCTCAAAATGCCCGGATCCAAGGGCGTCATCATTATTAATGGCAACACGAAGCGCCCACTCCAGACTAAGGAGCACACTGTGGCCCTGGTCGCCGAGGTACAGGTCGGCAAAGAGATGTCGAGCTACCACCTGTCGTCAAGGCACGAAAGGTGAGCAAGCGAGCTAGGGCCCTGTTTTAGCTACTAGAGCCTTCCCATGCCCAAGATAAATGGGAACACGCTCCCAACAGCAAGGCCCCGCTAGCCATGAGGTACGTACCTCAGAGGCATAATTTCACACTCAAAATACCTTGGGCAGTTGTGGGGGCCTGTCTTCCAAAGACCAAGCGTTCAGCTCGACCGAGCTATGATCAAATTCGTCTTCTGGCAAGCAGCAAGTACCTTAAGGATCTATCAAGCATCAACCTACGGGGACCTCTCAAGACCCTTTCTCAAAAGGTTCGTTCGCCGATCTCCACCTCCTCTAAAGGAGCTCGAGAGCAAAGGTGCAGATGTGCAGCAGGAACCTGTAGGAATGTAAAACCACTCATAAAGTGCCTTTTATAAACCTTTCCTCTAAGTTTATTTTAAAATAATGTATCCATAATAGTTGCTTCGGAAATACGGATTGTACGGTTAGACATCATGAGTTCATCAAAAAGTAAAGACCCCTTTTGTCGGTCCCATTGCGATCATTTATGTTGCATAGCTTTTTCCGCTCTTCGTCCCCGAAGCAAACCTTGTTCAGTGCATATTTTATCTAGATGCGACCGGTTAATATATCGGGGGCTTGACCATAAAAATCGCCCCAAAGCATCATCCCGACACTGTTTTTACATGCTCGGAAGTCTCGAACATTGCATTATATGCTTAGGTCCCAAATTATGTCTTGGATCAATAGTTGGGTTGTCCGGCTAATGTGCTTACCCTCTTATGTTCCACATGTTCAGCTAGGAGGGTAAAGGGAGAACCACTACGATTGTACTTCTAGCTTGCCCGGTTAAGTACCTCAGTGGAGAAAGCTAAAAAGTGACCGTCATAATACGCAAGGACCAGTCGGCGATCCGATGACAAGTGTTAAACTAAAAATCGTTGGAGGTTATACCGCTTCATGCGAAGGGTTTGTACTTGTACAAACCAAGTGGTTATGGTGTTAACCTTGGCACACCCGAACACCACAAAACACGGGGGGGGGGGGGGATAGTCACTAGCCTCCGTAGTCAAGCTCCTACGGCTAAGTGAAAGCAATAAAGCCATGTAGTCTGATTGCCTCATTTCCCTTGCGTACTACCACCGCCGGGCACCGAGACATCGGCTAAGGGTCGTAGTGCGGAGGTCGAAACACCCCTTGTAGCATCTACGAGGGGGCTGAATCCGAAGACTTGCAACTTTCAGATTAAGACTGCCACACATGAGTCAAAATAAGCAAAATAAAGCATGATATACCATGAAAAACACCCGCATTATAATTCATAAAAAGTTTAACTAATATTTTATACATGACAGTACAATCACTCAAAAATTACCTCTTTTGAGCACCGAGCCTCTATCGCCCGAGCACCATCCATCATGGTGTAGAAGTATTGCTTGGGGCGCCTGTGCTCCTTTCTAGGAGGTGGGGGCCCAGTGGCCATCTCGGTTGGCTTAATCCTCGGCTAGTACATCATGCTCTTCGCAAAGACCATCCAAGCTCCTTCGATGCATGTGGATCGCTTTAGGACGTCGATCCGGGGCGCAACATCACAGAACCTCTTCACTAGGCCAAAGTCCGTGGGCCATATCCTGATCAAGAGGTCCTTCATGGCCGGCTCCGCCATCCGATGCAACTTCATCAACTGCTTCATTTGGTCGGTGAGGAGGAGAGGATGTTGTGGGGCTTGAAATTGCACCCAGGACAGCCATCCTTCGACATGTCCGTCTTGAATGGCGAAATATCTTGCCGCATCCACCACACTCCTCGGAAGATCCGAAAAGCGCCTCAGGAACACCATAGTCGGGTGAGCAATGCGAACCTGTTACCACCGAAGGTACACTGCAGTAACTACATCTTACCATCCACAATGAGATTGACTTCACAGAGCTCCTTCTGGTAACCCTACACCTCCATTCGTGCTTCTTGCACCGCTGACTTAATCGAGGTAGCTCGGAGTCTTGCTCTTTATTCTTCTGGTCAAGGGCCTCACATTTAGTGACAACATCCTTGAGATCCTGCTGCACCTTAGCCACCCTGGCCTCGTGCTTTTCATTGTCCGTCCTCGCCGATGTCAGTTCGGTGGCTGCTCGTTCAGCCGCCTTCTTTTGCTCTTAGGGCTCTTGCCTTGCCTTCTGGCCTTGCCTTCTGCAGCTCGACCTTGAGGCTCTCGGCCTCTGTGGTGACAACTTCAGTCATAATAAGCACCCCACGCTTATGGATGTAACTCGGATACCACTTAAATGAGGAAAACAAAGGTATTACAATAGTCCAGTCCGGACTTACCCTGCGCTTTGTCACACTGCTTGTTGAGACAGTTGAGCTCTTCATTAGAGCTCTTGAGCTTCTGATTCATCTCGGCCAGCTCCATGGCATTGGTGGCCACTGCCAAAGACGATGCCTACAAAAATAAGCTTAGGTGTATCAGAATATCGAGTTATTAGATCTTAGACCCTCTGGCAGTTTTTTCTTTAAACTTGCAAGTCTCAGGGCCTATGATTCACTTTTACTACTATCGGTATTTTCTGGACTATTTATGACCCTCGCTTGAGTTTTTCCAACTCAATCAGGGCTCGAGGGTTTCCATATATAAGGATCACTTAAATCCATAAAGTAAATTCCTTTTTGCGAAGGGTATTACATTATTTACCTTGAAGCCTATCAAGAGGCCTCGAAAAGCTTCCTTCCGTCCGCTTCAATGGACTAGATGCTTTGTAAAACCGCACTCACGAGAGTGTGATGTTCTTCAGAAATTAAGGGCCATTTTAAGCCTCCTCCATCACAGTCGGCCACCCGGTTCTGACCAGCTCCATTGCGGGTGACGTTTGTGGCGACACCTCGGCTCCTCCTTCGATGAGTCCAAGGCGGACGACTCTGGGGGCTTGGGGAGCTCCTAGGCAGTCTTCGGAGATAGCTCAGACTGGTCGAGCTCCCCCACTGTGTTTCCCAGAAGGGGTTATCCCCCTGGTCTTCGCCGACCGAAGTGTTAGCCTCGGTCATAACGTCGTAACCCCCGCCTCCCATGCTCTGCTAGGGAGGGGTCTTTCTGGACATCACCTCCTCGGTCTATCTGGTAACCAGAGGAGGTGTAGTACGTGATATGGTCCCACTCTTCGCCAGTTCGGCTCGCGGAGAATCTCCGTCCAAGGCTTGATCGGTGGGGAGCTCGCCCAGTGGGCTACAACATGAGAAACATTTGCTTGGTTATAAACAAGCCTTGATATGGTTGTTAGGGAAAATCCTCGGATTAAATACCTTGTGGCCAGGGGCTTGACCCTGGGGTTCCTTCGAGGAACAAAATTATAAGCCTCAGACTCCTCCACGGAGTCCGAATTGTCTTCGGACAGGACCAACTTGGCCATGCATTACCTCTTCGGGGTAGGAGGAGGCAGTTCCTCATCGGCGCCATCAGACACTGCCCTCCTCCTTGCTCGGGAGGAATCACTCTCCTGCCCATCCTCCTCCTGCTCTTCATGATGAGCGGAAGAGGCAAGGTTTCCCCGGACTTAGTGTCCAAGGGTCCTCATGAGCGGAGGCCCTCTCATGCCTCCCTCTTTCCCCCTTCTTCTTCTCCTTCTTCTCTGGCGGCGTATATGGTGCCTAGACTAGCATCACCGTTAACAAGGGCATCCTAGGGTCTTCGGGCAGCGGCATCGGGACGTTCATTTGCATGGCCTTCGCCAGCCAGTTCTGCAAAAGCAAGTAAGAATGGGTTAAAGTTCCTTGTCAAAAGGAAAAACCTAAATGAAAAGACATAAACCTTATTATACCTCCTTAGGGGGGTTATCGACATATAGGCCGATGCCTTCCTACTGGTACGACCAATCCTTCTAGGGCTTGAACAACACCTTCCACAACTTTTCATGGGTGGTGCGGTAGAAGTGGACTAGGATGGCGGGATCATTGGCCTTGTAATTCCACATTGGGGAGGCGGGAAGGAGGCAGTGTCGGAGCATGATAGAATCACATTGGCCAGGTCGAACTTCTGCTCCATCATCTGGGAGATGTGCTTCTGTAGGAACTTAACCTCTGCGGCCGGCCCCCAGTCGAGACCCTTCTTAATCCATGATACCAGCCTCGTGGGAGGTCTGAATCTGAATCTGAAGGAGGCCACCCAGTCTGTGTCACGTAGTTCGGTGATGTAGAACCACTCTTTCTGCTAGATCTTGACCGTGTCAATAAAAGTACCTTCCGGCCACTCGACCCGCGGAGCTTGCTAATCATCGTCCCTCCACAGTTTGCATGTTGGTTGTTGACTATCATTGGCTTGACGTTGAAGACCTTTAATGACAAGCTGAAGTGTGGATGGACTCGTAGGAAGGCCTCACACACAATGATGAAGGGCAAGATATGCAGAAACGAATTTTGAGGGAGATCAAGGAAGTCCAACCCATAGGAGAACATCAACCTTCTGACAAAGGAGTGGAGCGGGAAGTCGTGCCCTCAAAGGAAATGGGTGATGAACACCACCATCTCGCCTTGCCTTGGCATGGGGATGACCTGGCCCTTCTCAGGAGCGCGGTGAGGGATGTTGGACAAAAGGTAGCAGATGCGCTTCAACTTAGAAATGTCATCGTTGGTGATGCAGGAAGCCTCCCACTTGCCTTTGGAGCCCGAGCCGACCATGGCCGAGCTGAGGGTGTGGTTTGGGGAGAGCAGAGAAACAAATGGATCTGAGTGCTTGAGGTCTCGAGACTTGGAAGGCAATGGCGATGGAAGATCTGGGAGCGTGTGGAGGCTCTGGTGACTATTGCTCTTTTATAGACTGCCCTAATGCTAAGAGCCCCTTTGTTACACCATAGACCTTGGCATATCCCGATAAAATCATGTTGTTATGCACGCATGGGATAACCCAAATCATTGATCATATCCCTTAAAAAGTGGGGCATGATCTCCATGTCGATGAGACATGCCAATGAGAAAACTGCCTCGAACAGCAAATTGAGTTTTCGTAACTGGTTTGTGACCAACCATGACCCTTCGCTAAAAAGTTGTCAGGTGGAGGCACTGTTCACATCCGAGTGTTGGCATTTGTCCAAGTATCACATATTGTTCGGAAATAAGGGAATCATCGGTAGCCGAACTAGTATCGGCCGAACACGGAAGGGGAAAAGAACTCGCCCCGCAAGCCAAAGACCTTTGCGCACAAGACTAGTAGGGATCGTGGACCTTGGCATTGGAGGCTAGTTCGGGGGGCTACTGAGGGAGTCTAGGATTAAGGGGTCATCGGGCCGCCGGCCTATCTCCTATGGGTCGGACACGCGGGCCACTCTTTGGCCATCACATGGAGGCCGAACTATAAGACAACCTCGTATTCAGGAAGGAAACCTTTAGTGCCTTGGTGTGTCTTCCAGGTCAAGATGGTGAGATCAACACATTTATCCTTGATGGTAACTGACTATGTGCAACCCTAGGAGCCCCTCGTGTCTATATAAACGAGAGGGTTTACTCCATAGAGAAGACATAACCATTATTCCAACTCATCTAGGGTTTAGTTCCTTTGGTCTCGTGGTAGATTGACTCTGTAATTGTCATACACACATAAATAAAGTCAAGAAGGATGTAGGGTTTTACCTGGGTAAACATAGTCTCCATGTTTCCTGTTCCCCATTGATCCAAGATCCACAGCTCGGGACCCCTTACCCGAGATCTGCCGGTTTTGACACCAACAGCTGGCGGCTGGGTTCCCCTCGAGTCTCCTGGCTCGAGCGACGCGAGGGTCGGGCGCCCAACCTCATCTCTACTCATAATATAATCCTACACACCTATAAAATCCACCTCATCTCTACTACTACAAAAAAACGACTTGGTGATGATGGTGTGTCTGCCATTCTCCGTTTATAATCTTCGGATCTGCATCAAACGCACATGAAGCAATATGTTGCAACTTCACAAAAAAATCTCGCCACTTTGTTAACATTTACAGAAAACCTTACTCAGTCTCATCTCTCCCACTCAGCTTCATCTCTCCCCCGACTCATGCGACCATCTGAAAAAGGGTGTCGTACAACCACCAGCCGGCAACACCGGAGTTGACCTGGCGCGATGGCCACTGATGGTGTTGTCTACCCCAGCGCCTCCCATGCCTCCTCTCATCCCCACCGCCCATCACCTCCATGAAACCCGTTATACTCGTCATGTCATATGTACTCTTGCTTGTTTCTTTTGACACCAACCTCGATGAGCACACTATGATGTCGCCAGTCCGTCGAAGCCTCTCATACCTCCTCTGTCGCCATAATCCAACATCCCACCACCCACCTTCTCCACCATATTCCCTCTTGTCATCGTTTTCTCACAATAGATGCCAGGGGGTGGCTAATCGAGGTGAGAGCAAGGCTGTCGTGGAAGGTCCGGGACGGGATAGGGTAGTAGCACACGGTAGTTTACCCAGGTTCGGGGCTCTCCGGAGAGATAATACCCCTACTCCTGCATGTCTGATGATATATGCAGTGTATATGGTTGCGATATAGAGTTGCTCCTGGAGCTGCCTTAGGAGAGGAAGAAGGAGCTATGAGAGCTCTTCCTCCATGCCTCACATGTGAGAGTGGGAGGGGAAAATGAGAGAATGAGAGAGTGAGAGGAGCTCTCCCTTGGGTGAGCTCCCCTGGCGCCTCATATAAAGGGAGGCCCAGGGGACAAGGGGTGGCCCACATGGCCAACTATTTACTATTGGAGAGGACATGTGAGATGGCGCATGATGCAGGCAATAGTGCACCACTATTGGAGATGACATGCGAGGTGACGCGATGACGCAGGCTATAGTGCACCACTATTGGGGTGAAGTAAAGTGACGCATGATGTTGGCTATAGTGTCTTCATGTCGTGTCTAATGGGATGTGGTGGTTGACCTCGCGCAGCAGGACCGCTGGAGCAGCCGAACAGAGGTTGGTCGAAGCAGCCGGCTTGGCAGGGAGCCGGCCGGACTCAGTAGCCGGCCAGACCGAGGTTCCAGCTGGAGCAGCCGGACAGAGGGGCGTTAGCCGCCTCGTTGTTTTAAAATGTTGAGTCGCCTCCTTGAGCCTACCCGGGGGTAATCCCCTCGAGAGTAGCCTCCGAGCCTTCGGGTGACTTGGGGAGTCGGGCAAAGGGTTTTCGCCATTGTCTTTGTCATTGCAGAAGTTGTTGATGAAGATCGATTGCGGGCTGGGGACGACGCGGCTTGCTTCCAGCGGGGCACGCCAGCGCACCAGCTGGGTGTAGCCTCCAAGCCTCCGGGCGACGCGAAGAGTGGACGGTGGCATCAAGGTTGCCGGGTGTGGACGCGGGGTTTGCCGACTAATGGGCGCAGAGCCCTGCTGGGCGTGGACGCGGAGTCCACCGATTGGCTGTTTCCAGCATGGGCACGCCAGCGCAGCCGCTCGGTGTAGCCTCCGAGCCTCCGGGCGGCTCGAAGATTCGGGCGGAGGGTCTTTGTTGCTGCTGAAGCAGATAGTGGTGTTGAGGTCGCTGGGTGTGGACGTGGGGTCCGCTGACCGATGGGCGCGGGGGCCCTCTCAAGGGTGGACGCGTGGTCCACCGGCTATTTGAGCGTGAGGCGCTGCCGGACGCGGACGCGGGGTCCGATGGCTTGTGGGCGCGAAGCCTTGCCGAGGGTGGACACGGGGTCCACTGACTGTCGAGCGCGAGGCATTGCCCGACACGGACTCAGGGTCCGCCGGCTGATGCGCACGGGGCATTGCCGACGGCGGACGCAGGGTCCGCCGGCTGATGAGCACGGGGTGCTGCCGAGGGCGGACACAGGGTCCACCGGCTGTTGAGCACGGGGCGCTGTCGAGCGCGGACATGGGGTTTGCCGGCTGATGGACGTGGAGCGCAATCGGGGGCAGATGCGGCGTTTGCTGGTTGATGGGCGTGAAGCTCTGTCGGGACGGACGCATGGTCCGCCGGCTGATGGGCGCGGAGCTCTACTGGGACGAACACGAAGTCCGCCACTTGTTGAGCGCGAGGCGCTGCCGGTCGCGGACGCGGGGTCCACCGGCTAACTGTTTCCAGCGGGAGAGCCCCAGCGCACCCGCTGGGTGTAGCCTCCGATCCTCCAGGCGACTCGAAGAGTCGGGCGGAGGGTCTTTGCTGTTGCTGAAGAAGATAGTGACATTGGGGACGCCGAGTGCAGACGCGGGGTCCACCGACCGATCGGTGCAGGGCCCTTCTGGGCATGGACGTGGGGTCCGTCGCTGATGGGCATGGAGCCCTGCCGAGGGCGGACGCAATGTTCGCCGGCTGATGGGCGTGAGGCCCTACTGGGGGCGGACGCGTGGTTTTACGGCTGTTTAGCACGAGGCGCTGCGAGGCGCAGACGCGGGGTCTGCCGGCTAGTGGGCGATGGGCATTGCCGGAGGCAGACGCAGGTTCCACCGGTTGTCGAGCATGAGGCGTTGCTGGGCGCGCACGCGGGGTCCATCGGCTGTTTTGTAGAGCCCTACCGAGGGCAGATATGGGGTCCATCGGCTGTTTTGCACGACTCGCTGCCGGGTGCGGACACGGGGTCTGCCGGCTATTGGGCACGAGGCCTTGCCGGGGGCAGATGCGGGGGCCGCCAGTTGTTGAGCGCGAGGTGCTGCCAGGCACTGCTTCCAAGCCTCTGAACGAGGGGGTTCCTTAGGGAAATTATCATGCAGAAGACAAGTTTAGACGTTGTAGATGTGTCAAATATCTAGTTTTGCTAGTGCAAGCTTTACGCAAAGGGTGCCGACTCGGTTTCGTCAGAGCCCCCTTTAGTCTTTTTCATGTGCTCTCCGCTCTTTGTCTTTTGCTCTTGCTAGTCGGATAGCCGGGAGCCGGTCTATGTGTGAGGCGAACAGTGGGCCGCGGAGTGGAGCATACAGTACTCGGACTCTAGGAGCAGACTCGACCGAGTAGATACTCACAAATGAAATGGCCGGGTTGCCCAAGACATTTTCTCCCGGGACGTTTTTCGCGTAGGGTGACATCTAGCTTGTGCTCTCACTAGGCAGACAGTCGCAGTGCGATCTATAGCTGAGACAAAGAGTGTGCCTTGGTACCGTTGTAGGATCGAAAGTAGTGCTAGAGGGGGGGGGGTGATTAGACTACTTAACCAAATAAAATCTACTTTTTCCCAATTTTAATTCTTGGCAGATTTTAGCATTCATAGCAAGTCAAGTACACCCTACACATGCTTGTCTATGAGTATTGTAGCGGAAAGTAAAGACAAGCATGTAAGTAAAGAGAGGGTAGGAAGATCAAACACAATTGGTGACACGATTATTTTTCCCGTGGTTCCGATAGGTGGTGCTATCGTAGATCCACGTTCATGGAGTCTTCAACCCACGAAGGGTAATGGTCGCGAGAGTCCATGGAGGGCTCTACCCATAGAGGGTTCCACGAAACAACAACCTTGACTATACCATGACGGCCTACGACTATGGAGGACTAGTCTAACTCGGGGTAGATCTTCACGAAGTAGGCGATCTCCTTGCCTTACAAACTTCTTGGTTCACTCCACAACACGAAGTAGGAGGATCCCAAGCAACACCTAACTAATCTAGGAGGCACCACCCTCAAAAGGTAATAGGCTCGACAATGTCGATGAACTCCTTGCTCTTGTGCTTCAAGATGATAGACTCCTCAACACACAATCACTCGCTCACAGATTTGGCTTGGTGGAAGAGGTTGATTGGGTGGAAATCAAGTTGAGGAGGCTAGAGATCAATATTCATATGGTACGAATGGATTGGCATGATCTCAACACATGAGTAGGTGGCTCTCTCTCAGAAAATCAGTAGGTATGAGTGGGGAACTTTTTTGAGTGCTTCTGTTTCGAGTGAGTGGTGGTGGAGGGGTATATATAGGCATCTCCAAATATCCAACTGTTACACCTAATAAGTCAGACTCGGTGACACCAATGTGTTAATCTTGGTGGTACCGAGTTGCCTCAACGTTAGCAACTTTTGAATCTCGATGAGACCGATTCATAAAACTCGGTTGCATCGATAGGGTGACCAACGGTCCGATTGCCAATCTCGGTGACGCCGATCCACAAAATTCGATCAGACTGATTTTGTAAACTTGTGTAACAGGAAGTTGGCAACCCAAACTCGGTGGCACCAAAGTGGAATCGGTTGCACCAAAAAGCTAGGGTTTGGCTTAGTCTGTTTAAGGTTGGGAATCGGTGGCACCGAGTGGAAAGTGTTGGTTCCACCAATGTTGAGTATTTGGCTTTGGACAGACTTCTGTGGAAGAGCTTGTGGATGTATGTGGTGACTATCACTTGTCCACGTATGTGCATTTTGTTCACCAACAGAACCTTACCCCTTTTAATAGTATTGGCTTTCATATGGACTCAAAGTGATTTCTCACAAAAGGTAAAACGTACAGTCCTTTGCTTGAGGCTTTGCCAATGTATTTCGTTGCATCTTGGGGTATTCCATAATCCTTTTGCCAACCCATCATTGAACTTTTCCTGAAATATGCTTAGTGGAAACATTAGCTCGATGACATATATGTTGTTATTAGTTACCAAAACCACCAAGGGAGGAAAATGTTCTTTCAATCTCCCCCTTTTTGGTAATTGATGACAACATATAGATCAAAGTTTCGACATATGATATAATCAATGAATATAATTGTCGCTTTGAGAAGTATGTGATAAGTAAGAGCTCCCCCTAAATTTGTGCATTATTTTTAGATTTGCGTTTGAGTGCAAATGCATAATCGATTAGGTACATGGGGCACTTCTTCCAATGCACACACAACTTGGTGGTGTGCGAGAGTAATAAGAGTTAACAACATAGCACAACACATCAAGCAAAGTGAATGATCATCACGTAACCATCAAAAGACAGGAAATAGTAGTAGCACACATTAAAGCGTATGATCAAACACACACCACAAGTATTTCACATCCAAACCAAAATATCAAATGTTTTGAAAAAAAGCAATGCTCTCTCAGTCGGAGCCTAAAGATTTATATACAACTTCTCCCCCTTTGGAAATAAGTTACCAAAAAGCTCGAAGAGATATAGCTAATCATTCTTCTATGGCTAATCTCCTCCGGTAGTCAATGTCGAAGTCGAGAGAACTACATCGGCGAAAACTTTTGCTGAAGTCCTAGATGGAGTTGGTGTAGACACTAGAGGCACTAGAGTTGACGGAGCTATAGTCACTGTGGCTGGAGGAGAAGATGAAGGCCTCGTCTTTGGAGCTGGCACTGTAGGTGTCCTGGCCTTAGTTGTGAACTGGGCAGTCTTCCTGACAGGTGCACTATCATCATCAGACTCAGACTCTCGATGGATAGGGGCTTCACCTACCTCCTTCTTAAGCTCATTGACTGTCTTAGACAACCCATCTACCTTGTCGTTAAGAGATTTCACTCTATCCTCAATAATGTTCACAAGGCTCTCCTGAGTGTCCATGATGGTTTTGATGTCCTTCTTCATGTCCATGACAGTTGAGATCAAGAGATCCATCTTCTCGTTCCTTGATCTGGGGACCTGAGCACTAGTGGCTCTAGCTTCCTCTGGCTGTGCGTGAGCTGCAGCTAATGTGGGATGGTCTGGGTCCATCACCACAACATTGTCCTCAAAATC
This sequence comes from Hordeum marinum, assembly GCA_022496015.1. Lineage (NCBI taxonomy): Eukaryota > Viridiplantae > Streptophyta > Magnoliopsida > Poales > Poaceae > Hordeum > Hordeum marinum. Next base: position 295,178,658 of record CM039678.1, on the reverse strand, counting down.
TGGATGAAGTGGCCTGTGGGGTCTATCCAGAGCAAAGATGTGCTTCTCAAGTTTGGAGTTGATAAGCATCTGAATATAGAGTGCATAACATAGCAGCATGAGCGCTTCTGGTCACGAGCAACCCTCTTCACTATTTCTATGATCAAATCCCTCACTCGAATCCTGGTGTGACTGTCAAGATGGATAAGCATGTTGATGGAGTATCCTTGAATCATCTTCTCATCTCCAGACTTAGGCATCAAGGTATGCCTCAAAATACTGTTCATGGTACGGAGGCCTGCTTGAAGGAAGTAAATGGATCCTAACTTGTGAGATTGCAAGTTAGTAGCTGGAATAGTAGTGTACATGTCCTTCATAGCATTGTGGCTCTCCTTGGATTCTGAGTAGACATCCAAGTCACCATCCTCAACCTCTGGGACTCCTATGATGGTAGCCCACTCATCAACTGTAGTTTCATATCTTGATCCTTCAATCATCTAGACAATCCTGCCATCTCCATAAAAATGAGCAGTCGAATAGAATTGCATAATCATCTCATCATTCCAGGTAGTGAACTCTCTGCCAACAAACTTGTCTAGGCCAATGAAGTGGAAGTTATCTTGCACACTCGAGAAGTAATCTTCATTGGCCTTGATATACTTCTAGTCAACATATCTCATGTCACTGACTACAGGACTCTTATCAAGAAATATAGTCTCATAGAAGTCTTGCTGCTACTTGGTATAAAATCTATAGTCCACAACAGTCTTCCTCCTCTAGGCATATGGATCAATAGCTATCCATGCCCTCAAACCAGAATCCTTCCTCTTCTTCATATCCACAACAACTGGATGGCTGGCATTGTGTTCAGGAAGGTGATGTCTCAGTTTCATCAAAGCTGACATAGAATCATCATCATCATCCATTTCTCTGAAAGTGGATGTCTTGTTCTTCTCAGCAGCAGGAATATCTCTAGTGGTCCTCTTGGCTTCCCTACAGCAACCTTCTTGGGTGGATCCTTGGTGCTCTTGGAGGGGCCAGGCTTAGGCATAGCATCCGCCATAAGCTTCTTAGCCTTATTCTTGGGAGGGGCCTTAGCAGCAAGTTCTTCCTCTTCCTCCTCCTCAGCAGTAGCACCAGCAACCTCCTCTGGATCCTCAAACATAGAGGTAGGCCTGCCCATCACATGGATGATCCTCTTCCTGGCTGTCTTCTTCTCTCCTGCCTTCTTAGGCAAGGATTTCTTGGGGATCTCAACAGACATAGTTGCCCTAGCACTCTCATGTGCTCTGAATGTCTCTAGATGTGCGTAAATTTTGCTGACTACCCTTCTAGATGAGGTAGCCTCAGTAGCAGACTTCCTTGCATCCTTCTCTTGCTTTTTAGCAAGGATCTCTTGTGGCACACAATCAGAATCTTCCTCATCTGAATTGAGTCTCTTCCTTGTCCTAGTTGCAGCTTTGGGCAAGCCATTTGAACTGGGAGTGCCTGTATCTGAGGAAGAACTGGACTCATGATTAGTGCCTGAACTCATATCAACATTCTGCTCTTGCAGATTCTGACTATCTTCAGCATCTGACATGTTTCACTGCGTGAATAGAGTTGAGAAGAGTGGAATAGGATAAATCATCACAAAATGCAACTGTTTTTTGAATGTTTGAACAAAAGATTCTCAAGGTTCACATTCTATCACATGAAAATCGGTACAGCCAAAGCAAAAATATCGGTGCTACCGAGACTGACTCTCTCACTAACCGAAACTTGGCACCCCCTTCGGTGGGACTGAAAAGGAGTACTCGGTTTCACCGAGAGAGTTCTCAACAGCACAGACAGCAAATCGGTGACACCGATTTGTTTACTTCAGTTACATTGAGTTTCATCGGGCAGAAGGCAAACCCTAGAAAGTCAATCATTCGCTATCTAATGGAGGTTTCTTTTGGATGAAACGATCTCAAACAGTGGCTAGACTAGGAAATATCCCTAATGCACATGAATCAAAAAGTGGAGCGAGAAAGGGGACCGAATCCATACCCTAATTTGGTGATGGACCCACTACGACGATGATGATGGAATTGAATACGTCGACGATGGCGATTCCCAGCGGCGGAGACGCTCGGGGAAGCAAGGCGATGACGAGGGGTCCTCGGAATGGCAGCTTAGGGTTTTGGAGTGCGACATTTGAAGATAGAAATTCAAAGCGTCAGGGTCCACAGATTATATACCCCTCACTGTCAGTGACACCAATTCTACATTTTTGGTGTCATCGAGTTTCTCAACTGTTAACTGACAGGGAAACTTGGTGTAACCGATAATATGGAATCGACAATACCGAGATTGAAAACTAGATCAACCCTATGCATTCGATGAGACCAAGATTTTGGTGTTGGTTCCACCGAGATGCACTTGGGAGGTTTTAATGGTCAGTCCTTTGTCGATACGGAACTCCGAGTGCTCCTCACGTAGAGAGATCAAAAGGTACTTGTTCAAATTTGTGATGCAGCATGAATAAAATATGAGGTGAGAAAGCATAGATAGCTAGGGGAGTGGTCCTAGGCACTCTTATACATGCAATTGGCAAATGAAAAATCGAAAGCCAAATAGCAACAATTGGATATCCTCGAATGAGTAAATAAATACAAACCAACATGCTCACACAATAAGATGTCAAATGAAATCATGGCAAACATGCACAAACACACTAGCATCTAACAAGCACTTTGGTGAGGACGGAGTCATCTATATATGAGTATATTGACTTAGGATCCAAGTAATAATACTTGATCATAGGTCATACTCATCGTTTAAGCACAAGTGGGATTACCACTATTAAATAAAGCATAAAATGTTGTCACATTCTATGAGATTCTTTGACTCAAGTCATAGAGTAAAGCTCCCCCTTGATGTGACATCCCCCCAGAGGAGGGATAAACTAACCTTGGGTTTTGTCGATGAAGACTTCATGTCGGTGAAGTAGTGGTGGATGCTCAAAGTTGATGAAGATCACCAAGAGTTGGGAGCATCCTTGTTGTTTCATTACTCTTCTCACCTACTTTGACAGCCCAAGTGTTGTCCCTACCTTGTTGGGCATGTAATCTTAAGTGAACCTTGTTGTCATGTGTTTAATGAGATGAGTTTGCTCCTTGTCATGCTTTGTTTCATTCATTCATGCATCATATAATTCATCATCATGCATGCATATTGATTTGTGATGTGCTATTGACTTGTTGCATATGTGATTGTTGTTGCGGTTGTGTTGGAGTGGGCTATTCTCCTTCCCCCCTCTCTTATTCTTTCAACATACCCAACCTTCTCTCTTTATTCCCTTGCCATTTATCAACAAATTTAACTTGCTTTTAAAATTGTTTAAAAATGTTCAGGTGATATCATATAATATTTTAAGCATGTGAGTGTTGTCCTTTTGATGTTTTGAGCTTTGTGATTTGGGTTATAAAATATAACAGAGGGCTGTTTTATCATTGGATTAAATATTTACTTGCTTCAAAAATCCCCATGTCATTTTATTAAATAGTTCTCATTTTCCTGTAGTCAAATGTATTTTTGGTTTATCACAAATCCTTTTTATTTTTCCTCCATGGGTTTTTCTTATCTTGCTGGTTCATTTAAAAGGAAAACCCCGGTTTTTAATTGTTTGAGAGAGTAAGTGGGCCTATCCCTTCCCCTCGCAGCCCAGCCCAGCGTTGTCGACGACCACCTGGTCCGTTTTGTTCTCTGTCAGGTTCAGAGAGACGCGCGTGAGACAGCTAGACGCCGACGCCGTGAGAGGAGCTCACGGACGTCGAGGCCGGCCACTTTTATAAGGGCACAGATCCCTAGGGTTCCCCCTCTTCCCCTCGCCGCCGCCGCTCCCCTCTTCCTCGTTCTTCCTTCTCTTCTCCCCCTTCTCCTCTTCTCTGTCAGGTAGGAAGCAAAGAGGAGAGGTTCAGAGAGAGCGGGCGCCGGAGCTGCCGCGTCTTTGTCTCGTCTCTGGTTGCCAGCTCGTCACTGTCGGAGATAGCGTGGAGCTCGCGGGTGCCATCCGCGTTCCGTTCCCGGTGCTAGGAGGTGAGGAGCACCTCCCGCAGCGCCGCTTCGTGTCGCCATCGTCCGCAAGAAGAGAAGCTCGTTGCCGGCCGTCTTCTTCCTCTTCTTCCCCTCCGTCTCGCCGTTGTTCGCGTCCCCGCACCTCCGAAACTCCCTCGGTGAGCAGCCGATCCCCGTAGCCCCTTCTTCCCCGCGTAGGCCGCCGTGTTGTCGCCGCCGTGTCCATCGACGCCGGTCGAAAAGGTGGGAGCTTGAGCTTGCCTCCGTCCTCCTCGTCGCAGGATGAGTAGGGGAATGAATTCCCCGTAGGTGCAGTAGCCCCCCGCATCGCTTTCCCCTCGCCGAAGATGCCTGGTAGCTCGTGTAGATGTCATAGTTCGCCACTACCGTGGCCTGCCACCGTAGGTGCTGTATTTACTCAGTATCGTCAGTAACGTTGCCGGTTTAGTACTAGACGCGCATTACCCCTCTCCTGTTAGCAGTCGTAGCAGTAGCGCAGTGGTGTGCGTTCAGGGGTGAGACAGTGAGGTCTGGGGTTCGACCCCGCAGACCCCCCTTTTGTTTTGTTTTTCTTTCCCTTTGTTTTTATTTTCTTTTGCTATGTGGCATGTAAGTGTGTGTATGTGTATACATACATGTATATATATGATTGTTTTTTCCTTTTTGTTTCAGATATGTGTGCATGTGTGTGTAGTGTGTGTATGTGGTGCTACATACATGTGCTTGTGAGTGTATGTGTGTGAGTGTGGTGCCCCATGTGTGTGTATGTGCATATATGCACTTGTGCATATATGTGTGCACATGTGTGTGTGTGATGAGCACCCACACACATAGTGGTGTGTGTGCTCATGAGTGTGGGTGTGCCATGTGCACTTCTGCACATGTGGCCATGTGTGTATGTGCATGCCATGTGTGTGTGTGTGTGGTTTAGTGTGTGTAGGTTTGTGTGTGTGTGTGACAAGTGGGCATGCCCCACTTGTCATACACTATTTATTATTGTAGCATGTGTCATGTTTGGTAGTGTTAAATAGATCTTCTCCTATTATAGCTATATTACCAAATCTGGATAGGATCATTTATGCTCATGCACATTTAGGGCAGGTTTTCACTTATAAGAGTGGATGGAGTTTTGCTATGTAGTTTTTTCCATGATGCTTCATGTGACTATATGAGTATGATACATGGTTTTGGGGTAGAAAAATCCCAGGAATTTATTGGTGCTATTGGTTTGGTCTTTTGAGCAAGTTTGTCAACATGTCATTTTATCTCATAGTGCCATTTTGTCATTTTTGCTATGTTTAATCCATGCATGCTATGATGTTTGTGTCAACATGAATATGGTAGTCTTTTATGTGTAGAATGCCATGGTAGTTATCTTGGTCATGATCAACTTGCAAATAAGTGGGAACCATGCTCTAAAGTAGCCACTAAAATGTTGCTGTTTTCAACTATGCCAAATATTTCTGTTTGAGAATCTGCTGTTATTTTTATGCCATGAAGAGTGGTTGCCATCTTGTGATATGTTGAGAATTAGCTCAAGCTCAGCGCTAGTGTTTTGAAGTATATGTTGTCTTCTAGCATCCTGTTAATTTTCATTCCATGAGGTGGTCTCTAACACCATAATTTTCTGTTGTCAACTTGCCATCAGGTTAACTCAGATTCCAGAAAACTGTTATTTGCACTAAGTCCAAGAAACATGTTTCATCATGCCAACTTGTGAGCTTCAGGCTTATTGATGTGTGCCTCCTTTCCAGATTGTATAGTTGGATAAATTGATAAGCATGTTATGTATTTTCTGTCAATACCTTGTTTGTGGGTGTAGGATTCCTGTAGCTCAAGTTGTTGGCTGTGTAAGTTGCTATGTTGCTGTCTTGTGGCAGATTGTTTGTTTTATTGTTTTGTGACTTGTGGTTGATATACTCCATGGAATTGCTTGATCTTTGGCTCTATTGTGGTTGGTTTTTCATTGCCTAACCAGTGGCTACCTTGGAATGCCAAGGAATAGCCCAGATCCTTCTTGTCTTGTGTTTTGCCTTCATATCTTGTCGTGAGCGTATCGTGAGAACCGTAGCTCCATTTCATACGTTCTTCATATGCATTTTTTATTGTTTTTACATGATGCATCCATATTTGCCATGTTCTGCATGTCTAAATAACATAACATAAGGTTCTGTCCAGATTCACGAAAACCATACCCTTTGCATGAGAAACATGACTAGTTAGGATTGGCATGCTAAAACTCTTCAAATAAGCATGCATCATTCTTGTTGTGCATTGCACCATGGTTGTTTGTTTATTCTTGCTGTTTCTTTTGGGTAAACGCGAACGTTGAACCTGAGTACGAAGAGCCAGGCGAGTACAACTACGAGGATCTTGCTACTTGTTCCACTGAAGAACCAAGAGGCAAGATGATCGTACCCGGATCCCGATACTATTTTCGCTTGCTAGTTGTCTTGCTCTTATCGTTACAATTGCGCTACCTACCACTTGAATGTCAGCCTCCTAATTGCCATGATAGCCTCTAACCCTTCACATCCTAGCAAACCTTTGATTGGCTATGTTATCGCTGCTCAGCCCCTCTTATAGCGTTCTTAGTTGCAAGTGCATGATGTATCTATGTGATAACATGGATTTGGCATATCACAATATTATCTGTTATTTAATTTAATGCACATATATATCTTGGTATTGGTGGAAGGCTTGGCCTTTTGCTAGGTGTTTTGTTCCGCTGTTACCGCCATAGTTTCTTGTTAGCGGTGTTATGTTTCCATACTTTGTGCTCCTAACATGCTCGGGGTTGTTATGGGGACCCCCTTGTTTATTTGGTTAAGATTAAAACTTGTTTGGCAAGACCCAACTTTGGTACTACATTTGCTAAACAACTTAATAAAATTTTCATAGGGACTTGCTACCCCGTGGATTAATTCAACAACCCGGGCCAGTGCTCCACATGAGTGTTGGTCCAAAACGGCAGTAGCTAGGGCCACCAACGAGTGTGCCAGCCGGAAACTTAGCCCATCCGTCATGTCCTGAGAACGAGATACACGGCTCTTATCGGGTTCGTCGACACGTCGGGAGGTCTTGCTGGACTTGTTTTACCTTTATCGAGTGTCTTGCGTGAGGGCTCTGACTTTCTTCGGGTTATCTCGAGGTGTTGGAATTCATTTGGAGTTGCCTAGGATGATCACGAGATCCGTGGACGAGGCTATTTCCATGGAGTGTGGTTAATTTGTGATGGACTAGTTGGAGCACCCCTGCAGGGTTAAATCTTTCGGAAAGCCGTGTCCGCGGTTATGTGGCAACTTGGATATTTGTTTAACACCCCGTTATAGTTAACTTGAAGTAAACTCCAAATAAATGCACCAACTGTGTGAGTAACCGTGATCGTCTCTGCTCGTGAACATGATCCGAGAGAGAACACGATGGGGTTATGATTGACATAAGTAAGTGTTTAGGATCTCGTAGAGGTCATTCTAGTTCCGATCGTTCATCGTAGGCCACATATAATGATCTTCATGTTACGTAAGTTTAGCCACCATAAATGCTTAGTGATACTGCAAAACTAAACACATACCCCATTCCAACCTTTAAGCTTGAATAGTCTCGGTACCCAGGCGCATGATTGTTGAGTCCTTGTGGCTCACAGATTACTACAACAATCCAGGTTCAGGTACGGATGAGTTCGTGCAGGATGATCTGATGCAGCTCCAGTGGGAGTATGACGAGGAAAGGGGCAGGATGTACGTGACTTATCCATATGAGTAGAGGACCATGGTCATGATCTTTGGGATAGCAAGATAGTATCATTTGCATATGCTTTTATCGTTTGTTTTCGTCCGTAGGCGGACCTTGTATTCATATTGATGTTTGAACTCTGTGTGGAATTGTAATTTAGTATGTGGCGAGTGTAAGACAACTCATATACTCATCTCTTCTGTAATGTATGATGTAATGATGCTATACTTGCGAACGACAAGATGTGCCTCTATCCCTTGCGAGGCCCCCGTGCCTTAATATGGATAGGCGCGCATCTTGGGCGTGACAAATTGGTATTTAGAGCCATACGACCATAGGAGCCTTTGCTTGATCGAACTTGGCCGAGTCGAGTCTAGTTAAAACTATTTTGAGTCTAGTTATATCGGCGAGTAGGATTCTTTTACTCCTCTTCTATGCTTTGGTGAGGTATTCAACTTAGGAATTTTGATTCTACTCCTCTTCTCACTCAAAATTTGTTTTAGCATCACGCGGGTATTTTGGAGTCTATATGATACTGATGTGACAGGGTTCTGTCTTGGTGCCTCCTGTCTGACTTGATTTCTTCCGGGGAGTCGAGCTCCAGGGAATGTTGGCACATCGTTATCATTCAACTTCCTTGATATCTCAGGACGGAGAGTGTTCGGAATTACTTCAATACTTGTCGTGGTGAGATAAGGTCGGAGTCACCCAATATTGGGGAGGCATCCGGGGTACCACCATGGTTTAGTATCATTGTGAGTTCGAGGATTCGAGTTAGATGAATTTGCGAAAGCCTCTGGTTATGTGTTGAAGGATGGATACAGTTGGGGTGTAGGATTGCTAGTTGTGTGAGATATTTCCTCATTGTATCCCCCACACCGGATTGCATAACCAGAAAGTTTTTGGAAGTTCTTAGGTGGGAAATCTTGTAGTTATCTAGGATCATCTGCTTCAGATGTATGTGGGCATGTACATTTGTTCCGAGCAATATTGGCTCAATACTTTTTTGTTATTGCAAGTGGCTTCTAATATCTGATGATGTTATTGCGAGACCGAAGAAAGCATTCTTACTAATTTTTCAGTAGGAAGGATGTGATGTTAATTGTTCATTTCTTTCAAGCATTTGATTCAGCTATTGTATTCATCTTATCGTGAGGTGCTGATGTGTTTGTCCATCTTTAGGATGGCTCCATCAACTCACAACAATCCAGGTCGTGGTGAGGAGCAGGCTGATGTTCCACCACCCTCGCCTCCGCCGCCTCCTCCAGAAGCTTGGCAAGCTGTGATGGCCACAACCAATGCGAACACTCAGATGTTGCTCAGGCTGTTGCAAGAAAGAGATCAGGGTCAGCAAGGCTTTCAAGGGAATTTTCAGAATCAACCTCAGTTTGCGACGCTCAATCAGTTCCTTGCCAACCAGCCCAAGTCTTTCACCTGTTGTGAGCAGCCTTTTGATGCTGATGATTGGCTCCGTGATATGAGTAAGCATTTTGAGTGCAACAATGTCAGGCTAGAGGACTTTGTCGGATTTGCTTCGTTCCTGCTCAAGGGTCAAACAGCTGATTGGTGGGAGTAGTACAAGGATTCCAGGGGCGATCGTGTTGTTACTTGGGACGATTTCCATCGTGACTTCAGGGCCCATTACATTGCAACAAGCTTTGTGGAAGAGATGCGTGAGAAGTTCAAGCACCTGAAGCAGGGATGCAAGTCTATCTATCAGTACAACATTGAGTTCCAGAATCTAGCCTGCTATGCTAAGCAAGATGTTCCAGATGACAAGGCAATGATCTGTCAGTTCGGAGGTGGTCTCATGGATGAGCTTCTGTCAGGCCTAGTCTTCAAGAGCCTCGTGAGTTTGATCAGTTCTACAACATGGATTTGAAGGTCGAGGCAACTCAGCTCAAGTTGGAGAATTCAAGGAAGCATTCAAGGGATTCATGTTCATATTCTTCCAGCTCTCAGATGGTTCCTAAGCAGTAGAAGTATTGGGTGCCAAATCCTCCTCCGTTTTGTCCTCCTCAGCAGCAGAAGCACTTCGGTGGCCGTGGTTCTTCCCACCCACCCAACCCAGTATTTCAACAGAGACCCTAGGCGTCCAAGGCAGTTCTTGTTCCTCCTCCAGGCAATGTTCATCTGCTTTCATAGGTGACTTGTCACAAGTGTGACCAGAAGGGTCACTATGCAAACAAGTGCAACCAGCGGCATCTTCCGCCTCCTCCTCCAGTCAGGCCTCCAGGCAATGCTATGGTGAAGCATAATCCCAAGACCGCAAGAGTGAATATGGTGAATGCAGTAGAGGTAGAGGATTCTTCTCAAGTGATCATGGGTAATCTCGAAGTCAATTCTATTCCTGCAAAAGTTTTGTTTGATACTGGTGCATTGCATTCATTCATATCTAGACCTTTTGTTGCCAAGCATGAATTCTTCTTGAATGAGTTGCCTAAGCCTATGACTATAGCTTCTCCCGGGAAGATGATGAATTCTCGTTTGGTTGTTCCGGATGTTTCTATCAAGATGAGCAATTATTCTTTTCTGGCTTCTCCAATTGTTCTCGGCAATTCCGACATTGATCTCATTTTGGGCATGGACTTCCTGGCTATGAATAAGGCATATGTTGATTGTCAAGCAAAAGAAGTCAAGCTGACTCATCCTTCAGAAGATGTGATTATTTTTGCGGCTCGCAATGACACAATCCGTCTCTTTGCTCTTAATGAGAAGGGTGAAATCTTGGCGATTTCTCAAATTCTGGTGGTGAATGAGTAGGAAGACGTCTTTCCAGAAGAATTGCCAGGAATGCCGCCACACCGACTAGTCGAGTTCGTGATTGATCTCGAGCCCGGAACTAAACCGGTTTGCAAGCGCCCTTGTAAACTTGGCCCCAAAGAGCTGAAAGAGTTGAAGAAGCATCTAGATGAGCAAGAACGTCTGGGTCTGATCAGACGAAGTTCTTCTTCATGGGGTTGTGGTGTTCTATTTGTCAAGAAGAAGGATGGCCGGGGCCGTCTTTGTGTCGACTACCGTCCATTGAACAGGAAGAACATCAGAAACAAGTACCCACTTCCCAACATCAATGAGTTGTTTGAACAACTGAAAGGTGCCCAGGTTTTCTCGAAGCTTGATCTTCGCATGGGTTATCATTAGATTCGCATTCGTGAAGAAGATATTCCTAAGACCGCTTTTAGGACGAGTTTTGGCTCTTATGAGTACACCGCCATGTCGTTTGGTCTTGCAAATGCTCCTCCAACCTTATCAAGGATGATGATTTTCATTTTCTCTCCTTTGAAGAATGAGTTCGTCTTGGTCTATTTGGATGATATCCTTGTGTTCTCAGAGACAAAAGAAGAGCATGCAGAGCATCTCCGCCTTGTGCTTGACAAGTTAAGAGAGCATCGATTCTATGCCAAGTTTTCCAAGTGTGAGTTTTGGCTCAATGAAGTGGTGTACCTTGGGCATGTCATCTCTGCCGGGGGAATTAAAGTGCATCCTGAGAAAGTTGAGGCAATCTTGAAGTGGGAACCTCCTCAGAATGTGAAGCAGCTTTGGAGTTTCCTCGGGCTTGGTAGCTATTGCAGAAGATTCGTGGAGAACTTCTCTCAAATTGCTAAGCCTCTGTCCAATCTCCTACAGAAGAGTGTCAAGTATGTTTGGTCTCCTGAGTGTGATGTGGCGTTCCATACGCTCAAGCAGAGACTAACTTCAGCTCCAGTTCTTGTTCCTCCTGAGCAGTCAAAGCCTTTCCAAGTATTCTGTGATGCTTCTCTCCAAGGTCTTGGTGGTGTTCTCATGCAAGATAAGAAGATTGTTGCTTATACCTCACGTCAGTTGAAGCCTGCCGAGAAGAACTACCCCACTCATGATCTCGAGTTGGCGGCAGTTTTGCATGCTCTAATATCTTGGAGGCATTTGTTGTTGGGTAGACCAGTTGAGGTGTACACCGATCACAAGAGCTTGAAGTACATTTTCACTCAACCCAATCTTAATCTTCGGCAGTCTCGTTGGGTGGAAATGCTTGAGGACTTCAATCCAAGCATTGAGTATACTCCTGGGAAAGCAAATGTCATTGCAGACGCGCTCAGCCGAAAGGCGTACTACAACAGTCTCATCCTGAAGCCTCTTGAACCCGAGCTTTGTGAAGCCTTCCGCAAGCTCAATCTTCAAATGATTCTGCAAGGATTTCTTGCCAATCTTCAAGTTTCTCCGACTCTGGAAGATCAAGTTCACCAAGCGCAGCTTCTTGACGCTATGGTGAAGAAAGTGAAGAAAGGTGTGGCCAAGGGCATTCCGAAGTATAAGTGCTTTCGCGTTCATGACAAAGACACCTTGTTATTTGAGGACCGTCTTGTGGTTCCAAAAGGTGATCTCAGAAAGGTTATCATGGACAAAGCACACAATTTTCTTCTATCCATTCATCCAGGCAGTTCCAAGATGTATCAGGATCTCAAGCAAACCTTCTGGTGGAATCACATGAAACGTGAAATTGCTCAGTTCGTGAACGAGTGTGATGTTTGTCGTAGAGTGAAGGCAGAGCATCAACGTCCAGCAGGTCTTCTTCAGCCTTTGCCTGTCCGAGAGTGGAAATTCGAGCATGTGGAGATGGATTTCTTCACTGGGTTTCCCATGTCCAAGAGAGGCAACAATGCCACCTTCGTGGTTATTGACAAGCTGACAAAAGTTGCTCATTTCCTGCCAGTCAAAGAATCTATCTTAGCAGCTCAGCTTGCAGAGTTGTATACGTCAAGGATAGTATCTTTGCATGGTATTCCTCAGCTCATCTCTTCTGATCGTGGAAGCCTCTTTACTTCCATGTTTTGGGAGTCCTTCCAGACTGCTATGGGTACCAAGATCCGTTTCAGCACTGCATTCCATCCGCAGACAAGTGGTCAAGTTGAGAGAGTCAATCAGATCCTTGAAGATATTCTTAGAGCCTGTGTGATTTTGTTCGGCATGAAATGGGAAGACTGCCTTCCATATGCTGAATTCTCATACAATAATAGCTTTCAGGCTAGCTTAGGCAAGGCCCCTTTCGAGATTCTCTATGGCAGAAAGTGTCGTACCCCGCTTAACTGGTCTGAAACCGATGAGCGTCAAATATTGGGCAATGACATGATCACTGAAGCAGAAGAGATGTGCCGTGTCATTCGCGAGAACCTCAAAGCAGCTCAGTCCCGACAAAAGAGCTATTACAATAGCAAACATCGGGATGTTTCCTTTCAAGTGGATGATCTAGTCTATCTCAGAGTCTCTCCCATGAAAGGCACTCAGCGGTTTGGAATTAAAGGGAAGCTAGCTCCTCGTTTTGTTGGTCCTTTCAAAGTTGGTGGCAAGAGAGGTGGACTTGCTTATCTACTAGAGCTTCCTCCAGATTTCACAAATGTGCACGATGTCTTCCATGTTTTTCAGCTCCGGAGGTGCTTCAAGACTCCCGAGCGTACCATTGACCTCCAAGACATTGATCTCCAAGAAGACCTCTCTTATCGTGAGCATCTAGTGGCAATTCTCAAAGAAACTGAGTGTAAGACTCGCAACAAATCTATCAAGTTCCTCAAGGTGAAGTGGTCTCATCATTCTGACAAAGAAGCTACTTGGGAATGTGAGGACCTTCTCCGTTCCGAATTTCCAGAGTTCTTTCGTGCCTAGATCTCGGGTCGAGATCCTCTTGTAGTGTGGGAGAGTTGTGACAGCCCAAGTTTTGTCCCTACCTTGTTGGGCATGTAATCTTAAGTGAACCTTGTTGTCATGAGTTTAATGAGATGAGTTTGCTCCTTGTCATGCTTTGTCTCATGCATTCATGCATCATATCATTCATCGTCATGCATGCATATTGATTTGTGATGTGATATTGACTTGTTACATATGTGAGTGTTGTTGTGGTTGTGTTGGAGTGGTCTCTTCTCCTTCCCCCTCTCTTATTCTTTCAACATACCCAACCTTCTCTCTTTATTACCTTGCCATTTATCAACAGATTTAACTTGCTTTTAAAATTGTTTAAAAATGTTCAGGTGATAGCCTATAATATTTTACGCATGTGAGTATTGTCCTTTTGATGTTTTGAGCTTTGTGATTTGGGTTTTAAAATATAACAGAGGGCTGTTTTATCATTGGATTAAATATTTACTTGCTTCAAAAATCCCCATGTCATTTTATTAAATAGTTCTCATTTTCCTGTAGTCAAATGTATTTTTGTTTTATCACAAATCCTTTTTATTTTTCCTCCATGGGTTTTTCTTGCTGGTTTATTTAAATGGAAAACCCCTGTTTTTAACTGTCTGAGAGAGTAAGTGGGCCTCTCCCTTCCCCTCGCGGCCCAGCCCAACGCTATCGATGGCCACCTGCTCCGTTTCGTTCTCCGCCAGGTTTAGAGAGACGCGTGTGAGACAGCTCGACGCCGACACCGTGAGAGGAGCTCACGGACGTTGAGGCCGACTCCTTTTATAAGGGTGCAGATCCCTAGGGTTCCCCCTCTTCCCCTCGCTGCCGCTCCCCTCTTCCTCCTTCTTCCTTCTCTTCTCCCCCTTCTCCTCTTCTCTATTAGGTAGGAAGCAGAGAGGAGAGGTTCAGAGAGAGCGGGCACCAGATCGTCTTGTCTCTGGTGGCCAGCTCGTCACTGTCGGAGATGGTGTGGAGCTCGCAGGTGCCATCCACATTCCGTTCGCGGTGGTAGGAGGTGAGGAGCACCTCCCGCAGCGCCACTTCGCGTCGCCGTGATCTGCAAGCAGAGAAGCTCGTCGCCGGCCGTCTTCTTCCTCTTCTTCCCCTCCATCTTTCCGTTGTTCGCGTCCCCGCGCCTCCGAAACCCCTTCGGTGAGCAGCCGATCCCCGCAGCCCCTTCTTCCCCGCGTAGGCCGCCGTGTTGTTGCCATCGTGTCCATCGATGCCGGTCAAAAAGGTGGGAGCTTGAGCTCGCCTCCATCCTCCTCGTTGCAGGATGAGTAGGGGAATGGATTCCCCGTAGGTGCAGCAGCCCCCTGCATCGCTTTCCCCTCGCCGAAGATGCCTGGTAGCCCGTATAGACGCCGTAGTTCGCCGCCGCTGTGGTCTTCCGCCATAGGTGCTGTATTTATTCAGTTTCGTCAATAATGTCGCCGGTTTAGTACTAGACGCGCATTACCCCTCTCCTGTTAGCAGTCGTAGCAGTAGCACAGTGGTGTGCGTTCGGGGGTGAGACCGTGAGGTCTGGGGTTCGACCCCGCAGACCCCCCTTTTGTTTTGTTTTTCTTTCCCTTTGTTTTTATTTTCTTTTGCTATCTGGCATGTAAGTGTGTGTATGTGTATACATACATGTATATATATGATTGTTTTTTCCTTTCTATTTCAAATATGTGTGCATGTGTGTGTAGTGT
The DNA here is from genome assembly GCA_022496015.1 of Hordeum marinum. Taxonomy (NCBI): domain Eukaryota; kingdom Viridiplantae; phylum Streptophyta; class Magnoliopsida; order Poales; family Poaceae; genus Hordeum; species Hordeum marinum. The sequence goes on along the minus strand of CM039678.1, from coordinate 295,163,563 downwards.
GTGTATGTGGTGCTACATACATCTGCTTGTGAGTGTATGTGTGTGAGTGTGGTGCCCCATGTGTGTTTATGTGCATATATGCACTTGTGCATATATGTGTGCACATGTGTGTGTGTGATGAGCACCGACACACATAGTGGTGTGTGTGCTCATGAGTGTGGGTGTGCCATGTGCACTTGTGCACATGTGGCCATGTGTGTGTGTGTGGTATAGTGTGTGTAGGTTTGGGTGTGTGTGTGTGACAAGTGGGCAAGTTTTCACTTATAAGAGTGGATGGAGTTTTGCTATGTAGTTTTTACCATGATGCTTCATGTGACTATATGAGTATGATACATGGTTTTGGGGTAGAAAAAATTCCCAGGAATTCATTGGTGCTATTGGTTTGGTCTTTTGAGCAAGTTTGTCAAAATGTCATTTTATCTCACAGTGCCATTTTGTCAGTTTTGCTATGTTTAATCCTTGAATGCTATGATGTTTGTGTCAACATGAATATGGTAGTCTTTGATGTGTAGAATGCCATGGTATTTATCTTGGTCATGATCAACTTGCAAATAAGTGGGAACCATGCTCTAAAGTAGCCACTAAAATGTTGTTGTTTTCAACTATGCCAAATATTTCTAAGTCTGAGAATCTGCTGTTATTTTTATGCCATGAAGAGTTGTTGCCATCTTGTGATATGTTGAGAATTAGCTCAAGCTCAGCTTTACTGTTTTGAAGTATATGTTGTCTTCTAGCATCCTATTAATTTTCATGCCATGAGGTGGTCTCTAACACCATTAGTTTCTGCTGTCAACTTGCCATGAGGTTAACTCAGATTCCAGAAAACTGTTATTTTCACTAAGTCCTAGAAATCTGTTTCATCATGCCAACTTGTGAGCTTCAGGCTTATTGATGTGTGCCTCCTTTCCAGATTGTATAGTTGGATAAATTGATAAGCATGTTATATACTTTCTGTAAATACCTTGTTTGTGGGTGTAGGATTTATGTAGCTCAATTTGTTGGCTGTGTAAGTTGCTATGTTGCTGTCTTGTGGCAGATTGTTTGTTTTATTGTTTTGTGACTTGTGGGAGCTATACTCCATGGAATTGCTTGATATTTGGCTCTATTGTGGTTGTTTTTTCATTGCCTGACCAGTGGCTACCTTGGAATGCCAAGGAATATCCCATATCCTTCTTGTCTTGTGTTTTGCCTTCATATCTTGTCGTGAGCGTATCGTGAGAACCGTAGCTCCGTTTCTTACGTTCTTCATATGCATTTTATCGTTTTTGCATGATGCATCCATATTTGCCATGTTCATGCATGTCTAAATAACTTAACATAAGGTTCTTCCCAGATTCATTAAAAACCAAAACCTTTGCATGAGAAACATGACTAGTTAGGATTGCCATGCTAAAACTCTTCAAATAATCATGCATCATTCTTGTTGTGCATTGAACCATGGTTGTTTTTTTATTCTTGTTGTTTCTTTTGGGTAGACGCGAACGTTGAACCTGAGTACGAAGAGCCAAGCGAGTACAACTACGAGGATCTCGCTACTTGTTCCACTGAACAACCAACAGGCAAGATGATCGTACCCAGATCCCGATACTATTTTCGCTTGCTAGTTTTCTCGCTCTTATTGTTACAATTGCGCTACCTAACACTTGAATGTTAGTCTCCTAATTGCCATGATAGCCTCTAAGCCTCCACATCCTAGTAAACCTTTGATTGGCTAAGTTACCGCTGCTCAGCCCCTCTTATAGCGTTCTTAGTTGCAGGTGCAGGATGTATCCATGTGATAACATGGATTTGGCATATCATAGTATTATCTGTTATTTAATCTAGTGCACATATATATCTTGGTATTGGTGGAAGGCTTGGCCTTTTTCTAGGTGTTTTGTTCTGCTGTTACCGCCATAGTTTCTTGTTACTGGTGTTATGTTTCCATACTTTGCACCCCTAACATGCTCGGGGTTGTTATGGGGACCCCCTTGTTTATTCGGTAAAGATTAAAACTTGTCTGGCAAGACCCAACTTTTGTAATACATTTGCTAAACAACTTAATAATTTTTTCATAGGGACTAGCTAACCCGTGGATTAATTCAACAACCCGGGCTAGTGCTCCACATGAGTGTTGGTCCAAAATGGCAGTAGCCGGGCCACCAATGGGTGCGCCAGCCGGATACTTAGCCCATCCGTCATGCCCTGAGAACGAGATACACGGCTCTTATCGGGTTTGTCGACTTGTCGGGAGCTCTTGCTAGACTTGTTTTACCTTTATCAAGTGTCTTGCGTGAGGGCTCTGACTTTCGTTGGGTCATCTCGAGGTGTTGGAATTCCTTTGGAGTTGCCTAGGATGATCACGAGATCCATGGTCGAGGATATTCCTGCAGAGTGTGGTTAATTTGTGATGGACTAGTTGGAGCACCCCTACAGGGTTAAATCTTTCGGAAAGCCGTGCCCACGGTTATGTGGCAACTTGGATATTTGTTGAACACCCGGTTATAGTTAACTTGAAGTAAACTCCAAATAAAATGCACCAACTGTGTGAGTAACCGTTATCGTCTCTGCTCGTGAACATGATCCGAGAGAGAACACGGTGGGGTTATGATTGACGTAAGTAAGTGTTCAAGAACTCATAGAGGTCATTCTAGTTCCGATCATTCATCGTAGGCCACATATAATTATCTTCATGTTGCATAAGTTTAGCCACCATAAATGCTTAGTGCTGCTGCAAAACTAAACACATACCCCATTGCAACCTTTAAGCTTGAATAGTCTCGGTACCCGGGCGCATGATTGTTGAGTCCTTGTGGCCCACATATTACTACAACAATCTAGGTTCAGGTATAGATGAGTTTGTGCAGGATGATCTGACGCTGCTCCAGTGGGAGTATGACAAGGAAAGGGGCAGGATGTACGTGACTTATCAGGATGAGTAGAGGACCATGGTCGTGATCTTTGGGATAGCGAGATAGTATCATTTGCATCTTCTTTTATCGTTTGTTTTCATCCGTAGGCGGACCCTGTCTTCATATTGATGTTTGAACTCTGCGTGCAATTGTAATTTAGTATGTGGCGAGTGTAAGCCAACTCATATACTCATCTCTTCCGTAATGTATGATGTAATGATGCTATACTTGCGAACGACAAGATGCGCCTCTATCCCTTGCGAGGCCCCCGTGCCTTAATATGGATAGGCGCGCATCTTGGGCATGACACCTACATGGATTAGTACCAACACACAAGAGAGAAATACAAGGATATCTATGGACATGGAGTGCAATGCATATGTGATGATGTCCATTGATTTGTTGAATACCTTGTCCCTTGCTTACCTTTGAGGGAATGTGTGACTCCTTGAACTATTGCATGATGTTGATGTTGATTTCAACTAGTTCCTACCAATAACGAATATGAGCGAATTTCATTGGCAGAGTGACCCCTCAAGAACTTCTCTAGTTGTTATTCATAGGGACCCACATCAAGTTGATGGGATCCTTGGTTTTGAAGTAGCACTTGTAGAAGTTGAGCTTGTAGTAGCCTTGGGAGCCCACTTCACCAAAGCTTGGGATTCATCTTCATATGAGTCAATGTCATCTTGAAGCTTGTTCTTGCCCTTGAGCTTGGGTCTTGTGGTAGAAGGTCATATTGAGCTTTTGTTCCCTTGGGGAGAGTATTTTCATACTTCTCCTTTTGAGGAACAAACTTGGGATTGGGATATTGACCTTCTTCCCAATCAACTCCATTAGCGTTGAAGTAGCCAACACCACGATTCTTCCGGTATCCTCCGTGCTTGCATACAATATCCTCAAATTAGTTGCAACCTTGAAGACTCTTGTAGGTATGTTTCTCTATAATCCCTTTCAAAGTATCATTTTCTTGCTCAAGTGTAACTTGGCTAAGAGAAGAGTTAGTGGGATCAAGAGAACTACTAGAAGCAATATCATTGGATCATCATTTTTATTGCTACTAGTTGGGAACCTTTCTTTCCTTTGTTACTAGCTTTCTTAGACTTAACTTGTGGCATGAATGTAGACAAGAGAAGTCGCTTGGCTAGATAAGAGGAAGTCTTCTTTCAAATATCCTCATTGATAGCTTTAAGGAACTCATGCTCTTCCTCTAAAATGAGCTTCCCGAAGCGAAGCCTCTTGTAACATCCCAAATTTTGGAATGTTATAATAAATATTAGAATGAGTGTTTGTTTGCTTGAGTGATTGAATTGAGTGAAATTTGAAACTTTTAAAAAAACTTTTGAATGAGAGGGAATGACATGACTTTCCCATGTGCCTTTGAATTCAAATTCTTACATTTCAAATCAGTGAGAGAAGATGACATGACTTCTTCAATATAAAAAGATTTGAAGAGTGGATTTGAAACCATCTGAAAATTTTCTGATATGGAGTTCCTTTCATATTTGAATTTCCAATTTCAAGTTTGAAAGAATTCAAACCCCTTGAACAAAATTTGAGAGGAGTAATAGGACACTCCACACCAGGGGTTATTTTGTGAAGTATTTGAACCATAAAACCCAGGGGGTTATTTGAAAATTATTTGCAAAAAGAATTAAACTCAATTTAGGCATTTTCTGAATTTTTTTAAAGTACATATTTTGGCTGTGGAAAAATGTTCATTAAATTGTATTTATTCCCCTGGTCAATTTAATATATAAATCTTGATTTTTTGGAAATGTATTGATTGCCATAAAGTAGTTTCCATTCTCTGTAAATTAGAAAAAGGTAAGGAATTAACGCGTATTAAAGAACCGGCCGGCCAACCTGCCTTAACTCCCGCGAAATTACTCCAATCCCACTAATCCCGTGCTCGTCTCCCTCCCTTTCCTTTGTACGACCCCGAGCTGCTCCTATAAATACCCGAGGCCTCCCGCACCCCGTTCTACCCCTAAGCCCCATTCCCCGTGCCCTCTCGCCGCCACGCCATTGCCATCGTGCCGCTCCACCCTGACCACCCCGAGCCCTCCCGAGCCCACCATCCACTTCCCCACGGCCGTGCGCACCTCCCCAACCACTCGCCCGAGCCCCACACCCACCGGAGACGCCCCTCCGTCCAGACCCGACGCCGCCGTCCGTCAGTACCGACGTCATGCTCCAACCGGTCATCCTCGAGCCTCACCAACGCCACCTACCTCGTCGCCATCCTCGCCTGCATCAAACGGAGCAAACCCCGATGCCAGAGGACCACCGGAGCATCTCGCCGCATCACATCGCCGTCTCGGACATCGCCGGAGCTTCGCCAGAGCCGTCCACTGCCGCGGTGAGCTCCTCCTCCTCCTCTCCACCGTTAGATCTTAGATTGACGCACGAGATTAGAAGTTTTAAATACGTCGAAGCATTTTTCTATTAGGAGTCGGCCGTCCGCCCGAAACACTCTCTCACGCACACCCTTTGCCCAATAGAATAGCGCCATGTGTACCCCCTGTCCGCTTAGAAACTTTTTTTTTGTTTTAATTTCAATTTCAGAAATAGTTCTGTTTTTGTTTTCTTTATATCTTTTATGTTTGTAATTATTTTAATTTGATTATTTTTGCATTATGTCGAAAATTTCATCTAGTTTTTGTTGATATAAAGTTTGACCATATTTGAATAATTTAAAATTGAATTCAAACAGATTTGATTCAAATCTTATTTTCTGAATATCTTGAGTTTAAAAATTTATTTTGAGTTGATTATTTTTGCTACTTGTCACTAGTGACCTTAGTTATAAGTAGATAGAACTTGGGAATTTTTTAGAATAATTTAAGTTAGCATTGTTAACAAAAAAGATTCTGTTTTAGTTCTTTTTAGGTTTATTTCTAATTCTTTTGTTTTAAATTGTTTTAATTTGTTTTTCTTTTATATTAGTTAATTTATTTTAACTTGTTTTCTGTTACTTAGCAATAGAACTTCAAACAAATTTATTTTTATATTATTTTTTATATTTTAACATGAAATCAATTCTAGTTTCATAGTAACTTGCATATTGATTTCATTGCTAGTTTGACTTCTTATTTGAAAATATTTTATAATTTTTTTTATAAAGTTTTATTTTCTGTTAACTTAGTTGTGATATACTTTATTTTCTGTTATTTTAATATTTGATTGTTTTACTTGTTGTTAAGTTTATTAGTTAGAAAACTTATAGTGTTTAGTGTGTTGTTTTCGTAGTTTTTACTTGTTATTCAAAAGTAATTCTTTTTACTAGTAAACTATTTACTAAAATACTTTTGTTATCTTTTACTTTGTTTTTGTGTTTTTACTTTTGAAGAAAGGATTTATTTGTAGAGAAAACCAACCTTAGTTGTGTTGATGAAACTTTGTTGTTTTGAGTTTTGTCTTAAGTATTTCCTTCATCAATCTTGTTGCTTTTGGTTTTGTGTTACTTTTTGATTGTTAGAATTGATTGCTAGTATGATTGATTATATGAATGCAATGTTTGATTATATAGATTTTATCGGAGAGTGACGAATAGTCTATCAAGTTACTTCTGAGAGCGATATTATTCTTCATCAACAGTATAGGCAAGTTCACTTTGACCATCTATTTCATACCTATGTTTTATTGCATGTAGTGACATCATTCAACAAATCCCTCTAGTAGTGTTATTGAAATTCTTGTAGTTGAGTAGAATGCATGAGGTAGGAACCCACCACTTGTTACTAAAGCCCCGGGAATGTTAGTTATTTTAATGCTATGCTAAAGTAGACGGGGTCTGGTATGAGCGTTCGTGAGTGGTATGAGAAGGAGGACTCTACGTCAAGACGATAACTTCATGAAGGCATCTTCAAGTCCTGCATCTTCAAGACCTCAAGACTTTGAGTCTCGAGAAACAAGTTTTTCAATACACACTACTGGGTGAAGGATGGTTGATTGGGAATCCCTAGAGTAACCAGTGGATGGCCGGGATGCATGGAGAAGCGCCATGACATCTTGCAGAAAGCTTCACCCAGACTCAAAGAGACGGATGAATACTTCATGCCTGGAAGCTTACCTGTGTAGCCACAAGTCATTATGGGCTCTGGCTTGGTTGATCTTTGTTGTGACTCTGGTTGGGCAGTGCTACGAGATGTAGTCGACGTTAGGAATGGATGGGCACTGACAGTAGTCAGGGAAACACTCTGAAAGACCATGTTTCGTTCGTCCTGTTCTCAAACACCATGCAGTGCGAGGACTTACCAGGAGGGAACGAATCTTGTGGGTAAAGTACACAACACTCTGCAGAGTTAAACCTAATCGATTAGCCGTGTCCCCGGTTACGGACAATTTGAGCCTCTGGATTTGGATCTATCTCTGAAACTCTCAACACTGGACTGATAATTAATTGTGGGCAACTTATGATACTTGTGGGCATTAAGACATCGGTTGGCGGAACCATGTCATGTTAGGTACTCTATAGTGAAAACTCCTGACATTTCTTTGTTGTAGGAAAATAAAATAAAATTAGCTTTTATGCAAAAACTCAGACACAGAGCCACAAAGCCTTATTGCATATATATTAGTCTTATTCTCTGTTTCGGGTATGGTGATCTTGCCAGTACATTCAATGTACTGACCTACACGGCTGCAACGTCTTATGTTGCAGATAAGCTCTACGACAGGTAAGAGTAACCTGCCATTGGTGTTATTGGGACTCCACTCCCGTTGACTGTTTCCGCTGAGATTTTAAGGTATATATCAATTTTATGTTAATTACATGTGATTGCACTTTGATATATACATTGATGTACTGTGTGTGCCAGCATACTAATCCAGGGATGGCACAGAACACAGAGAGGCTTGACTCGTTTTGAGTCGGGTCGCTACACTTCTCATGTGTCCTTACAAGCTCTATGATCTTCTAGAGTTGACTCGTGAGCTAACTTAAGAGTTTTTTAGTTCTTGAGTTAGTCGTTTTATTTCCAACTTATCATCATCGCACGACTTATCTAGACTAGAGTGAGTACTAGCAAGTCATTTTGACTAAAATTACTAGATTTTTCAAATAGAAAGTCATCTTCAATTAACAAGTCATCTTCATCACTATTGAAATCAAGATACTCGGGGTGTGATACCGTCGGTGTCAAAACCGGCGGATCTCTCGTAGGGGGTCCCAAACTATGAGACTAGGATCAATGGTAACAGGAGACGAAGGGGACACAGATTTACCCAGGTTCAGGCCCTCCTATGGAGGTAATACCCTATGTCCAGCTTGGATGTGTTGATGATATGGGGATTACAGAGTTGATGTACCTCGAGATCGAATAGTTAACCCTAGATGAGTTGTTCTGTCTCTGCCACCTAAAACCCTCCGGCTTATATAAACGCCAAGGGTACCTAGGGTTTACACATGGTCGGTTACATGTCGAAGAGATAAACATGCCTATCTACGATCGTCGACTTGGCAGATACGTCACGGCTCCTTTAGGTCTCCATCCTAGTGTGGGCGACTTGGTCATCCAATGTTCTCCTTGCGGCCCATACAGTTCGACCCATAAGCAATAGGTCGACCGTCTGAGGAACCCCTAATCCGAGACTCCCTTAGTATCCCCCTGACTAGCCTTCAACGCTGATATATATCCAGTCAATCTCCTCGTGTCATCATCTTCGGCTTGCGAGGCGAGTCCCTCACTTCTCCTTGTTCAGCAACCGACCAATCTTCGGTAAGATCCCAAGCGTCACGGGTGTAGGTTCATTACAATAATCGCCCGTGTTCCTTGATTTTCGCACGCCGTGGGGAGGCGAGTGGTCAGTGATTTTTACAACCTTACTCCTCCGCAATAGAGGGACCACCCATTTAGTCAAACAAAATGGCGGTTGAGACCACATCCTCTTCCGCTCCATCGGGAAAAACTCCCAGTGGAAGATCCTTGAAAACCATGGCGAGCATCCCTAGCTCCTCTGCGCGCCCCTATGGCTCACGTCCAGGGGACTGGACGAGCTGCTCCGTAGCAACCCTGTGGCTCCATAATCTGGAGACTCAGGGGTATCTCCCCTCTTCAGATCTGGCGGTGACCCATGCAGGCTTAATTTCTTACAACGACGAGGTCTTTGCTGAGCGTTTCCCCAATCCTCATAGGGGGGAACACATATGCTTCATCCCCTTTCACCTGTGGGGCCTTGGTCTCCATCCACCCATTTCTAAGGGGGCTACTGAATTCTATGGTATTCAACTCCACCACCTTACCCCGGGGTCCATCTTGCACATCTTAGGCTTCGTGGCCCTCTACGAGATGTTCTTAGGCTGCGAGGCACACCTCGGATTGTGGAGAAAATATTTCTATCTCGTCCCCCGAACTCAAGACAAGACAATTTTGGAGGTCGGCGGAGCCAAAATGTGCCGCATAGCGGGGACGGGGTATCCGGTGGGTACCCTCAAGGAATCCGAAGAGTTGACTTTGGAATGGTTTTATGTTGAAGACGTCCCCCTGTTTGAGCCAGCTCGGACAGGCCTACCCGAATACTACAACGCCCCCTTGAAGAAAAGATACAACTAGCGGCCAAGGAGTCCAACCTAGGAGGAAAGCGTCGAAGTGCAACGCCTGGCGGCTCAGGTGAGGATGGTTGTCCACCATCGACTAACCATGATTGAAGTCATGGTCTCTGCCATCTCCCGATGTGTAAAACCCCTCCAACAGAGGGTGCACCCCTTGTGGTGCTACAATGGGACAAGCGACCCCACGAGTTCCCGAAGACTAGGGCCTGCCAACCAGGCGGCATTGGCCACCGCCCTTGCCGACCTGTATAAAGGGAAGCAAGAGGACTTTATTCGACGAGCGACCGAAGAAGGATACTTAACCCACAATCCTATCGAATGGGTAAGCCCTTTTCCCTCTTTGAACATAGTTCTGAATTTTCATCCCGCACTTTGTCTTACCGGAGTCTTGTGCGAATAGGAATGGAGGAGCTTCATCGAGACAGTCAATTGTCCGGCTCCTTAGCTTGAAAGCTACGCACATGATGATGATCCGGGTTTCGATGAAGACCCGGATCTTCTAATTGATTTCGAATATGGAGTCTATTATCAGGTCAGCCTCGACCAATCCCCGGTGGCTATCATAGTCGATTACCCCGGGTCATTCTCCATCGCTGCCATGGACAAAAAGAAGAAAAGCTCGCCCCGTAAGAGGCAAACCACCAATAGTGCCCCAAAAGCGCCGGCTCCGACTCCCAAGCGCCATTGGTCTGCGCGCCATGCTCTGGCAACCGAGACTGTGGCCTAATCAGAAGTCCACAGGGATTCTATCAAAGGGCCGACCGCAATGACAAATCAGCCTGCCTGCTCAACCCAAAGGTACATTGTTGGTCATCCGCTGATCATCATAATCAATAGAGCCTTACGTCAATTTATTTCATTGAAATACTTAGGCGAAACGCCCAGTCTTATCCCGTCGAGGAGGTCATCGAGGTGTCCGGTGAGCCCCAAAATGCCAGAGCTGCAGCTCACGCCGGTCCTGCTACCGGAGCCCCCATGGCCAATCCAGTACCTGCCGATTCTGGTGACGGTGTATCCTTTACCAAATCGGAATGGGAAGTGCCATGAATCATCAGCGAAGATGGGAGGCTAAGCGGCACCTAATATTTTCCGAACAAGAGTTCGGTGCCCTTCAATCGACGGATGCTCACGTAGTGCTACCCGAGCCGGGTTCGGCGAAGCTATGAAGTTGATATTGGCCAGCATGCAGGTAAGTGATCAGTTTTTATAGAGTCTGAACACTCGTGTAAACCTAGTAGCCCCTGAGCCATAAATTGGTTTGAAACAACCGAATTAAGGATCTCCGTGCTGTTTTACTACTAACATAGGCTTCAAAGCAGCAGACCGAGCAACTAGACAAGGAGCTGGAAGATAGCCGCGAAGAAGTGAAGTCTGTGAAGGTCGAACTGGAACAAGTGAATAGCTTCACCGAGAGGACCATGGTGAGTATACCTTTACTGCTAATCTTAATACATCACTATGTTTGACGCAAGGATGTCGTGTAGCAGATAAATCAATAGGGCATATGCAAAGGCAGCTAGAGGAAGCCCGAGACTCTTAGCGGTACGCCGAGTCCCAGCATCAGGCTGGTTGTCTTGTTATACAAAAGCAGGCCGAAGAAATTAAGAATTTGAAAATTCAGTTGGCCAAGCCCAAGAAGAAAACCACAAAATTCAGAAGGGCATGTTCGGTAAGTGTGATTTTTATCATCAATAAGGTTTTCTTATGAAGTAAGTAAAAGTAACAATTCACCTCATGTACATGCCTCCGGTCCGGGCGTCCTAAAGAGGAGAATGATCATACCAGGGAAACCTGCTGAAAGAGTTGACCGCCCTCCATCGGCGTGCGTGCAAAGTAATGAAGAACATAGTGCAGGCGCTATGGCCGACTGAATAGCCTCCCGAAGGGCTATCCAAACTCGTCGATCGATTCAAGGGATCTCGGAGGAGGTTCGAGCTATGGAAGATTTCGGCTTGCCGGGAGGGAGCATGGGAGGCGTGGGTGATGATCAAGACCCGTTACACCGAACTTAATCCCGAGCGTATGGCGTGGGTTGGTCCCGTGGGATCGGATGGACAAGAAGTACCACTACACCTGATGTATCAGGTGATGCCGACCTCCCATCTTTCACAAGAGGATTGCTCCCTGGATACTATAATCGATGATCTCGATCAGCAGCCGAATGTGTAATGATATACATTATTGTATGAACAATCTGTGTTGTAAACTTTGTCTTAACCGGCCATCGGCTTCACCTCTCCTGCGAAGAGCTCGAGAGTGTTTCTCATAATTCGTTTCTCAAAAAGAGCGACTTGTGTTTGGGGAACTAGGCAATCCGTCCATACGGTGCGAATAGATAGAAATCTAGCTTCTGGCTTCACATAGCCATATACTCAGAGTAGGACGCATACTCATAGTATGCGGCCGAGGTTTTTTTTAGCAAAAAATGACCGAGGCAATAGTACCGATGACCATAGCCATATTAGGTGTTTCCGTCACAGCCGACCAATTGTCTACATAAGATAGCTAGCTTTTGGCTTCACCCGTCTGAGGTACGTATCCAGAGGACCCGGTCATAACAACCGCAGAGGTGCTCCCTTTACCCCCCAGCCGAACAATCGGGAATGTAGGGGGTAACCACAGGAGCGAGGCAACCCATCTTGGCAAAGTCTTAGTTCAAATTGATGCACATGATGGCTTTGAGTGTGACAAAGAAAATGTGTGTACATGATAAGTGTGAGTAAACAATTACAATTTGAAAACATTGGCTTCGAGAAGAAGGCCCCAGGTGCTGTGTTCGGATTTAACACTTTATGGTGTATGTCGATAACCTTAATACAAGATCGGTTTAACCAAACAAAATAAAAATCAATCCTATCGAACAACAAAGTGGGAGGGGAAGAAAAAGGAAAACAGGAAATATGAGAGAAAAAAGAAAAATATTGGAGAATTGGATGACACCGGTTTATCCGTAGAAGCGCCGAAGACGAGCTGCGTTCCATGTGTTTGGTTCAAGGTGATTCTCCGGCGGGCTCCGAAGACGATAGGCTCCTCCCGCGAGTACTTCGTCGATGATGAAGGCCCCCTCTCATTTGGGGTTGAGTTTATGCTTATGCTTCTTCGGAATCCGTAGGACGAGTTCGCCTACATTGTATGCTTTTGCCTTGACCTCCCTGCTCTGGTAACATCGCGCTTGTTGCTGGTAAAAGGTAGAGCAAGCCCGAGCTATGTCGTGCTCACCTTCTAAGGCATCTAAGTCATCGTGTCAATCCAAGTCGGCCTCCTTTTCCTCATACATGCGCACTCTTGGTGCATCATGAATAATGTCACAGGAGAGGACTACTTCTGCCCCATAGACTATGAAGAACGGTGTATAACCTGTTGATCTATTCGGGGTAGTGCGCAGGCCCCATAAAACAGAGTCGAGTTCCTCCACCCACTGACAGTTAGACTCATGAAGAGATCGGACCAAACGTGGCTTAATGCCGCTCATAATGAGGCCGTTTGCTCATTCTACTTGTCAGTTGGTCTGCGGATGATAGACTAACGCGTAATCGAGCTTTATGCCCATTCTGCACACCTGTCCTTGACCTCTTGGGCCGTGAAGTTGGATCCATTATCCATTATTATGCTGTGTGTAACACCATAACAGTGTACCACACCAGATATAAAGTTGATAACTAGTCCAGACTTGGCCGATTTGACGGGCTTTGCCTCTGTCCCTTAGTGAATTTGTCAACCATGACCAGTAGGTATTTATTTTTCTTGGTCCCCCCTTTAAGGGGTCCGACCATGTCCAGCCCCCAGACCACGAAAGGCCAAGTGATCGAAATAGTCCGAAGAGCCGTTGGGGGCATGTGACTTTGGTTTGCAAAGAGTTAACACCCTACGCAATGTTTGACAAGCGACTGGGCGTTCGTTCGAGCTGTGGGCCAGAAGAAACCAGCTCAGGAGGCCTTGCTAACTAAGGCTCTTGACGCGGCGTGATGGCCGCCCATGCATGCGTGAATGTCGGCGAGGAGCTCCTGCCCTTCTTCCTTGGATATACACCGCTGTAATATTCCGGTGGTGCTTTTCTTGTATAACTCGCCCTCGTGTACTTTGTAGGCCTTGGATCGCCGAACTATGCGTCATGCCTTTATCTGATCGTCGGGGAGTTCCTTGCGAAGAAGGTAGGCGAGGAAGGGCTCTGTCCATGGCATGATTACTGCCATTACCTCGTGAGACGAAGGCATTTCACTCAATAAGGAGCCGCCGATGATGTTATTGTCTGGTTCGTTTTCAGGGGGAGCAACCTTGTCCGATGTGTTTGGACCAGCGCCCTTGTCATCATCCTGCCACACTATGGATGGCTTAAAGAGCAGCTCCAGAAAGGTGTTTCTTGGGACAGGGTCGCGCTTGGATCCCATACGGGCCAGTATGTCGACCGCTTGGTTGTTGTCGCAAGCGACATGGTGAAATTCCAATCCCTTGAACTGAGCAGATATCTTAAGGACGACGTTTCTATATGCCACCATCTTCGGATTTTTGGCGTCGAATTCGCCATTAATTTGGGAGATGGCCAAGTTGGAGTCTCCCCATACATTTAGCCATCGTATGCCCATTGATACTACCATCCAAAGACCATGAAGGAGAGCTTCATATTCAGTTGCATTGTTGGTGTCGGCATACATGATTTGCAACACATATCGCACGTTGTCACCTGTCGGGGATTTGAGGATGACTCCAGCCCCTAGTTCGGCCAAAGTTTTGGACCCATCAAAGTACATTGTCCAATGGGAGTATGTACAGTATTCCTTGGGGAGATCACCCTATGTCCATTCAGACAGGAAGTCTGCCAATACCCGAGATTTTATGGCACGACGTGGCGTATAGGTTATTTCAAAGAGAAGGAGCTCAATGGCCCACCTACCTATGCAGCCGGTGGCGTCCCTGTTGTTGATTATATCATTCATGGGGACTTTAGATGCCACTATTACCGCACACTCTTGGAAGTAATGTCCGAGTTTCCTTGATGCCACAAACACTGTGTAGGCTATGTTTTTGTAGTGCGGATATCTTGACCTACACTGCGTTAACACTTCTAACATGTAATAGACCGGTTTCTGAGTATAGAATTTCTGTCCCTCCTTATCTCGTTCAACGACAAGCACCGCACTAACAACTTGATTGGTGGATGATATGTATAACAACATGGGCTCACCAGCGCTTGGTGCTGTGAGTATGGGATCGGTTGCCAATAGTGTTTTGATTTCTTCTAGTGCAGCCACTGCTTCATCGGTCCACTCAAATTTGTTGGCGCGTTTCAGCAGTTTATAGAGTGGAAAAGCTTTCTCTCCGAGGCGGGAGATAAAGCGGCTTAACGCCTCTACGCACCCGGCTAATATCTGGGCATGCTTCAGCTCTATAGGAATTGCAAGTTCCGATAAAGCACGTATCTTAGCTGGATTTGCCTCTATTCCTCTATGGGAGACGATGAATCCAAGCAACTTACCAAAAGGAACTCCGAATACACATTTTTATGGATTGAGTCGTATGTCATACTCACGCAAACTGTCAAAAGTTTGTCATAAGTCGTCGATCAACTGGTTGACGTGTTTGGTTTTAATTACCACATCGTCCACATACGCCTCGACTGTCTTACCGATCTGTGTTGCGAGACACGTCTGGATCATGCGCTGGTATGTGGCCCTAGCATTTATAGCCCGAAAGGCATCATGTTGAAGCAGAATGGCCCGTATGGGGTGATGAATGCGGTTGCCACTTGATCGGATTCCTTCATTTTAATCAGATGGTATCCGGAGTAAGCGTCAAGGAAACACAACAAATCATGTCCGTCTGTGGCATCGATGATCTGGTCTATCCGTGGTAAGGGGAAAGGGTCCTTAGGGCAGGCTTTGTTAAGGTCCTTGATGTCGACACACAGCCGCCAGAACTTGTCTTTCTCTGGTACCATCACCAAATTTGCCAACCATTCGGGGTGCTTGATTTCCCGGATGAAACCGGCCTCTAGCAGTTTAGCCTCACCCATGGCTTGCCGTTTGGGTTCGGAGAAGCGACACAGAGTCTGCTTAACGGGCTTAGAGCCCGCGATAATATTTAAACTATGTTTGACAAGATGTCATGGGATTCCGGGCATATAGGCAGGATGCCAGGCAAAAATGTCCCAATTTTCTGGAAGAAAATTCTGCAGTGCCTCGTCCACAAGGGGATCGAGCTGGGCTCCGATGGACGCTGTCTTATTGGGGTCCTTCGGATGTATTTGAATCTTAATAATTTCCTCTACGGGTTTGAAGGACGTAGACTTGGGCCTTTTGCTAAGGATCACGTCATCCTTGTTAACTTTTGACCGTAACACAGTCAGTTCTTTGGCAGCGAAAGCCTCGGCTAATGCCTCGACGGCGAGTGCTGCTGTTTTGTTTTCGACACAAAGGGCTATGGTCGGATTACTTGAGATTGTGATCATTCCGTTTGGTCCTGGCATTTTAAGTTTCATATACCCGTAATGGGGTATGGCTGCAACTTTGTGAAGGCATCATGTCCCAATAGGGCGTGATAGCCACTTGGGAAGGGTACGGTGTGGAATAGAAGTTCTTGGGATCGGTAGTTTTCGGGCATGCCGAACACTACGTCCAGGACGATACGTCCGGAACAGAGCGCCTCTTTCCTTGGAATGATTCCTCAGAAAGTTGTATTGCTATGTTCGATGCGAGATCGATCGAACTGCATTTTTTCCCTAGGTTCCTTTAGAAATTAGGTTTAAACCACTGCCGCCATCCATTAACACCTTATGTAGCCTGTACCCATTGATAATGGGGTTCAAGACTAGTCTGGCCGGTGAGTGATCGGAATGAAAGGCTGGCTGGTCAGTATCTTTGAAGGTAATAGGTATGTCTGCCCATGTGCTAGTTACTGCCACATGGTAGACCTGTTCGAGCTCTCTATAGCCCTTTTTCTCCTGTTCCTTGAGGGGAACATTTCGTAGAACGTCAGGACTTCAGCATTGTACTCGGACGATGATGAGGAGTGCCCATTCGTTAAAGGTGTTTCGAGGATGGCCTTGCCACTTTTTGCCACTTTCCTGATTACCCAGCAAGCTCTAAGGCCGTGAGTCAGGCTTGTGTTTAACAACACAAAATGTATAGGGCAAGGTTTATCCAGTAGTCCGTCAAGGACAGTGCCGACCCCTGAAGGAGGCCTATTTCTTTTTTGGTGGGTTCGTATCTAGCTGACTGCTTTCGAGGTACCCTCTTTTTCCGAGTCCACTAGGGTGCTTGGGGAAAGTTGGTTCCGAAAACAACCATTCGGATTGCCAAGCACTTTCCATGGCACAGTATTTTTGTACCAAATTGGACAACTCCAAGAAGTCACAAATGTGTCTGCGGACCAGGGCGTTAAGAATCCCTTCATCATGGCAGTTCTGAATGAAAATTGACATTATCTCTTGGTCGCTAAGACCTTTTTCTCTGCTCCTAGCGAGTACGCTTAATATCCTGAAAGTCCGAGGATGCGAGTTTTGACGCGATACTGGGATGAGTGTCTTGGGTGGTGGGTGGGGAAAATTTGGCTCCCACATCACATTGTGTGTTCGGAATTACAAATTCCGAATCGTGCGCTAGATCTTGGACCGACAACAATCCGACTCTTGGATGGCCTCTGGCCTTCGACTCGGTGACGAAGTCTCGACGGTCGGAGACCGGGGTGTAGACTGTTTTCAGTTCTGGCGGTCGGGACGAATCCTCGACCGAGCACTCAATGGTAGCGACAAGGTGGTTGACCGGAGGGGAATGAATCTCCCTGTCATCGGGCCTGATCCTGAGCCGGTCATAGAACGGAATCTGGTCATCCGATACTCTCATGGCCTTGATCCAATCAAACAACTCGTTTAAGAACGAGGTGATGGTGGGATGCGTGTCGCTGAGGCGAGTGGACTCAATGATCAGCGTGATGGATACGGAGCCACACCAAAGTGGATCCATGTTCCGTTTGGCCGTGCGGCCTGATGTCTTTGGCGTCAAGGCGTCCGAACTTGTAGGATTTTCCTCAAGGGTCGAGGGTTTCATTATAACAAGTATTCCCCGTGAAACAGCGATGAACTCTAAGGTTCCGAAATTGATCCTCTAATCGGGGGAAAAGCTCCTGATCTGGCCAGGGTGACTGATCGGGTTGGCGTGTGACAAGGTGTCGCCTCTCGTGAGATTCTGATTGATGGAGAGAGTCCCCTGGATACAGATCTCATTGCTCGCAATGAGGCAAGCCATCGATTCATTAGGTGTTTCACAGAGGAACTCTCAATGAAAGCACCAATGTGTGTGTCAAAACCTGCAGATCTCGATTAGGGGGTCCCGAACTGTGAGACTAGGATCGATGGTAACAGGAGACGAAGGGGACACAAATTTACCCAGATTCAGGCCCTCCTATGGAGGTAATACACTACGTCCTAATTGGATGTATTGATGATATGGGGGTTACAGAGTTGATCTACCTCGAGATCGAATAGCTAACCCTAGATGAGTTGTTCTGTCTCTACCACCTAAAACCCTCCGGCTTATATAGACACCAAGGGTACCTAGGGTTTACACATGGTCGATTACATGACAAAGAGATAAACATGCCTATCTACAGTAGACGACTTGGAGGATACGTCACGGCTCCTTGAGGTCTCCATCCTAGCATGGGTGACTTGGTCATCCAATGTTCTCCTTGCGGCCCATACAGTTCGTCCCATAAGCAATAGGTCGACCATCCGAGGACCCCCTAATACGGGACTCCCTCAGATACCTTGGGGCCTTTAGCCATGAAGCAACATCCACTCCCTTCATTTGGTGAATCAAATATGTCGTAGGAGTCAGTTGTCACTAGTGCAAGTACGACAACACCTTCATCTTGACTATAGTCAGAGTTGGAGTGATAGCTTCTCTTGGAGTGGTTATCCAATTCGGAGCTGGAAACCCATTCACCAACATGAGATTGACGTCTTCTTCTTGAGTAACTCTTGGTGTGCTTGTCCCTCTTCTCCGAGTCCCTACTTCTCCTTGAGGGTCTTCGTTCATAACGATCCTCTCTACTCCTTCTCTCTCTTCATGGTGACTCGTCTCTTGAGCTTCATATTCTTTGTGATTCTTATTTCCTTTTGTAAGGATCCATGCACTCATTGGATTAGTGTCTAGGCTTCCCACAATTGTAGCAGTTTCGGTCACGACTTGACGAAAGCTTCTCTTCATATCTTGAGTTGGAGCTTTGTTCTTTGCTTCTATTCTTATAGAAGTTGTTGAATTTCTTAACCATGAGGCTTATCTCTTCATTTGTGACAAGGTTGTCGCTTGAGGTAGCAGGAGCATCACTTGTGGCTTTGTAAGCACTGCTTGACTTGTGGTGAAGCTCTTCCTTGTCTTTGAGTGTCATCTCATGAGCAAAAATTCTACCAATCACTTCCGTTGGCTTGAGATCTTTGTAGTTGCGCATCATTTGGATCAATGTGCATACGGTGTCGTATCGATCATCGAAAGCTCGAAGTATCTTCTTGATGATGAATTTGTCCGTCATTTCTTTGCTTCCTAAGTCGGCAATCTCATTGGTGATGAGAGCTAGCCTACAGTACATCTCAGTGACTCCGTCACCATCCTTCATCTTGAACTTGTCAAGCTGACTTTGGAGAACATCCAACTTGGATTCTCTCACAGATTATGTACCTTCATGCATATCAATCAAAGTGTCCCAAATCTCTTTTGCATTCTCAAGACGGATGATTTTGTTGAATTCTTCGGGGCATAGGCAGTTGAAGAGAATGCCACATGCTTGAGCATTTAGTTGCAACATCTTCAATTCATCCGTAGTCGCTTCGCGATCTGGTTCCCTTCCATCCTTAAAGAATTCACCTTGCATTCCAACAGGAAGAACATCCCAAATGGAGGGGTTATGACCAAGCAAATGCATTTTCATTTTATGCTTCCAACTAGCAAAATTTGTGCCATCAAAGTACAAACCTCTACGGTGATACTTTCCCTCCTAGACACCATACTCTCCTAGGTTGTGAAACCAATGAAATGGAGACCAAATCTCTGATACCACTTGTAGGATCGAAAGTAGTGCTAGAGGGGGGCGGGTGATTAGACTACTTGACCAAATAAAACCTACTTTTCCCAATTATTATTCTTGGTAGATTTTAGCATTCATAGCAAGTCAAGTACACCCTACACATGCATGTCTACGAGTATTGCAGCGGAAAGTGAAGACAAGCATGTAAGTAAAGAGAGGGTAGGAAGACCAAACGCAATTGGTGACACGACGATTTTTTCCCATGGTTCCGATCGGTGGTGCTATCATACATCCACATTCATGCAGACTTCAACCCATAGAGGGTAATGATCACGAGAGTACATGGAGGGCTCTACCCACGGAGGGTTCCACTAAGAAGCAACCTTGAGTATACCATGACGACCTACATCCACGGAGGACGAGCCTAACTCGGGTAGACCTTCACGAAGTAGGCAATATCCTTGCCCTTAGAAACTTGTTGGTTCACTCCACAACACGAAGTAGGAGGATCCCAAGCGACACCTAACTAATCTGGGAGGCACCACCCTCAAAAGGTAATAGGCTCGATAATGTCGATGAACTCCTTTCTCTTGTGCTTCAAGATGATAGACTCCTCAACACACAATCATTCTCTCACAGATTTGGCTTGGGGGAAGAGGTTGATTGGGTGGAAAGCAAGTTGGGGAGGCTAGAGACCAATATTCATATGGTAGGAATGGAATGACATGATCCCAACACATGAGTAGGTGGCTCTCTCTCAGAAAATCAGTAGGTATGAGTGGGAACTTTTCTGAGTGCTTCTGTTTCGAGTGAGTGGTGGTGGAGGGGTATATATAGGCATCTCCAAAAATCCGACTGTTACACCTAATAAGTCAGACTCGGTGACACCGATTTGTTAATCTTGGTGGTACCGAGTTGCCTCAACGTTAGCAACTTTTGAATCTCGATGAGACCTATACATAAAACTCGGTTGCACCGATAGGGTGACCAACGGTCCGACTGACAATCTCGGTGACGTCGATTCACGAAATTCAGTCGGACCGATTTTGTAAACTTGCGTAATAGGAAGTTGGCAACCCAAAACCAGTGGCACCAAAGTGGAATCGGTTGCACCGAAAAGCTAGGGTTTGGCTTAGTCTGTCTGAGGTTGTGAATCTATGGGGACCCGGACTCATAAGTCATGGTCACCGAATGCACGTGTATAGTGATCCCAGAGATCAATGCTCATTGAACAAACAAAAGCTGGATAACAAGAGTCTTACATCCACACTTAACGTCTTACACAAATGATGACCACGAAGGTCTTAGTCTTACATAGATAGGGCCACACGGGCCAAACACTTAAATAGAACAAGCAGCGGAAATCTTGATGGAAAGCGTGAACCCATGCCATCTGCCTTAACCTACATGCATTCTGACTGGGAAGCGTCCTAATTCGCATGTTAGTCTCCAACGAACTCTTCAACATACTCATATTCTTCTATGCCTGGCCAATTCAATAACTAGTGGCAAGCCAATGAGTACTTTGAATGTACTCGCAAGCAACCCAAGTTGGGGAACAAGGTAACAATGATGCATGATATACCACTAAGTAGGTAGATTTGCGGAAAGCTAATTTTGTATGCAATGACATGATCAAGTAACTAGTGAGCATGCATCAACAACTAGCAGGTATCCATGTCATCAACTTACCGATATCATCATAAGTAGGGGTAGAACATCTCATGTTCATTCATCATGCTAAGCCATCGGACTTAGTTTAATTCCCTTGCTAAGTCATCAGACTCAGCTCATGTGACCTCTTGTCACCATCACATCCATACTCACACCAAGTTTCACGAAAACATCCGGACGTAGTCTAAGCAGCACCACCCAACTGTCCTTGACAGTGGACACGGCTATTCGAATAGTTTTACACTCTGCAAAGTTGCACACTTTACCCACGAGACTTGGGGAACTTCCGTGTCATCCACGACTCGCGGTATATAACATACCCGAGGTAAGCACCCGAACAATGCCTTCCCCCCAGCGATACTAAACAAAGAATCCACTCGATTGTTACCCAGCCCTCACGATGTACATCACACGAGCCTCTCTCTAATCGTACCATCCATGAGGGGACCAACGGTGTGTCGGGTGCCTATAAAGACAACGCATGATCGTACATACCGGTACGACCCCATATCAAGAGTGACCACACCACTCTCGCCACTAGTAATGCGGGCTCCTTGCCAGTACCCACCAAGGTAATCAACAAAGCCCCGTCCCATAAGGGGTATCGTGGTTGCGCATGTAAGGTTGGGACAGTCGACAAATCTTAAATGTAATCCATTTTCGAAAACACACCCTCAACTTGTTCTGGCACACCACTTCTTTCTCAAGTGGTCACCCTTCTCATCATCATCTCCCTCGGGCATTAGTGGCACCCGACGGGGTTTTCGAAAGAGTGTTTGAAATCATTTCTCTCCTTTCCATCTTTATGCATAAATCCCATCCCACTTGCGCAGCATCTATATGCATTCTAACTACACCCACCCGCATAACCCTCACAAGGTGGTAGGATCATGCACGATGCAAGTGTCAATGGAAAAGTATCGAAGGCATCCCACCGAAAGGGGAGCACCACATCACATGATCAATTATGATGAAAGTAAAGTGCTATATGACATGCAATAAAAATGGTTTCTCATCATGGTCAAAGGGCTGCTTGCCTAGCTCAACACAGTCTCTGGGGTCTTCGAAGTCTTCGGTTCCAACTTCTTTGTGAATAGCGCAATCTATCGTTGCGATAAAATAACGATAAAAATAATCAACACACAAAAATAGATCAATCAAGCTACTAATAAAAATGCTAACCTATTCTTATAAATACTAAGGACTATCTTAAAAATGTTTGTTTAATATTTTACTCTAAAAATTATTTTAAAAAACTATTAAACAGAGGCAGGAAATGCTAAATAGGGTTTTTTAAATAAAAACAGTACTAATTTTTTTCAAACATTTTTACAAATGGCACTAATAAATCCTATGGATTATTTCAAGAATTTAGGTGGAGGAATTTTTGGATTTGGAATAATATTCTACACTGTGGGATTTTTGGAAGTTGCAGAGAAAGGAAAAAGGAAAAAGAAACGGGCACAGTGCCCTGGCCCGAGGAGGCCAGCAACTAGGCCGGCCCAGAGGCCAACCAGCCCAGGCAAACCGGCGTGCGCACACACGTTTGAACCTGACGGCTGGGCCCCAAACATTAGTGACGGAGAGAGGCGGGGGAGTGAGGTAAGGATGACAGGCGGGCCCCGCCTGTCATCTTCAACCTCGTAGCAGGAAGGCCGACGTGCTCACCGGCGATGATGCAGGGCATGGTGACGACAGGTGAAGGCAGGGCTGAGCTCAGCGTCGACCTGCCGTTCCTCTAGAGGTGGAGGGAGCACCGGAGGTGGCCGAAGTCACCGGCGGCGAGCACCCACGATGGAGGCAGCTTCGGGAGTGATCACCAGGGGCCTCTCCGTGCTGCAAGGAGGACGGGGACGAGGGGGAATCGAGTCAGAGCGATGAGGGAGGAGCAGCCGAAGTGGAAGGAGGGTCGGAGAGGCTTGCTACCCAGAGATCAACGGTGACGACGCCGCGGCGATGCTCCGGTCGATCCCAGGTGCTTGAGCGTTAGAACGAGGGGTACTGGTCACGGGAGCTCTATTGAGAGAGGGAGAGAGGGTCCAGAGGGGAGAGAGGGCTCGGGGGAGGGCCCTTTATAGGGGGACGCGAGTCCATCGAGGGTTTGTGCCCGGCGAGGTCGTGGCATTCGCTGGAGGGCTCGGGGGAGAGAGAGAATAGGTCTGCGGCGTTCCTAGGCGTCGCCCATGATCAGAGGGAGATGAGAGAGGGGTGGGGGAGCATGCGCGTGCGGGCCCCACGGTTGGCTGGTTCGGGCGGTCGCGGCGCGTGCGAGAGAGGCCGGAGGAGGGAGAGAGAGGAGGGCCTGACAAGGGTGGCATGGCGCGGACGCCTTGGGGGACCAAGTGGCGCGCGGAGGAGGCCCGAGGCCACCGTTGCCATGTAGTGGGCGGTGGCTACAGTGCCTATCGGCACTGTAGCAGCCAGAGCGCGTGTTTGGCATGCCACGGCATGCAGTCGACGTCTTCTGCGTGGCCGTCTATGTCTAGGGGGATCTAAGGGGTTTTACAATACAGGGTAGGGCATTGGATGCTGCGGGATGCCTTAGGAGAGAAGAAAAAGTGAGAGGGAGAGAGGAAAAACTTCTGTCCAGGGGGTAAAATGAGGAATTTACCCCACTTACTTGAGGTGCCTGGGCCAGGGAGAGTTACTGGAGGTGCAAGGCACTTACCAGAGGTTGTGTTAAAAAGCTGGGGCCAAGGGTAAAAGGATAAGGTGGGGAAAATATGGTTTTACCAATTCACCAGAAGGTGTTTGGTAGTGATTTGGGCAAGGAAACTTTACCACCTTACTGAGATACTTACTAGGGTGAAAGGCTAGGTAAAAATGAGAGGATTCACCAAGTTTGAGCTCAAGGGGAAAAAGTTGACAATGGAGATTTGATGAACCCTAGAAATTAGCGGAATCAAATTTCTATAGATCCATTGATGCTAGACTTTTACCCTTGATGCACCACTTAGTGTATCATCACTATTTGGCCATTAGAGCATTCCCACTAAGGTTCAGGCCAAGGGGGAACACTTTACAATGTAAAGTTGCTCAAATTTGATTTTGGACAGGAATGGTTTTGGGATGGTTTGATGAATGAAACGAACTTGGATTCAGATGAAAATTTGCAAGATCATCACCCATGACAGTGTTGACTTGCTGGCATTTTCCTGGAATTTATTGAGAATAGTTCTTATAGAAATATTTCAAAAGCTTGATTTGAACAGAAAGGGTTTTGAGGGGATTTGCCTATGATCTGATCATGCCCTTGTGTTGAGACTCATATATACGAAAAATATATGTCCACTTAGTCTCTATAAATTTTCTCAAATATTTTCAAAGCATTTAAATAAATTTTCCCTAGGAAAAACCATTTCTGGCCTTAAGAAAAAGCCTTTAAATAAAATATGAAAATAGTCTTTAAAAATAATATTTGGTGGTTTTGGGAAGTCATATATATAGTAGGTTTGAAAAAAAGTCTTTGGGAAAGAGGGGTCCACCTAATTTGAGGACTTGCAGTGCAAAACCTCATTTTAGGGGGTTTTGAAAACCTAATTTGAATAAATCATTTTTAGTTAATTTTTTTTGATAAAAATAGTTTTGGCACTATTCACATGGCATGATCATTAGGCAAGAGGTTTGTAACAAGAAAGATGAATATGAAGTGGAATAGAACCTAGTAGTGCCAAGTAACACAATCAACGAGCAAGCAAACAACATAGCAAACAAGCACAAGCACTTTGAAAAAGTTTTAGTTGGCTCCAAATTTTATAAACCCAAACATATCAATGTGCTACAAACACAGGGTGTGACAGAATCGGTGGCGCCAAGTGGAAAGTGTTGGTTGCACCAATTTTGAGTATTTCGATTTGGACAGACTTTTGTGGAAGATCTTGTGGGTGTATGTGGTGACTATCACTTGTGCACGTATGAGCATTTTGTTCACCAACAGAACCTTACCCCCTTTTAATAGTTTTGTCTTTCCTATGGACTCAAAGTGATTTCTCACAAAGGCAAAATGTAGAGTCCTTTGCTTGAAGCTTTGCCAATGTATTTCCTTGCATCTTGGGGTATTCCACAATCCTTTTGCCAACCCATCATTGAAATTTTCCTGAAATGTGCTTAGTGGAAGCATTAGTTCAATGACATACATGTTATTATTAATTACCAAAACCACCAAGGGAGCAAATGTGCTTTCAACCGTACACGGTACTAAGTCGTCTTGCGGAAACGAACGTCTCGGGCCAAGCAACCGGCCTCGGGTGAGAATAGCTGGCGCCAAGGTGAACATTAAAGTAGCTGAAACAAATGCGGGGATGGCCCTTGAGGATCGCTCGGGGTATCCGTTTTTTGTGCACGACACAGAGATGGGCGAACAGGAGCTCACATTGTTTTTTGCGTAGGCGAGGTGGGTGTTGTCGAAGACAGCCGGCTGCCAGCCTGCAGTTGGCGCGACATTTTACAAGTGGGGAGCACCGCCCCTCGCGGAGTGTAGCCTCCGGGGCGGTTGATGGAGGTACCGACCACCCGGGCCTGACCGACCAGTGTCGGAGTGGAAGAGCTGTGGTGCCGACTCTCCAGCCGGTCTGGTACCGAAGTAGGCGGGCAGGCCTGTCGGTAAGTCGGCCAGGCGGCAACGCGGCCAGGTGCCAACTGGCCGAGTAGCGATGCGGGCCAGCCGATTGAGGACACGGTCGGGCGGACCACCTGTCGTGTTTCCTTCCCTTCTTTTTCTCGTCAGCCGGCTGTGGGCAGACGGGCGTACCGTTTTTTGGCTCCAATTTGCTTTCTTCTTCTAGCCGACCGTATTGTTTCTTTTCGCTGCCCCACGTGGGCAGCCAGCCATAAGCAAGCCACCCGAGCAATGGGGGGGGCAAAGTAGTCGCACGTCCGGCCAGAGCGAGGCGACCAAGCGCGGGCGACCGGAGGCGGGGCCAAGATGGCACGGGTCAGCCAGCTCCGAGCCAGCGTGCGCGCCGCAGGCGGGGCCAGTTAGTGCGGGAACCGATTGAGGGAGTCCTGGTTGAAGGGGTCCTCGGGTGGTCGACCTACTTCTAATGGGCTGGACTACATGGGCCATTTACCGAGCATTGGATTGATCGAAGGCCCTGTCTCAAGGAAGGAAGCTTCGGGAATCGTGGGGTGTCCTCCAAGATTGGAATAGTGTATAGGCATGTTTTTCCTTCTATGTGTAATTGACCATGTGTAAACCCTAGGTACCCTCGGCGTCTTTACAAGCGGGAGGGTTTTAGGTTGTAGACGAGGACAACTCATCTAGGGTTTAGCTATTCGATCTCGAGGTAGATCAACTTTTTAACCTACACATCATCAATATAATCAAGCACGGCATATGGTCTTACCTCCATAGGAGCGCTCGAACGTGGGTAAACATCGTCTCCTTCGTCTCCTGTTACCATCGATCCTAGTCTCACAGCTTGGGACCCCGTACTTGAGATCCGCCGGTTTTGACACCGACATTTGTGCTTTCATTGAGAATTCCGTTGTGATAGCCAAAGGAATCGATGGCTTGTGTTGTCATCAACAAAGAAGTCCGCAACATGGACACTTTTGTCCCTGGACAGATCTTCACTTTCGACAACATTGTGCTGCACGCTGACCCGACCGGCCATCTAGGCCGGGTCGGAAGTTTCACCCCTGATCAAGAGTTCAGATTCGGGAACCTGGAGTTCTCCGTAGACTCTCGGGGTGATCTTTTGCTAACCGGGCTCGCAGTCTCGCATGCCACGCCTGAAGACTCCGAGGCTTTAACCTCGGATTCATCTTTCGGCCCCGCCCGCGGGATCTACCTTGACGACGACCTGACTTCCAGTACGGATTCGGCCATAGTGCCAGATGCCCGAATACCTGTTCTTACCAAACACTCTCCTCGCGCAGACGAACCGGAGGTTAACTCCGAACTCTCCAAGTAGGTCCACCCGATTGAGCTCTCGACACTCAACGAGGCCTTAGATCGGATCTTGTTGATGAAAATTACCGACGACCCAACCTCGATCTATGCTCAGATCGGTCTCAAGGCAGGTCAGGACGAATTTTTCATCCCACCCACCACCCACTTGATAGACACTATTGAGGATTTAACCGACATGTTGGAATATGCCTCCGAGGAGGCAGAATACATGGATGAGGAAGATTGCGCCCCCACCCCCATTAACATAGGGTGATGGGCTGCTACCTTCACCTATGATGTCTACATAGTGGACACTCCAGCCGCTAATGGTGAGCGTACACCTAAAAATGATGGCAACAAATTGGGTGAAGCACCGTCAAGGCGTCGGAAGCCGCATAAACGATCAAAGGGAAAAAGGGAAGAAAAGCTATCATCGACACTGGGGACGGAGATGCCCCCAAAGACCTCGGCGATCTCGATATCCCCGGACACCCGCTAAAGGGCCAGGAGAGACCGGAAGATGAACTCAACCCCGATGACCTAAATGATTCCGAGGACGAAAATTACCTCCCCCTCGTCATGGAGGAGGACATCCCGGAAGTCGATGACTTTGCCATCCCCGATAACCTCGAAGATCAGGAACTGTTCAGCCAACAACTTATAACCATAGGCCGGAGCCTGAAGGCAAAAGAGCAGTAATTTAAAGCCGAACAGGACAACCTAAACGATTGATGGACGAGGGTCCTATCAACCAAGGAAGGATATAATACCGGTCTATTGGACCAACCAAACGCTATCCACGCTGAAGACCGCTGCTACAATTCAATGACGAGCTTACTGATACGCTGTCTCCTAAACATACCCCATATGACAAGCTAGACCACCCTCCTCGAGGACGATATAGGACGGCTGACGACACCGGTTATAGGTCGACGATACCCCGAAGACGGGGAAAAGAGCCAATAGAGCCTGGTGACAGGTTCGACCTACTGTAAGTGCATCTAGTGCCCCTTAGTGATTTTGGTGTATTGAAGACCTATAGGTTAAGGAACTAATGTGTTTGTGAGTGTACACAGTCTCTATAAGTTGATGATGAGTTTAATATCTTCGTAGATTATCGACCCCTAAAAATTTATGTCTTCAACTGAAGACTTTGGTGAAGACTTTGGTGTTCCCTAAAGACTTTGAAAATGAAGAAGTTGGTGTGGCCTTGAAGATATGAACGAGTACTATGAAGCATGAAGACTCTTGTTTTTGTAGTTTCATTTCCTTTCTTTGAGTCATAGGAAACACCGTACTATTAAAGGGGGGCGAGGTAATACTAAGGAAACTTTCCAACTGTTGCTCAACTCAAAATCCTCAACCTATCCAATCCTTCGAGTGAAGCCTTTGGAAATATCTTGCAGTTCAGTCAAGTTCTTCAGTGACAGAGATGAAGTTCGTCTGGTGTCTGATGAACTTGATCTGACAGTGTGGATTGCCTACAAGTAAGGAACATGATAAGCCCGAGGACTTTCATAGTTCGAAATTCCGACCGTTGACGTGCTTAGCGCCAGCTATCCCCAATCATCTTATCCACATAACGATCATATCATTGGGGGCATTTATGTCTTATCATGTCAGGTTGCACCCTGGCTATAAATAGCCACCCCCACAACCACTAGTTGGTTGAATGCTCCGAGAGAGAAATGACACTTGTAATTTGAGAGCAACCCATCCTCTAAGGATTTTGAGAGAAAATCGTCAGTGAGGAAAAACCCAAATCCAAACCACCAAACCCAAGGTGATTGAGCATCACTGAAGAGATTGTTCCTGTGTGGAACCGATGCTTGTTACCTTTGAAGAGTGTGTATCTTCGAGATGGTTAGCCGTCATTGTCTAGTGCATCATGCAGTCAATTGGGGATCATGGAGTGAACTTGGTCGAGAGCATCCAATAGTAAATTGTGGATCATCGGGTGACCACTTTGTGAGGGTTTTGGAAGTCTACCCTCAAGACTTACCACGAGTGTTGGGCGAGGACTTCGTGACCTTAGCTCAAGGAGAATACGGTAAGGACTGTGTGTCCTGGGACTATGTGCCCTTTGGTTTAAATACCAGGCCACTCCAAACCAGACGTACGACTGTCACAATAGTTGGAACTGGGTCATCAAACCATTGTCTTCATCGAGCTACTTGGTTCTATTTCCTCAACCCTTTCATTTCATCATATACCTGTTGATGAAATTGATCTTTAATGTTTGAAGAATTTGACTGAATACTTTCACAATTTCCCCACCTCAAATTCATCAAAGTTACCTTGTTCCTCACCTGCTTATCCTGTATCACGCTACTTGTAATTCGTGCATGTTTTATTTCATCATGATGACTATGCTGTCTCTATGTTTCTCATGCAGTTGAGTTCTTATTCCACTGCTAGTTATTCATCACATTTCAGATTCCTCAAGTTGAAATTCCTCAAGTGATGAATTTGTAAAAATCGCCTATTCACCCTCTCCAGTCGATATAACGCACTTTCAATTGGTATCAGAGCAAGGTACTCCTTTGTTTTGTGTGATTTTGGTTTAACCACCTCGAGTTCTAGTTATGTCGACTGCAGGTATGAGCAAGGTTTCCACAGGGTGTCCTACCTTCGATGATACGGATTACCCCTACTGGAAGAACAAGATGCGCATGCATCTTGAAGCTATTGACAACGATCTTTGGTACATTGTGGAAAATGATGTTCCCCGTAGTTCTCCAACTATTACTGCTGCTGATATGAAGAAATTCAAGCAACTCAATTCTCAAGCGAAGAATATCATCTGTGGCCATCTGAGCAAAGGTCAGTATGGCAGAGTGAGTGCTTTGGAGTCTGCTAAGCTTATCTGGGATATGTTCCACTCAACGTGACTCTCGTGTTGACGTTCTTCACAATCTCTTCAACCGCTTCAAGAGACTCGATAATGAAAATGCTCAGCAAACTTTTGATTATCTCACTGATATCTCCAATGAGCTTCAAGCACTGGGTGCTACTGATATCACCGACCACGAGGTGGTGAAGAAACTGCTAAGATCTCTTGATTCCTCATTCGATACTCTGGCTTTGATGATTCAAGAGCGTGGAGACTACAAGTCATTTGATCCTACTGATATTCTTGAGAGACTCAATACTCATGAATTGCAACAAGCTGAGAAGAGAGACCTCTACGGCCCAAGGTATGGAAGATCTCGTGCTTTGAAGTAAAAAGCAATTTCCTCATCCGAAGGCGAAGATTATGACAGTAGCATTGGTGATCCTGAAGAACTGAGTCAGGAGCTAGCAATGCTCGTGAGGAAATTCCAGAAGTTCTCAAGGAGAGGTGGATTTGGAAATTCATCAAAAAGTGGCTTGAGGAAATCAGATTCCTTAGATGACTACAAGAAGAGAACTTGTCACAAATGCAAGAAATCTGGTCACTTCATCTCTGATTGTCCTCTGTGGGAAAAAGAATCAAAGAAGAAGAAGAAATACAAGGACGACAGTTCTGATGACTCAAAGAAAAATAAAAAATATTCAAAGTCCTCATGTGCAAAGTCCTCATCTTCAAAGTCCTCAACGCACAAGAATAATGGTTCCAAAAAGGCTCGGGATTTCATTGGCAAGGAAATGGACTCAGAAGAAGAGTCTGAAGAATACGAAAAAGAGGAAGAATCTTAGGTGGAATCTAAATCAGGTGTCGCTAGCCTTGCTCTCACTACAACTTTCGTGAACAAGTCTATCTTCAATGATGAAGAAAATGACTACTCCAATGACTCTGACATCAACAATGATGATTATGTTCCCACCTATTGCTTCATGGCGAAAGGTTCCAAGGTACATAAGCATCACTCCTCCTCTGAATGAAGTGATGGTGAATCTGATGAATATGTGAAACCTACCTATGCCAAACTTGCTAACATTACTACTAGGCAACAAAGTGCACTTGAAAAGCTTCATAAAATGCTAGACAAAAGCGATGATTTATTGAATGAGGAAGTGGATCAGACTCAAACTCCGTCTCACGATGTCAAAAATCTTCAGATAAAGTATGATAACCTTTAGAGTCATCATAATGCTTTCTTAGCCGATCATGAGAAGCTTTCTTATGAATTTCTTCAAAGAAAGAAAGATCTTGAGAAACTAAGGGTGTGTCATGAGGATCTCTCAAGGAAAAACGATTCCTTACTGGCTCAACAGAATAGTACCACTCAGGAAGAATTTGTTCCACCCTATTTGAAATGCATCGAATGTGAAACTGCTAATTCTTCACCTGAATGTTCAAATGCTTCTATTGCTACAAATTCTGCAACTATTCCAGTGGTCACAAATTCCTCATCTGAGTATACCACAAGTATTAGTGACGAAAATGCAGTGTTGAAGGAATTGTATGTGAGAGGCATGTACAAAAGTCTCAAAGGGCATCAAACGCTTTGCGATGTCCTCAAAAAGCAGATTCTGAACAGGAACCCTAGGAAAGAGGGTATTGCATTTGAAAGGAAAATCAATGCTGATGGATCCTACTAGACACCTGAGCAGTACCCCAAAACCTCATAGATTGCTGCAAAAGGACCTCATGTACATCCATCCACTTTATCTGGCTTTACTTTTGAAACTTCATATTCCTTTTATGAGTCACTTGACTCCAACTACAAATTCTTCAAAAATCAGAAAGGTGAAGTATCTGCTAGATTTGTTGGATCTAACTGCAGGAACGGTTCACCTATGAAGAAAATCTTGGTTCCCAAGAGCTGCCTATAAAATCTTGAAGCGAATGTCCTCACGACACCAATCATGAAGAACATGAACCCCAGATCAAATTCCTCATCTGGACCAAAGTATTCACTTTTACCAAATTCCTCAAATGTTAAAAAATATCATTCTCATGCTAATGCATCTGTTTTGCAGGGAAAATCTAAGAGTTCCGAATATGTGCAATAATCTTCAAATCATTATGTTCATAAGTCCTCGAAGAATTTCTCTGCTTATTCATACGAGTACTGTAACCCGCGTCCTTTAAAACGAAGCGCACTAGCTTCAATGCCCCCCTTCTCATATGGTGCTCGCAGAATGATGAATTCTTTGCCACCCCTCCACATGTGGGTGGTGAAGAAATTGAACTAATTTCTTATGCAGGGTCAGGTCTCCAGATGAACTTGAACATCTGATGAATTTGCTCGAGACCTAAGGAAATGCTTGAAAGGACGCAAGCTAATCATGAAGAAATGAATTCCTCATTTCTCACGTCCTCACACTGCTTTACTTACTATGCTGTGTAATGAAATTCTGTCGATGAAATTGATGTCATATTCTTCACTCTGAAGCATATGAGTTCATAAGTTGTACTAATTCATCTGTATGATGAATCTCCAAAAACTACTGAGTGGGTCCTCGACAGTGGATGCACAAACCACATGACTGGTGACAAGAATCTACTGATGAATTTTCCACTTGCTCCATCTCATCTAAAGCATATCACCTACGCTGACAAAGGAAAAAGCAAGGTATTGGGTCTAGGTAAGGATGCAATCTCAAAGGACCGACACATGGATAAGGTGATGCTTATCGAATCCCTCAGGTTCAACCTTATGTCTGTCTCAATGCTTTGTGATCTTGATATGATTGTCGTATTTGGAAAATATTGATGTGTTGTCATCATGGAATCTGACAATTCCAAATTCTTCTAAGGATTTAGGAGAGGAGACTTGTATATTGTTGATTTCTCTACAGGTCCTCAGCCCGCCACATGCCTACTTGCAAAGTCCTTAGAAGGCTGGCTGTGGCATCGACGACTTGGACATGCTAGTATGATGAACTTGCACACGCTCGTGAAGAAAAAGCACATCATTGGCATTGAAGGTGTCAAATTCCTCAAGGACCACCTCTGTGGTGCATGTGAGTCTGGGAAGATGACCAGATCCAAGCATCCCTCGAAGACAATCATGACCACGACTCGACCCTTTGAATTGCTTCACATGGACCTCTTTGGCCCCACTCATTATTCCACACTAACAAATTTTTCAAGTTTGTATGGCTTTGTCATTGTTGATGATTACTCTTCTTACACTTGGGTGCATATTATTCTGTACAAGGCTGAAGTGCAGGATGTCTTCAGACAATTTGCTTCAAGGGCCTCCATGAACTTCGGCGTCAAGATCAAGCATATCCGGAGTGATAATGAGACTGAGTTCAAGAACACCAATCTTGATGAATATCTTGATGAACTTGGTATTACTCATGAGTTATCTGCCGCATATACTCCTCAGCAGAACGGTATCGTGGAGCACAAGAATAGGACTCTTGTTGAGATGGCCCGCACCATGTTTGATGAATACAAGACTCCCCGTCGCTTCTGGCCTAAGGCAATTGATACAACATGCCACATTATCAACAAGGTATATCTTCACAAATTCTTCAAGAAGACTTCATATGAACTTATGAATGGCAAGAAACCCAATGTAAGTTATCTCAAAGTCTTCAGTGCAAAATGCTAGATTAGAGAAACTCACCATAGTTCTAAATTTGCACCAAAAGCACATGAAGGTTTTATGCTTTGTTACGGAAAGGACTCGCACACCTACAGAGTCTTCAACACCTACCACCACAGGGTTGTTGACACTATAGATGTGCGATTGATGAAACTGACGGCTCACAAAGAGAGCACCTACCTTGTGTGCTAGATGAACAGTCTCCTGAGGAATCCATTAAGCTGAAGGCTACTGAAGATGTCATACTCACTGAGGAAGTCATTCCAACGAATGAAGACATTCATGCTGATACACCTGAAGAAAATGGCGCTGAAGAAAATCCTCAGCCACGTCAACCTGCTCATCCAAGAGTTGCAAATGAAGTACAAATTGACAAAATCATCGATGACATCAATGCACCAGGTCCCCTCACTCGCTCAAGATCTTCACATTTGACTAACTTTTGTGGGCACTTTGCTTTTGTCTCTATCATAGAGCCCACAAAAGTTAATGAAGCATTCAAGGAGCCTGAGTGGATTCAAGCTATGCAAGAGGAATTGCATCAATTCAAGCTCAATAATATGTGGGAACTTATCAAGCGGCCAGATCCTCACAAGCATAACATCATAGGTACCAAGTCGATCTACCGCAACAAGCAAGATGAAAATGGCCTTGTGGTAAGAAATAAGTCTTGTCTTGTAGCTCAAGGCTACACACAGGTTGAAGGAATTGCCTTTGATGAAACTTTTGCACCTGTTGCTAGACTTGAAGCTATTCGCATATTGCTTGCTTATGCTAACCATCATGATATCATCTTATATGAAATGGATGTGAAAAGTGCATTCCTCAAGGGTAAGCTTGAGGAAGAAGTATATGTTGCTCAACCCCCAGGTTTTGAAGACCCTAAGCATCCTGACAAAGTCTTCAGACTCAACAAGGCCCTCTATGGCCTCAAGCAGGCCCCTCGGGCATGGTATGACACTTTGAAGGAATTCCTCATGAAGAAAGGCTTCAAACCCGGTTCACTCGACCCAACTCTTTTCACAAAATCCTATGACAATGAACTGTTCATATGCCAAATATACGTAGACAATATTTACTTTGGCTGTACTGACAAACGTTACAGTGATGAATTTGCCTATATGATGAGTGAAGAATATCAAATGTCTATGATGGTAGAGTTAAAATTCTTCTTAGGTCTTCAAATTCGTCAGCGAGACAATGGCATCTTCATCTCCCAAGAGAAATACCTCAAGGATGTTCTGAGGAAATTTGACATGCAAGATTGCAAAGGCGTCAAAACTCCAATGCCTTCAAAAGGTCACCTCTACACTGACGAAAATGGAAAAGATTTCGATCAAAAGGTATATTGCTCCATGATTCGCTCTTTATTGTATCTATGTGCATCTAGGCCTAATATTATGCTGAGTGTTTGCATGTGTACCCGATTCCAAGAAACACCGAAGGAATCACAACATAAGGTTGTGAAACATATTCTTCGATACTTAGCTCACACACCAATGCTTGGATTATGGTATCCCAAGGGCTCAAATATTCACCTCGTTGGATACTCAGATGTTGACTATGCTGGAGATCGTGTGGATCACAAGTCAACCTCAGGCACATGTCATTTCCTCGGACGATCTTTAGTCTGGTGGTCCTCGAAGAAGCAGAATTGTGTGTCACTATCTACTACTGAAGCTGAGTACATTGCTACTGGTTCATGTTGCGCTCAGTTGCTGTGGATGAAGAAAACCCTCAAGGACTATGGCATCAAGGTGAAGAATGTGCATTCTACTGCGACAACGAGAGTGCCATCAAGATTGGTTACAACCCAGTTCAGCATTCCAAGACCAAGCACATCCAGATTCGTCATCATTTTCTTTGAGATTATGTACTCAAGGACGACATCTTGATCGACCACATCCCTACTGAAGAACAACTGGCCGATATTTTCACTAAGCCCTTGGATGAAAAGAGATTTCACAAATATCTTAGAATCTTCGAATGTTCTTTGAAAAGGACACACATCCTAACACTTATGAAAAATTGATGACTTCAATGTGCAACACACGAAGTAACGGTTTTCTTCAATCACTGAAGAATAACCCTCCAAGTGTGAAGAAATTAATGAAGAATTTGATTCTCAGAACCCTATGACAATTGTACGCGGTGTCTGAAATCATCATTCTTATACGGTGGGTCACGCCACCAACCATAGTTGAAATTCTTCAAAGTTGAGTTTTTCATCATTTTGCAAATTCATCAAATTTTCAAATTCCTCAAGTTTGCAAATTCCTCAACTTTTCAAATTCATCAACTTTTCAAATTCTTCAAACTACGAAACTCTTGTTCTTCATTGACTATATATATATAGAGGACAGGGCTATTCTGTTACTAGTAACAGAATATTATTTTGTTACCCCTACCCTATATAGGAAGTGACGCGTCCAACTTGTACGAGGCTGGACTCTGCTGCCTCCCGGCCCACCCCGACCCACCTCCTACCGCCGGAGGCAGTCGTCGTGCCACCCCAGCTCGCTGGCCCCGCGCGCCGCCCTTGCTCGAAGATCAGTTCGATGAGATGGAAAGCGTCAGTACAAGGCTGGGCTTTGCTGTGACCTGCCCCACCCCGTCCTGCCTCCTACCGTCGGAGGCAGTCGTCGCGCCGCCCCATCCTGCCGGCCCCGTGCGATGCCCTAGCTCGACGATCAGTCCGACAAGACGGAAAAGCGTTAGTACAACTGCTCCAAGTCGTCAGTTTGGGAATACTAACAGAATAATATAATTTGCTCAACTATGAAAAATGGTTGAAAATTTGTAATGAAAAAAGTACAAACAACAGAGTAAAGTATGTTCAATGAAAAATGCTCAGTACAAATGCACACATTTATCAGTACGAGTAATTCATGTTTAAAGTCATGGCAGTGCAAGAGAGAGCAAGCAAGCCAAGGTGATCGGTTCATACACCTGCCAAGGTACGAGGAAGATCATGGCGTCGGATGGCAAGAGCAAGATCCTTGTGATCGGCGCAACGGGATACATCAGCATGCACGTCGTGGCGGCAAGCGCGCAGCTCGGCCACCCCACCCTGGCTCTCGTCCGGGACGCCGCCCCCTATGACCCGGCCAAGGCGTAGCTGCTCAAGACCTTCCAGGACTCGGGCATCACGCTCCTCAAGGGCGATCTCTACGACCACGACAGCCTGGTCAGCACTGTCAAGGCGGCCGACATCGTCATCTCCATGCTTGGCGCGATGCAGATCGCCGACCAGACCAAGCTCATCCCGCCATCAAGGAGGCCGGCAATGCGAAGGTACTATGCATCTTATGTAGTTCAGCTGACCACGGACTCCACTTGGTTAATTAATTAACTATTCGCATCCATGCACGTACGGCTGCTTGCTTTTCCTCACACATTGCGGTGCTCTACCTACGCAGAGGTTCTTTCCATTGGAGTTCGGGCTAGACGTGGACCGTACCAGCGCCATGGAGCTGGTCAAGTCCATCTTCGTCCTCAAGGCGAGCATCTGTCGTGCCATCGAGACCGAGGGCATCCCCTACACCTACGTGGTGGCCAACTAGTTCATCGGGTACTCGCTGCCCAGCATTGGGCAGGTGCTCTCCCCCGCGCCGCCGACGGATAGGGTTGTCATCCTCGGCGATGGCGAGACCAAGGTCGTCTTCGTCAACGAGGCACACATCGACACGTACACGGTCCTTGCGGCGGATGACCCCGGGCGGAGAACAAGGTGCTATACATCAAGCCGCTGGCTAACACGCTGTCGCACAACGAGCTGGTGTCGCTGTGGGAGAAGAAGACCGCTTGAATTTGTTAGAGTTCCATCCGCTCGAATTCGTTAGTCCAATCGTTAAAATATGTCAGTTCAAGTAGGGTAACAAAATAATATTTTGTTATGCAAAACAGAATAGCCCAGAAGTATATATATATATATTTGAGTTTTCAATGTCCTCAACAACATTCACTTATCGCTAATTCTTCAAGTTGATTTTCATCTAAGTGAATGTGATCAGACCCGGTCCCCCTCTATGCTAAACTCAACCCAGTCTGTTCACAAATTCTTCATATGAGTTCTACTTTGAAACTCGTTCAAAGTCTTCACTGTGTCCTTGACAGTTGAAGAATTTGCGAACATAAACTTTAAAAATTTTACTATCAAAATTTTCGGTGTTTCCCGCTCAAACTGTTCTGATTCCCACGACTAGATAACCCACGATCCCCCACTATCTCCACTACTCAGAACATGGGTGACACGTGTCTCATGGAGAGCAAGGGTCAGGGCAATCTGGTCCAAAATCCTTGGACATATTGGTTTTCACCTCCGCTATAAATACCCCTTCCCTTTCACAATGCTCGGTTACTCCTCACTCCTACCCTCTCCCGAGCTCAAACCTAGCGCCGCCAGTAAAATCATCGCCGCCGGTGTGGAAGAGTTTCACTCCCTCGACCTCGCCATCGCCATACTCGCATCGGTCACAGAAGTCTTCACCTCGCCGCCGCTGTCGCTCTCTCCCTCTACCGAGCTAGGGCATGGGAGATCTGGACTGACGAACTTCCTTGATTTCATCTCACAGTTCGCCGTGTTCTTCATCAGAGTAAATAAATCTGATCTTTTGCCTTGTTTGATCTTCAAGTTGTCCACAATTTCTTGAAAAGTGTTTATTCTTCAAGAATCTCACTCTAAAACACCTTACATGTTCATACACTTGATGTTTTTCCTAAGTTATGATTTTCTTCAAGATTCCTTAGTTGTGTGGATCCTCAAAATTTGCACAACTCTGGAACCTAAGACAAAGAACACTTAGTGAAAATCCTCAAGACACCTATGGTCAAATTCCTCACACTTGATGTTTTCTTTGAAAAACTTCTGAGAACGCATATGACCTCTTCAAATTCCTCGCACCTATACTCTGTTCACACGTACAAACATGTCCGCTGATGAATCACTAGGTTCTCATTAACTTAACTCATTTGCAGCGTTTCTTGAGGAAAAACTTTGTACATCTTCAGAATCTTCAACAGTTCAAAATCCTTAGCCGAAGAAAATGGCTGATGGGAAGAAGCCACAGAAAGGTGGAAAGAAACCTGAAGTGCAAACTACTTTTGAGATACCTGATGAATTGTATGAGGATTATTGCACTCCAGATGAAGAAACTCATGGCAAGGAAACAACAATGCAGAGAAAGATTTGCATAGAAAAAATTGAGAGGAGATGGGCAAAGGATTGGAAAGAATATTGCTATGTCACTCCCAAGTACATGAAGAAATTCACAGTAAACCCCCTTGCAACAGGCCACCCTTGGCTCCAAACCAAACTGCTGATCCCACTAGTCTCAAGACTGGTGATGACTTTCGTCATGAATTGGAAAAACAGCAAGGCAAGCTGGCGAAGAAGGCAAAAGAGGCTACGAAGAAATTCAATGAGGACTCTGCTGCTGCTGCCACTGCGGGAGCCTCTGCTAGCGCTCCGAAGAAATCTATTGTGAAGAAGTCCGCTATGAAGTCAAAATCTTCAATTTCAAAATCATCACTTCAGATTCCTCAAGCAAAGCCTTCAAAGGCATCAGCCACTGGTTCAGTAGCTGCTCAATCCTGTGCTGCTGCCGCAAAGTCCTCAACACCTGTGCACCTTGCATCATGTTAGAGGATAGAGGGATTCTCAAATGCTTCAAGGGTCTCTGCAAGTCCCTCTGCTCAAGCATAGTCCTCAACAAGTCCTACTATGTTGAAGCTAAAGAAAACTGCTGCACGAGGTCAAAGACCAAGTCCTGACAGTAGCAAAGCTATGGTGAATGTACCCTCAAGATCTAAGGATGATGATGAGGCTAATGATGAAGAATTGGAAGAAATCATCAGAGAAATTCAGCAAAAGGCTGCAATAGCCAAAGGCAGCTGCATTCCTCTCATGCTGTATCCCAAGATGGTCCTCAACTTCATCATCACCCCAGTAACCCACTTTCCTCACTGAACCTACCTCTTGGTGTGGACCATGTCCTCACTTAGTTCATAGTTGAGGAAAAATCTAAAAGAGATCAAGCTCTGAGAGCTAAGAGGAGCAGAGCTCGAAAAGAAAAATTTCTAAGGAATAATGTGATGAATTTGACTCCAAATCAACTCATCTCTGTTCAATCTGAAATTCGCTGCCTCTTTGAGGAACAAGACAAATATGATGCTGAATGGAAGGGCATAGAAGTGAGATTTGTCAGGGTGGCCCAAGCTGCTGTTAAGGATCATAACTCAAGGGTTGCAGCTCAATCGCAACCACAAAGTCCTCAGGCTGAAGAATTTGCTCAGCCTGCTGAAGAAACTGCTCCCATAGCTGAAGAAATTCAGGCTGCTGAAAAATCTGCCAGGGCAACCTCCACTATTGCGCCTGATGAAATTGCCACGCTAGCTGAAGTTTTTGCTGTGCCTGAGGAATTGAGACCACAAGGGCAACTGCATCAGTTGCACCTGAAGCAAATGCACCACCTTCACCCTCTACAGAGATAGTAAAATCATCAAGGGTGAAGATCATCAACCTTCCTTCGGCATCAGAAGCGAAGAAAACAAAGGCTGCAGAGAAGAAGGCACTAAAAAGAAAAGCATCAACTTCAGATTCCTCAGTAGTGAAGAAATTGAAGACACTGTCAAGTTCTTCAACAGAACCATTTGGTGCAACTCCTATCAGCTCCGTGCCAGCCTATGAAATTGTACCATTTGGTGTTAACTATGTCATCCCAAATGATGATCAAGAAGAAAAGGCTCAATCTGCTGCTACCTCAAAGCAGATTGATGAAGAAATTGAAGTGGAAGAAAATGCTTCAACTCCAAAGGTATCATCGCCCCAGCCTCAGTTGACTGCGGAAGAGGACGGCATTGAAGAAATTGATGAGGACGTGGACATTGGCAATACAACCCCTAACATCAATGATGAATATTGAGAAGTTGCACACGCAAATTCCCCAATGACCACTCCTCTGTCATAGCTTCCTCAATCTCCAACCCAGTTGAAGAAATTCATACAGGATCTGATGACTTGGTCGCAACTGCCACTGAAGAAATTCCAGCTGCATCAGCTGAATA
Source organism: Hordeum marinum (assembly GCA_022496015.1). NCBI lineage: Eukaryota > Viridiplantae > Streptophyta > Magnoliopsida > Poales > Poaceae > Hordeum > Hordeum marinum. The sequence goes on along the minus strand of CM039678.1, from coordinate 295,122,982 downwards.
AATTGTAGCTCCAACTGCCACTAAGGAAACTGCTGTGCAAATTCGTTAGTCTAAAGAAGTTTGTCCTATGCCTATTTGTGGGCCGCTTCAAGCCAAACCTTCAACCAAAGCCACGAATGCCATTAAAAGGCTCAATGCGCCCCAAATTCATCAAAACCAATTTCTTCAATGAGCATGTTTTCTTCGATGGGCCAAATCCATATGACTCTGCAAGGGCCAGTTGCACCAGGTTCTGGACCTCAACACAGATGAACTATTATGCATCAGTACTGTTTGACACAAAGAAAGGCTTCGAGCACCATCAAATTCCTCATGCAGATATGGAAAAAATCCCTTCCTTCACACCGGTGCTCGCAGTTCTTCACGATGCAGGAATTCTTCCGTTGTGTGTGGATATTTGCGATTGGAATGAAGAACTAATTCTTCAATTCTATGCCACTTTGCACATGACAGGTGATGCTTCTGACATCAACTCATGGGTCTTGGACTAGATGACTGGGTCTACTGACTACACTGCACCAGCATCCAAATTGCTTTGGTTCGTCCTAGTTCCAATTCCTTCAAAAGAAGCCCACTGCCTGTTTGATGAACCTGCTCTTCCTGACCATATGATGCAAGTGCTGATGAAGCCATTGTCTACCTCAAAGGACCACCTTCCTTGGAAGGATTTGCTCTATGTGCCTAGGACGGTTTATCGCATCCACACCAACACCCTTTGTCCTTAGAAGGGTCACAACTTTGAAGAAGAAGAAGTTGAGGGAGTCATGAAGAACATGCTATTGAACATCATTCATGGGATTCCCATCAACTACCACAACTTCTTCATGAGGACTTTGGCCAATGCAGCTTTAGCCCCATTTGAACTGAAGCCTTATGCTCCCTCGATCATGAAATTCATTAGATCAAGGTCTTCAATTCCCCTCAAGGCTGACTTCCAAAATCACTTCTGCTTCCTGCCTCTGATTGAAGTCCTCAAGAAAACAATTACCTCAGTTGAAGGAAAAGGCAAAGCTGTCATTGATGAAGGTACTCGTCCATTGGATGGTTAGTCTTGCAAAGTTGCATCTTACTCCAGCAATGATGACACTGCTACCCAGAACTCTGCTACAAAAGCCTCAGCGCAAAAGCCTCGAGAGTCTGCCCCTCGTGTGATGATAGATCGTGAACTGCTCATAATCTTCATCAGAAGGTTGATCGCAATCACAAGTGGGTGAAGCATCAGTTTGCTTCAATTGTTCAAAACATGACTGTGACGCAAAACTCTGTGAGGAAAAATCACTACTATGTGCATGAAATCTTTGATCGCTCATGGGCCATACTCACACATCTCAAGACTCCTAAAGAACTCAAGGACATGGACTTTCAGCAAAACTTTCACTGGTCTCATCCTCCTTAGAAGAAATTTAATAAGGTTCAAGTTCCTCAGCTGGTTACAAGTTCATACTCTTCATCACGCGAAACGGATGAAGCTAAGGATGTTGACAACACCGAGGCAGGCCCAGCATCGACAAACAACCCCGACAACGCTTGCGCTCCTTCCTCACCAACAAGATGAAATTCTCATGGGGCGTTAGTCCTTAGTTTTCATCCCTTTTGGTATTCGATGACAAAGGGGGAGAAAATTTGAGTTAGTCTTCAAGCAGGTCTCTATATATGGGCTGTTTTTTGATTAAGTTATAACTCTCGCTCTTTTGAAGCTTTTGTTGGTTGAGTTGTAAACTTAAGTATGATGGTGGTCTGACTCTTTTGAACTGCTTTCTGCATGCTTATTTCCACAAGCACCTTAATGCATGCATGCTGAATTTCGTCACACACCATTTTCATCATGCATTTCAAATTCTTCATATCATATGTTAAATGCGTGTATGAATTACAAGATATAGGGGGAGTTCTCCATGTTTTTAACGTGCCATGTGCATTTGCAGTCCAAAGCAAATTCCTCTAATATACACATCTTCAGTGGGAGTTCTTCTATATCTTGCAATCAAATTCCTCAAACTTAGTACTTACACTTCATATGTTTATCCCCATTGAAAACTTAACCTATTTGTTATCAGTCACCAAAAAGGGGGAGACTGTAAGTGCATCTAGTGCCCCTTAGTAATTTCAGTGTATTGAAGACTTATAGGTTAAGGAACTAATGTGTTTGTGAGTGTACACATGCTTTATAAGTTGATGAGGAGTTTGATATCTTCGAAGATTACTAACCCCTAAAAATGTATGTCTTCAGGTGAAGACTTTGGTGTTCCCTGAAGACTTTGTAAATGAAGAAGTTGGTGTGACCTTGAAGATATGAACGAGGACTATGAAGCGTGAAGACTTTTGTTTTCGTAGTTTCATTTCCTTTCTTTGAGTCATAGGAAACACCGTACTATTAAAGGGGTCCAAGGTAATACTATGGAAAATTTCCAACTGATGCTCAACTCAAAATCCTCAATCTATCCAATCCTTCGAGTGAAGCCTTTGTGAAAGTGCATTATATCGACTAGAGGGGGGAGTGAATAGGTGATTTTTACAACTTTGAGGAATTTGAAATGTGATGATTAACTAGCTGCGGAATAAGTACTTAAGTGCAAGAGGAACATAGTAACATCATCATGATGAAATGAAACATGCACAAATTACAAGTAGCGTGATACAGGATAAGCAGTGATGAACAAGGTACCTTGAAGAATTTGAGGTGAGGAAATTGTGAAAGTCTTCAATAAAATTCTTCAAACAGTAACGATCAATTTCATGAACAAGTATATGAGGAATAGAGGGGTTGAGGAAATAGAACCAGGTAGCTCGATGAATACAATGGTTTGATAACCCAGTTCCAACTACTATGACAGTCGTACATATGGTTTGGAGTGGCCTGGTATTTAAACCAGAGGACACACAGTCCCAGGACACACAATCCTTACCGTATTCTCCTTGAGATAAGGTCACATTGTCCTCGCCCAACACTCGTGGTAAGTCTTCAGGGTAGACTTCCAAAACCCTCATAAACTGGTCACCCGACGATCCACAGTTTACTATTGGATGCTCTAGACCAAGGTCACTTCGTGATCCCCAATTGACTACAGGATGCACTAGACCATGACGCCTAACCGTTTGGAGGACGCATAGTCCTCAAAGGTAACAAGCATCGGTTCCACACAGGAATTTCTTCAGTGATGCTCAATCACTTTGGGTTTTGGTGGTTGGGTTGTGGGTTTTTCCTTACTGATGATTTTCTCTCAAAGTCCTCGGAGGATGGGTTGCTCTCAAATGACAAGTGTCAGTTCTCTCTTGGAGCATCCAACCAACTCGTGGTTGTGGGGGGTGGCTATTTATAGCCAGGGTGCAACCTGACATGATAAGACATAAATGCCCCCAATGATATGACCGTTATGTGGATGTTATGATTGGGGACAGCTGGCGCTAAGAACAACAACAGTCGGAATTTCGAACTATGAAACTCCTCAGGCTTATCATGTTCCTCACTTGTAGGCAATTCGCACCGGCGAAATCCTAACTCCTCAGTCAGATCAATTTCCTCAGAGGCCAAAAGATCATCGTCTCTGTCACTGAAGAACTTGACTGAACCGTAAGATATTTCCAAAGGCTTCACTCGAAGGATTGGTTAGGTTGAGGATTTTGAGATGAGCATCAGTTGGAAATTTTCCTCAGTATTACCTCGGCCCCCTTTAATAGTATGGTGGTTCCTATGACTCAAAGAAAGGAAATGAAACTATGAAAACATAAAGTCTTCACGCTTCATAGTCCTTGTTCATATCTGCAAGGTCACACCAACTTCTTCATTCTCAAAGTCTTCAGGGAATACCAAAGTCTTTAGCAAAGTCTTCACAAAGTCTTCACCAAAGTCTTCAGTTGGAGACACACATTTTTAGGGGTTGGTAATCTCTGGATGTATCAGACTCCTCATCGACTTATAGAGCATGTGTACACTCACAAACACGTTAGTTCCTTAACCTATAAGTCTTCAATATATCAAAATCACTAAGGGGCACTAGATGCACTAACAATCTCCCCCTTTTTGGTTATTTATGACAAACAGGTTAAGTTTTCAGCGGGGATAATACTATGAAGTGTAAGTACTGAGTTTGAGGAATTTGATTGCAAGATATAGAAGAACTCCCACTGAAGATGTGCACATTTGAGGAATTTTCTTTGGATTGCAAATGCACATGGCAGGTTAAAAACATGGAGAACTCCCCCTATATCTTGTAATTCATACACACATTTGAACATATGATATGAAGAATTTGAAATGCGTGATGAAAATGGTGTCTGACGAAATTCAGAATGCATGCATTAAGATATTTAAGGAAATAAGCATGCAAGGAAATAGTTCAAAAGAGTCAGTCCACCATCAGATTTAAGTTTATAATTCAATGAACAAAAGCTTCAGAAGAGCGAGAGTTGTAACTTAAACAAAAATAGCCCAAATATAAAGACCGGCTTGAAGACTAACTCAATTTTTCTCCCCCTTTGTCATCGAAGACCAAAAGGGACGAAAAAGTGAGGACTAACGCCCCTTGAAGAATTTCATCGAGTTGGAGAGGAAGGAGCGCTAGTGTTGTTGGGGTCGTTTGTCGATGTAGGGCCCGCCGTAGTGTCGTCAATGTCTTCATCTTCATCTTGCTCACGTGATGAAGAATATGAACTTGTGACCATCCGAGGAACTTGAACCTTCTTGAATTTCTTCTATGGTTGACGAGCCTAGTCAAGATGTTCCTCAAGGTCCAGCTCCTTCAGTTCTTCAGGAGTCTTGAGGTGAGACAATATGGCCCAAGTGCGGCTAGGTTCTCATGCGCATAATAGTGATTCCTGTTCACAGAGTTCTGCGTCACAGTCATGTTTTGTACAATGTAACCAAGTTGACACTTCACCCACTTGTGATTGCGATCGACCTTCTAATGAGGACTTATTAGAAGCTCACGATCAGTCATCACACATGGGGAAGACTCTTGAGTTTTTTGAGCTGAGGCCTTTGCTTCTGAGTCCTGGGTTGTAGTGTCATCATTGGTGGAGAAGGATGCAGCTTTGCGAAACTGCCCATCCAATGGACAAGTGCCTTCATCAATGAAAACCTTGCCTTTTCATTCCACAGAGTCAATTGTGCTCTTGATGACTTCGAGCGGAGGCAGGAAGCCAAAATGATTCTGAAAGTCCGCCTTGAAGGTAACTAAGGACTTTGCCCTGATGAATTTCATGATCCAAGGCGCATAAGGCTTTTGTTCAAATGGGGCTAGAGCAGCATTAGCCAATGTCCTCATGAAGAAATCGTGGAAGTTGATGGGAATCCAATGAATGATGTTGAACAACATATTCTTCATGACTCCGTCCACTTCCTCTTCTTCAGAATTGTGGCCCTTCTGAGGACATAGAGTGTTCGTGAGAATGCGGTAGACTGTCCTTGGCACATATAGCATCCTTCACAAGGAAGGTTTTCCATTGAGGCTTTCCAGGATCCAATGGCTTCATCAGCACTTGCATCAATTGATTTGGAAGAGCAGGTTTATCAAACAGTCGACGAGCTTCTTCTGAAGGAATTGGCACTAGGACAGTTTGAAGCAATTCAAATGCATGAGCAGTGAGATGTGTTGATCCTGTCAGCTAGTCCAAGACCTAGGAGTTGATGTCAGAAGAATTTCTACTGATGTGTAGAGTAGCATAGAATTGAAGAATGAGTTCTTCATTCCAGTCGCAGATGTCTGCACAGAAAGGAAGAATGCCTGCATCGTGAAGAACTTGGAGTAACGGCATGAATGATGGAAGTGTTTCCATATCAGCATGAGGAATCTAATGGTGCTCGAAGACTTTCTTCTTGTCAAACAAGACTGATGCATAGTAGTTCATCTGAGTTGCAGTCCAGAATCTTCTTCGTCCGACCCTTGCCGAGTCATACGGATTGGGACCAGTTTAGAACATGTGCTCATTGAAGAAATTGCTTTTGAGGAATTTGGGGCGCGTTAAGCCTTTGAACGGCATTCTGGGCTTCGGTAGAAGATTTGGCTTGAAGCGGCCCTTGATCTCCTTTGGCATGGGAGGAATTTCTTTAGTCTGAGGAATTTGTGGTGCAGGTTCCTTTGTAGCCGGTGGAGTAGCAAAGTCATCAGTTGATGCAGCTGGAATATCTTCAATGACTTTGGTGGTCAAGTCATCAGATCCTTCTTGAATTTCTTTACTCTGGGCTAGGGACTGAGGAATCAGTGATAGAGGTGTGGTCATTTGGGAATTTGGGTGAGTGGATTCCCAATATTCATCATTGATGATTGGAGTTGTATTGCTAATATCCACGTCCTCCCCAATTTCTTCAACGCCGACCTCTTCAGCAGTAAACTAAGGCATAGGCGATGATACCTGTGGAGTTGAAGCTTTTGCTTCCACTTCAATTTCTTCATCACTCTGCTTTCAGGTAGCAGCAAATTGATCCATCTCTTCTTGATCATCATTGGGGATGACGTAGTCAACCCCGTATGGCACTATTTCATAGGCTGGTGCTGAGGAAATCGGTATAGCATCAACTGGTTCTTTTGAAGAACTTGACAATGTCTTAAATTTATTGACAACTAAGGAATCTTAAGTTGATGCTTTTCTCTTTTGACCCATCTTCTCAGCAGCCTAAGTCTTCTTCACTTCTGATGCAGAAGGAAGGTTGATTGTCTTCACCATGATTTTGCTGTTTTAACTAAAGGTGAGGGTGGTACAATTTCTTCAGGCATGACTGATGCAGTCGTCCTTATGGGTTCAGTTTCATCAGGTGCACCAGTGGAGGGTGCGCTGGCAGGTTCTTCAGCGATGTGCCTTTCTTCTGCAGCACTGGCATTTTCCTCAGTAGGCTGAGCAGTTTCCTCAGCCTGAGGATTTTGTGGTTGCGATCGAGCTACAACCCGGGTGTTGTGGTCCTTCACAGCAGCTTGGGCTGCTCTAACAAATTTGACCTTGGTGCCCTTCCATTCAGCATCATACCTTTCTTGTTCCTAAGTGAGGGAGCGAACTTTAGACTGAACTGTGATGAATTGATTTGGAGTCAAATTGATCATGTTATTGACAGTGTGTTATATTGACTAGAGGAGGGTGAATAGGCGATTTTTACAAATTCATCACTTGAGGAATTTCAACTTTGAGGAATTTGAAATGTGATGAATAACTAGCAACGGAATAAGTAGTCAAGTGCATGAGGAACACAGTAACAACATAGTCTTCATGATGAAATGAAACATGCATAGATTACAAGTAGCATGATACAGGATAAGCAGTGATGAACAAGGTAACTTGAAGAATTTGAGGTGAGGAAATTGTGAAAGTCTTCAGTCAAATTCTTCAAACAGTAACAATCAATTTCATCAACAAGTTTATGAGGAATAGAGGGGTTGAGGAAATAGAACCAGTTAGCTCGATGAAGACAATGGTTTGATGACCCAGTTCCAACTGTTCTGAGAGTCGTACGTCTGGTTTGGAGCGGCCTGGTATTTAAACCAGAGGACACACAGTTCGAGGACACAGAGTCCTTACCGTATTCTCCTTGAGCTAAGGTCACACACTCCTCGCCCAACACTCGTAGTAAGTCTTCAGGGTAGACTTCCAAAACCATCACAAACTGGTCACCTGGTGATCCACAGTATACTACTGGATGCTCTATACCAAGGTCACTTCGCAATCCCCAATTGACTGCATGATGCACTAGACCATGACGCCTAACCGTCTCGAGGATGCACAGTCCTCAAAGGTAACAAGCATCGGTTCCACACAGGAATTTCTTCAGTGATGTTCAATCACTTTGGGTTTGGTGGGTTGGTTGTGGGTTTTTCCTCACTGATGATTTTCTCTCAAAGTCCTCGGAGGATGGGTTGCTCTCAAATGACAAGTGTAAGTTCTTTCTCGGAGCAGCCAACCAACTAGTGGTTGTGGGTGGTGGCTATTTATAGCCTGGGTGCAACCTGACATGAGAAGACATAAATGCCCCCAATTATATGACTGTTATGTGGATGTTATGATTGGGGACAGATGGCGCTAAGCACAACAATAGTAGGAATCCAAAGTGATTGACCTATGAAAGTCCTCAGGCTTATCATGTTCCTCACTTGTAGGCAATTCGCACTGGCAAAATCCTAACTCCTCAGTCAGATCAATTTCCTCAGAGACCAATAGAACTTCGTCTCTGTCACTCATGAATTTTACTGAACCGCAAGATATTTCCAAAGGCTTCACTCGAAGGATTGTATAGGTTGAGGATTTTGGAGTTGAGCATCAGTTGGAAATTTTCCTTAGTATTAGCTCGGCCCCCTTTAACAGTATAGTGTTCCCTATGACTCAAAGAAAGGAAATGAAACTACGAAAACAAATTCTTCATGCTTCATAGTCCTCGTTCATATCTTCAAGGTCACACCAACGTCTTCATGTTCAAAGTCTTCACAGAATTATCAAAGTCTTCAGCAAAGTCTTCACAAAGTCTTCACCAAAGTCTTCACTTGAAGATATACATTTTTAGGGGTCGATAATCTCCAGATATATCAAACTCAACAAGCATGGTGCGAGCCATCTCAACAAGAGTCCTGTTCTTTCACTCCACGACGCCATTCTGTTGAGGAGTATAAGGGGTAGATAACTCATCAATAATACAAAGTTCATCAAGGTATTCATCAAGATTAGTGTTCTTGAACTCAGTCCCATAATCACTCCTAATATGCTTGATCTTGACGCCGAAGTTTGTGGAGGCCCTTGAAGCAAATCGTCTGAAGACATCCTTCACTTCTGTCCTGTACAGAATAATATGCACCCAAGTGTATCGAGAGTAATCATCAACAATGACAAAGCCATACAAACTTGAAAAATTTGTTAGTGTGGAGTAATGAGTGGGACCAAAGAGATCCATGTGAAGCAATTCAATGGGTCGAGTCGTGGTCATGATTGTCTTTGAGGGATGCTTGGATATGGTCATCTTTCCAGACTCACAAGCACCACAGAGGTGGTCCTTGAGGAATTTGACACCTTCGATGCCAATGGCGTGCTTTTTCTTCACGAGCGTGTGCAAGTTCCTCATACCAGCATGTCCAAGTCGTCGATGCCACAACCAGCCTTCTGAGGACTTTGCAGTAGGCATGTGGCAGGCTGAGCACCTGTAGAGAAATCAACAATATACAAGTCTCCTCTCCTAAAGCCTTCGAAGGCTTTGGAGTTATCAGATTCCATGATGAAAACACAACGATATTTTCGAAATACGACAATCATATCAACATCACAAAGCATTGAGACAGACATAAGGTTAAACCCAAGGGATTCGACAAGCATCACCTTATCCATGGTTCGGTCCTCTGAGATTGCAACCTTACCTAGACCCAGTACCTTGCTTTTTTCCTTTGTCTGCGTAGGTGATATGCTTCAGATGAGATGGAGCAAGTGGCAAATTCATCAGTAGATTCTTGTTACCAGTCATGTGGTTTGTGCATCCACTGTCGAGGATCCACTTAGTAGCTTTTGGAGTATCATCCTGCAGATGAATTAGTACAACTTACGAACTCATATGCTTCAGAGTGAAGAATATGACATCAGTTTCATCAGATAGGATTTCATCACACAAGATAGTGAGCAAGTAGTGTGAGGACAAGAGAAATGAAGAATTCATTTCTACAAGGTTAGCTCGCGTCCTTTCAAGCATTTCCTCAGGTCTCTAGCAAATTCATCAGATGTTCAAATTCATCTAGAGACTTGACCCTGCACAAGAAATTAGTTCGATTTCTTCACCACCCACATCTTGAGGGGTGGCAAAGAGTTCATCATTCTGCGAGCACCATATGAGAAGGGAGGCATTGAAGCAAGTGCGCTTCGTTTCACATGGCGAGGGTTAGAGTACTCAAATGAATAAGCAGAGAAATTCTTCGAGGACTTATGAACATAATGATTTGAAGATTAATGCACATATTCAGAACTCTTAGATTTTCCCTGCGAAACAGAAGCATTAGCGCGACATTATAGTTTTGACCATTTGATGAATTTGGTCCAAGTGAGGACTTTGATCTGGGGATCCTATTCTTCATGAGTGATGTCGTGAGGATATTCACTTGAAGATTTTGTAGGTAGCTCTTGGGAACACAGATTTTCTTCATAGGAGAACCGTTCCTGCAGTTAGTTCCAACAAATCTAGCAAATACTTCACCTTTCTAATTTTTGAAGAATTTGTAGTTGGAGTCAAGTGACTCATCAAAGGAATATGAAGTTTCACAAGTAAAGACAGATAGAGGTTATGGATCTACAGGAGATCCTTTCGCAGCAACCCATGAGGTTTTGGGGTACTGCTCAGGTGTCCGGTAGGATCCATCAGCATTGAGTTTCCACACAAAGGCAATTCCCTCTTTCCTAGGGTTCCTGTTCATAATCTGCTTTTTGAGGACATCGCAAAGGGTTTGATGCCCTTTGAGACTTTTGTACATGCCTATCACATACAATTCCTTCAACCCTGCATTGTCATCAGTGATACTTTTGGTATCCTCAGATGAGGAATTTGAGACCACGGGAATTGTTGAAGAATAGCAATAGAAGCATTTGAACATTCAGGTGAAGAATTAGCAGTTTCATGTTCGATGCATTTCAAACAAGGTGGAACAGTTTCTTCCTGAGCGGTACTGATCTATTGAGCCAGTAAGGAATCGTTTTCCCTTTGGAGTTCCTCATGTGACACTCTCAGTTTCTCAAGATCATGCTTTCTTTGAAGAAATTCATAAGAAAGCTTCTGATGATCAGCTAAGAGGTCGTTATGATGACTCTGAAGTTTATCATACTTCGTCTGAAGACTTTTGATATCATAAGACATAGTTTGAGTCCGATCCACTTCATGGTTACACAGATCATTGCCTTTGTCTTGCATTTTCTGAAGCTTTTCAAGTGCACTTTGTTGCTTAGTGGCAAGTTTAACAAGTTTATCATAGCTAGGTTTCACATATTCATCAGATTCACCTTCACTTGATTCAGAAGAGGAATGATGTTTGTGTACCTTTGATCCTTTTGCCATGAAGCAATAGGTGGGAGCATAATCATCATTGATGACGTCAGAGTCGTTGTAGTAGTCATATTCTTCATCGTTGAAGATGGACTTGCTGACGAAAGCAGTAGTGAGAGCAAGGCTAGCGACACCAGATTCTGATTCCTCCTCAGATTCTTCCTCTTCTTCATATTCTTCAGATTCTTCCTCAGAATCCATTTCCTTGCTGATGAATGCACGAGCCTTTCTGGAACCATTCTTCTTGTGCTTTGAGGACTTTGAAGATGTGGACTTTGCAGATGAGGACTTTGAAGATTTCTTCTTTTTCTTCGAGTCATCAAAACTATCCTCCTTGTACTTCTTCTTCTTCTTTGAAACTTTTTCCCAGAGAGGACAGTCAGAGATAAAGTGACCAGGATTTTTTCAACGATGACATGTTCTTTTCTTGTAGTCTTCTGAGGAAACTGATTTCCTAAAACCACTTTTTGATGACTTTCCAAATCCACCTCTCCTTGAGAACTTCTAGAATTTCCTCACGAGCATTGCTAGTTCCTGACTTAGTTCTTCAAGATCATAGGGCTGCTGTCAGAATCTTCTTCTTCGGATAAGGAAATTGCTTTCGCCCTCAGAGCACAAGATCTTCCATAGCTTAGCCTGTAGAGGTCTCTCTTCTCAGCTTGTTGGAATTCATGAGTATTGAGTCTCTCAAGAATATCAGCAGGATCAACTGACTTGTAGTCTCCACGTTCTTGAATCATCAAAGCCAGAGTATCGAATGAGGAGTCAAGAGATCTTACCAGTTTCTTCACCACTTCATGGTCAGTGATATCGGCGGCACCCAGTGCTTGAAGATCATTGGAGATATCAGTGAGACGATCAAAAGTTTGCTGAACATTTTCATTGTCAAGTCTCTTGAAGAGGTTGAAGAGATTGCGAAGAACATCAACATGAGAGTCACATTGAGTGGAAAAACCTTCGTTGACTTTGGACAGCCTATCCTAGATAAGCTTAGCAGTCTCCAAAGCACTCACTCTACCATAGTAACCTTTGCTTAGATGGCCACAAATGATATTCTTTGCTTGAGAGTCAAGTTGCTTGAATCTCTTCACATCGGCAGTAGTAACAGTGGGAGTGACAGAGGGCACACAATTTTCCACAACGTACCAAAGATCGTTGTCAATAGCCTCAAGGTGCATACACATCTTGTTCTTCTAGTAGGGGTAGTCTGTCCCATCAACGGTAGCACACCCCATGGAAACCTTGATCATACCTGCAATCGACATAACTAGAACCCCAGGTGGTTAAACCAAAATCACACAGAGCGAGGGAGTACCTGCTCTGGTACCAATTGAAAGTGCGTTATATCGACTAGAGGGGGGTGAATAGGCGATTTTTACAAATTCATCACTTGAGGAATTTGAAATGTGATGAATAACTAGCACCAGAATAAGTACTCAAGTGCATGAGGAACATAGTAACAACATAGTCGTCATGATGAAATGAAACATGCACAAATAGTAAGTAGCGTGATACATGATAAGCAGTGATGAACAAGGTAACTTGAAGAATTTGAGGTGAGGAATTTATGAAAGTCTTCAGTCAAATTCTTCAAACAGTAACAATCAATTTCATCAACAGGTATATGAGGAATAGAGGGGTTGAGGAAATAGAACCAGATAGCTCGATGAAGACAATGGTTTGATGACCCAATTCCAACTGCTCTGACAGTCGTACGTCTGGTTTGGAGCGGCCTAGTATTTAAACCAGAGGACACACAGTCGCAGGACACACAGTCCTTATCGTATTCTCCTTGAGCTCAGGTCACAGTCCTCGCCCAACACTTGTGGTAAGTCTTCAGGGTAGACTTCCATAACCCTCACAAACTGGTCACTCGGCAATCCACAATTTACTGCTGGATGCTCTAGACAAAGGTCACTTCGTGATCCCTAATTGATTGCAGGAGCACTAGACCATGATGCCTAACCGTTTGGAGGATGCACAGTTCTCAAAGGTAACAAGCGTCGGATCGACAAAGGAATTTCTTCAGTGATGCTCAATCACTATGGGTATGGTGGTTTGGTTGTGGGTTTTTCCTCACTGATGATTTTCTTTCAAAGTCCTCGGAGGATGGGTTGCTCTCAAATGACAAGTGTCAGTTCTCTCTTGGAGCAACCAACCAACTAGTGGTTGTGGGGGTGGTAATTTATAGCCAGGGTGAAACCCGACATGATAAGACATAAATGCCCCCAATGATATGACAGTTATGTGGATGTAATGATTGGGGATAGCTGGCGCTAAGCACATCAATAGTCGGAATTTCGAACTATGAAAGTCCTCAGGCTTATCATGTTCCTCACTTGTAGGCAATTCGCACTGGCGAAATCCTAACTCCTCAGTCAGATCAATTTCCTCAGAGACCAGAAGAACTTCGTCTCTGTCACTAAAGAACTTGTTTGAACCGTAAGAGATTTCCAAAGGCTTCACTCGAAGGATTGTATAGGTTGAGGATTCTGGAGTTGAGCATCAATTGGAAATTTTCCTTAGTATTACCTCGGCCCCCTTTAACAGTATGGTGTTTCCTATGACTCCAATAAGGAAATGAAACTATGAAAACAAAAGTCTTCATGCTTCATATTCCTCATACATATCTTCAAGGTCACACCAACTTCTTCATTTTCAAAGTCTTCACAAAGTCTTCACCAAAGTCTTCACAAAGTCTTCACAAAGTCTTCAGTTGAAGACATACATTTTTAGGGGTCGATAATCTATGGATATATCAAACTCCTCATCGACTTATAGAGCCTGTGTACACTCACAAACACATTAGGGCCTTATCCTATAAGTCTTCAATACACCAAAATCACTAAGGGGCACTAGATGCACTAACAAGATCTTAGCAGTTTCTTCACCACTTCATGGTCAGTGATATCGGTGGCACCCAGTGCTTGAAGCTCATTGGAGATATCTGTAAGGCAATCAAAAGTTTGCTGAACATTTTTATTGTCAAGTCTCTTGAAGCGGTTCAAGAGATTGTGAAGAATATCAATACGAGAGTCACGTTGAGTGGAAACACCTTCGTTGACTTTGAACAGCCTATCCCAGATAAGCTTAGTAGTCTCCAAAGCACTCACTCTGCCATACTGACCTTTGCTCAGATGGCCATAGATGATATTCTTCGCTTGAGAGTCGAGTTTCTTGAATCTCTTCACATCAGCAGTAGTAACAATGGGAGTGACAGAGGGTACACCACTTTCCACAATGTACCAGAGATCGTTGTCAATAGCTTCAAGATGCATGCGCATCTTGTTCTTCCAGTAGGGGTAGTCCGTCCCATCGAAGGTAGGACAGCCCATGGAAACCTTGATCATACCTGCAGTCAACATAACTATAACTCCAGGTGGTTAAACCAAAATCACACAGAGCGAGGGAGTACCCGCTGTGATACCAATTGAAAGTGCGTTATATCGACTAGAGGGGGGGGGGGGGTGAATAGGCGATTTTTACAAATTCATCACTTGAGGAATTTGAAATGTGATGAATAACTAGAAGGCAGAATAAGTAATCAAGTGCATGAGGAACATAGTAACATCATAGTCTTCATGATGAAATGAAACATGCAAAAATTACAAGTAGCGTGATACAGGATAAGCAATGATGAACAAGGTAACTTGAAGAATTTGAGGTGAGGAAATTGTGAAAGTCTTCAGTCAAATTCTTCAAACAGTAACAATCAATTTCATCCACAGGTTTATGAGGAATAGAAGGGATGAGGAAATAGAACCAGGTAGCTCGATGAAGACAATGGTTTGATGACCCAGTTCCAACTGCTGTGACAATAATACGTTTGGTCTGGAGCGGCCTGGTATTTAAACCATAGGACACACAGTCTCAGGACACAGAGTCCTTACCGTATTCTCCTTGAGCTAAGGTCACATAGTCCTCACCCAACACTCGTGGTAAGTCTTCAGGGTAGACTTCCAAAAACACTCACAAACTAGTCACCCGGCGATCCACAATTTACTGCTGGATGCTCTAGACCAAGGTCACTTTATGATCCCCAATTGACTGCAGGATGCACTAGACCATGATGCCTAACCGTCTGGAGGATGCACAGTCCTCAAAGGTAACAAGCATCGGTTCCACACAGGAATTTCTTCAGTGATGCTCAATAACTTTGGGTTTGGTGGTTTGGTTGTGGGTTTTTTCCTCACTGATGATTTTCTCTCAAAGTCCTCGGCGGATGGGTTGCTCTCAAATGACAAGTGACAGTTCTCTCTCGGAGCAGCCAACCAACTAGTGGTTGTGGGGGTGGTTATTTATAGACAGGGTGCAACCTGATATGGTAAGACATAAATGCCCCCAATGATATGACCGTTAGGTGGATGCTATGATTGGGGACATCAAGCGCTAAGCACAACAATGGTCGTAATTTTGAACTATGAAAGCCCTCAGGCTTATCATGTTCCTCACTTGTAGGCAATTCACACTGGCGAAATCCTAACTCCTCAGTCAGATCAATTTCCTCAGAGACTAGAATAATTTCGTCTCTATCACTAATGAATTTGACTGAACTGCAAGAGATTTCGAAAGGCTTCACTCGAAGGATTGTATAGGTTGAGGATTTTGGAGTTGAGCATCAGTTGGAAATTTTCCTTAGTATTACCTCGGCCCCCTTTAACTATATGGTGTTTCCTATGACTCAAAGAAATGAAATGAAACTACGAAAACAAAGTCTTCATGCTTCATAGTCCTCGTTTATATCTTCAAGGTCACACCAACGTATTCATGTTCAAAGTCTTCAGGGGATTATCAAAGTCTTCAGCAAAGTCTTCAGTTGAAGACATACATTTTTAGGGGTCGATAATCTCCGGATATATAAACTCCTCATTGATTTGTAGAGCCTGTGTACACTCACAAACACATTAGTTCCTTTACCTATAAGTCTTCAATACACCAAAATCACTAAGGGGCACTAGATGCACTAACAGTTATTCCTCAGAAATTTTTCTTTCCGAGCTCTATTCTTCTTAGCTCTCTAATCTTAATCTCGTTTCCATTTTTCCTCACCAATAAAGTGAGTGAGTACATGGTCCACACCAAGAGGCAGGTTCAGCGAGGAAAATGGGGTGCTTGGAGCCTCATGCCATATGTCTATGAAGTTGAGGATCATCTTGGGATCCATCATGAGAGCAACAGAGCTGCCCTTGGCTATAGCAGTCTTTTGCTAACTTTGACTGATGATTTCTTACAATTCTTCATCATTAGCTTCATCATCATCCTCAGATCCTGAGGGTACATTTACCACAACTTTGCTTGTGTGAGGACTTGGTCTTTGACCTCGTCCAGCAGTTTTCTTCAGTTTCAACATAGTTGGGCTTCTTGAAGAATTTGCTTTAAAAGAGGAGCTTGTAGGGATCTTTGAAGCTTATGAGAATCCATCCGCCCTCTGACATGATGCAAGGTGCACAGGAGTTGAGGACTTTGTAGCAGCAGTAGAGGACTAAGCAGCTACTGAGCCAGCAGTAGAGGCATTTGAAGACTGAGGTCTGTGAGCTTGAGGAATCTGCTGTGATGATTTTGAAGTTGAAGAAGTTGACTTCACAGTAGATTTCTTCATTAATGATTTCTTTGGAGCACTAGCAGAGGCTGCGGTAGAGGCAGCAACAACATAGTCTTCATTGAATTTCTTCACTATAGCTTTGGCTTTCCTCGCAAGCTTGGCTTGCCGTTTCGCCCATATGTGAGGAAAGTCTTCACCAGTCTTGAGACTAGTGGGATCAATTTGATTTTGAGACAAGGGAGGCCTGCTGCAAGGAGGGTTCACATCGAATTTCATCATGTATTCAGGAGTTACATAACGATATTCCTTCCATTCCTTTGCCCATCTCCTCTCTATTTTCTGCAGACGAATCTTTCTTTGCTTAGTCATCTCTTTGCCATGATTTTCTTCATCAGGTGTGCAATATTCCTCATACAAGTCATGTGGAATCTCAAAGGCAGTGTGCACATCAGGCTTCTTTCCACCTTTCTGTGGCTTCTTCCCATCTGCCATTTTCTTCAGCTGAGGTTTTGAACTCTTGAGGACTCTGAAGAAGTACATAGTTTTTCCTTAAGAAACGTTGCAAATGAGTTAAGTTGATGAGAACCTAGTGATTCATCAGCGGACATGTTTGTACCTATGAATAGAGTATAGGTGCGAGGAATTTGAAGAGGTCATATGCGTTCTCACTAAATTTTCAATAAAAATAGGTGTTTGGAATTTGACCATTGGTGTCTTGAGAAATTTCACTAATTGTTCTTTGTCTTAGGTTCCAGAGTTGTGCAAATTTGAGGATTCACACAATTGAGGAATCTTCAAGAAAATCATAACTTAGAGAAAGTCATCAAGTGAATAAACATGTAAGGTGCTTTAGAATGTGATTCTTGAAATAAACACCTTTCTGAAGATTTAGGAAAAGTTGAAGATCAAATAAGGGCAGTAAAAATAAATTTTATTTACCCTGATGAAGAACACAAAGAACTAAGGAATGAGATTGGAAGTTCGTCAGTCTAGATCTCCCATGCCCTAGCTCGGCGCGCTGAAGAATTCCGCGGCCAATGCGAGTACGGCGACGGCGAGGTTGAGGCAGTGAAGCTCTTCCACACTGACGGCGATGATTTTAGCCATGGAACTAAGTTGGAGCTCGGGAGAGAGAGGAAGTGAGGAGTAACCGAGCACAGTGAAAGGGGATGGGGTATTTATAGTGGAGGTGAAAACCAATCTGTCCGAAGATTTTGGACCAGATTGCCCATGACCCTTGCTCTCCTCGCGATAGGTGGAACCCATGTTCCGAGTAGTGGCAATAGTGAGGGATCATGGGTTATGTAGTCGTGGGAGTCGGAATCGTTTGAGCGGGAACCGCCGAAAATTTTGATAGTGAAAATTTTAAAGTTTCCGTTCGAAAATTCTTCAGCTGTCATGTACACAGTGAAGACTTTGAACGAGTTTCAAAGTAGAACACATATGAAGAATTTGTGAACAAACTGGGTTGAGTTTAGCATAGAGGGGAAAGGGTCCGATCACATTCACTTTGATGAAAATCAACTTGAAGAAGTAGCAATAAGTGAATGTTGTTGAGGACATTGAAAACTCAAATATATATATATATATATATATATATATATATATATAGTCAATGAAGAACATGAGTTTCATAGTTTGAAGAATTTGACAAGTTGATGAATTTGAAAAGTTGAGGAATTTGCAAACTGGAGGAATTTGAAAATTTGAAGAATTTGCAAAATGACAAAAAACTCAACTTTGAAGAATTTAAACTATGGTTGGTGGCGTGGCCCATTGTATAAGAATGATGACTTTAGACACCGCATACAATTGTCGTAGGGTTCTGAGAATCAAATTCTTCATTAATTTCTTCACACTTAGAGGGTTATTCTTCATTGATTGAAGAAAAATGTTACTTTGTGTGTTGCATATCTAAGTCATCAATTTTGCATAAGTGTTAGGATGTGTGTCCTTTTTCAAAGAACATTCGAAGATTTTAAGATATTTAGCTCACACCGCAACTTGGAAAATCTCTTTTCATCCAACGGCTTTGTGAAGATTTCGGCCAGTTGTTCTTCAGTGGGGATGTGGTCGATGGAGATGTCGCGCTTGAGTACATGATCTTGAAGAAAATGATGACAAATCTGGATGTGCTTGGTCTTCAAATGCTGAACTAGGTTGTAAGGAATCTTGATGGCACTATCATTGTCGTAGTAGAGAGGCACATTCTTCAACTTGATGCCTGAGGTTAACTTGCGATCCACACGATCTCCAGCAGAGTTAGCATCAATGTATCTGACGAGGTGAAGATTTGAGCCCTTGGGATACCATAATCCAAGCGTTGGTGTGTGAGCTAAGTATCGAAGAATATGTTTCACAGCCTTATGGTGTGATTCCTTCGGTGTTGCTTGGAATCACGCACAGTTGCAAAAACTTAGCATAATATCAGGCCTAGATGCACATAGATACAATAACGAGCCAATCATGGAGCGATATACCTTCCGATCGAAATCTTTACCATTTTCGTCAGTGCAGAGGTGGCCTTTTGAAGGCATTGGAGTTTTGATGCCTTTGCAACTTGCATGCTGAATTTCCTCAGAACATGCTTGAGGTATTTGTCTTGTGAGATGAAGATGCCATTGTCTTGCTGACGAATTTGAAGACCTAAGAAGAATTTAAACTCTCCCATCATAGGCATTTGATATTTTTTACTCATCATATAGGCAAATTCATCACTGTAACGTTTGTTAGTACAACGAAAGATAATATCGTCTATGTATATTTGGCATATGAACAGTTCATTGTCATAGGATTTTGTGAAAAGAGTTGGGTCGAGTGAACCGAGTTTGAAGCCTTTCTTCATGATGAATTCTTTCAGAGTGTCATACCACGCCCGAGGGGCCTGCTTGAGGCCATAGAGGGCCTTGTTGAGTCTGAAGACTTTGCCAGGATGCTTAGGGTCTTCAAAACCTGGGGGTTGAGCAACATATACTTCTTCCTCAATCTTACCATTGAGGAATGCACTTTTCACATCCATTTTATATAAGATGATATCATGATGGTTAGCATAAGCAAGCAATATGCGAATAGCTTCAAGTCTAGCAACATGTGCAAAAGTTTCATCAAAGTCAATTCCCTCAACCGGTGTGTCGATCTTATTCCTTACCACAAGGCTATTTTCATCTTGCTAGTTGCGGTAGATCCACTTGGTACCTATGATGTTATGCTTGTGAGGATCTGGCCGCTTGACAAGTTCCCACACATTGTTGAGCTTGAATTTATACAATTCCTCTTGCATAGCTTGAATCCACTCAGGCTCCTTGAATGCTTCATCAACTTTGGTGGGCTCTATGATAGAGACAAAGGCAAAGTGCCCACAAAAGTTAGTCAAATGTGAAGCTTTTGAGCGAGTGAGAGGACCTGGTGCATTGATGTCATCGATGATTTTGTCAATCTGCACTTCATTTGCAACTCTTGGATGAGCAGGTTGACGTGGCTGAGGATTTTCTTCAACACCATTTTCTTCAGGTGAATCAGCATGAATGTGTTCATTTATTGGAATGACTTCCTCAGTGGGTATGATATCTTCAGTAGCCTTCGGCTTAATGGATTCCTCAGCAGACTATTCATCTAACATAGAAGGTAGGTGCTCTCTTTGCGAGCCATCAGTTTCATCAAACCGCACATCTACAGTTTCAACAACCTTGTGGTGGTAGGTGTTGAAGACCCTGTAGGTGTGTGAGTCCATTCCGTCACCAAGCATAAAACCTTCATGTGCTTTCGGTGCAAATTTAGAACTATGGTTAGGATCTCTAACCCAACATTTTTCACCGAGACTTTGAGATAACATACATTGGGTTTCTTGCCAGTCATAAGTTCATACGAAGTCTTCTTGAAGAGTTTATGAAGATATACCCTGTTGATGATGTGGCATGCAATATCAATTGCCTCGGGACAGAAGCAACGTGGAGTCTTGTATTCATCAAGCATGGTGCAAGCCATCTCAACAAGAGTCCTGTTCTTGCGCTCCATGATGCCATTCTGCTGAGGAGTATAAGGGGCAGATAACTCATGAGTAATACCAAGTTCATGAAGATATTCATCAAGATTAGTGTTCTTGAACTCAGTCTCATTATCACCCCTGATATGCTTGATCTTGACGCCAAAGTTGGTGGAGGCCCTTGAAGCAAATCGTCTGAAGACATCCTACACTTTAGTCTTGTACAAAATAATATGCACTCAAGTGTATCGAGAGTAATCATCAAGAATGACAAAGCCATACAAACTTGAAGAATTTGTTAGTGTGGAGTAATGAGTGGGGCCAAAGAGATCCATGTGAAGCAATTCAAAAGGTTGTGTCATGGCCATGATTGTCTTCGAGGGATGCTTGGATCTGGTCATCTTTCTAGACTCACATGCACCACAGAGGCGATCCTTCAGGAATTTGACACCTTCGATGCCAATCACGTGCTTTTTTTCACGAGCGTGTGCAAGTTCCTCATACCAGCATGTCCAAGTCTTCGATGCCACAACCAGCCTTCTGAGGACTTTGCAAGTAAGCATGTGGTAGGCTAAGGTCCTGTAGAGAAATCAACAATATACAAGTCTCCTCTCCTAAAGCCTTCGAAGACTTTGGAATTGTCATATTCCATGATGACAACACAGTGATATTTTCCAAATATGACAATCATATCAAGATCACAAAGCATTGAGACAGACATAAGGTTGAACCCAAGGGATTCGACAAGCATCACCTTATCCATGGTATGGTCCTTTGAGATTGCAACCTTACCTAGACCCAATACCTTGCTTTTTTTCCTTTGTCTGCGTAGGGGATATGCTTCAGATGAGATGGTGCAAGTGGCAAATTCATCAGTAGATTCTTGTCACTAGTCATGTGGTTTGTGCATCCACTATTGAGGACCCACTCAGTAGCTTTTGGAGGTTCATCCTGTAGATGAATTAGTATAACTTACAAACTCATATGCTTCAGAGTGAAGAATATGACATCAATTTCATCAGACATAATTTCATCGCACAAGATAGTAAGGAAGTAGTGTGAGGACGTGAGTAATGAGGAATTCATTTCTACATGGTTAGCTTGTGTCCTTTCAAGCATTTCCTCAGGTCTCCAGCAAATTCATCAGATGTTCAAGATCATCTGGAGACCTGACCCTGCATAAGAAATTAGTTTGATTTCTTCACCACCCACATCTGGAGGGGTGGCAAAGAGTTCATCATTTTGCGAGCACCATATGAGAAGGGAGGCATTGAAGAAAGTGTGCTTCAATTCACCGGGCGAGGGTTAGAGTACTCATATGAATAAGAAGAGAAATTCTTCGAGGACTTATGAACATAATGATTTGAAGACTAATGCACATATTCAGAACTCTTAGATTTTCCCTGCAAACAGATGCATTCGCACAAGAATGATATTTTTGACCATTTGAGGAATTTGGTCCATCTGAAGACTTTGGTCTATATGAGGAATTTGATCTAGGGTTCCTATTCTTCATGAGTGGTGTCGGGAGGACATTCACTTGAAGATTTTGTAGGTAGCTCTTGGGAACCCATATTTTGTTCATAGGAGAACCATTCATGCAGTTAGTTCCAACAAATCTAGCAAATACTTCACCTTTCCGATTTTTGAATTTGTAGTTCGAGTCAAGTGACTCATCAAAGGAATATGAAGTTTCACAAGTAAAGCCAGATAAAGTGGATGGATCTTCACCTTTCATAATCTGCTTTTTGAGGACATCACAAAGGATTTGATGCCCTTTGAGACTTTTGTACATGACTGTCACATACAATTCCTTCAACCCTGCATTTTCGTCAGTGATACTTGTGGTATCCTCAGATGAGGAATTTGAGACCACTAGAATAGTTCAAGAATTTGCAGCAATAGAAGCATTAGAACATTTAGGTGAAGAATTAGCAGTTTCACGTTCGATGTATTTCAAACACGGTGGAACAAATTCTTTCTGAGCGGTACTAATCTGTTGAGCTAGTAAGGAATCATTTTCCCTTTGGAGATCCTCATGTGACACCCTTAGTTTCTCAAGATCTTGCTTTCTTTGAAGAAATTCATAAGAGAGCTTCTCATGATCGGCTACAAGACGAGCCTTATTCCTTACCACAAGGCTATTTTCATCTTGCTAGTTGCGGTAGATCCACTTCGTACCTATGATGTTATGCTTGTGAAAGTGTGTTATATCAACTAGAGGAGGGGTGAATAGGCGATTTTTACAAATTCATCACTTGAGGAATTTCAACTTTGAGGAATTTGAAATGTGATGAATAACTAGCAACGGAACAAGTACTCAAGTGCATGAGAAACATAGTGACAGCATAGTCTTCATGATGAAATGAAACATGCACAAATAGAGAGTAGCATGATATAGGATAAGAAGTGATGAACAAGGCAACTTGAAGAAAGTCCTTAGTCAAATTCTTCAAACAGTAACAATGAATTTCATCAACAGGTTTATGAGGAATAAGGAGGTTGAGGAAATAGAACCAGGTAGCTCGATGAAGACAATGGTTTGATGACCCAGTTCCAACTGCTGTGACAATCGTACATCTGGTTTGGAGCGGCCTGGTATTTAAACCAGGGGACACATAGTCCCAGGACACACAGTCCTTACCGTATTCTCCTTGAGCTAAGGTCACACAGTCCTCGCCCAACACTCGTGGTAAGTCTTCAGGGTAGACTTCCAAAACCCTCACAAACTGGTCACCCGGCGATCCATAATTTACTGCTAGATGATCTAGACCAAGGTCACTTCATGGTGCCCAATTGACTGCAGGAGCACTAGACCATGACGCCTAACCGTCTGGAGGATGCACAGTCCTTAAAGGTAACAAGCGTCGGTTCCACACAAGAATTTCTTTAGTGATGCTCAATCACTATGGGTTTTGTGGTTTGGTTGTGGGTTTTTCCTCACTGATGATTTTCTCTCAAAGTCCTCAGAGGATGGGTTGCTCTCAAATGACAAGTGTCAGTTCTCTCTCGGAGCAACCAACCAGCTAGTGGTTGTGGGGGTCGGCTATTTATAGCCAGGGTGCAACCTGACATGATAAGACATAAATGTCCCCAATGATATGACCGTTATGTGGATAAGAATGATTGGGGACAGCTGGCGCTAAGCACAGCAATAGTCGGAATTTCGAACTATGAAAGTCTTCAGCTTATCATGATCCTCACTTGTAGGCAATTCGCACTACCGAAATCCTAACTCCTCAGTCAGATCAATTTCCTCAGACACCAGAAGAACTTCGTCTCTATCACTGAAAAACTTGTCTGAACTGTAAGAGATTTCCAAAGGTTTCACTCGAAGGATTGTATGGGTTGAGGATTTTTGGAGTTGAGCATCAGTTGGAAATTTTCCTTAGTATTAACTCGACCCCCTTTAACAGTACGGTGTTTCCTATGACTCAAATAAAGGAAATGAAACTACGAGAACAAAAGTCTTCACGCTTCATATTCCTCGTTCATATCTTCAAGGTCACACCAACTTCTTCATTTTCAAAGTCTTCACAAAGTCTTCACCAAAGTCTTTAGAAAGTCTTCAGCAATGTCTTCACTTGAAGACATACATTTTTAGGGGTCGATAATCTCCGAATATATCAAACTCCTCATCGACTTATAGAGCCTGTGTACACTCACAAACACATTAGTGCCCTAACCTATAAGTCTTCCATACACCAAAATCACTAAGGGGCACTAGATGCACTAACAATCTCCCCCTTTTTGGTGATTTATGACAAATAGGTTAAGTTTTCTACGGGGATAAACATATGAAGTGAAAGTACAGATTTTGAGGAATTTGATTGCATGATATAGAAGAACTCCCCCTGAAGATGTGCATATTTGAGGAATTTGCTTTGGACTGCAAATGCACATGGTAGGTTCAAAACATGGAGAACTCCCCTATGTCTTGTAATTCATACACACATTTGAACATATGAAATGAAGAATTTGAAATGCGTGAGGAAAATGGTGTCTGGCGAAGTTCAGCATGCATGCATTAAGGTATTTGAGGAAATAGACATGCGAGGAAATAGTTCAAAAGTGTCAGACCACCATCGGACTTAAGTTTACAACTCAATAACCAAAAACTTCAGAAGAGCGAGAGTTGTAACTTAAAAAAAATAGCCCATATGTAGACCAGCTTGAAGACTAACTCAAAATTTCTCCCCCTTTGTCATCGAAGACCAAAAGGGAAGAAAAAGTGATGACTAACGCCCCATGAGGAATTTCATCTTGTTGGTGAAGAAGGAGCGCCAGCGTTGTCGGGGTCGATTGTTGATGCAGGGCCAGCAGCAGTATCGTCAATGTCTTCATCTTCATCGCTCTCGCGAGATGAAGAATATGAACTGGTGACCATCAGAGGAACTTGGACTTTCTTGAACTTATTCTGAGGACAGCGAGCGAAGTCAGGATATTCTTCAAAGTTCAACTCATCCAATTCTCCAGAAGACATGATGTGATTTAGCACAGCCCAAGAGCGCTTGAGGTTTTCATGAGCATAATAGTGGTTCCTCTTAACAGTGTTCTGCGTCATAGTCATATTCTGCACAATATACCCAAGCTGACGCTTTACCCACTTATGATTGCGATCGACCTTCTGATGAAGACTTATAAGAAGTTTGCGGTCAGTCATCAATCGAGGGGCACACTCTTTGGGAGCTGAGGCCTTTGCATCAGAGTCTTGTGTGGCAGTGTCATCATTTGTGGAGAAGGAAGTGGCCTTGCGAAACAGTCCATCCAGGGGATGTGTTCCTTCATCAATAACAGACTTGCCTTTCCCTTCAACTGATGAAATTGTACTCTTGATGACTTCAATGGGTGGCAGGAAACTAAAGTGATTCTGGAAATTAGCTTTGTAGTGCACTGAGGACTTATCCCTGATGAATTTCATAATCCAGGGTGCATATGGCTTCTACTCAAATGGAGCGACAGCAATACTGGCCAAAGTCCTCATGAAGAAATCATGCAAGTTAATGGGAATACCATGGATGATGTTGAAGAGCATATTCTTCATGATTCCTTCAACTTCTTCTTCTTCAGAGTTGTGACCCTTCTGAGGACATAGTGTGTTTTTCAATATGCGATAGACTGTGCGAGGCACATAGAGCAGATCCTTCACTAAGAAGACTTGGCGTTGAGGCTTTCCAGATGGCAATGTCTTCATTAGCACATTCATCAGTTGATTGGGTAGAGGAGGTTCATCAAACAACTTGCGGGCTTCTTCTGAGGGAATATGGACTGGGACACACTGAAGCAATTCAGAGGCTTGAGCAGTGAAGTGTGTTGTGCCAGTCATCCAGTCCAATATCCAAGAGTTGATGTCTGAGCAATCTCCACTGATATGCAACGTGGCATAGAATTGAAGGATGATTTCCTCATTCCAATCGCAGATGTCAACACAAAATGGAAGAAGTACAGCATCATATAGAACTTGAAGCATAGGAGTAAATGATGGAAGACTTTCCATGTCCGCGTGAGGAATCTGATGGTGCTCGAAGACTTTCTTCTTCTCATAGAGGACTGAAGCATAGTAATTCAGTTGAGTGGTAGTCCAGAACCTGTTGCAACCAGCCCTTGCAGAGTCATAGGGGTTTGGTCCAGAGAAGAACATGTGTTCATCGAAGAAATTGGTCTTGAGGAATTTGGGATGAACAGAGCCTTTGAGAGGCAGTCTTGGCTTCGGTTGATGATTTGTCCGTGTATGCCCCTTGATCTCCGTTTGCATGGAAGGAACAACAGTCTGAGTGACTTGAAGAGCTGGTTCCTCAGTAGTGGCCGGAGCATCAATTTCCTCAGCTGTTGCAGCTAGAATTTCTTCAAGGTCTGGAAGGTACAGGTGTTTAGAATCTTCAGGTATTTCCTCAGTTTGTGTAGGTGACTGAGGAATCAACATCAGGGGAGTTGCCACAGGTGAATTGGGATGTGCAGATTCCCAATATTCATCATTGATGATAGGAGTAGTGTCACCAATGTCAACTTCTTCATCAATTTCTTCAGCGCCAGCATTTAGCAGAAGCTGGGGCGATGATATCTTGGGAGTTGATGTAGTGTCATCAATGACAGTTTTCTCATCAAGATGCTCTGAGGAAGCAGCCAACTGATTCTCTTCTTCCTGAGGAATGTCATATGCTTCCCCAATTGGCACAATAGCATAGGCTGGTGCAGAGGAAATTGGAGTTGCATCAAGTGGTGTTGCTGAGGAACTTGTCAAAGTTTTCAACTTCTTCAACACAAGGGCTTCAGAAGTTGATTCTTTTCTTTTGAGGGGATTTTCCTTAGCAGTAGCAGTTTCTTCAGGAATGACTGATGCAGCCGCCCTGGGTGGTTCAGTTTCTTTAGGCACAGCGGATTCTTCAGCTGGCCTATCAGATTCTTCAGGCACAACATTGGAGGTTGTCCTGACATGTTCCTCAGTGGTCTGAGTTTCCTCAGCAGCACTGGCAGTTGCTTCTGGTGCAGAAGCATTTTCTTCAACAGTTTCTTTAGGCTGAGCATTTTCATCAGCAGCCTAAGGAATTTCATCTTCAGTCTGAGCAATTTCTTCAGACTGAGTCTTTTGTGGTTGCGATCGAGCTGCAACCCTGGTGTTGTGATCCTTTACAGCTGCATGAGCAGCCCTGACAAGTCTGACTTTGGTGCCCTTCCATTCAACATCATATTTCTGTTGATCCAGAGAGAGAGTGCGAATCTCAGACTGAACTGTGACGAGTTGATTTGGGGTCAAATTCATCACATTTTTGCGCATAAACTTTTCTTTGCGAGTCTTGTTCCTCTTAGCTCTCTGAGCTTGTTCTCTCTTCCATTGTTCTTCAGAGATGAAGTGGGTGAGGACATGATCCACTTCAGGAGGCAGATTTAGTGAGGAAAGTGTAGTGCTTGGGTCCTCATGCCATATATCAATGAAGTTGAGGATCATCCTGTGATCCAGCATGAGAGGAACAGAGCTACCCTTTGCTTTAGCAGCCCTGTGCTGACTTTGTCTGATGATTTCTACCAATTCCTCATCATCAGCTTCATCATCATCACTATCATTGTCCTCAGAACGTGAGGGGACTATAACCAGAGCCTTCCTGGTGTGATGACTTGGTCTTTGACCACGTCTGGCTGTCTTCTTCAATTTAAGCGTAGAGGGACTGGTTGAAGACTTTGCAGTTGTGGAGGGGCTTGTAGTCAGCTTCGGAACTACGGTGAAACCCTCACTCCTTTTGCATTGTGCCAGATGCACTGGGGTTGAGGACTTTTTGGCTGTTGCAGATGACTGAGCAGCAACAGTTCTAGGTGCTGAAGGTTTTCTGGGATGGGGCCTTTGACCTTGAGGAATTTGCACTGAGGATTTTGATGTTGAAGAACCAATCTTCAGAGTAGATTTCTTTACCATTTTCTTTGGAGCACTAGCAGAAGCTCCGGCAGAGGCAGCAGCAGCAGAATCCTCATTGAATTTCTTCATTGCCTCTTTGGCTTTCCTCGCCAACTTGGCTTGTTGCTTTTCCCACATGTCAAGAAAGTCCTCACCAGTTTTGAGGCTAGTAGGATCAACAGTTTGGTTTGGAGCAAGGGGAGGTCTGCTGCAAGGTGGTTCCACAGCGAATTTCATCATGTATTTTGGAGTTACATAACGATATTCTCTCCATTCTTTGGCCCATCTC
This sequence comes from Hordeum marinum, assembly GCA_022496015.1. Lineage (NCBI taxonomy): Eukaryota > Viridiplantae > Streptophyta > Magnoliopsida > Poales > Poaceae > Hordeum > Hordeum marinum. The sequence continues at coordinate 295,094,795 of CM039678.1, read as the reverse complement.
CGCTCAATTTTCTGCAAACGGATCTTCCTCTGTTTGGTCGTCTCCTTTCCATGTGTTTCTTCGTCAGGTGTGCAATATTCATCATACAGATCCTCAGGGATCTCAAATGTAGTGTGGACATCTGGCTTCTTCCCTCCTTTCTGAGGTTTCTTCCCATCAGACATTTTCTTCACTTGAGGAATATGAACTCTTGAAGATTCTGAAGAGGTACATAGTTTTTCTTCAAGTAGCGCTGCAAATGAGTTAAGTTGATGAGAACCTAGTGATTCATCAGCGAACATGTTGTACCTATGAACATAGTATAGGTGCGAGGAATTTGAAGAGGTCATATGCGTTCTCAAACTTTTTGAAGAAAAATAGGTGTGAGGAATTTGACCATGGTTGTCTTGAGGAATTTCACTAAGTGTTCTTAGCCTTAGGTTCCAGAGTTGTACAAATTTGAGAATTTGCACAGTTGTGGAATCTTGAAGAAAGTCATTACTTAGAAAAAATCATCAAGTATCAAGTATGAGGAGATGTAAGGTGCTTGTGTATTTGATTTATAATGTATAAACACCTATTGAGGAATAGTAGTTGTAGTTGAGGATCAAACAGGGGCAGTAAAAATAAATTTTAATTACCCTGGTGAAGAACACGACGAACACAAAGATGAAATGAGGAAGTTCATCCGTTCAGATCTCCCGCACCCTAGCTTGGCAGAAGGAGACAACTACAGCAGCGGCGGGATGAAGATTTCCGTGGCCGATGCGAGTACGACGATGACGAGGTTGAGGCAGCGAAACTCTTCCTCACCGGCGACGATGACTTTAGCGGCGTCGCTAGGTTGGAGCTCGGGAGAGGGATGAGATGCGGAGTAACCGAGCACAGTTGATGGGAAGGGGGCATTTATAGAGGAAGTGAAAACTGATCCTCCCTAAGATTTTGGATAGGATTGCCCCTAACCCTTGCTCTCCACGCGACAGGTGTCACCCACGATCTAGGTAGTGAAGATTGTGGAGGATCGTGGGTTATCCAGACGTGGGAATTGGAACAGTTTGAGCGGGAACCGCCAAATTTTTGGTAGTGAAGATTTCAAAGTTTTCGTTCGCAAATTCTTCAGCTGTCAAGGACACAGTGAAGACTTTGAACAAGTTTCAAAGTAGAACACATATGAGAAATTAGTGAACAGACTGGGTTGAGTTTAGCATAGATGGGGAATGGGTCCAATCACATTCACTTAGATGAAAATCAACTTGAAGAATTAGCAATAAGTGAATGTTGTTGAGGACATTAAAAAAACTCATATATATATAGTCAATCAAGAATATGAATCTCAAAAGTTTTGAAGAATTTGAAAAGTTGATGAATTTGAAAACTTGAGGAATTTGCAAATTTGAGGAATTTGATAATTTGAAGAATTTGCAAAATTGCTCAATTTTGAAGAATTTCAACTTTTGGTTGGTGGCGTAACCCACCGTATAAGAATGATGATTTCAGACACCGCTTACAATTGTCGTAGAGTTCTGAGAATCAAATTCTTCGTTAATTTCTTCACACTTAGAGAGTTATTCTTCATTGATTGAAGAAAAACGTTACTTCATGTGTTGCACATCTAAGTCATGAATTTTGCATACGTGTTAGGATGTGTGTTCTTCAGCAAAGAACATTCGAAGATTCTAATATATTTAGCTCACACCGCAACTTGCAAAATCTCTTTTCATCCAAGGGCTTTGTGAAGATATCGGCTAGTTGTTCTTCAGTGGGAATGTGGTTGATGGAGATGTCACCCTTGAGTACATGATCTCGAAGAAAGTGATGACGAATCTGGATGTGCTTGGTCTTGGAATGCTGAACTGGGTTATAGGCAGTCTTGATGGCACTCTCGTTGTCGCAGTAAAGAGGCACATTCTTCAGCTTGATGTCGTAGTCCTTGAGGGTTTGCTTCATCCGGAGTAACTGAGCACAACACGAGCCAGCAACAATGTACTCAACTTCTGCAGTAGAGAGTGAAATGCAGTTCTGCTTCTTCGAGGACAAACAGACTAAGGATCGTCCGAGGAAATGACATGTGCCTGAGGTTGACTTGCGATCCACACGATCACCAGCATAGTCAGCATCAGAGTATCCGACGAGGTGAAGATTTGAGCCCTTGGGATACCATAATCCAAGTGTTGGTGTGTGAGCTAAGTATCGAAGAATATGTTTCACAACCTTATGGTGTGATTCCTTCGGTGTTGCTTGGAATCGAGCACACATGCAGACACTTAGCATTATATCAGGCCTAGATGCACATAGGTACAATAAGGATCCAATCATGGAGCGGTATACCTTCTGATCGAAATCTTTACCATTTTCATCAGTGCAGAGGTGGCCTTTTGAAGGCATTGGAGTTTTGACGCCTTTGCAATCTTGCATGTCGAATTTCCTCAGAACAACTTTGAGGTATTTCTCTTGTGAGATGAACATGCCATTGTCTTGCTGACGAATTTGAAGACCTAAGAAGAATTTAAACTCTCCCATCATAGACATTTGATATTCTTCACTCATCATATAGGCAAATTCATCATTGTAACGTTTGTCAGTACATCCAAAGATAATATCATCAACATATATTTGGCATATGAACAGTTCATTGTCATAGGATTTCGTGAAAAGAGTAGGCTCGAGTGAACTGGGTTTGAAGCCTTTCTTCATGAGGAATTCCTTCAGAGTGTTGTACGACGCCCGAGGGGCCTGCTTGAGGCCATAGAGGGCCTTGTTTAGTCTGGAGACTTTGTCAGGATGCTTAGGATCTTCAAAACCTGGGGGTTAAGCAACATATACTTCTTCCTCAAGCTTACCATTGAGGAATGCACTTTTCACATCCATTTGATATAAGATGAGATTATGATGGTTAGCGTAAGCCAGTAATATGCGAATAGCTTCAAGTCTAGCAACAAGTGCAAAAGTTTCATCAAAGTCAATTCCCTCAACCTGTGTATAGCCTTGAGCTACAAGTCAAGCCTTATTCCTCACCACAAGACCCTTTTCATCTTGCTTGTTGCGGTAGGTCCACTTGGTACCTATGATGTTATGCTTGCAAGGATCTGGCCGCTTGACAAGTTCCCACATGTTGTTGAGCTTGAATTGATGCAATTCCTCTTGCATAGCTTGAATCCATTCGGGCTCCTTGAATGCTTCATCAACTTTGGTGGGCTCTAAGATAGAGACAAAGGAAAGTGCCCACAAAAGTTAGTTAGATGTGAAGCTTTTGAGCGTCTGAGAGGACCTGGTGCAGTGATGTCATCGATGATTTTGTCAATTTGCACTTCATTTGCTACTCTTGGATGAGCAGGTTGATGAGGCTGAGGAGTTTCATCAGCAGCATTTTCTTCAGGTATATCAGCATGAGAGTCTTCATTTGTTGGAATGATTTCTTCAGTGGGTATGACATCTTCAGTTGCCTTCAGCTTGATGGATTCCTCAGGAGATTGTTCATCTAACACAGAAGGCATGTGCTCTCTTTGCGAGCCATTAGATTCATCGAACCGCAGATCTACAGTTTCAACCACCTTGTGATGGTAGGTGTTGAAGACATTGTACGTGTGCGAGTCCTTTCCATAACCAAGCATAAAACCTTCATGTGCTTTCGGTGCAAACTTAGAACTATGGTGAGAATCTCTGATCCAGCATTTTGCACCGAAGACTTTGAGATAACTTACATTGGGTTTCTTGCGTGTGATGAGCTCATATGATGTCTTCTTGAGGAATTTGTGAAGATATACCCTGTTGATGATGTGGCATGGAGTATCAATTGCTTTAGCCCAGAAGCGACGAGGGGTTTTGTATTCGTCAAGCATGGTTCGAGCCATCTCAATAAGAGTATTGTTCTTGTGCTCCACGATGCCATTCTGCTGAGGAGTGTAAGGAGCAGATAACTCATGAGTAATACCAAGTTCATCAAGATATTCATCAAGGTTAGTGTTCTTGAATTCAGTCCCATTATCACTCCTGATATGCTTGATCTTGATGCCAAAGTTGGTGGAGGCCCTTGAAGCAAATCGTCTGAAGACATCTTGCACTTCATTTTTGTACAGAATAACAAGCACCCATGTGTAACGAGAGTAATCATCAACAATGACAAAGCCATACAATCTTGATGCATTTGTTAGTATGGAGTAATGAGTGGGGCCAAATAGATCCATGTGAAGCAATTCAAAGGGTCGAGTTGTGGTCATGATTGTCTTCGAGGGATGCTTGGATTTTGTCATCTTCCTAGATTCACATGCACCGCAGAGGTGTCCCTTGAGGAATTTGACACCCTCGATGCCAATGACGTGATTTTTCTTCACGAGTGTGTGCAGGTTCCTCATACCAGCATGCCCAAGTCGTTGATGCCACAGCCAGCCTTTTAAAGACTTTGCAAGTAAGCATGTGGCAGGTTGAGGACCTATAGAGAAATCAACAATATACAAGTCTCCTCTCCTAAAGACTTCAAAGACTTTGGAATTATCAGATTCCATGATGACAACACAACGATATTTACCAAATACGACAAGCATATCAAGATCACAAAGCATTGAGACAGACATAAGGTTGAACCCAAGGGATTCAACAAGCATCACCTTGTCCATGGTTCGGTCCTTTGAGATAGCAACCTTACCAAGTCCCAATACCTTGCTTTTTCCTTTGTCTGCGTAGGTGATATGCTTCAGAGGAGATGGAGTGAGTGGCAAATTCATCAGTAGATTCTTGTCACCCGTCATGTGGTTTGTGCATCCACTATCGAGTACCCACTCAGTAGCTTTTAGAGTATCATCCTGCAGATGAATTAGTACAACTTACGAACTCATATGCTTCAGAATGAAGAATATGATATCAACTTCATCAGACAGAATTTCATCACATAAGACAGTAGGCAAGTAGAGTGAGGACGTGAGAAATGAAGAATTCATTTCATCATGGTTAGCTTGCGTCCTTTCAAGCATTTCCTCAGGTCTCCAGCAAGTTCATCAGATGTTCAAATTCATCTGGAGACCTGTCCCTGCATAAGATGTCAGTTCGTTTTCCTCACCACCCACATCTGGAGGGGTGGCAAAGAGTTCATCATTCTGCGAGCACCATGTGAGAAGGGAGGCATTGAAGCAAGTGAGCTTCATTTCACAGGGTGAGGATTAGAGTACTCAAATAAATAAGCAGAGAAATTCTTCGACTTATGAACATAATGATTTGAAGAATAATGCACATATTCATAACTCTTAGGTCTTCCCTGCAAAACAGAGCCATTAGCACGAGAACGATGATTTTGACCATTTGAGGAATTTGGTCCAAGTGAGGACTTTGTTCCACTTGAGGAATTTGATCTGGGGTTCCTTTTCTTCAAGAGTGGTGTCGTGTGGACATTCACTTGAAGATTTTTTAGGTAGCTCTTGGGAACCTATATTTTCTTCATAGGAGAACCGTTCCTGTAGTTAGTTCCAACATATCTAGCAAATACTTCACTTTTTTGATTTTTGAAGAATTTGTAGTTCGAGCCATGTGATTCATCAGAGGAATATGAAGTTTCATACGTAAAGCGAGATAAAGTGGATGGATCTACAGGAGACTCTTTTGCAGCAACCCATGAGGTTTTGGGGTACTGCTCAAGTGTCTAGTAGGATCCATCAAGGTTGAGTTTCCTCACAAAGGCAATACCCTCTTTCCTAGGGTTCCTGTTCAGTATCTGCTTTTTGAGGACATCACAAAGGGTTTGATGCCCTTTGAGACTTTTGTACATGCCTGTCACATACAATTCCTTCAACCCTGCATTTTCATCAGTGATACTAGTGGTATCCTCAGATGAGGAATTTAAGACCACGGGAATAGTGTAAAAAATTGCACCAATAGAAGCACTTGAACATTCAGGTGAAGAATTAGCAGTTTCACGTTTGATGCATTTCAAACAAGGTGGAATGAAATCTTCCTGAGCGGTACTGATCTGTTGAGCTAGTAAGGAATCACATTCCCTTTGGAGATCCTCATGTGACACCCTCAGTTTCTCAAGATCTTGCTTTCCTTGAAGAAATTCATAAAGAAAATTCTCATGATCAGCTAAGAGGTCGTTATGATGACTCTGTAGGTTATCATACTTTGTCTGAAGACTTTTAAGATCAACAGACAGAGTTTGAGTCCGATCCACTTCACGGTTTAACAAATCATCGCTTTTGTCTAGCATTTTCTGAAGCTTTTCAAGTGCACTTTGTTGCTTAGTGGCAATTTTAACAAGTTTAGCATAGCTAGGTTTCACATATTTATCAGATTTACCTACACTTGATTCAGATGAGGAATGATGTTTGTGTACCTTTGAGCCTTTTGCCATGAAGCAATAAGTGGGAGCATAATCATTATTGCTGATGTCAGAGTCGTTGGAGTAGTCTTATTATTCATCGTTGAATATAGACTTGCTGACGAAGGCGGTAGCGAGAGCAAGGCTAGCGACACCTGATTCTGATTCCTCCCCAGATTCTTCATCTTCTTCATATTCTTCATATTCTTCCACATAATCCATTTCCTTGCCGATGAATGCTCGAGCCTTTCTGGAACCATTCTTCTTGTGCTTTGAGGACTTTGAAGATGAGGACTTTGAAGATTTCTTCTTTTTCTTCGAGTCGTCCGAACTATCATCCTTGTATTTCTTCTTCTTCTTTGAGTCTTTTTCCCAAAGAGGACAATCAGAGATAAAGTGGCCAGGCTTCTTGCAATGATGACATGTTCTCTTTTTGTAATCTTCTGAGGAACCTGATTTCCTCAAGCCACTATTTTATGACTTTACAAATCCACCTCTTCTTGAGAACTTCTGGAATTTCCTCACAAGAATTGCTAGTTCCTGACTAAGTTCTTCAGGATCACCAAGGCTGCTGTCAGAATCTTCTTCTTCACATGAGGAAATTGCTTTTGCCTTCAGAGAACGAGATCTTCCATAGCTTGGCCCGTAGAGATCTCTTTTCTCAGCTTGTTGGAATTCATGAGTATTGAGTCTCTCAAGAATATCAGTAGGATCAAGAGCTTTGTAGTCTCCACATTCTTGGATCATAAAAACCAGAGTATCAAATGAGGAATCGAGAGGTCGTAGCAGTTTCTTCACCACTTCATGGTCAGTGATATCAGTGGCACCCAATGCTTGAAGTTCATTTGATATATCAGTGAGGCGATCAAATGTTTGCTGAACATTTTCATTGTCAAGCCTCTTCAAGTGGTTGAAGAGATTGCGAACAACATCAACACAAGAGTCACGTTGACTGGAAACACCTTCGTTGACCTTGGACAGCCTATCCCAGATAAGCTTAGCAGACTCCAAAGCGCTTACTCTGCCATACTGATCTTTGCTCAGATGGCCACTGATGATATTCTTCGCTTGAGAATCGACTTGCTTCAATCTCTTCACATCAACAGCTGTGACAATGGGAGCGACAGAGGACACACCATTTTCCACAATATACCAGAGATCGTTGTCAATAGCTTCAAGGTGCATATGCATCTTGTTCCTCCAGTAGGGGTAGTCCGTCCCATCGAAGGTAGGACAGCCCGCGAAAACCTTGATCATACCTGGAGTCAACATAACTAAAACTCCAGGTGGTTAAACCAAAATCACACAAAGCAAGGGACTACCTGCTCTGGTACCAATTGAAAGTGCGTTATATCGACTAGAGGGGGGGTGAATAGGCGATTTTTACAAGTTCATCACTTGAGGAATTTCAACTTTGAGGAATTTGAAATGTGATGAATAACTAGCAGTAGAACAAGTACTCAAGTGCATGAGAAACATAGTGACAACATAGTCTTCATGATGAAATGAAACATGCACAAATAGAGAGTAGCGTGATACATGATAAGCAGTGATGAACAAGGCAACTTGAAGAATTTGAGGTGAGGAATTTGTGAAAGTCTTCAGTCAAATTCTTCAAACAGTAACAATCAATTTCATCAACAGGTTTATGAGGAATAAGGAGGTTGAGGAAATAGAACCAGGTAGCTCGATGAAGACAATGGTTTGATGACCCATTTCCAACTGCTATGACAGTCGTACGTCTGGTTTGGAGCGGCCTGGTATTTAAACCAGAGGACACACAGTCCCAGGACACACAGTCCTTACTGTATTCTCCTTGAGCTAAGGTCAGACAGTCCTCGCCCAAAACTCGTGATAAGTCTTCAGGGTAGACTTCCAAAACCCTCACAAACTGGTCACCCGACGATCCACAATTTACTGCTGGATGCTCTAGACCAAGGTCAGTTTGTGGTCCACAATTGACTGCAGGATCACTAGACCATGACGCCTAATCGTCTAGAGGATGCACAGTCCTCAAAGGTAACAAGCGTCGGTTGCACACAGGAATTTCTTCAGTGATGCTCAATCACTATGGGTTTTGTGGTTTGTTTGTGGGTTTTTCCTCACTGATGATTTTCTCTCAAAGTCCTTAGAGGATGGGTTGCTCTCAAATGACAAGTGTCAGTTCTCTCTCGGAGCAGCCAACCAGCTAGTGGTTGTGGGGGTCGGCTATTTATAGCCATGTTGCAACCTGACATGATAAGGCATAAATGCCCCCAATGATATGACCGTTAGGTGGATAAGAACGATTGGGGACAGCTGGCGCTAAGCACAACAACGGTTGGAATTTCGAACTACGAAAGTCTTCAGCTTATCATGATCCTCACTTGTAGGCAATTCGCACTGATGAAATCCTAACTCCTCAGTCCGATCAATTTCCTCAGAGACCAGAAGAACTTCGTCTCTGTCACTGAAAAACTTGTCTGAACTGTAAGAGATTTCCAAAGGTTTCACTCGAAGGATTGTATGGGTTGAGGATTTTGGAGTTGAGCATCAGTTGGAAATTTTCCTTAGTATTACCTCGGCCCCCTTTAAGAGTATGGTGTTTCCTATGACTCAAATAAAGGAAATGAAACTACGAGAACAAAAGTCTTCACGCTTCATATTCCTCGTTCATATCTTCAAGGTCACACCAACTTCTTCATTTTCAAAGTCTTCACAAAGTCTTCACCAAAGTCTTCAGAAAGTCTTCAGCAAAGTCTTCACTTGAAGACATACATTTTTAGGGTCGATAATCTCCGAATATATCAAACTCCTCATCGACTTATAGAGCCTGTGTACACTCACAAACACATTAGTGCCTTAACCTATAAGTCTTCAATACACCAAAATCACTAAGGGGCACTAGATACTAACAACTTGTGAGGATCTGGCCGCTTGACAAGTTCCCACACATTGTTGAGCTTGAATTGATACAATTCCTCTTGCACAGCTTGAATCCACTCGGGCTCCTTGAATGCTTCATCAACTTTGGTGGGCTCTATAATAGAGACAAAGGCAAAGTGCCCACAAAAGTTAGTCAAATGTGAATCTTTTGAGCGAGTGAGAGGACCTGGTGCATTGATGTCATCAATGATTTTGTCAATCTGCACTTCATTTTCAACTCTTAGAAGACAATGGTTTGATCAATTTCATCTAAAGTCAAATTCTTTAAATAGTAATGATCAATTTCATCAACAAGTATATGAGGAATAGAGGGGTTGAGGAAATAGAACCAGGTAGCTCGATGAAGACAAGGGTTTGATGACCCAGTTCCAACTGCTGTGATAGTCGTACGTCTGGTTTGGAGGGGCCTAGTATTTAAATCAGAGGACACACAGTCCCAACACACACAGTCCTTACCGTATTCTCCTTGAGCTAAGGTCACACAGTGCTCGCCCGACACTCGTGGTAAGTCTTCAGCGTAGACTTCCAAAACCCTCACAAACTAGTCACCCAACGATCCACAATTTACTGCTGGATGCTGTAGACCAAGGTCACTTCATGATCCCCAATTGACTGCAGGATGCACTAGACCATGACGCCTAACCGTCTGGAGGATGCACAGTCCTCAAAGGTAACAAGCATCGGTTCCACACGGGAATTTCTTTAGTGATGCTTAATCACTTTGGGTTTTGGTTCTTTGGTTGTGGGTTTTTCCTCAATGATGATTTTCTGTCAAAGTCCTCGGAGAATGGGTTACTCTCAAATGACAAGTGTCAGTTCTCTCTCGGAGCAGCCAACCAACTAGTGGTTGTGGGGGTGGCTATTTATAGCCAGGGTGCAACCTGACATGATAAGACATAAATGCCCCCAATGGTATGACCGTTATGTGGATGTTATGATTGGGGACAGCTAGCGCTAAGCACAATAACGGTCGGAATTTTGAACTATGAAAGTCCACAGGCTTATCATGTTCCTCACTTGTAGGAAATTCGCACTGGAAAAATCCTAACTTCTCAGTCAGATCAATTTCATCAGAGGCCAAAAGATCATCGTCTCTGTCACTGAAGAACTTGACTGAACCGTAAGAGATTGCTACGGCTTCACGCGAAGGATTGGTTAGGTTGAGGATTTTGAGTTGAGCATCAGTTGGAAATTTTCCTTAGTATTACCTCGGCCCCCTTTAAAAGTACGGTGTTTCCTATGACTCAAAGAAAGGAAATGAAACTATGAAAACATAAAGTCTTCATGCTTCATAGTCCTCGTTCATATCTTCAAGGTCACACTAACTTCTTCATTCTCAAAGTCCTCAGAGAATACCAAAGTCTTCAGCAAAGTCTTCACAAAGTCTTCACCAAAGTCTTCAGTTGAAGACATACATTTATGGGGGTCGGCAATCTCCGGATGTATCAAACTCCGCATCAACTTATAGAGCCTACGTACACTCACAAACACGTTAGTTCCTTAACCTATAAGTCTTCAATACACAAAAATCACTAAGGGGCACTAGATGCACTAACACTTTGGAAATCTCTAGCAGTTCAGTAAAGTTACTCAGTGATAGAGACGATGTTCTTCTGGTCTCTGATGAACTTGATCTGATTGAGGAGTTAGGATTTCGCCAGTGCGGATTGCCTACAAGTGAGGAACATGATAAGACTGAGGACTTTCATAGTTCGAAATTCCGACCATTGTTGTGCTTAGAGCCAGCTGTCCCTAATCATCTTATCCACATAACTGTCATATCATTGGGGTCATTTATGTCTTATCATGTCAGGTTGCACCCTAGCTATAAATAGCCACCCCCACAACCACTAGTGGGTTGGCTGCTCTGAGAGAGAACTGACACTTGTCATTTGAGAGCAACCCATCCTCCGAGAACTTCGAGTGAAAATCATCAGTGAGGAAAAACCCAAATCCAAACCACCAAACCCAAAGTGATTGAGCATCACTGAAGAGATTGTTCCTGTGTGGAATCGATGCTTGTTACCTTTGAAGACCGTGTATCTTCTAGACGGTTAGGCGTCATGGTCTAGTCCATCCTGCAGTCAATTGGGGATCAGGGAGTGACCTTGGTCTAGAGCACCTAGTAGTCAATTGTGGATCGCCAGGTGACCAGTTTGTGAGGGTTTTTGAAGTCTACCTTGAAGACTTACCACGAGTGTTGGGCGAGGACTTTGTGACCTTAGCTCAAGGAGAATACAGTAAGGAATGTGTGTCCTCTGGTTTAAATACCAGGCCGCTCCAAACCAGACGTATGATTGTCACAGCAGTTGGAACTGGGTCATCAAGCCATTGTCTTCCCGAAGCTACGTGGTTCTATTTCCTCAACCCTTTCATTTCTGCATATACCTCTTGATCAAATTGATCTTTACTGTTTGAAGAATTTGACTGAAGACTTGCACAATTTCCTCACCTCAAATTCTTCAAGTTACCTTCTTCCTCACCTACTTATCCTGTATCACCCTACTTGTAATCTGTGCATGTTTTATTTCATCATGATGACTATGTTGTCGCTGTGTTTCTCATGCACTTGTGTACTTATTACACTACTAGTTATTCATCACATTTCAAATTCCTCAAGTTGAAATTCCTCAAGTGATGAATTTGTAAAAATCGCCTATTCACCCCCCTCTAGTCGATATAACGCACTTTCACTTGCCACACGACCTGACCTATGGTCCAGGTCGTACAAGATCCATCTACGGATCCAGAGGGTACTCACCCGATCGACGGGATGGGTACCAGCCTTGGCTCGATCGCAATAATTGAGGCTGGGAACAAAACCAGGCTAGAACAGACGCCGACTATCAACCTGATATAGCTCAGGTCAGAGGCACTGCCCACCCACTATGCTTCACGGACAAGGTAATGCTACATCAGTTCCCGGAGGGGTTTAAACCCGTAAACATAGAGCAATCGATGGGACAACTGACCTAACCGTCTGGATTGAGGATTTCCTCCTCCACATCCACATGGTGCGAGGACATGATCTCCACGCCATCAAGTATCTACACCTAAAGCTCAAGGGACTAGCTCGACACTGGTTAAATAGCCTCCTCAAAAATTCCATCGGGTGCTGGGAGGACCTAGAGGATGCATTCCGATCTAACTTCCAGGGCACCTATGTTTCACCGCCAGACTCCTACGACCTGATCAACGTCGTCTAGAAGCTAGGAGAGTCTGCACGACAATTCTGGAATTGGTTCTTAACCAAGAAAAACCAGATTGTTGACTGCCCGGATGCCGAGGCAATAGCCTCCTTCAGGTACAATATTCAGGATGAATGGCTGGCTCGCGAGCTCGGCCAGGATAAACCTTGGACAATGTCCTCCCTTACATAACTCATGACTCACTTTTGCGCGGGCAAGGATAACTAGCTAGCAAGACGGAGCCACAACCCCAAAGACCACAGAACCTCTGAAGTTCGGGACGGAAACAGGAAACCAAAATGCAATAAGAATAAGCGCCAACACAGCAACAACGATGCTGATGACACGCTCGTTAATGCCGGCTTCCGCAATTCCTGACCGAAGCAGTGGAAGAAGCCGTCTAAAGGAAATCATGACGGGCTAACCCCTCTGGACAAAATCATGGAGAGACCTTGCTAGATCCATGCACTCAAGATAGGCCCGCCAATCGCACCAACCGTAATTGTTGTGTATTCTAACAGGCCGGCAAACTCGCAACCGAGGATCAAGGGCAAGGGCCTACGCAGCAAGGACGAGGATGAACCCCGCAGTCCAATCGGTGGCGGACAGAAGCAGTTCCCTCTAGAGGTAAAAACCATGAATATGATATATGCCACTCATATACCCAAACAGGAGAGGAAGCGTGCCCTTCGATAGGCTTACGCCGTAGAGCCTATAGCCTCGAAATATAACCCATGGTCGGTGTATCCAATCACCTTCGACCGATGCAACCACCCGACCAGTATCCGTCATGGGGGTTCGGCCGCCCTCGTCCTAAACCCCATCATAGATGGGTACCACCTCACTAAAGTCCTAATGATAGGGGAAGTATCCTTAATCTAATTTACTCGGACACGGTAAAAAATATGGGCACAGATCCATAAAGGATCAAACCTAGCAACACTAACTTTAAGGGAGTGATCCCAGGCATCGAAGCCCGATGCACGGGCTCTGTAAGCCTGGAAGCAGTGTTCGGCTCCCCCTATAACTTCTGAAGCGAAGACTTGATCTTTGACATTGTAGCTTTCCGCAGCGGCTACCACGCCCTGCTACGTCATACATCATTCCCTCGCTTTAACACCATCCGACACTACGCATACCTCAAGCTCAAGATGCCTGGCCCTAAGGGGGTCATTACTGTCAACGGCAACACCGAGCGCTCCCTTTGAACTAAGGAACATGCGTTGGCCCTGGTGGCCAAATTCCATTACAATGATGTTCGGCGAATGTTGGCATCTACTGTAAAGGCACGTAAGGTTGGGAAGCGAGCTTGGTTTCATCCTGAACTCCCAGAAACTTCCTCTCCCTATAAATATGGACTCACTCCCCACTGCATAGCCCTAAGGCCAGCAAAGTACGTACAACTTCATGCACAAGATTCCATGGACGGCGGTGGGGAACAACTATCAAAGGGTAAAGTGTTCGGCTGGACCAAACTACTACCATCAATTGTCTTCGGACACACTACAGGCACCATCAAGGACCTGCTAAAGTGTAAAGCTCATCCACACTTCAACAACTTCTCAAGTCTATCTTTCCAAGGTTCGCTCGCCAAGCAGCACCACCCATCGAGGTATACAACTCCTTATGAGGTGGAGGAGCAGCGACAGGGCACATCGAGGACGTCAGGTCAGCCATCGAAGACCCCTGGTACAACCACTCTTGTAAAATTTATATTTCATTTTCAAATACCTGTAAACAGTTGCTTCGGCAATTTGAACAATAAGAGTTGTTGAGCAAAATATAAAACCATTATACATGGTCCGTTCGCTGTCCTTCTTGGCACATACTCCATTTTCTCCCTCTTCTTGCGAAATTGTTCGGTATACATTACGATGCAACCGGCTAATAGACCAGGGGCTGGAATTTAAAAAAAGAATTGCCCTAAGCACAATTGATTATGCGTTCAGTGTCTCGGAATTCACTTTATATGAATTAGTTCCGAACTATGTCTTGGGTCAATAGTTGGGTTGCCAGGCTCCTATGCTTGCCGCTTTACGTTCTGCTCGTTCGGTTGAAAGGGCAACGGGAGAACCACTGTGATTGTGCATCCAGCTAGCCTGGTCAAGCACCTCAGGGGAGAAAGCCGAAAACTAACTGTCATAGTATGCAAGAACCAGTCTGAGAATCCGAGCTTAAGTGTTATACTAAAAACTTGTTAGAGGTTATTCCGTGTCATACGTTGGGTTTCGTATTTGTACAAAACATGTGATACCGGCTTTAGCCGCGGTTCATCTGAACATCACTGGGGTCTAGTCATCGTCCCCGCATTCATTTTTCCTGCTTCTACGGCTAAGTAAAAGTAATAAAGCATTATGGTGTGATTGCCTTGTCCGCCTCGCACTACCACTTCGGGTACCGATAGCTCGGCTAAGGGTCACTTTGCATAGGAAGAGACACCTCACATAGTATCTACATGGGGGCTGAAGCCGACGACTCGCAACTTTCGGTTTCAATGACCACACAAGAGTTATAATTAATACAAAATAGGAAAGACATGATAAACAATGCATCATAACCATACAAGCATGAAAAGGTCTTCGTACATATTACAATGCATTTACTGATAAATGTTTACTTTTGAACACTAAGCCTCTATTGCCGGAGAACCCTCCATCACTATAGGGAAGTAGCGCTTAGGGCACCTATGCTCCTTTCCAGGGGGCGGAGGGGTGGTGGTGATCTTCATCGGATCAAGCCCTGGCCAGTGCACCTTGGCCCTCGCAAAGGCCATCCAAGCTCCCTCGATACATGAGGGAATGCCTTAGTGCATCGATCCGAGGCGAGGCGTCGTTCAGCTTCTGCACCAGGCCGAAGTAGCTTCTCGGCAATAGCTCATCGGGCCATAGCTGAATACAGATATCCTTCATCGCTGGCTCTGCCATCTGGTGTAGCTCCATCAACTGCCTCAGCTGCTTGACAAGGAGAGGAGAGCAGTCAGAAACTTCAAATTGCACCCAAAATAGACGAGCTTCATCTCCTTCTCCACATGAAGCATAAAACTGGTCTGCGTCCGCTATGCTCTTCTAGAGGTCTGAGCAGGCACTTGAGGAACGCCACACTTGGGTGAGCAATGTGAACCTTCTATCACCAAAGACACACTGCAGTAAATACGTCTTACCATCTGTGATATCCTTAACTTGGCGGACTTGCTCTTCAAAGAACCGCCTATCCAACCGCTCCGTTTGGAGATCGGATTTTAGGATGCATAGTTTGATGGCATGTTCCTTGCCTTTTTGCTCAAGGTCCTCGCACTTCTAGCTGGCTTCCTTGAGCTTCTGCTAGATTTCCTCCACTTGAGCCTCATGCTTGACGCTCGTGGCTTTTAGAGCGGAAAGCGCGGCAACCACTTGTTCAGCCGCCGCCTTCTGACCCATGGCCTCTTGCGTCGCCTTCTACAGCTCGGCCTTGAGATTCTCAATTTCCTTCGCTGAGGCTATATAATAATCAAACATATAACCATACTGCGTCGATAGTACGAATCACTAGTGATGAAAAATTTGGATTTGACAATCCGGCTAACCTTGCGCCTCGTCGAAACTCTTGTTCAGAGCATCAAGCTCATCCTCGGAGCTCTTGAGCTTCCGATTTAGCTCGTCTAGCTCGGTGACATTAGCTGCCACCACCGATGACGAGGCCTACCAATAATAAATCCCTATCAGATTACATGGGTTCAAACCTCTGAACTATCATAAACATGACCCTACGTTCGGTCCTCTTAAGGGATGTTAGAACATTCCGAACACTATTTATGACTGACCCCCAGGTGAGTTTTTCTAAACTCACCTAGGGCTTGGGGGCTGCTATAGATATAACGATAACACAAATGTAACAAATTAATATTCCAAAAATAGAACATTACGTGGCTCACCTGGAAGCCCGTCAGGAGAATGTTGAAAGCCTCCTTCAGTCCTCTATCAACGGAATAAACGCTTTGCAAAACTGCACCCATAAGGGTACGGCGATCCTCAAGGATGGAGGTGCTTGATAGAGACTCCTCCATAACCGTCCACCAGTGGTCGGCGATGCTGGTGGTGCTCGGTTAGACCAATATCCAACCGGGGATTGGACCGGTGGCTCCGGAGGCGTGATGCGCTCCGGAGATGATCTTGGAGGGAATTGGACATCCCTTCGTCCGGTCTCCTAATGCTCGGAAGGGGCTCCTCCTCCCGGTCTTTGGTGGCTGAGGCGTTAACGTCGGCTATGACATCGTCACCCCTACCACTGGTGTTCGGCTCCAAGGGAGCCTGGTGGGATGACACCTCCGCGACATCCTTCGTGGCACTCGGAGGTGTGGGATGCGACACGGTCCCACTCTCCTCTAGCTCGACGGGTGCGGTCTCCCCATGCGAGGCTTGGTCAGTGGGGAGAACATGCGGTGGGCTACGGATCAAAAGACACTCACATGTTAATAACATCTAAAACTTGGCATAAATAGCCTGGGAGTCTTTGGATTCTTACCTTCGAGCTGGGGGCCTTACCCTTTGGTTCCTTTGAGGAACCTTCTCGAAGTCTTCGGACTCGGTATCCAAGTCTGAACTGTCGTCGGACAGAATCAACTGCGACCGACGCGCCTTGTTCGGGGCAGGAGGAAATACGTCCTCTATGGCATCCGGTGATGCTGCCATCTTTCTTGCGAGGGCGGAATCGCCTTCCCCCTCATCCTCATGATCTTCGTCTTGATAAGAGGAGGCATGGGTTTCCTCGTACACAAGGTCTGGCTGGTCCTTGAGGCGGAGGCCTCCTCAGCTTTTCTTCTTCTTCTTCTCTTTCGTTTCTGGCGCCTTGTAAGGCGCCATGACGATCATCTTCGATAACAGCTTGGTCTTGGGGTCCTCAAGCTATGGTGTCGGGCAGTTGATGCCTGTGGCCTTGCTCAACCATTTATGCAAAGATGATAGGAAAGGTGTTTAGATTTTTCGTTTGGAAGACGGAACCGATCAATTGAAACTATGTTATACCTGGGAAGGAGGGATATCCGCATGTAGACCCTTGTCCTCCTCCTTGGCTAGCCAGCTCTCATGAGCTTTGAACAACGCCTTCGATAGCTTCTCCGGAGTGGTGTGGTGGAGCTGGAAAATAGTAGGCTCATCGTCAAGTCGATAAGCCCACATGGGGGAGTCCCGGTGCTGACAGGGGAGGATGCGCTGTCGAAGCATGATCTAGACCACGCTAGCTAGCTCGACCTGGCCTTTGATCATTGAGGTGATGCGCCTCTACAGGTTATTCACCTCTACATCCAACCCCCAGTCGAGGCCCTTTCGGAGCCATGAGGTCAATCTTGTGTGTGTGTGGGGGGGGGGGGCGGATCTGAACTCGGCCGGAGCAGCCTGACCTTTACCCTTGGCTGGGTGATATAAAACCACTCTTTTTACCAAGTCTTGATAGTGTCGATGAAGGTGTCAGACGGCCATCCAACTTGCGGGAGCTTGTTGATGACCGCCCCGCTGCAGTCTACATGTTTGCCTGCAACACACTTCGGCTTGATGTTGAACACCTTAAGCCATAGCCCGAAGTGCGGTTCGACCCGCAAGAAGGCCTCGCAGACGATGATGAAGGCCGATATTTGCATGAAGGAGTTCGGTGGGAGGTCATGGAAGTCGAGCCCGTAGAAGAACATAAGCCCCTTGACGAAGGGGTGGAGTGTGAAGCTAAGTCCCCGTATGAAGTGGAGGACAAACACCACCCTCTCACCGGGGTTGGGAGCTGGAACCACCTGATTGGGCTTGGCGGCGTGGTGGTAGACATTGGCGGGGAGGTATCTGGCCTGTTTCAGGTCCAAGATATCCTATTTGGTGACCGTGGAAGCCTCCCACTTGCTATTGGAACCAGAACCAGCCATGGCTGAGCTGGGAGAAGGAGTATGGAAGAACTGGATCTGGGCTCTGGGAGCTTAGGAGATTCGGGAAGCAGAGGATGTGAATGGGAAGCGTGGCTAGGCCTAGGTTTTTCCCCCTTTTATGGGGCTGGCCGCTGGATAACCTCCCTTTACTACGCCACGGATCCCCCTGCTTCCCAAGACGTGTGTGCCGTTACACGCGCATGATTAATCATATCCCATGTGAAACAGAGCACGTTCTATGCATTGATGGATCGTGCTGATGAAAAAATGGCCTCGAACCGCGAATCGAGTTTTTGCAACTAGTTTAGCAGTCGTGGTGGGTCGTGACCTTTCGTCAGAAAGGTTGTCATGGAACACTATTTCCTCCCTGACGCTTGGCCTTCGGGGCTAAGCTATACATGGTGTTCGAGCGATCTACTGATCGAGAAAACTACGTGCCGTCGAAGGCTGAATTAAACTTGGCCGATCACTGATTGAGGAGAAGAACTCGCCTCCCAAGCCAAAGACTCTAATCAAGCGAAGCTGGATCCAAGACCCTTGGCGTTGGAGGCTAGTTCTAGGGCTACTGAGGGAGTCCTAGTTTAAGGGGTCCTCGGGTGGCTGGCCTGTTTCTCATGGGCTGGACTATATGGGCCATTTAGCGAGCATTGGATTGATGGAAGTCCCTGTCTCAAGGAAAGAAGCTTCGGGAATCATGGGGTGTCCTCCAAGATTGGAATAGTGGAAAGGCATGTTTTTCCTTGTATGTGTAACCGACCATGTGTAAACCCTAGGTACCCTCGGCGTCTTGAAAGCACATTTGCTCCCTTGGTGGTTTTCGTAATTAATAACAACATATAAGTAATTGAACTAATGTCTCCACCAAGTATATTTAAGGACAATTTCAATGACAGGGATGGCAAAAGGATTGAGGACATTGTGGAATCACTCAAAAATGCAAGGAAATAGGTTGGCAAGCTTCAAGCAAGAGGACTCTACATTTTACATTTGTGAGAAATCACTTTGAGTCCATAGGAAAGCCAATACTATTAAAAGGGGGTAAGGTTTTGTTGGTGAACAAAATGCTCATACGTGCACAAGTGATAGTCACCAAAAACATCTACAAGCTATCCCACCAAAGTCTGTCTATAGCCAAACATTCAAAATTGGTACAACCAACACTCCTATCCCGGTGCCACTGATTCCAGAACCTAGAAAGACTCAGCCAAACCCTAGCCACTTTGGTGCAACCGATTCCATACCGGTGCCACCGAGTTTAGGTTGCCAACTTTCTGTTACGCAAATTCACATTTTTCGTCCCGCCGAGAATGTTGGGTCAGCGTCACTGAGATTGGAAATCCGACCGTTGGTCACCTTATCGGTGCAACCGAGATTCGTATATTGGTCCCTCCGAGATTCAAAAGTTTCCACCTTTTGATCACTTCGATACCACCGAGATTAACACATTGGTGTCACCGAGTTGGTCATTTTTGTGTGTAACGGTTGGATTTTTGGGAATGCCTATATATACCCCTTCACCACCACCTACTCGAAAGAAAAGCACTCATAACTATTGCATACCTATCCTATCAGATTTTCTGAGAGAATCACCTACCCTTGTGTTGAGATCAAGATCTTCCACTCCAACCATATGGATCTTGATTTCTAGCCTCACCAAGTTGCTTTCCACCAATCACATCTCTTATACCAAGCCAAATCCGTGAGAGAGTGATTATGTGTTGATAATTCTATCATCTTGAAGCACGAGAGAAAGGAGTTCATCGTCATTACCAAGCCTATTACGTTCTGGAGGGTGGTGCCTCCTAGATTGGTTAGGTGTCCCTTGAGAGCTTCCTACTTCGTGTTGTGGAGTGAACCAAGAAGTTTGTCAGGGCAAGGAGATCACCAACTTCGTGAAGATCTACCCATAGTGAGGCTAGTCCTTTGTGGACGGAAGCCATATGGAATAGTCAAGGTTGCTACTTCGTGGACCCTTATGGGTGGAGCCCTTCGTGGACTCTCGCGACCGTTACCCTTCGTGGGTTGAAGACTCCATAAACATGGATATACGATAGCGCCACCTATCGTAACCACGGGAAAAATCATCGTGTCTACAATTGTGTGTGATCTTCCTACACTATCCCTTTTACTCATGCTTGTTGTTACTTTCCGTTGCTATACTCTTAAACATGCATGTGTAGGGTGAAATTGACTTGCCATGAATGCTAAAACTGCAAAAACTAAAATTTCAAGAAATGCAAAACATTTATTTCGTCAAGTAGTCTAATCAGAGCTTTCGGTCCTACAAGTGGTATCAGAGCTTTGGTCTCCATTGCATTGGTCTCACAACCTAGGAGAAGTATGGCGTCTAGTGAGGGAAATTCTCACCGTAGAGGTTGTGATGGCACAAATTTTGCTAGTTGGAAGCACAAAACGAAAAATGCACTCGCTTGGTCATAACCCTCCATTTGGGTTGTTGTTCGTGTTGGCATGCAAGGTGAATTCTTTGCGGAAGGAAAGGAACCGGATCATGAAGCGAACCCAGATGAGTTGAAGATGTTGCAACTCAGTGCTCAAGCATGTGACATTCTCTTCAACTGCCTATGCCCCGAAGAATTCAACAAGATCAGCCGTCTTGAGAATGCAAAAGAGATTTAGGATACTTTGATTGATGTGCATGAAGGTACAAAATCTGTGAGAGAATCCAAGTTGGATGTTCTTCAAAGTCAACTTATCAAGTTCAAGATGAAGGATGGTGAAGGAGACACTGAAATGTACTCTAGGCTAGCTCTCATCACCAATGAGATTGCCGGCTTAGGAAGCAAATAAATAACTGACAAATTCATCATCAAGAAGATACTTCAAGCTTTGGATCATCGATATGACACCGTTTGCACATTGGTCCAAATGATGCCCAACTACAAAGATCTCAAGCCAACAGATGTGATTGGTAGAATTGTTGCTCATGAGATGACACTCAAAGAGAAGTAAGTGCTTCACCACAAGTCTAGCGGTGCTTACAAAGCCACAAGTGATGCTCTTGCTACCTCAAGTGACAACCTTGTCACAAATGAAGAGATAAGCCTCATGGTCAAGAAATTCAACAAGTTCTATAAGAATAGAAGCAAAGATTGAAGCTCCAACTCAAGATATGAAGAGAAGCGTTTGTCAAGTCGTGACCGAAACTACTACAATTGTGGAAGCCCGGACACTACACCAATGAGTGCAATACTCCCTACAAACGAAGAAAAGCGTCACCTAGAAGACGAAGCTCAAGGAATGAATCACCTCGAATAGAGAGAAGGAGTAGAGATGATCGTTATGAACGAAGACCCTCAAGGATAAGTAGAGATTCAGAGAAGAAGGTCAAGTACACTAGGAGCTACTCAAGAAGGAAACATCAAGCTCATGTTGGTGAATGGGTTTCCGGCTCGGACTCTCACAACCACTCCAAGAGAAGCTATGAATCCAACTCCGACTATAGTCAAGATGAAGGTGTTGCCAGAATTGCACTAGTGACTACCAACTCCTATGATCTATTTGATTCACCAAACGAAGGGAGTGGAAGTTGCTTCATGGCTAAAGGCCCCAAGGTATCACACCCCGAATATCTTGATTTCAATAGTGATGAAGATGATTTGCTTTGTGATGATGACTTGCTATGTGACAAAACTAGTGATGTTGATCAAAATGAACTTGATAATTCTCATGCTAGTCAAGATAGGTCAATTCACGATGATAAGATGAAAATAGAAGAACTAACTAAAGAACTTATTACTCTTAACTTAGCCCATGAATATACTCTTGAACATCATTGAGAGCTTGTAATACTAGTATAAAACATACCTTTCGTCCTGAGCTTTAGTCCCGGTCTGGTCACGAACCGGTACTAAAGATGGTATTAGTCCCGGTTCGTGCCGGCTACAACGGCTAGGAGCAGGGCGACCTTTAGTACCGGCTCGTGAGGGACCTTTAGTACCGGTTCGTCTCACGAGCCGGTACTAAAGGGGGCGTGGCAGGGTTTTGGTCAGACATGGGCCCCGCTTGCACCTTTAGTACCGGCTGGTGTCACCAGTCGGTACTAAAGGGCAACCTTTAGTACCGGCAGGTGACACCAGCCGGTACTAAAGACTTCCTACACATACATCCGTCCGCAGCCGATCGAAAGAGCTCTGTTTTCTCCCCTATTATTCTTCTTGCTCAAAGCTCATCCTCCATTTTGCCAAGGATTTGTCAAGATTGAAAGGCACCCCATCTATCCAAGTGTCATGACTGCCACATGATTATGACACAATTACTTCCGGTTGCACTTAGGGGGCTTCTATCGGAAAATGTTCGATTAGCCATTGTGAAGCTATGCGCATTCCTCAATGCAATTTATCAGAAGGTAATCGATCCAGAAATCCTACCAAGGTTACAGAATGACATGGTCCAATGTCTTGTCAGTTTCGAGTTGGTGTTCCCTCCATCCTTCTTCAATATTATGACGCACGTTCTAGTGCACCTAGTCGAATAGATTAACATTCTGGGTCCTGTATTTCTACACAATATGTTCCCCTTCGAGAGGTTCATGGGAGTCTTAAAGAAATATGTTCATAACCGTGCTAGGCCAGAAGGAAGCATTTCGAGGGGATATGGAACAGAGGAGGTTATTGAGTTTTGTGTTGACTTTTTTCCTGACATTAAGCCGATTGGTCTTCTTGAATCGCGGCATGAGGGGAGACTGGGTGGAAAAGGCACATTAGGAAAGAAAGAAGCAATAAATATGGATGGGCATTCTTTTACTCAAGCACACTACACGGTTCTACAAAATTCCACCTTGGTGACTCCATATATGGAGGAACACAAGGATATTGTACGGTCCAAGAACCCGGAGCAGTCTGACCCCTGGATTGAACGTAATAACATGGAGACTTTTGCCAGTTGGTTGCAAACAAAGCTCATCAATGACAACGATGTTCCAGATGAAGTGTACTGGTTGGACAAGACACCAAGTTTGACTATAACGACTTTCAAAGGGTACGAGATAAATAGGAATACATTTTACACGATCGCCCAAGATAAGAAGAGCACCAACCAAAACAGTGGTGTCCGCTATGATGCAACCAACTTTGAAGACACATATTATGGTTACATAGAGGAGATATGGGAACTTGACTATGGACCTGATCTTAAGGTCCCTTTGTTTCGGTGCAAATGGGTCAAATATACTGGAGGCGGGGTACAGGTAGACCCGCAGTACGGAATGACAATAGTGGATCTCAACAATCTTGGATACACAGACGACTCATGTCTAGCAAACCGAGGAGAAAAAAAGATAAGGAAGCGAATACATCATACGATGAGCTTAAGCGCCACATAGTTCTTTCAGGGAAAGAAACATTGTGGGGTGAAGGACAAGACAGACATGTCCGAAGATTATGAAAAGTTTCATGAAATCCCTCCCTTCAGAGTGAAGACTGACCCAAGCATCCTGTTAAATGATGAAGATTATCCATGGTCACGGCGCAATCATAAGAAAGGGACAAACACGCAGAAAAAGTCTTACACCGTGAGATCCCACTCTGGGATGTGACCGGCTTCACAGTCATCACTTTCTATATATTTATGTGAAGGACATGCATGCATTTCCTAGCTAGCATGGTATATCTTTGTAACAGTTTGTACACGAAGTGCATCCAGTTTTGCCCTAACCCTCTCAACTCTATAGAAGTTCTATGTGGGTGAAATTATGATGTCATGCCAAGTTACAACCTTTTCAGAGTTCATTTGTACTACTTTTCAAATTCAGGGTCACTTAGCTCAAAATAAATCATTAAATGCATGAAAAATATCAAATGAAGTTAGAAAGGGTTGAAAATTGATGATGTGCCTTTGAATGGTGCATATTGAACACACAAAAAGTATGGAGTTAAAATAAGTTATTAAAAATGAAATCCCTTTGTAATAGATGAGTTTTCGTCCGAAACCCTCATACTTCGTATGAGATTGTCCAGCTTGTACACGAAGTGGATCCAGTTTTTGCTGTAACCCTCTCAACTCTCTAGAAGTTGCTATGTGGGTGAAATTATGATGTCATGCCAAGTTACAACATTTTCAGAGTTCATTTGTACTGCTTTTCAAATTCAGGGTCATTTAGCTCAAAATAAATTATTAAATGCATGAAAAATATCAAATGAAGTCAAAAAGGGTTGAAAATTGATGATGTGCCTTTGAATGGTGCATATTGAACACACAAAAATTATGGAGTTAAAATAAGTTATTAAAAATGAAATCCCTTTGTAATAGATGAGTTTTCGTCCGAAACCCTCAAACTTCTTATGAGATTGTCCAATTTGTACACGAAGTGCATCCAGTTTTTGCCGTAACCCTCTCAACTCTCTAGCAGTTGCTATGTGGGTGAAATTATGATGTCATGCCAAGTTACAACCTTTTCAGAGTTCATTTGTACCGCTTTTCAAACTCGAGATATGAATATTTCAAATGCCATATTTAATCAAATTATCTTATACAGCAGTTGAAGTTGTTCAAACATGCATGGAAATGCCATAAACAGATTCTTTATATTTGTCTGATATTTTTTCATATATTATTTATTTCCATTGGAGTCCTACGTTTTTTCTATGATTTTCTAAAGTTTACGGGTTTTTTCTGAAAATAATAACTAATATTTAATTAAAAAACACTTTTAGTACCGGTGCTAGCCACGCACCGGTACTAAATGTCCACCGCCCCCGCGCTCTTTTGGCAGGGCCTTTAGTACTGGTGCGTGACAAGCACCGGTACTAAAGACCCTTTAGTACCGGTGCGTGCCATGCACCGGTACTAAAGGTGTGCCTGGTATAAATAGAGGACTTCATCGTCCCGGGACGAGCAACGCACCGGGAGAGCTCAACTTGCGCCGCCAGGCTGCCAAAATCGCCATTGCCGTCGCCTTCGCCGCCATCACCCTTCCCGCCATCGCCCTCGCCACCGTCGCACCACCACCGCGCCATTGTCGTCGCCCTCACCACCATCGCCCTCGCCGCCGTCGGTTGCGCCGTCGTCGCCCTCACCACCGCCGTCGTTGCCCTCGCCGCCATCGCACCACCACCACGCCATTGTCGTCGCCCTCACCACCATCACCCTCGCCGCCGTCGGTCGCGCCGCCGTCGCCCTCACCACCGCCGCTGTCGCCCTCGCCGCCGTCGCCCTCACCTACCCGGACGCCACCCCTCACCGCCGTCTCCCTCGCCGCCGTCGCCCTCGCCTACCCGGACGTCGCCCCTTTCCGCCGTCGCCCTCACCACCGCCGCCATCGCCCTCGCCGCGGTCGCCCTCGCCTACCCGGACGACGCTCCTCATCGCCGGTCCCATCGCCACCGGCCCGCTCACTCCGGCCGCCGCTCCTCGATCCCGTTGCCGCCGCCCCGAGCCAGTCGCCGGCGCCACCTCCGAGTCAGGAGGCTAGGTGAGATCGCCCGGCCGACCCCTCTCCCCGACGATCGCCTAGATTATCGCCGGACTAGTGTGTAGATGCTAGGGTATCTAGGGTCCCTCGACGTCGAACCCCGACACCCTGACACGACACCCCCAACACCCGACCCCGACCACGACACAACACCCCTATTTAGTTAGTTAGTTAGTCAGGTTATCAGGTTATTAGGATATGTGTTAGTTTATGTTTAGTTTAGGAGCCAGCCCGTCGTCGACCCGGAGGTTCTATGGTGGCGGCCGCATGGGCCACAGACGATCGAGTGACTTGAGTCCCCCACGGAGGTGGTACAGTACCATGTCAGCAAGGAGAACGAGCACGTCCGACGCTACATGGAAGCTTTGGAGGCCAGGTCCGACAATACCTGGCAGATTCTTCAGGGATCTCACTGAAGCTATGTTCCTATGATGGTTCCTTCTCTTTGGGTGTCCACCGCCTACCTCGATATCCGCCGGGCGCTAGGGTTCTAGCTAGATCGATATATTAGCTAGCTACTATTATGATGATGTATTAGCTAGATCGATGGAGATTAGCCGATGTATTGAAAATTATCCAAGATTATGCAGATGAGATCTTTTCTAAGAACTATACTATACATGTATTCGATGATGCATTATTAATTAACTATCAGTTATTTTGCTTCTTGAACGCATGCTAATTTAAATACTAATTTGTTTTATCTATATTATTATGGACTAGTTATTAAGCTATGGACAATCACGGTGATGGATGTGAGACCGAGGAAGAACAACGTATGGTCCAAAATCTGGAACAACCAAGAATGTTCCGCGAGGTATATACACATCCATTAGCCTCTGGTGAACAATACATGTGTATTAGTTGATTTGTATATATATATTAATAAATCTTTCTTATTTTAATTATCAGCCCTCCGGATCGAGCCAATCTAGTAGAAATATACGACGCGCTGCCAAAATATTGGACGGCAACGTAAAGCTCAATCTTGATGCTTTCAAACATAATGGCGAACCGACTCACCCTGAAGCCAATGCCAAGACATTTGTGCGTCAATGCGGAGTGGTTGTTAGGGACGGAGTCCCAATCACAATGCATGAATGGATTCAGCCAAAGGAACCAAAACCAGGAGTGAATTATGTCGATACAAGAATTAAAGATGCCCTTTGGCGAGAGCTCATGGAGCATTTCACAGTACCAGATTCTCTCTCGGAGTGTCAAAGGAACAAAGTCAAGGAGTTTTCTCTCCATAAGATGGCCGGCGCGTTCCAGACTTGGAAGAAATGATTATGGACCGACTACAACGCTAAAGGCAAGAAGGCGCCCGAATTCAAAGGAATATACGAGAAGGTAAGGGATCACTGGGATGCATTTCTCCAGTACAGGACATCGATAGTTGCTATGGAGAAGTCAGCACAGAATAAGATAAATGCCGAGAACAAAAAAGTATCACCATAAACTAGGGACAGGTGGATACAAGTCAGCCGTTCCTAAGTGGGATGCATTAGAGAATAAGAAGCTTGCTGAAGGGATCACTCCAGTAACCGTCAACTGGCCCAAGAGGTGCAGGAATTGGTTTTTTGCACATGGGGGAAAGTTGGACCCAGCCACAGGAAAGATTATTGCACTGGCCAGTTTGAAGCATGCATCAGATGAGTTGATTCAAGCAATAAAAGATGCCCAAGAAGGACGGTTTCACCCCGATAGAGAGAACGACGAGCTTACATGCGCCCTCGGGAATGCCGAACATGGAGGACGAACACGAGGCATGGGCGTTGTTCCGTGGTACGAGGGGTTTGCGGGATGGCAGGACAGTTATAAAAGCCATTCGAGAAAAAAGGTGGAAGCAGACCGACTTTTGAAGTTGGAAGAGAAGTACGAGCAGCAGCAGCTATAGATACAAGTATTGACCTAGCAAAGGGAAACTTCGCTGGGTCACACCCCCGTGGATGATATCACCGAGAAGACATCTTGTGAGCTAATCCAGAAAATGAAGAACATACCCGTGCGGGTCGCGACGGGCTATGATTTACCAAATACACCTGATGTTCTCTAGCATTGCAATCTGGTTCTAGCTGGGTATGCTCGTGTCGCGGTGGATGCAGTAGAGCCGGGATATGATGAACTATTGCTTGACATCCCTGGAGGTGAGGGGGAGTCCACATTGCCAGAAGCCGTCCTGGGTCTCATTCTATGGAGTAAGGACTGCATCGTCTTTCCACACTCGGTGCTAAGGCCACCGGCTCCTCCGAGTATCGATGTCCAGGGCGAGGGATCCCAGCCAGAGGCATCGCAGCGCCAGCAGTCCTCCCCACCTCGCCAGTAGTCCTCCCCACCTTGCCAGCAGTCACCTCAACAGCAGTCACCTCGCCAGCAGTCCTCCCCACCTCGAGCTCCCCCACAGTCGTCCCCACCTCGAGAGGTGTCCCACCTCGCCAGCAATCCTCCCCACCTCGCCATGAGCAGTCCTCCCAACGTCGGGACGGAGCACGACGCCAGTCCATATCATCATCGATATCGATCTCCGCCCCGTGAGCCGACTCCACCCCAGCAGCGGTCCCGCCAGCAGGGCTCCCAAAAGAGGAAGGCCACCAGCAGTCCTCTTCGGAAGAAAGCAAAGAAGAAACCCGAGCCTCCGACCAAAAGGAAGCTGCCTTATGACATGACACCGGAGGAAAATAAAATTGAATGCGATCTCCATGTGAAAGCCTTTTTTGCGAAGAAGACTGTGACGCCAAAGGAGGTAATACCCAAGGAAGTCCAAGAGCACTTTATGGAACACTTTATTGATCGACCCCCGGCATATGTCGAGCATATGCCGACAGACTATGAGCGACAAATTCAGAAGGCAGGTGAGCAGAGAAGTTGGCCCAGCCCCAGGAAGAAGTCGGGAAGTATGACATCAACTAGCGGGAAAAGAATTCCCGAGCTCGAAGAACAATCCAAGCAATCGATCTCTCCGCTCAAGGTGAGTACCAATCCAAGAAAGCAACCTATACAACCAGTCGACGTGCAAGGCAACCCAATCGACCTCGAAGTACTAAAGGCTGCAGGTCTCCCTCTTGACCAAATCCTTGGCACCGAGGAAATCCGTGGGTACGATGCAACTGAGTACGCAATGCAATATGCCATCGGAAAACCACTTGTCACACCCGAGCAGTACAAGGAACTACCAACTGCGATGCGACAGTTGCATGATTGGTACATGCGTGAAGCAAAGCGAGGGGAGACGGCAGTCATGGTCAAAGTAAGGAAAGAGCATTACGTCAATGCATGTGACATATGTCTTGAATTCTCAGAACTTTTCCAGTTATACCACATGGACTCTATCGACAAAACTCTCATCAGTTGCTATTGTCTGTAAGTGAGTTATATCTTTAGTAATTTAAGTCTCTAGCTAAGATATCATTCATTGGCTTATCCTCACTATATATGTTCTTTTCTATGCTATTATGCTGATTGAAGATGTGGGCATTGAAACAAGAGGGAATCGATGACATTGGGTTCATCGACCCAAGTACCGTTAATGGTCATGTGGTAAAACATTATGCCAAGGACACAGAAGATCTCTTGGAAAATTTTCTAGAGGCACTAATGAATACCAAATCTACTATTATATTTCCTTACAACATGGGGTAGTGTTTGGAAAAAGATGATAGAAAAAAACCATCACGATCGTCAATGGAAACCGAAGCTGAAGTGGAAAAAGATGCAGGTAATTAAGTAGTACTACTAGGTCCGCGCATCTCATTAATTCTATTTTCAATACCATTATCATGCTCGATTATTAATTATCTTATTAAATTCTATTCTTTTGCAAAGTGCGCAAAGCAGCCACAGGGACAAATTTATGTGGATATTTCCTCTGCGAGAACATTCACATCCAGACCGAAGGCCGTATACATCACAAAGAAGCACGTGAAAGACAACTCCAGCTTTGGCAGATGTTGTCGAAGCTCTCACACGAGAAACGCTTCGTAGCACTTCAAGAGGAATTTGCGGCATTTCTTCTTCAACATGTCATTGATGTAAATGGAGAGCACTATTCCTTACCGCCGCCTCAATAATGCTAGCAAATCAGTAGTAGAGAACTAAGATTTCATCCGGAGCACTAGCTAGCTAGTCCCGGCCGGGTTTTGGGCCTTAAGTTAATTATAAGTCCTGAATTTATATGGATGTGTAATTCCATTTATATATATATATACTGTGTATGAGATATTGTATATTATATTACATATATATATATTCATGAACTTGTGTACTGTTTACAGTATGTAGCACCATAAAATAAATTTGAAATGAATGGAAAACACAAAAAATAGAGAGGAAAATTAAAACCTAATTAAAAGCTAAAACAAAAAAACACAAGACTTAGTACCGGTTGGTATCACCAATCGGTACTAAAGGTCTTCCACCACCAGTCCACGCAGGCAGCCACATGGAGGGCCTTTAGTACCGGTCCGTGCTCCAACCGGTACTAAAGGTCTGGACCTTTAGTCCCGACCTGTTAGTACCGGTTGGGGAACCGGTACTAAAGGTCCATCCGGCCCGGGACTATAGGCCTGTTTTGCACCAGTGTAAGAACTCTTGAGAAGCTACGCTTCGAGAAGCTCAATTTGGAGCAAGAACATGAATTTCTTAAAGCTAACAATGACGATCTCCGAAAGAAGACTTCATCTTATCTTTCCAAACGACTACTCTTGTCTACATAAATGCCACAAGTTAAATCTAAGAAAACTAGTAACAAAGTCAAGAAAGGTTCTTCATCTAATAGCAACAATAAAAATGTTAAACCCAATGATGTTGCTCCTAGTAGTTCTATTGATTCCACTAATGATGATTCTCTTAGCTAAGTTACACTTGAGCAAGAAAATTCTTTATTGAAAGGAATTATAGAGAAAATTATCTACAAGAGTCTTAGCGGGTGTAAGCAATTTGAGGAAATTGTACGCAAGCACGGAGGGTACCGGAAGAATCGTGGTGTTGGCCACTTCAACGCTAATGGAGTTGAATGGGAAGAAGGTCAATATCCTGAGCCCAAGTTTTTTCCTCAAAAGGAGAAGTATAAAAATACTCTTCCCAAGGGGACAAACACTCAAGATGACCTTCCACCACAAGACCACAAGCTCAAGGGCAAGAACAAGCTTCAAGAGGACATTAACTCATATGAAGATGAATCCCTACCTATGGTGGAGTGGGTTCCCAAGGCTACTTCAAGCTCAACGTCCACAACGGCTACTACAACACCAAGGATTCCCATCAACTTGATGTGGGTCCCCAAGAAGAAGAACTAGAAAGTTCTTGAGGGGTGACTCCGCCAATGAAACTCACTCACATTCATTATTAGCAAGATCTATTTGCAATCAACATCAACCCTATGCAATAATTCAAGGAGTCACACATTCCCTCAAATGTAAGCAAGGGACAAGGTAATCAACAAATAAACGGACATCATCACACATGCTTTGCACTCCATGTCCATAGATATCCTTGTATTTGTCTCTTATGTGTTGGGACTAACTGATGTAGGTGAGAAGAGTAAGGAAACAACAAGGATGCTCCCAACTCTTGGTGATCTTCATCAACCTTGAGCATCCACCAGTACCTCACTAACATGAAGTCTTCATCGACAAAACCCAAGGTTAGTTTATCCCTCTTATGGGGGGATGTCACATCAAGGGGGAGCTTTACTCTAAGACTTTAGTCAAAGCATCTCTTAGTGTGGGACAACATTAAATGCTTTATGTAAAAGTGGTAACCCCACTTGTGCTTAAATGATGAATATGACCTATGATCAAGTATTCTTACTTGGCTCCTAAGTCAAATACTCATATATAGATGACTTCGTCATCGCCCAATTGCTTGTTAGATGCTCGAGTGTTTATGCATGTTTGTCTTGATTTCATTTGACATCTTATTGTGTGAGCATGTTGGTCTGCATTTATTTTCTCATTCGAGGACATCCAATTGTTGCTACCTGGTCTTTGATTTATATTTTGCCAATTTAATGAACAAGAATTCCCTGGACCACTATTTAGCTATCTAGGCTTTCTCACCTCATACTCTATTCATGCTGCATCACAAAATTTGAACAAGTACTTTTCGATCCCTCTGTGTGTGGAGCACTCAGAGTTCCGTATCAACAAGGACTGACCATTAAAACCTCCCAAGTGCATCTCGATGGAACCATCCCCGAAATCTCGGTCTCACCATATGCCTAGGGTTGATCTGGTTTTTCAATCTCGGTAACACCGATTCCTTATTCTCGGTTACACTGAGTTTCCCTGTCAACTCATAGTTGAGGAAGTCAGTGACACCGACAGTATAGAATCAGCGTCACCGATAGTGGTGGGTACATATACTGTGGACCCCAATGCTTTGAAATTCATCCTCAAACCGTTACACCATAGAACCCTAAGCTACCGCTTTGAAGACCCATGGTCATCTCCCTTCTCTCCCTGCGCTCCTCCGTCGCTAGGAATCGCCGCCATTGACAAAATCGTCTCCATCGTCGCCGCCGTAGTGGATACGTCGCCGTGCTAGGGTACGGATTTGACCCCCTCTTGCGCTCCAACTCCAAATCTTGTGCATTATGGTTTGTATGATATCTTGCCACTGTTTGAAAGCCTTCTATCCACAAAAGGAATCCCATAGATTAGAGAACCGTTGAATTTTAGGGTTTTGTCATCTGCCCAATGAATCTTGGTGGAACCGAAGCAGGCAAATCAGTGTCACCGATTTGGACATCTGGGGTACTGAGAACTTTCTCGGTGAAACCGAGTGTACCTTTCGGTCTCACCAAAAGGGGTGCCAAGTTTCGGCTAAGGAGGAAGTCTGTCTCGGTAGCTCTAATAATTTTGCTTCGGCTGCACCGATATTCATTTGACATAATGCAAAACTTTGAAAATCTATTGTTCAAACTTTCAAAAACCATCCTCATTTTGTGATGACTCATCTTCTTCCGCTCTTCTATACTCTATTCATAGGGTCAGTATGTCAGATGCTGAGGACAGTCATAATTTGCCAGAGTAGGGTGTTGACATGTGTTCGGGCACTAGCCCTAAGCCTAGTACATCTTCAGATCCAAGCACCCCTAGCTCCCATGGGTTTCCCAAGTCTTCTACTAGGACCAGGAGGAAGCTAAATTAAGATGACGAGGATTCAAACTTTATCCCTGAGGAGATTCTTGCCAAGAAGCAAGAAAAGGCTGCTAAGAAGTCTGCTACTGAAGCCACTTCTTCCAGGAGAGTTGTCAGCAAAGCCTATGCTAGCTCTAAAGCTATGAGAGCACCTGAGAGTGTTAGGGCCACAATGACTATAAGACTGGCACATCCAAGAACACCAAATCTAAGAAGGCTGCTGCTAAAAAGCCTAAGAGGACATCTAGGCAGATTCCAGCTTCTGAAAAGAACAAGGGAAGTACTTCCAGATCTGAGCATGATGATGACTTGACAACTTTGATGAAACTCAGATCACACCTTCCAATACATAATGCCAGCTATCCACTTGCTAAAGATATGAAGAAGAGGAAAGACTCAGGTTTGAGAGCATGGAGAGCTATAGATCCATATGCCCAAAGGAAGAAGACAAATGTGCACTACAAATTCTATACCAAAGAGAAACAAGATTTCTATGAGACTATGCTATTTGACAAGAGTCTAGTTGTGAGTGACATGAGGAATGTAGATTGGAAATTTATTAAGGAGAATCAGGACTACTTTCCAAGTGTCCAAGAGAATTTCCACTGCATTGGTTTGGATGAGTTTGTTGGCAGAGAACTTACTGCATGGAATGATGAGATAATCATGCAATGCTACTCCACTGCACATTTCTATAGAGATGGTAGGATTGTATGGATGATATAAGGAGCAAGATATGAGTCCACTGTTGATGAATGGCTGCACTTCTAGGAGTCCCTGAGGTTCAGGATGGAGATTTAGATGTCTACACGTAATCCAAGGCAAGCCACTAGTGCTCAAGTCCCTAGATCCAGAAATGAGCAAATGGATGTTTTGATCTCATCAGCTCAGAGCTTGCAGAAGGACATTAAGGGGATTCTGGGCAACTAGAATAGTCTTGTGAGGATCTTTGAAACAAGGATCAAGACTCTTAATGATAAGGTCGACAAGGTGACTAAGACAGTCATAGAGCTTCAAAAGGAAGTTGACTCAGTGTACATCCCTCGGGTTTCTTCCACTTCTTCAGATGATGATGATGAGGATGGATCACCTCTCAGGCCGAGCACACAGTTCACTACTCAGGCAAGGTCAGCCACAATTCCTGCTCCAGACTTGAGGCCTCTTCATCAGCTCCTGCTGCTGTCACTTCAGCTCCTGTTCCATCAGGTCCAGTTCCTCCAGAGTTCCTCCAGTTGCCACTCCAACTCCATCCCCGACATCTACAGAGATCTTGGCTGATGCTGTTCTCTCGACTCCTTCATCAACAACCGGAGGGGATCATCCCAACAACGCTTAGATATATGCCTTTGAAATTTTTGGCAACTTGTTGCCAAAGGGGGAGAGGTGTATATAGATCTTTAGGCTTCAAGTGAGAGAGTATTTGGTGTTTATTGCTTTTTCAAAAACAATTGCTTTTGGTTGATGTGATACTCTTTTGGTTGTTTGTGATACACGTTTGATGATGTTTGATCATACGCTTTAATGTGTGATGCTACTATTTCCTATCATCTTAAAGCTTATGTGATGATCATTTATCTTTGCTTGATTGTGTTGTGCTATGATGTTCATTCTAATTATACTTTCACACCACCAAGTTTTATGTGACATGTAAGAAGTGACCCATGACCTAATTGATTGTGCATTTGCATTCAAATGCAAATTTAAAATAATGCACAAATTTAGGGGGAGCTCTTGCTTATCACATACTTCTCAAAGTGACGATTATATTCATTGATTATATCTTTGTCGAAGCTTTGATCTATATGTTTTCATCAATTACCAAAAAGGGGGAGATTGAAAGCACATTTGCTCCCTTGGTGGTTTTGCTAATTAATAATAACATATAAGTCATTGAACTAATGTCTCCACCAAGTATATTTAAAGAAAGTTCAATGATAGAGATGGCAAAAGGATTGTGGAGATTCTGGAATCACCCCAAAATGCAAGGAAATAGGTTGGCCAAGCTTCAAGCAAGAGGACTCTACATTTTACATTTGTGAGAAATCACTTTGAGTCAATAGGAAATCCAATACTATTAAAAGGGGGGGTAAGGTTTTGTTGGTGAACAAAATGCTCATGCGTGCACAAGTGATAGTCACCAAAACATCCACATGCTCTCCCACAAAAGTCTGTCTATAGCCAAACATTCAAAATCGGTACAACCAACATTCCTATCCGAGTGCTACCGATTCCAGAACCTAGACAGACTCAGCAAAACCCTAGCCACTTTGGTGCAACCAATTCCATACCGGTGCCACCGAGTTTAGGTTGCCAACTTTCTGTTACGCAAATTCACATTTTTGCTCCCACCGAGAATGTTGGGTTGGAGTCACCGAGATAGGAAATCCGACCGTTGGTCACCTTATCGGTGCAACCGAGATTCGTATATCGGTCCCTCCGAGATTCAAAAGTTGCCACCTTTTGATCACTTCGGTACCACCGAGATTAACACATTGGTGTCACCGAGTTGGTCATTTTGTGTGTAACGGTTGGATTTTTGGGGATGCCTATATATACCCCTTCACCACCACCTACTCGAAAGAAAAGCACTCATAACTATTGCATACCTATCCTATCAGATTTTCTGAGAGAATCACCTACCCTTGTGTTGAGATCAAGATCTTCCACTCCAACCATATGGATCTTGATTTCTAGCCTCACCAAGTTGCTTTCCACCAATCCCATCTCTTCTACCAAGCCAAATCTGTCAGAGAGTGATTGTGAGTTGAGGATTCTATCATCTTGAAGCACAAGAGCAAGTAGTTCATTATCATTACCGAGCCTATTACCTTTTGCAGGGTGGTGCCTCCTAGATTGTTTAGGTGTCGCTTGGGAGCCTCCTACTTCGTGTTGTGGAGTGAACCAAGAAGTTTGTAAGGGCAAGGAGATCGCCTACTACGTGAAGATGTACCCATAGTGAGGCTAGTCCTTCATGGACGGAAGCCATATGGAATAGTCAAGGTTGCTACTTCATGGACCCTTATGGGTAGAGCCCTCCCCCTCTCGCGACCGTTACCTTCCGTGGGTTGAAGACTCCATAAATGTGGATGTACGATAGCACCACCTATCGGAACCAGGGGAAAAATCATCCTATCTACAATTGCGTTTGATCTTTGAAAGCACATTTGCTCCCTTGGTGGTTTTGGTAATTAATAACAACATGCAAGTCATTGAACTAATGCTTTCACCATGTATATTTCAGGAAAAGTTCATTGATGGGAATGGCAAAAGGATTGCGGAATTACCCCAAGATGCAGGGAAATAGGTTGGCCAAGCTTCAAGCAAGAGGACTCTACATTTTACATTTGTGAGAAATCACTTTGAGTCTATAGGAAAGCCAATACTATTAAAAAGGGGTAAAGTTTTGATGGGGAAAAATATGCTCAGACGTGCACAAGTGACAGTCACCAAAACATCCACAAACTCTCCCACCAAGGTTAGTCTTAAGCCAAATATGACAAATCGGCGCAACCAACACTCCTATCCCAGTGTCACCGAGTTCCAAACCCTAGACAGACTTAGCCAAACCCTAACACTTTGGTGTGACAGCCCAAGTGTTGTCCCTACCTTGTTGGGCATGTAATGTTAAGTGAACCTTGTTGTCATGAGTTTAAAGAGATGAGTTTGCTCCTTGTCATGCTTTGTGTCATGCATTCATGCATCATATCATTCATCATCATGCATGCATATTGATTTGTAATGTGCTATTGACTTGTTGCATATGTGAGTGTTGTTGTGGTTGTGTTGGAGTGGGCTCTTCTCCTTCCCCCCTCTCTTATTCTTTCAACATACCCAACCTTCTCTCTTTATTCCCTTGCTTTATAAACAGATTTAACTTGCTTTTAAAATTGTTTAAAAATGTTCAGGTGATAGCCTATAATATTTTAAGCATGTGAGTGTTGTCCTTTTTATGTTTTGAGCTTTGTGATTTGGTTTTTAAAATATAACAGAGGGCTGTTTTATCATTGGATTAAATATTTACTTGCTTCAAAAATCCCCTTGTCATTTTATTAAATAGTTCTCATTTTCCTGTAGTCAAATGTATTTTTGTTTTATCACAAATACTTTTTATTTTTCCTCCATGGGTTTTTCTTATCTTGATGGTTTATTTAAAAGGAAAACCCCTGTTTTTAATTGTCTGAGAGAGTAAGTGGGCCTCTCCCTTTCCCTCGAGGCCCAACCCAGCACTGTCAATGACCACCTGCTCCGTTTCGATCTCCGTCAGGTTCAGAGAGACGTGCATGAGATAGCTCGACGCTGACACCGTGAGAGGAGATCACGGACGTCGAGGCTAGCCCCTTTTATAAGGGCGCAGATCCCTAGGGTTCCCACTCTTCCCCTCGCTGCCGCCGCTCCCCTCTTCCTCCTTCTTCATTCTCTTCTCCCCCTTCTCCTCTTCTCTGTCAGGTACGAAGCAGAGAGGAGAGGTTCAGAGAGAGAGGGTGCCGGAGATGTCGCGTCATCGTCTCGTCTCCGGTGGCCAGCTCGTCACCGTCGGAGATGGCGTGGAGCTCGCGAGTGTCGTCCGCGTTCCGTTCCCGGTGCTAGGAGGTGAGGAGCACCTCCCGCAGCGCTGCTTCGCATCGCCGTCGTCCGCAAGTAGAGAAGCTCATCGCCGGCCATCTTCTTCCTCTTCTTCCCCTCCGTCTCGCCGTCGTTCGTGTCCCCGCGCCTTCGAAACCCCCTTGGTGAGCAGTCGATCCCCGTAGCCCCTTCTTCACCGTGTAGACACCGTGTTGTCGCCATCGTGTCCATCGACGCCGGTCGAAAAGGTGGGAGCTTGAGCTCGCCTCCATCCTCCTCATCACAGGATGAGTATGGGAATGGATTCCCTGTAGGTGCAGCAGCCCCCCGCATCGCTTTCCCCTCGCCGAAGATGCCTGGTAGCCCGTGTAGACGCCGTAGTTTGCCGTCGCCGTCGTCTGCCGCCGTAGGTGCTGTATTTATTCAGTTTTGTCAGTAACGTTGCTGGTTTATTACTAGACGCTCATTACCCTTCTCCTGTTAGCAATTGTAGTAGTAGCGCAGTGGTGTGCGCTCGAGGGTGAGACCGTGAGGTCTGTGGTTCGACCCCACATACCCCCCTTTTGTTTTGTTTTTCTTTCCCTTTGTTTTTCTTTTGTTTTGCCATGTGGCATGTAAGTGTGTGTATGTGTATACATACATGTATACATATGATTGTTTTTTCCTTTCTGTTTCAGATATGTGTGCATGTGTGTATGTAGTGTGTGTATGTGGTGCTACATACATGTGCTTGTGAGTGTATGTGTGTGAGTGTGGTGCCCCATGTGTGTGTATGTGCATATATGCACTTGTGAATATATGTGTGCACATGTGTGTGTGATGTGCACCCACACACATAGTGGTATGTGTGCTCATGAGTGTGGGTGTGCCATGTGCACTTGTGCACATGTGGCCATGTGTGTATGTGCATGCCATGTGTGTGTAGGTTTGGGTGTGTGTGTGTGTGACAAGTGGGCATGCCCCACTTGTCATACACTATTTATTATAGTAGCATGTGTCATGTTTTGTAGTGTTAAATAGATCTTTTACCATTATAGCTATATTACCAAATCTGGATAGGATCATTTATG
Organism: Hordeum marinum; assembly: GCA_022496015.1. Lineage (NCBI taxonomy): Eukaryota > Viridiplantae > Streptophyta > Magnoliopsida > Poales > Poaceae > Hordeum > Hordeum marinum. The sequence goes on along the minus strand of CM039678.1, from coordinate 295,056,317 downwards.
CTCATGCACATTTAGGGCAAGTTTTCACTTATAAGAGTGCATGGAGTTTTGCTATGTAGTTTTTGCCATGATGCTTCATGTGACTATATGAGTATGATACATGGTTTTGGGGTAGAAAAATCCTAGGAATTCGTTGGTGCTATTAGTTTGGTCTTTTGAGCAAGTTTGTCAAAATGTCATTTTATGTCATAGTGCCATTTTGTCATTTTTGCTATGTTTAATCCATGCATTCTATGATGTTTGTGTCAACATGAATATGGTAGTCTTTGACGTGTAGAATGCTATGGTATTTATCTTGGTCATGATACACTTGAAAATAAGTGGGAACCATGCTCTAAAGTAGCCACTAAAATGTTGTTGTTTTCAACTATGCCAAATATTTCCAAGTCTGAGAATCTGCTGTTATTTTTATGCCATGAAGAGTGGTTGCCATCTTGTGATATGTTGAGAATTAGCTGAAGCTTAGCGCTAGTGTTTTGAAGTATATGTTGTCTTCTAGCATCCTGTTCATTTTCATGCCATGAGGTGGTCTCTAACACCATTAGTTTCTGTTGTCAACTTGCCATCAGGTTAACTCAGATTCTAGAAAACTATTATTTTCACTATGTCCCAGAAATCTATTTCATCATGCCAACTTGTGAGCTTCAGGCTTATTGATGTGTGCCTCCTTTCCAGATTGTATAGTTGGATAAGTTGATAAGCATGTTATGTAGTTTCTGCAATACCTTGTTTGTGGCTGTAGGATTCCGGTAGCTCAAGTTGTTGGCTGTGTAAGTTGCTATGTTGCTGTTTTGTGGCAGATTGTTTGTTTTATTGTTTTGTGACTTGTGGGAGCTATACTCCATGGAATTGCTTGATCTTTGGCTCTATTGTGGTTGTATTTTCATTGCCTAACCAGTGGCTACCTTGGAATGCCAAGGAATATCCCAGATCATTCTTGTCTTATGTTTTGCCTTCATATTTTGTCGTGATTGTATCATGAGAACCGTAGCTCCATTTCTTACATTCTTCATATGCATTTTTATCGTTGTTTTCATGATGCATCCATATTTTCCATGTTCATGAATGTCTAAATAACTTAACATAAGGTTCTGTCTAGATTCATTAAAAACCAAACCCTTTGCATGAGAAACATGACTAGTTAGGATTGCCATGCTAAAACTCTTCAAATAAGCATGCATCATTCTTGTTGTGCATTGCACCATGGTTGTTTGTTTATTCTTGCTGTTTATTTTGGGTAGACGTGAACGTTGAACCTGAGTACGAAGAGCCAGGTGAGTACAACTATGAGGAACCCGCTACTTGTTCCACTAAAGAACCAAGAGGCAAGATGATCGTACCCGGATCCCGATACTATTTTTGCTTGCTAGTTGTCTTGCTCTTATCATTACAATTGCGCTACCTACCACTTGAATGTGAGCCTCCTAATTTCCATGATAGCCTCTAACCCTCCACATCCTAGCAAACCTTTGATTGGCTAAGTTACCGCTGCTCAGCCTCTCTTATAGCATTCTTAGTTGCAGGTGCAGGATGTATCCATGTGATAACATGATTTGGCATATCACAATATTATCTGTTATTTAATTTAATGCACATATATATCTTGGTATTGGTGGAAGGCTTGACCTTTTTCTAGGTGTTTTGTTCCACTGTTACCATCATAGTTTCTTGTTACCGGTGTTATGTTTCCATACTTTGCGCTCCTAACATGCTCGGGGTTGTTATGGGGACCCCGTTGTTTATTCGGTTAAGATTAAAACTTGTCTGGCAAGACCCATCTTTGGTACTGCATTTTCTAAACAACTTCATAAAATTTTCATAGGGACTAGCTACCCCGTGGATTAATTCAACAACCCGGGCCAGTGCTCCACATGAGTGTTGGTCGAAAATGGCAGTAGAAGGGGCCACCAACGGGTGTGCCAGCTGGAAACTTAGCCCATCTATCATGTCCTGAGAACGAGATACGCGGCTCTTATCGGGTTTGTCGACACGTTGGGAGGTCTTGCTGGACTGGTTTTACCTTTACCGAGTGTCTTGCGTGAGGGCTCTGACTTTCGTCGGGTTATCTCGAGGTGTTGGAATTCCTTTGGAGTTTCCTAGAATGATCACGAGATCCGTGGTCGAGGCTATTCCCGCGGAGTGTGGTTAATTTGTGATGGACTAGTTGGAGCACCCCTACAGGGTTAAATCTTTCGGAAAGCCATGCCCGCGGTTATGTGGCAACTAGGATATTTGTTTAACACCCGTCTATATAGTTAACTTGAAGTAAACTCCAAATAAAATGCACCAACTGTGTGAGTAACCGTGATCATCTCTGCTTGTGAACATGATCCGAGAGAGAACACGGTGGGGTTATGATTGCCATAAATAAGTGTTCAGGATCTTATAGAGGTCATTCTAGTTCCGATCGTTCATCGTAGGCCAAATATAATTATCTTCATGTTACGTAAGTTTAGCCACCATAAATGCTTAGTGTTGCTACAAAACTAATCACATAACCCATTCCAACCTTTAAGATTGAATAGTCTCGGTACCCGGGCACATGATTGTTGAGTCCTTGTGGCTCACAGATTACTACAACAATCCAGGTTCAGGTACGGATGAGTTCGTGCAGGATGATCTGACGCAGCTCCAGTGGGAGTATGATGAGGAAAGGGACAAGATGTACGTGACTTATCCGGATGAGTATAGGACCATGGTCGTGATCTTTGGGATAGCAAGATAGTATCATTTGCATAATCTTTTATCATTTGTTTTCATCCGTAGGCGGACCCTGTCTTCATATTGATGTTTGAACTCTGTGTGGAATTGTAATTTAGTATGTGGCTAGTGCAATCCAACTCATATACTCATCTCTTCTGTAATGTATGATGTAATGATGCTATACTTGCGAACGACAAGATGCGCCTCTATCCCTTGCGAGGCCCCCATGCCTTAATAAGGATAGGCGCACATCTTGGGCGTGACAAGTTGGTATTCAGAGCCATACGACCATAGGAGCCTTTGCTTGATTGAACTTGGCCGAGTCGAGTCTAGTTAAAACAATTTTGAGTCTAGTTTTATTGGAGAGTGGGATTCTTTTACTCCTCTTCTATGCTCTGGTGAGGTATTTGACTTAGGAATTTTGATTCTACTCCTCTTCTCGCTCAATTTTTTTTAGGATCACGCGGGTATTTTGGAGTCTATATGATACCGATGTGACAGGGTTCTATCTTGGTGCCTCCTGTCTGACTTGATTTCTTCCGGGGAGTCGAGCTCCAGGGAATGTTGGCACATCGTTATCATTCAACTTCCTTGATATCTCAGGACAGAGAGTGTTCGGAATTACTTCAACACTTGTCGTGGTGAGATAAGGTCGGAGTCACCCAGTACTGGGGAGGCGTCCGGGGTACCACAATGGTTTAGTATCATTGTGAGTTCGAGGATTCGAGTTAGATGAATTTGCAAAAGCCTCTGGTTATATGTTGAAGTATGGATACAGTTGGGGTGTAGGATTGCTAGTTGTGTGAGATATTTCCTCCTTGTATCCCCCACACTGGATTGCATAACCAGAAAGTTTTCAGAAGTTCTTAGGTGGGAAATCTTGTAGTTATCTAGGATCATCTTCTTCAGATGTATGTGGGCATGTACATTTGTTCCGAAAAATATTGGCTCAATACTTTTGTGTTATTTCAAGTGGCTTCTAATATCTGATGATGTTATCGTGAGACCGAAGAAAGCATTCTTACTAATTTTTTAGTAGGACAACTGTGATGTTAATTGTTCATTTCTTTCAAGCATTTGATTCAGCTATTGAATTCATCTAATCAATGAGGTGCTGATGTGTTTGCCCATCCTCAGAATGGCTCCACCAACTCGCAACAATCCGGGTCGTGGTGAGGAGCAGGCTAATGTTCCACCACCCTCGCCTCCACCTCCTCCTCTAGAAGCTTGGCAATCTATGATGGCCGCAACGAATGCAAACAATCAGATGTTGCTCAGGCTGTTGCAAGAAAGAGATCAGGGTCAGCAACGCTTTCAAGGGAATTTTCAGAATCAACCTTAGTTTGCGACGCTCAATCAGTTCCTTGCCAACCAGCCCAAGTCTTTCACCTGTTGTGAGCAGCCTTTTGATGCTGATGATTGGCTTTGTGATATGAGTAAGCATTTTGAGTGCAGCAATGTCAGGCCAGAGGACTTTGTTATATTTGCTTCGTTCCAACTCAAGGGTCAAGCAGCTGATTGGTGCCAGCAGTACAAAGATTCCAGGGGCGATTGTGTTGTTACTTGGGACGATTTCCATCGTGATTTCAGGGCCCATTACATTCCGACAAGCTTTGTTGAGGAGATGCATGAGAAGTTCATGCACATAAAGAAGGGAAGCAAATCTGTCTATCAGTACCACATTGAGTTCCAAAATCTAGCCCGCTATGCTAAGCAAGATGTTCTAGATGACAAGGGAATGATCTATCAGTTCAGAGGTGGTCTCAAGGATAAGCTTCTGCCAGGCCTCCTTCTTCAAGAGCCTCGTGAGTTTGATCAGTTCTACAACATGGCTTTGAAGGTCGAGGCAACTCAGCTCAAGTTGGAGAACTCAAGGAAGCGTTCAAGGGATTCATATTCATCTTCTTCCAGCTCTCAGATGGTTTCTAAGCAGCAGAAGTATTGGGTGCCAAATCCTCCTCCGTTTTCCCCTCCTCAGCAGTAGAAGCAGTTCGGTGGCCGTGGTTCTTCCCACCCACCCAACCCAGCATTTCAGCAGAGACCCCAGGCGTCCAAGGCAGTTCTTGTTCCTCCTCCAGGAAATGTTCGTCCGCTTTTAGAGGTGACTTGTCACAAGTGTCGCCAGAAGGGTCACTATCTAAACAAGTGCAACCAGCAGCGTCTTCCAACTCCTCCTCCAGTTAGGCCTCCAGGCAAAGCTATGGTGAAGCATAATCCCAAGACCGCAAGAGTGAATATGGTGAATGCAGCAGAGGCAGAGGATTCTTCTCAAGTGATCATGGGTAATCTCGAAGTCAATTCTATTCCTGCAAAAGTTTTGTTTGATACTGGTGCATCGCATTCATTCATATCTAGACCTTTTGTTGCTAAGCATGAATTGTTCTTGAATGAGTTGCCTAAGCCTATGACTATAGCTTCTCCCGAGAAGATGATGAATTCTCGTTTGGTTGTTCTAGATGTTTCTATCAAGATGGGCAATTATTCTTTTCTGGCTTCTCCAATTGTTCTCGGCAATTCCGACATTGATCTCATTTTGGGCGTGGACTTCCTGGCTATGAATAAGACATATGTTGATTGTCAAGAAAAAGAACTCAAGCTGACTCATCCTTCAGAAGATGTGATTATTTTCACGGCTCGCGATGACACAATCCGTCTCTTTGCTCTTAATGAGAAGGGTGAAATCTCGGCGATTTCTCAAATTCCGGTGGTGAATGAGTATGAAGATGTCTTTCCAGAAGAATTGCAAGGAATGCCTACGCACCTGCCTGTTAAGTTCGTCATTGATCTCGAGCCCAGAACTGAACCAGTTAGCAAGCGCCCTTATAAACTTGGCCCCGAAGAGCTGAAAGAGTTGAAGAAGCAGCTAGATGAGCAAGAACGTCTGGGTCTGATCAGACCAAGTTCTTCTCCATGGGGTTGTGGTGTTCTGTTTGTCAATAATATGGATGGCATGGACCGTCTTTGTGTCGACTACCATCCATTGGACAAGAAGACAATCAGAAACAAGTACCCACTTCCCAACATCAAAGAGTTGTTTCAACAATTGAAAGGTGCCAAGGTTTTCTCGAAGCTTGATCTTCGTATGGGTTATCATCACATTGACATTCGCGAAGAAGATATTCCTAAGACCGCTTTCAGGACGAGTTTTGGCTCTTATGAGTGCACCGTCATGTCGTTTGGTCTTGCAAATGCTCCTCCAACCTTCTCAAGGATGATGAATTTCATTTTCTCTTCTTTAAAGAATGAGTTCGTCTTGGTCTATTCGGATGATATCCTTGTGTTCTCGGAGATAGAAGAAGAGCATGTAGAGCATCTCCGCCTTGTGCTTCACAAGTTAAGAGAGCATCGATTCTATGCCAAGTTTTCCAAGTGTGAGTTTTTGCTCAATGAAGTGGTGTACCTTGGGCATGTGATCCCTGCCGAGGGAATTAAAGTGCACCCTGAGAATGTTGAGGCAATCTTGAAGTGGGAACCTCCTCAGAATGTGAAGCAGCTTCAGAGTTTCCTCGGGCTTGCTAGTTATTGCAGAAAATTCATGAAGAACTTCTCTCAAATTGCTAAGCCTCTTTCAAATCTCCTTCAGAAGAGTGTCAAGTATGTTTGGTCTCCTAAGTGTGATGTGCCATTCAATACGCTCAAGTAGAGACTGACTTTAGCTCCAGTTCTTGTTCCTTCTGAGTAGTCAAAGTCTTTCCAAGTATTCTGTGATGCTTCTCTCCAAGGTCTTCGTGGTGTTCTCATGCAAGATAAGAAGATTTTTTCTTATACCTTGCATTAGTTGAAGCCTACCGAGAAGAACTACCCCACTCATGATCTCGAGTTGGCGGCTGTTGTGCATGCTCTAATATCTTGGAGGCATTTATTGTTGGGTAGACCAGTTGAGGTGTACACCGATCACAAGTGCTTGAAGTACATTTTCACTCAACCCAATCTTAATCTTCGGCAGTATCGTTGGGTGGAAATGCTTGAGGACTTCAATCCAAGCATTGAGTATACCCCTGGGAAAGCAAATGTCATTGCAAACACGCTGAGCCGAAAGGCGTACTGCAACAGTCTCATCCCAAAGCCTCTTCAACCCAAGCTTTGTGAAGCCTTCCGCAAGCTCAACCTTCAAATGATTCCGCAAGGATTTCTTGCCAATCTTCAAGTTTCTCCGACTCTAGAAGGTCAAGTTCACCAAGAGCAGCTTCTTGACGCTATGGTGAAGAAAGTGAAGAAAGGTGTGGCCAAGGGCAATGCGAAGTATAAGTGCTTTCGCGTTGATGACAAAGACACCTTGTTCTTTGAGGACCGTCTTGTGGTTCCAACAGGTGATCTCAGAAAGGTTATCATGGACAAACCACACAATTCTCTTCTATCCATTCATCGAGGCAAACCTTCCGGTGGACTCGTGTGAAACGTGAAATTGCTCAGTTCATGAACGAGTCTGATGTTTGTCGCAGAGTGAAGGGGAGCATCAACGTCCAGTAGGTCTTCTTCAGGCTTTGCCTATCCCAGAGTGGAAATTCGATCATGTGGAGTTGGATTTCGTCACTGGGTTTCCCAATTCCAAGAGAGGCAACGATGCCATCTTCGTGGTTATCGACAAGCTGACAAAAGTTGCTCATTTCCTACCAGTCAAAGAATCTATCTCGGTAGCTCAGCTTGTAGAGCTGTATACATCAAGGATAGTATATTTGCATGGTATTCCTCAACTCATCTCTTCTGACATTGAAGCCTCTTTACTTCCAAGGTTTGGGAGTCCTTCCAGACTACTATGGGTACCAAGATACGTTTCAGCACTGCATTCCATCCGCAGACAAGTGGTCCAGTTGAGAGAGTTAATCAGATCCTTGAAGATATGCTCAGAGCCTGTGTGATTTCGTTCGGCATGAAATGGGAAGACTGCCTTCCATATGCTGAATTCTCATACAACAATAGCTTTTATGCTAGCTCAGGCAAGGCCCCTTTCAAGATTCTCTATGGCAAAAAGTGTCGTACCCTGCTTAACTGGTCTGAAACAGGTGAGCGTCAAATATTGGGTGATGCCATGATCACTGAAGTTGAAGAGATGTGCCGTGTCATTCGCGAGAACCTCAAAGCATCTCAGTCCCGACAGAAATGCTATTATGATAGAAAACATCGGGATGTTTCCTTTCAAGTGGATGATCTAGTCTATCTCAGAGTCTCTCCCATGAAAGGCACTCAGTGGTCTGGAATTAAAGGGAAGCTAGCTCCTTGTTTTGTTGGTCCTTTCAAAGTTGTTGGCAAGAGAGGTGGACTTGCTTATCGACTAGAGCTTCCTCCAGATTTCGCAAATGTTCATGATGTATTCCATCTTTCTCAGCTCCAGAGGTGCTTCAAGAATTCCGAGCGTACCATTGACCTCCAAGACATTGATCTCCAAGAAGACCTCTCTTATTGTGAGTATCCAGTGGCAATTCTCGAAGAAACTGAGCATAAGACTCGCAACAAATCTATCAAGTTCCTCAAGGTGAAGTGGTCTCATCATTCGGACAAAGAAGCTACTTGGGAACGTGAGGACCTTCTCCGTTCGGAATTTCCAGAGTTCTTTCATTCCTAGATCTCGGGTCGAGATCTTCTTGTACTGTGGGAGAGTTGTGACAGCCCAAGTGTTGTCCCTACCTTGTTGGGCATGTAATCTTAAGTGAACCTTGTTGTCATGAGTTTAATGAGACGAGTTTGCTCCTTGTCATGCTTTGTCTCATGCATTCATGCACCATATGATTCATCATCATGCATGCATATTGATTTGTGATGTGCTATTAACTTTTTGCATATGTGAGTGTTGTTGTGGTTGTGTTGGAGTGGGCTCTTCTCCTTCCCCCCTCTCTTATTCTTTCAACATACCCAACCTTGTCTCTTTATTCCCTTGCCATTTATCAATAGATTTAACTTGCTTTTAAAATTGTTTAAACATGTTCAGGTGATAGCCTATAATATTTTAAGCATGTGAGTGTTGTCCTTTTGATGTTTTGAGCTTTGTGATTTGGGTTTTAAAATATAACAGAGGGCTATTTTATCATTGGATTAAATATTTACTTGCTTCAAAAATCCCCTTGTCATTTTATTAAATAGTTCTCATTTTCCTGTAGTCAAATGTATTTTTGTTTTATCACAAATCCTTTTTATTTTTCCTCAATGGGTTTTTCTAATCTTGTTGGTTTATTTAAAAAGAAAACCCCTGTTTTTAATTGTCTGAGAGAGTAAGTGAGCCTCTCCGTTCCCCTCGCGGCCTAGCCCAGCGCTGTCGACAGCCACTTGCTCCGTTTCGTTCTCCGTCAGGTTCAGAGAGACGCGCGTGAGACAGCTCGACGCCGACACCGTGAGAGGAGTTCACGGACATCGAGTCCGGCCCCTGTTATAAGGGCACAAATCCCTAGGGTTCCTCCTCTTCCCCTCGCTGTCGCTGCTCCCCTCTTCCTCCTTCTTCCTTCTCTTCTCCCCCTTCTCCTCTTCTCTGTCAGGTAGGAAGCAGAGAGGAGAGGTTCAGAGAGAGCAGGCGCCGGAGCTGTCGCGTCTTCGTCTCTTCTTCGGTGGCCAGCTCGTCACCGTTGGAGATGGCGTGGAGCTCGCGGGTCCCGTCCGCGTTCCGTTACCGGTGCTAGGAGGTGAGGAGCACCTACTGCAGCGCCGCTTCGTGTCACCGTCGTCCGCAAGCAGAGAAGCTCGTCGCGGGCCGTCTTCTTCCTCTTCTTCCCCTCCGTCTCGCCGTTGTTCGCGTCCCCGCGCCTCCCAAACCCCCTTGGTGAGCAGCCGATCCCCACAGCCCCTTCTTCCCTACGTAGGCCGCCGTGTTGTCGCCGTCGTGTCCATCGACGCCTGTCGAAAAGGTGGGAGCTTGAGCTCGCCTCCATCCTCCTCGTCGTAGGATGAGTAGGGGAATGGATTCCCCGTAGGTACATTGATCCAAATGCCATGTGCACATTGATCCAAATGCTTCCCACAAAGATCTCAAACCAATGGAAGTGATTCGTAGAATTGTTGCTCACGAGATGACACTCAAAGACAAGGAAGACCTTCATCACAAGTCTAGCGGTGCTTACAAAGCCACAGTGATGCTCCCGCTACCTCTAGCGACAACCTTGTCACAAATGAAGAGATAAGCCTCATGGTCAAGAAATTCAACAAGTTCTACAAGAATAGTAGCAAAGATCGCAGCTTTAACTCAAGATATGAAGAGAAGCATTTGTCAAGTCATGATCAAAACTGCTACAATTGTGGGAAGCCCAGACACTACTCAAATTAGTGCTTAGCTCCCTACAAATGAAGACAAGAGTCACCAAGAAGACAAAGCTCAAGAGATGAATCACCTCGAAGAGAGAGAAGGAGTAGAGATGATTGTTGTGAACGAAGACCCTCAAGGAGAAGTAGGGACTCGGAGAAGAAGGACAAGACCACCAAGAGCTACTCAAGAAGGAAGCATCAAGCTCATGTTGGTGAATGGGTTTCCGTCTCCGACTCCGACAACCACTCCAAGAGAAGCTATCACTCCAACTCCGACTATAGTCAAGATGATGGTGTTGCCGGAATTGCACTAGTGACAACCAACTCCTATGACCTATTTGATTCACGAAATGAAGGAGGTGGAAGTTGCTTCCTGGCTAAAGTCCCCAAGGTATCACACCCCGAATATCTTGATTTCGATATTGATGACAATGACTTGCTTTACGATGATGACTTGCTATGTGATAAAACTAGTGATGTTAATCATAATGAACTTGATATTTCTCATGCTAGTCAAGATAAGTCGATTGATGATGATAAGATGAAATAGAAGAACTAACTAAAGAACTCAACACTCTTAAGTTAGCTCATGAATCTACTCTTGAAGATCATAGAGAGCTTGTAATAACTCATGAGAAGCTACGCTAAGAGAAGCTCAATTTGGAGCAAGAACATTAATTTCTTAAAGCTATCAATGACGATCTCCAAAAGAAGACTTCATCTTATATTCCCAAATGACTACTCTTGTCTACATTCATGCCACAAGTCAAATCTAAGCAAACTGGTAACAAAGGAAAGAAAGGTTCTTCATCTAGTAGCAATAATGAAAATGCTAAACCCAATAATGTTGCTCCTAGTAGTTCTATTGATTTCACTAATGATGATTCTCTTATTGAAAGTAATTACAGAGAAAGGTATCTACAAGAGTCTTGAAGGGTACAAACAATTTGATGAGATTGTACGCAAGCACGGAGGATACCGGAAGAATCGCAGTGTTGTCTACTTCAACGCTAATGGAGTTGAATGGGAAGAAGGTCAATATCCCAATCCCAAGTTTGTTCCTCAAAAGTAGTAGTATGAAAATACTCTTCTCAAGGGGACAAACACTCAAGATAACCTTCCACCACAAGACACCAAGCTCAAGGGCAAGAACAAGCTCCAAGAGGACTTTGACTCTTATGAAGATGAATCCCAAGCTTTGGCGAAGTGGGTTCCCAAGGCTACTACAAGCTCAACTTCTACAAGTGCTACTTCAACACCAAGGATCCCCATCAACTTTATGTGGATTCCCAAGAAGAAGAACTAGAGAGTTCTTTAGGGGTGACTTCGCCAATGAAATTCACTCACATTCATTATTGGCAAGATCTATTTGCAATCAACATCCACCCTATGCAATAGATTAAGGAGTCACACATTCCCTCAAAGGAAGGGACAAGGTAATCAAAAATCAATGGACATAATTACACATGCTTTGCACTCCATGTACATAGATATAATTGTATTTGTCTCTTGTGTGTTGGGACTAACCCATGTAGGTGAGAAGAGTAAGAAATTAACAAGGATGCTCCCAACTCTTGGTGATCTTCATCAACCTTGAGCATCCATCACTACCTCACCAACATGAACTCTTCATCGACAAAACCCAAGGTTAGATTATCCCTCTTATGGGGGGATGTCAGATCAAGGGGGAGCTTTACTCTAAGACTTGAGTCAAAGCATCTCTTAGTATGTGACAAACATTAAATGCTTTATGTAAAAGTGGTAAGCCCACTTGTGCTTAAACGATGAGTATGACCGATGATCAAGTATTCTTACTTGGCTCCTAAGTCAAATACTCATATATATAGATGACTTCCTCATCGCCCAAGTGCTTGTTAGATGCTAGAGTATATGTGCATGGTTGCCATGATTCCATTTGACATCTTATTGTGTGAGCATGTTGGTCTGCATTTATTTTCTCATTCGAGGATATCCAATTGTTGCTATTTGGCTTTTAATTTACCTTTTGCCAATTGGATATACAAGAATGCCTAGGACCACTTGTTTAGCTATCTATGCTTTCTCACCTCATACTCTATTCATGCCGCATCACAAAATTTGAACAAGTGCTTTTCGATCCCTTTGTGTGTGGAGCACTCAGAGTTCCATATCGACAAGGACTGACCATTAAAACCTCCCAAGTGCATCTCGGTGGAACCAACCACAAAATCTCGGTCTCATCAAATGCCTAGGGTTGATCTGGTTTTTCAATCTCGGTACCACCGATTCCATTTTCTCGGTTACACCGAGTGTCCCTGTCAGCTGACAGTTGAGGCATTTGGTGACACAGAAAACCTAGAATCGATGTCACCGACAGTGGTGGGTATATAACTCTGGACCCTGATGCTTTCAAATTCTATCTTCAAACGTCACGCTCCAAAACCCTAAGCTGCCGCTCCAAAGACCCCTGGTCATCGCCCTTGTCTCCCCGCGCTCTTCCATCACTGGGAATCGCCGTCGCCGATGAATTCCTCTCCCTCGTAGTCGTCGTAGAGGATCTGCACCTAACTAGGGTACGGATTAGATCTCTATTGTGCTCCTCGTATGATTCTTTGCGCATTAGATCCTTGTTTATCATCATTTCACCCTGTGCACATGTTTCCATCCTCTCAAAACACCGTAATCACGCGAAAGATGAATTTACTAGGGTTTTGCCGCCCGCCCGATAGATCTCGGTGAAACCGAAACGGAAATATCGGTCTCACCGATATGATTTTCTGTGTGGTTGAGAACTGACTCAGTGGAACTGAGTTGCTCTTTTCGGTCTGACCGAAAAGGCTGCCAAGTTTCAGTTAGTGAGTCAGTCAGTTTCGACCCCACCGATTTTTTTTGTTTTGGCTGCATCGATATCTATTTGACAGAATGCAAAAATCTTGAAAATTCATTGCTCAAATTTCAAAAACCAGCCTCATTTTGTGATGACTCATCTTCTTCTGCTCTCCTATACTCTATTCATAGGGTCAGTATATCAGGCTCAGAGGACAGTCAGAATTTGGCAGAGCAGGGAGCTGATATGATTTCTCGAACAAGCCCAAAAGCCAGTTCTTTCTCAGATCTAGTCACCCCTAGCTCTCATGGGTTGCCCTAGGTAGCCACCAGAACCAGGAAGAAGCTCAACTCTGATGAAGAAGAATCAGAAATTATTTTTGAGGAGATACTTGCTAAGAAGCAAGAAAAGACTGCCAAGAAGTCAGCAACTGAAGCTACTTCCTCTCGAAGAGTTGTCAGCAAAGTTTATGGTCCTGCTGAAACTATCAAGGCACATGAGAGTGCAAGAGCCACTATGTTAGTTGAGGTCCCCAAAAAAGCTATGCCTAAAAAAGCAGGGGAGAAGAAGTCCAGGAAGAGGATTGTCCATATAATTGGCAGCCCTACCTCTATGTTTGAAGATCTAGAGGAGGCTGCTGGTGCTGCTGCTGAGGAGAAGGAGGAAGAGCATGCTGAGATAGTCCCTCCCAAGAAGAAAGCGAAGAAGATCATGCCTGATGCTATGCTGAAGACTGACACCTCCAAGAGCACGAAGCCTACATCTAAGAAGGTTGCTGCACAGAAGTCCAAGAGGACTACCAGGGACATTCCTGCTTCAGAGAAGAACAAAGGGACTGCCTCTGGATTGGAAGATGATGATGACTTGACTACTTTGATGAAGGTCAGACCACATCTTCCAGTACACGATGCCAGCTACTTAGTTGCTGAGGACATGAAGAAGAGGAAAGATTCATGATTGAGAGCCGGGAGAGCCATAGATCCTTATGCTCAGAGGAGGAAGACTGCTGTTGACTACATGTTTTACACCAGAGAGCAACATGATTTCTATGAGACCGTCCTGCTTGACAAGAGCCGAGCTGTTAGCGACATGAGGTATGTCGATTGGAAGTTCAACAAAGATAATGTGGACTATTTCCCAAGTGTCCAAGACAACTTCCATTGCATTGGTCTGGAGAAATTCTTTGGCAGATAGCTTACTGCATGGAACGATGAGATGATCATGCAATTCTACTCCACTACTCATTTCAACGGAGATGGTAGAATTTTATGGATGACTGGAGGTGCTAGATATGAATCCACTGTTGAGGAATGGGCTGCTCTACTGGAAGTTCCAGAAGCTCAGGAAGGAGATTTGGATGTATACTCTGAACCCAAGGCAAGTCACAATGCCAGGAAAGACATGTATACTCCTAGCCCCACAGACTATAAACACCATTCTCAGGCATACCTTGATGCCCAAGTCAGGAGATGATCCGAGGCTACTCCATCAACATGTTGATCCACCTTGAGAGGAACAACAGGATTTGAGTAATGGACTTGATTGTTGAGACAATCAAGAGGGTTGCTGTTGACCAGAAGCGCTCATGCTTCTATGCACCCTACATCCAGTTGCTTATCAACTCTCAGTTGGAGAAGCACATTTTGGCTCTTCCCACATCTGCCCCTACAGCCAGAATTCGAAGATAACATTGTGGTGATGAACCCAGATCATCCCACATCTACTACAACACAAGCAGAGGCAGAAGTTGTTCGAGCTGCTAGTGCTCAAGCCCCAGATCTAGGAACGAGCAAATGGATCTTCTGATCATAGTCGTCCAGGGCATGCAAAATGATATCAAGGGGATTTTGGAGAACAAGAACAGCCTTGTGAGGTTTTTTGAGTCGAGGATCAAGGTGCTTGGTGACAAAGTGGACAAGGTTACAAAGATAGTGATAGAGCTCCAGAAGGAAGTTGACTCCGTGCACATTCCTCAGGTCTCTTTTACCTCTTCTGATGATCAGGAGGAGGAAGGATCACCTCTCGGTCCGGGCACCCAGTTCTTCACTCAGACTAGATCAACAATAGTGTATGCTCCAGACTCGAGGCCCTCTTCATCAGCTCCTTCTACTGTCAGCACAGCTCGTGCTCCATCAGCTCCAGTTCCACCAGTGACTACTCCAGCTCCATCCGCAACATCTGCAGAGATCTTCGCCGATTCCGTGATCTCGACTCCTTCATCGACAACCGGAGGAGACCATCCCAAGAACGCTTATGTAGATACCTTTGAACTTTTTGGTAAATTGTTGCCAAAGGGGGGAAGTGTATATAGATCAAGCTTCGAGAGAGAGAGCATTCGATGTTCTGCTTTTTGAAAACAATTTCTTTTGGTTGCCGTGATACTCTTTTGTATTGCTTGTGATACACGCTTGATGATGTTTGATCATACGCTTTGATGTGTGATGCTACTATTTCCTATCATCTTAAATGCTTAAGTGATGATCATTCATCTTTGGTTGATTGTGTTATGCTATGATAGTCATTCCAATTACTCTCGCACACCACCAAGTGGTATGTGACATGTGAGAAGTGACCCATGTACCTAATCGATTGTGCATTTGCATTCAAACGCAAATTCAAAAATAATGCACAAATTTAGGGGGAGCTCTTTCTTATCACATACTTCTCAAAGCGATGACTATATTCATTGATTTTATCTTTGTCGATGCTTTGATCTATATGTTGTCTACACTTACCAAAAAGGGGGAGACTGAAAGCACATTTGCTCCCTTGGTGGTTTTGGTAGTTAATAAAAACATATAAGTCATTGAACTAATGCTTTCACCAAGTATATTTCAGGAAAAGTTCATTGATGGGAATGGCAAAAGGATTGTGGAATTACCCCAAGATGCAAGGAAATAGGTTGGCCAAGCTTCAAGCAAGAGGACTCTACATTTTACATTTGTGAGAAATCACTTTGAGTCTATAGGAAAGCCAATAAGATTAAAAGGGGGTAAAGTTTTGATGGTGAACAATATGCTCAGACGTGCACACTTGATAGTCACGAAAACATCCACAAACTCTCCCGCCAAAGTTTGTCCTAAGCCAAATATGCCAAATCGGTTTAACCAACACTCCTATCCCGGTGTCACCGAGTTCCAAACCCTAGACAGACTCAACCAAACCCTAACACTTTAGTGCAACCTACACTACACTCGGTGCCACCGAGTTGGGTTGCTAGCTTTCTATTACGCAAGTTCTCATTTTCGGTCCGACCGAGAATGGTGAATCAGCGTCACCAAGACTGGTAAATCTGACCGTTGGTCTCCTTGTCGGTGCAACTGAGAATTGTATATCGATCCATCCGAGATACAAAAGTTGCCACCTTTTGTCACTTTAGTACCACCAAGATTTACACATTGGTGTCACTGAGTCTGACTTACTGTGTGTTACGGTTGGATTTTTGGGGATGCCTATATATACACCTTCACCACCACCCACTCGAATGAGAAGCACTCAAAACTATTCCATACGTATCCTACTCAGTTTTCTGATTGAGAACCACCTACCCTTGTCTTGAGGTCAAGATCTTCCAATACAACCATATGGTTCTTGATTTCTAGCCTCCCCAAGTTGCTTTCCACCAATCCCATCTCTTCTACCAAGCCAAATCCGTGTGAGAGAGATTGTGTGTTGAGGAGTCTATCATCTTGAAGCACAAGAGCAAGGAGTTCATCGTCATCACCGAGCCTATTACCTTTGGGAGGGTGGTGCCTCCTATATTGGTTAGGTGTCTCTTGGGAGCCTCCTACTTCATGGTGTGGAGTGAACCAAGAAGTTTGTAAGGGCAAGGAGATCGCCTACTTTGTGAAGATCTATCCATAGTGAGGCTAGTCCTTCGTGGACGGAAGCCGCATGGAATAGTCAAGGTTGCTTCTTCGTGGGATCCTCCGTGGGTAGAGCCCTTTGTGGACTCTCGCGACCGTTACCCTCCATGGGTTGAAGACTCCATGAACGCAGACATACGATAGCACCACCTATCGGAACCATGGGAAAAATCATCGTGTCATCACTTGTGTTTGCATTCTTAATCCTCTCTATACTTACATGTGCAATGTCTTTACTTTCCGCTGCTACACTCTTAGACATGCATGTGTAGGGTGTTACTTGATACGCTAGGAATGCTAAAACTTGCCAAGAATTAAAATTGGGGAAAGGCAAAACTTTATTTGGTCAAGTAGTCTAATCACCCCCCTCTAGACCTGTTGGGGAACGTCGCATGGGAAACAAAATTTTTCCTACGGACACACAAACCTATCCATGGTGATGAGCATCTACGCGAGGGAGAGTGGATCTACGTACCCTTGTAGATTGCTAAGCGGGAAGCGTTAAGAAACGCGGTTGGTGTAGTCGAACTTCTTCGCGAGCCAAATCGCCGAGCGTCCAGCGATCCAATCACGAACCGTCCCGCGAACACATCATGATCCGTCCCGCGAACTCATCACGATCCGTCTCACGATCTTGATCACGATCTGTCCTGCGAACTCATCACGATCCGTTCTGTGATCACATCACGAACCGTCTCGCGATCTCGTTCACGGTCCTTCCGATCTAGCGCCGAACGGACGACACCTCCGCGTTCAGCACACGTGCAGCTTGATGACGATCTCCATCGTCTTGATCCAGCGAGAGGAGGTGGAGAGGAGAGAGAGTTCCCCGGCAGCGTGATGGCGCTCCGGTGATAGTGGTGGAGCAATTCCGGCAGGGCTTCGTCTAAGCGCTGCAGAAAACCGATCTAGAGGAGAAACTATGCACCGGTGTAACGGGTAGCATGTGGCCGGAACTTCTGTCCAAAAACCACCCAATCCACTAGTATATATAGGAGGAGAGGAGAGGAGAGGCAGACAAGTCCTTTTGGTCGGCCAAAATAGGAGGTGGGAAGCAATCCTACTTCACCTCCAATCCTAGTTGGAGTAGGATTGCCTCCTATTGGCTGATTTTCCACTTTTTGCTTTAGGACTTTCTCTCCTGCACCATGGGCCTTTGTGGCTGTTTTCCCAGCCCACTAAGGGCTGGTTATTATTCTCCCACAGCCCATGGACCTCTTGGGATCGAAATACCCCTCCCGGAGGCCTCCCGGTACACTACCGATGAGCCCGAAACTTTTTCGGAAACCAAACTGGGACTTCCTATATATGAATCTTTACCTACGGACCATTCCGGAGCTCCTCTTGACGTCCGGGATCTCATCCGGGACTCCGAACAAACTTCATTCACCACCATACATAACTCTACACTACCAAAACGTCACCGAACCTTAAGTGTGCAGACCCTGCGGGTTCGAGAACAATGTAGACATGACCGAGACACCTCTACGGTCAATAACCAATGGAGGGACCTGGACATCCACATTGGTTCCTACATATTCTACGAAGATCTTTATCGGTCGAACCTCTATGTCAAGGAGTCAGTTAATCCCGTATAACGTTCCCTTTGTTCTTTGGTATGTTACTTGCCCGAGATTCAATCGTCGGTATCTCCATACCTAGTTCAACCTCGTTACCGGCAAGTCTCTTTAATCATTCCATAATACAAGATCCCGCAACTAACAATTAGTCACATTGCTTGCAAGGCTTATTTTGATGTTGCATTACCGAGTGGGCCCCGAGATACCTCTCCATCACACGGAGTAACAAATCCCAGTCTCGATCCATGCCAACTCGACAAACACCATCGGTGATACCTGTAGAGCACATTTATAGTGACCCAGTTACGTTGCGACGTTTGATACACACAAGGCACTCCTCCGATATCTGTGATTTGCATGATCTCATGGTCATAGGAACACATACTTGACATGCCGAAAACAGTAGCAATAAACTGACACGATCATATGCTACGTTTGCAGTTTGGGTCTTGTCCATCACATCATTCTCCTAATGATGTGACCCCGTTATCAAATGACATCTCATGTCCATGGCTAGGAAACCTTAACCATCTTTTGATCAACGAGCTAGTCTATTAGAGGCATACTAGGGACATGGTTTTTTTCTATGTATCCACACATGCATCTAAGTCTCCGATCAATACAATTATAGCATGGATAATAAAAGATTATCATGAACAAGGAAATATGATAATAACTAATATATTATTGCCTCTAGGGCATATTTCCAATAGTCTCCCACTTGCACTAGAGTCAATAATCTAGTTCACATCACCATGTGATTCGCATTGTTATGAATCTAACGCCCCACGAGTTCTGGGGCTCGATCATGCTTTGCATGTGAGAGAGGTCTTATAGTCAACGGGTCTGTAACATTCAGATCCGTGTGCACTTTGCAAATACCTATGTCAAACTGTAAACACTGCTACCACACTCCGCTCGGTACTATTCCAAATGGATGCTCCACTATACGTATCCAGATTGCTACTACGAGTTATCCGGATTAGTTTTAAAGCTTGTATCGACGTAACTCCTTACGACGGACTCTTTATCACCTCCATAATCGAGAAACATCTCCTCAGTCTCTTAGTTACTGAGGATTATCTTGACCACTGTCCAGTGATCCACTCCTGGTTCACTCTTGTACCCCCTGACAGACTCATGGCAAGGCACACACAGGTGCGGTACACAGCATGACATAATATAGAGCCTATGGCTACGGCATAGGGGACGACGTTCGTCCTTTCTCTTTCTTCTGCTGTTGTCGAGCTTTGAGTCTCACTCGACTTTCACACCTTACAAATCAGGCGAGAACTCTTTCTCTGACTGATCCATTTTGAACTCTTTCAAAATCTTGTCAAGGTATGCACTCATTGAAAGTCTCATCGAGCATCTTGATCTATCTCCATAGATTTTGATGCTCAACAATTAGGTAGCTTCATCCAGGTCTTCCTTTGAAAATCACTTCCCAAATGACCGTTTTATGCTTTCCAGAAACTCTACATTATTTCTGATCAACAATATGTCATCCACATATACTTATCAGAAATTCTATAGTGCTCCCACTCACTTTATTGCAAATACAAGTTTCTCGTAAACTTTGTATAAACATCAAAACTTTGATCACCTCATCAAAGCGTATATTCCAACTCCGAGATGCTTGCTTCAGTCCATGGAAGGATCACCGAAGCTTGCACACCTTTTAGCATCCTTAGGCCTGACAAAAACTTCTGGTTGTATCACATACAACCTTTCCTCAAGTAAACCGTTAAGGAAACGATGTTTTGACATCCATCTGCCAGATTTCATAATGGAAAACACAGCAACTGCTAACATAATTCCAATAGACTTTAGCACCACTACGAGTGAGAAAGTCTCATCATAGTCAACACCTTGAACTTTTCACAAACATCTTTGCAACAAGTCGAGCTTTACAAATAGTGACATTCACCATCAGTGTCTGTCTTCATTTTAAAGATCCATTTGTACTCAACGACCTGCCGTCCAACGAGCAAGTCTACCAAAGTCTACACTTGGTTTTCATACATGGATCTTATCTTGGATTTCATGGCCTCCAACCATTTGTCGGAATCCGGGCCCATCATCGCTTCTCCATAGCTCGTAGGTTCATCGTTTGTCCAACAACATGACCTCCAAGACAGGGTTGTCGTACCGCTTAGGAGCAGTACACATCCTTGTCAACCTACAAAGTTCGATAGTAACTTGATCCTGAAGTTTCATGATCATCATCATTAACTTCCTCTTCAACTAACGTAGGCTTCACAGAAACAACATCCTGCGCTGCGCTACTCTCTGGTTGAACAAAGTTTAAACAACCTCATCAAGTTCTATCTTCGTCCCACTTAATTCTTTCGAGAGAAACTTTTCCTCGAGAAAGGATCTGTTTTAGTAACAAACACTTTGCACTTGGATCTGAGATAGAAGGTTCACCCAACTGATCTTAGGGTACTCTATGAAGATGCATTTGTCCGCCTTGGGTTTGACCTCATTAGGTGAAAACATTTTCCACACAAGTGTCACAGCCCCAAGTATTAAGAAATGACAGCTTAGGTTTCTATCAAACCATAATTCACATGGTGTCATCTCAACGGATTTAGATGGTGCCCTATTTAAAGTGAATGTAGTTGTCTCTAATGCATAACCCCAAAATTATAGTAGTAAAACGACAAGAGACATCATAGCACGCACCATGTCCAATAGAGCATAACTATGATGTTCGGACACACCATCACACTATGGTGTTCCAGGTGGCATTTAGTTGTGAAACAACTTTCACATTGTGTTAAGTTGTATGCCAAACTCGTGACTCAGATATTCACCTCCACGATCATATCGCAGTCATTTTTATCTTCTTGTCACGATGATCTTTAAACTTCACTCTGAATTTTCTTGAACCTTTCAAACGGTTCAGACTTGTGTTTCATTAAGTAAATATACACTATATCTACTCAAATCATCAGTGAAGGTAAGAAAATAACGATATCCACTGCACGCTACAAGACTCACTAGATTGCATACATCAACATGTATCATTTCCAATGAATCACTTGCCCGTCCATCCAACGGGGTCCTTTAGTCATCTTGCCCAAGAGGCATGGTTCGCATTTCTGAACCGATTCGAAATCGAATGAGTCCAAATATCCATCACCATGGAGTTTCTTCATGCGCTTTATACCAATATGACATTTTGCGGCAGTGCCACAAGTATGTGGTACTATCATTATTTAACTTTGTATCTTTTGACATCAATGTTATGAACTTGTGTATTACTACGATCAAGATTTCAACAAGCCATTCTCACTGGGTGCATGACCATTGAAGGTAATATTCATGTAAACAGAATAACTATTATTCTCTGACTTAAATGAATAACCGTATTGCAATAAACATGATCTAATCATGTTCATGCTCAACGCAAAACACCAAATAACATTTATTTAGGTTCGTCACTAATCCTGAAGGTAGAGAGAGCGTGCGATGTTGATCACATCAACCTTGGAAACATTTCCAACACACATCGTCACCTCACCCTTAGCTAGTTCTCCGTTTATTCCGTAGCTTTTATTTCGAGTTACTAACATTTAGCAACCGAACCGGTATCCAATACCCAGGTGCTACTAGGAGTACTAGCAAGGTACACATCAATAACTCATATATCAAATATACTTCTGTCGATGTTGCCAGCCTTCTTATCTACCAAGTATCTAGGGTTGTTCCGCTTCAGCGACCTCTCACCTCATAATAGAAGCACTTAGTCTCGGGTTTGAGTTCAACTTTGGGTTGCTTCACTTGAGCAACAACTGACTTGCTATCCATGAAGTTTCCCTCCTTGCTCTTGCCCTTTTCGAAACTAGTGGTTTGATTAACCATCAACACTTGACGCTCCTTCTTGATTTCTACCTTCGCGGTGTCAAACATCGCGAACAGCTCAGGGATCAATACTTCTATCCCTGGTGTATTATAGTTCATCACTAAGTTCTAGTAGCTTTAGTGACAGTGACTTGGAGAACTATATCAATCACTATCTTATTTGAAAGATCAACTCCCACTTGATTCAAGCGATTGTAGTACCCAGACAATCTGAGTACATGCTCAACGATTGAGCTATTCTCCTTCATCTTACAGGCAAAGAATCTTGTTGGAGATCTCATATCTCGCAACACAGGCACGAGCCTGAGATCACAATCTCTGCTCCTAGAACATCTCATATGTTTCGTGACGTTCAAAACGTTTCGGAGCCTCAATTCTAAGCCGTAATGCATGACGCACTAAACTATCAAATAGTCATCGAAACGTGCCTGTCAGATGTTCACAACATCCATAGATGACGCTAGAGGGGGTGGCGCACCGAGCGGTGCATTAAGGACATAAGCCTTCTGTGCAGCAATGAGGACAATCCTCAGATCACGGACCCAGTCCGCAATATTGCTACCAACATCTTTCAACTCTATTTCTCTAGGAACATATAAAAATTTAAGGGAGCTACAGCGCGAGCTAGTAATCTACAACATAATTTGCAAAGACACTTTGACTATGTTCATGATAATGAGTTCAATTAATCATATTACTTAAGAACTCCCACTCAAATTGACATCCCTCCGATCATTCGAGTGATACATGATCCAAATTCACCAACTGAAGTCTGATCATCACGTGAGTTGAGGTGGCTGCAATGGTGAACATCATTATGTTGATCATATCTACTATATGACTCATGTTCTTTTGGTCTCTCGTGTTCCGAGGCCATGTCTGTACATGCTAGGCTCGTCAAGTTTAACCCGAGTGTTCTGCGCGTGCAAATCTGGCTTGCACCCGTTGTATGTGAACGTAGAGTCTATCAAATCCCGATCATCACGTGGTGTCTCAACACGACGAACTTTCGCAACGGTGCACACTCGAGGAGAACACAGTTCATCTTGAAATTCAAGTGAGGGATCACCTTATAATGCTACCGCTGTACTAAGCAAAACAAGGTGCATAAAAGGATTAACATCTCATGCAATTCATAAGTGACATGATATGGCCATGAACTTGTGTTTAAGATCTCCATCTTCGAAACACCGGCATGATCTCCATCGTCACCGGCACAACACCATGATCTCCATCATCTTGATCTCCATCAATGTGTTGCCATTGGGGTTGTGGCGCCAGCCCTGCTTCTACTTCTATTGCTACCGCTTAGCGATAAAGTAAAGCATTACATAGCGCTTAATGATTGACACGCAGGTCATACAATAATTAAAGACAACCCTATGGCTCCTGCCGGTTGCCGTACTCAACGACATGCAAGTCATGAAATTCTATACATCACATGATCATCTCATACATCACATATATCTGATCATGTAATTGGCCATATCACATCACAACATACCCTGCAAAAACAAGTTAAACGTCCTCTAATTGTTGTTGCATGTTTTACGTGGCTGCTACAGGTATCTAGCAAGAACGATTCTCACCTACGCATAAACCACAACGGTGATACATAGATTGCTTTTCAACCTTCTGAAGGACCGCCTTTGTCGGATCCGATCCAACTAAAGTGAGAGAAACTGTCACCCGCAAGCCATCTAAGCAACAAGTTGCATCGAGGGAACCGGTCTCTCGTAAGCGTACGAGTAATGTTGGTCCGGGCCGCTTCATCTGACAATCCCGCTGAACCAAAATCCGACCAAGGGAGGAAGAAATCTAAGCATCAACGCCCACAAACCTTTTGTGTTCTACTTGGGATCTCATCGAACCATCAACCTAGCTCATGATGCCACTGTTGGGGAACGTCGCATGGGAAACAAAAAAATTCCTATGCACACACAAACCTATCCATGGTGATGAGCATCTACGAGAGGGAGAGTGGATCTACGTACCCTTGTAGATTGCTAAGCGGGAAGCGTTAAGAAACGCGGTTGGTGTAGTCGAACTTCTTCGCGATCCAAATCGCCGAGCGTCCCGCGATCCAATCACGAACCATCCCGCAAACACATCATGATCCGTCCCGCGAACTCATCACCATCTGTCTCACGATCTTGATCACGATCTGTCCCGTGAACTCATCACGATCCGTTCCGTGATCACATCACGGTCCTTCCGATCTAGCGCCGAACAGACGACACCTCCGCGTTCAGCACACGTGCAGCTTGATGACGATCTCCATCGTCTCGATCAAGCGAGAGGAGGTGGAGAGGAGAGAGAGTTCACCGGCAGCGTGACGGCGCTCCGGTGATAGTGGTGGAGCAATTCCGGTAGGGCTTCGTCTAAGCGCTGCAGAAAACCGATCTAGAGGAGAAACTATGCACCGGTGTAATGGGTAGCACGTGGCCGGAAATTCTGTCCAAAAAACACCCAATCCACTAGTATATATAGGAGGAGAGGACAGGAGAGGCATCCAAGTCCTTTGGGTCGGCCGAAAAATAGGAGGTGGGAAGCAATCCTACTTCACCTCCAATCCTAGTTGGAGTAGGATTGCCTCCTATTGGCTGATTTTCCACTTTTTGCTTTAGGACTTTCTCTCCTGCGCCATGGGACTTTGTGGCAGTTTTCCCAGCCCACTAAGGGCTGGTTATTATTCTCCCACAGCCCATGGACCTCTTGGGGTCGACATACCCCTCCCGGAGGCCTCCCGGTACACTACCGGCACTCCCGGTACACTACCGATGAGCCCGAAACTTTTCCGGAAACCAAACCGGGACTTCCTATATATGAATCTTTACCTCCGGACCATTCTGGAGCTCCTTTTGACGTCCGGGATCCCGTCCGGGACTCCGAACAAACTTCAGTCACCACCATACATAACTCTACACTACCGAAACGTCACCGAACCTTAAGTGTGCAGACCCTGCGGGTTCGAGAACTATGTAGACATGACCGAGACACCTCTACGGTCAATAACCAATGGCGGGACCTAGACATCCACATTGGTTCCTACATATTCTACGAAGATCTTTATCGGTCGAACCTCTATGTCAAGGATTCAATTAATCCCGTATAACGTTCCCTTTGTTCTTTGGTATGTTACTTGCCCGAGATTCGATCGTCGGTATCTCCATACCTAGTTCAACCTCGTTACCGGCAAGTCTCTTTAATTGTTCCATAATACAAGATCCCGCAACTAACAATTACACATTGCTTGCAAGGCTTATTTTTATGTTGCATTACCGAGTGGGCCCCGAGATACCTCTCCGTCACACGGAGTAACAAATCCCAGTCTCGATCCATGCCAACTCAACAAACACCATCGGAGATACCTGTAGAGCACCTTTATAGTCACCCAGTTACGTTGCGATGTTTGACACACACAAGGCACTCCTCCGATATCTGTGAGTTGCATGATCTCATGGTCATAGGAACACATACTTGACATGCGGAAAACAGTAGCAATAAACTGACACGATCATATGCTACGTTTGCAGTTTGGGTCTTGTCCATCACATCATTCTCCTAATGATGTGACTCCGTTATCAAATGACATCTCATGTCCATGGCTAGGAAACCTTAACCATCTTTTGATCAACGAGCTAGTCTATTAGAGGCATACTAGGGACATGGTTGTGTCTATGTATCCACACATGCATCTAAGTCTCCGATCAATACAATTATAGCATGGATAATAAACGATTATCATGAACAAGGAAATATGATAATAACTAATTTATTATTGCCTCTAGGGCATATTTCCAACAAGACCTACTTTCGATCCTACAATCTTCCTACCCTATCCCTTTTACTCGTGCTTGTTGTTACTTTCCGTTGTTATACTCATAGACATGCATGTGTAGGGTGAAATTGACTTGCCATGAATGCTAAAACAGCAAACACTAAAATTTGGGAAAAGGCAAAAAAATTATTTGGTCAAGTAGTCTAATCACCCCCCCTCTAAACCTACTTTTAGTCCTACATGTCTATATAAGCCGGAAGGTTGTAGGTTGTAGATGAAGACAACTCATCTAGGGTTTAGCTATTCGATCTCGAGGTTTATCAACTCCGTAACCTACACATCATCAATATAATCAAGTAAGACGTAGGGTTTTGCCTCCATAGGAGGGCCCGAACCTGGGTAAACATCGTCTCCTTCGTCTCCTGTTACCATTGATCCTAGTCTCACAGCTCGAGACCCCGTACCCGAGATCCGTCGGTTTTGACACCAACACCGGCCAGGCGCGGCGAGGGCTCGGGGGAGTTCACAATGGCGTTGGAGGCACGATCCGAGGCCGTGTGGGGCGCAACAACGCCATTTGTGCGGTGAGACGACAGAGGGCATAGACAGAGCCGACTCGGTGCAGGCTGGG
The DNA here is from genome assembly GCA_022496015.1 of Hordeum marinum. Taxonomy (NCBI): domain Eukaryota; kingdom Viridiplantae; phylum Streptophyta; class Magnoliopsida; order Poales; family Poaceae; genus Hordeum; species Hordeum marinum. The sequence continues at coordinate 295,029,853 of CM039678.1, read as the reverse complement.
CGGCAAATGCGGCTCGGAGGCAGGATCACAAATATGGGCGCACGCGTGACGTACGCGGGGCTCAGGGGAGGTCACAGCCGGATGAAGTAGACGCGGTGTCGATGACGAAAGAAAGCACGGAGCATGACCAAAATGGAGTTGGTAGAAGCATTTGTGAGCGGAGGCACAGCGGTGGACGGAGCCGGACGTTGCCGGCTGGCTGAACTTACGCACGCGCCGGACAGGGCAGCCGACCCGGCCATCCGCCAAGGCAGCCGAACAAGCAGCCGGGTAGGCCGCCGGCTAGGATAGGCCAAGCAGCCCGCTCGTGTTCACATGCGTGAGACCATGCACGCGGCCAGCCCATCCATCCACATGTATTTTCTATTCTTCTTTTGACGGCTACGCATACACATGTGTACGCAGTCGGCCATGAAATACATGTAGACGCAGCCTACCGTGAGATAAATGCACGTGTGTATTGCTGATAGAAGCGGACACGAGTGGCTACGCATGGTGGGCACCCGCTGTAGCCAGGCCAGGAACTAGTGGCGACTGGGTGGAAGCGCGCGGGTGACGAGCAGGCGACCGAGCGAAGCGGTGCAAGCAGCATGGTGATGCGAGGCGGAGCCGACACGCGAGCAGTCCGGCTGGCGCGGCGGACTAGCGCGATCAGGCTGAGTCGACACGTGAACACGTGGTCACACAAGCGGTCGGGTCGGCTGCATCGAGGTGGGACTGGTGGAGGCGACGCCCGGGTCGCAGAGGCGCGGGCGTGGACGCACAACGACGGGGTAGAGCGGGATGGCCCGCAGCAGCGAGGAAGGCCAGACACTGCTCGCAACTGCTCAGACACAGGTGCAGGGAGTGGCCGCGCAGGGCAATGCGGGCCCACGTATTGCGCTGGCGACCGTGCAAGCCTCCCAAGCAAGCATCATGTGCGCACGCGAGCCAAACTAGCTAGCCAAGCTAGCACGCCCGAGCTAAATCCATTGGACCCGCTAGCTAGTTAGCTAGGCACGAGTGGGTGCATTATATGGAAGAACCCCACGTCTCCTGGGTACCCGCACAATGATGGAGGTCTGGGATGACGAGAGCAACGACGGGTCGAGCGGCGGCCGCAACGGCTGCCGGGATGCAGCAGGCACTGGCAAAAGCGTGATGGCCGGGAGCAGCGTCGGCACGAGGAGGACACAGGAGAGAGCTTGAGCTTGATGTCGTAGGAGAGGAGAGGAAGGCGAACAGGGCCGATGGCGAGGACGCCCTTTCCTGAGCGATCGGTGGCACGTTGGAGGGAACTCGAGGCGAACGAGGCTGACTGCGAGGACGCATCGTCCCGTGTGTTCATTGGCACGTTGGAGAAAACTGGAGGCGGACGAGGCCGAAGGCGGAGACGCGCTGTCTCGTGCGGCCGCACCGGAGGCATGTTTGTCTCGAGCCCCTAAGCGTCGCTGGAGAGATGATGGCAACACTACAGTGGTGATGACGTGACCGGCAACAATGATGCGGCGTCGCGCGCATTTGCCCCAGGGGCATGTTGATGTTGAGCCCCCGAGCACCGCGAGAGAGATGGCAGCAATGTCGCGCTGGTGATGACAAAGAGGGTCCTGCCTGAACCGCGGTTCTAGCAGCAGCTAGCCCCACGGTGGGCGCCAAGTGTCATCGTTTTCTCACAACCGATGCCAGGGGATGGCTAATCGATGTGAGAGCAAGGCTGCCATGGAAGGTCCGAGACAGGATAGGGTAGTAGCACATGGTGGTTTACCCAGGTTAGGGGCTCTCCAGAGAGATAATACCCTTATTCCTGCCCGTCTGGTGATATATGTAGTGTATATGGTCACGGTACGGAGCTGCTCCTGGAGCTGTCTTAGGAGAGGAAGAAGGAGCTGTGAGAGCTCTTCCTCCATGCCTCATGTGTGAGAGTAGAAGGAGAAAATGAGGGAATGAGAGAGTGAGAGGAGCTTTCCCTTGGGTGGGCTCCCCTGGTGCCTCATATAAAGGGAGGCCCAAGGGACAAGGGGTGGCCCACATGACCAACTATTTACTATTGGAGAGGACATGTGAGATGGCGCATGATGTAGGCAATAGTCGACCACTATTGGAGATGACATGCGAGGTGACGCGATGATGGAGGCTATCGTGCACCACTATTGGGGTACAGTGATGTGATGCATGATGCAGGCTATAGTGTCTTCAAGTTGTGTCCGATGGAACGTGGTGGTTGATGTTGGAAATATGCCCTAGAGGTAATAATAAATTAGTTATTATTATATTTCCTTGTTCATGATAATCATTTATTATCCATGCTATAAATTTTGTTGATCGGAAACTCAGATCCATGTGTGGATACATAGACAACACCATGTCCCTAGTATGCCTCTAATAGACTAGTTCGTTAATCAAAGAAGGCTATGGTTTCCTAGTCATGGACATGAGATGTCATTTGGTAACGGGATCACATCATTAGGAGAATGATGTGATGGACAAGACCCAAACTACAAACGTAGCATATGATCGTGTCAGTTTATTGCTACTGTTTTCTGCTTGTCAAGTATATGTTCCTATGACCATGAGATCATGCAACTCACTGACACCGGAGGAGTACCTTGTGTGTATCAAATGTCGCAACGTAACTGGGTGACTATAAAGGTGTTGTACAGGTATCTCCAAGGGTGTCTGTTGGGTTGGCATGGACCAAGACTAGGATTTGTTACTCCGTGTGACGGAGAGGTATCTCAGGGCCCACTCGGTAATACAACATCACCATAAAGCCTTGCAAGCAATGTGACTAAGTGTTAGTCACGGGATCTTGTATTACGGAACGAGTAAAGAGACTTACCGGTAACGAGGTTGAACTAGGTATGGAGATACCGACGATCGAATCTCGAGCAAGTAACATACCGAAGAACAAAGGGAACATCATATAGGATTAACTGAATCCTTGACATAGAGGTTCGATCGATAAAGATCCTCATAGAATATGTAGGAACCAATATGGGCATCCAGGTCCTGCTATTGGTTATTGACCGTAGAGGTGTCTCAGTCATGTCTACATAGTTCTCGAACCCGTAGGGTCTGCACACTTAAGGTTCGGTGACGTTTCAGTAGTATAGAGTTATGTATGGTGGTGACCGAAGGTTGTTCAGATTCCCGGATGAGATCCTAGACGTCATGAGGAGCTCCGGAATGGTCCAGAGGTAAAGATAGATATAGAGGAAGTCCTATTTTGGTCGCCGGAAAAGTTTCGGGCTCATCGGTAGTGTACAGGGAGTGCCGGTAGTGTACCGGGACACCATCGGGAGGTGTATTTCGACCCAAGAGGCTACATGGGCTGTGGGAGAGTGAATACCAGCCCTTAGTGGGCTGTTGGAAGTCGCACACAAGGCCCATGCAGCTGGGAGAGAAAGCCCAAAGAGAAAAAGGTGGAAAATGGCAAAAACACCAAAATAAGGAGGAGTCCTAGTCCTACTAGGATTGGAGGAGGATTCCTCCCGTCCTCCTTGGTTCGGCTGACCCAAGGGCTGGCTCCTTGGGAGCCAAGTCTCCTCCCCTCGTCCTCCTATATATACCAGAGGTTTTAGGGTTTTTGGCACGAGATTTTCAACCACGTGCCACCCGTTCCTCCAATGCATAGTTTCTCCTCTACATCGGATTTCTGCAATGCTTAGGCGAAGCCCTGCCGGAATAGCTCCACCACCATTGCCAGAGCGCCGTCATGCTGCCGGAGAACTCTTCTACCTCTCCGCTCCCTCTTGCTGGATCAAGAAGGCAGAGATCGTCATCAAGCTATACGTGTGCTGAACACGGAGGTGCCGTCCCTTCGGCACTAGATCGGAAGGACCGTGATCAAGATCGCGAGATGGATCGTGATGAGATCGCGGGACGGAATGTGACGAGTTCGCGGTACGGATCGTGATTGGATCGCGGGATGGATCGTGATGAGATCACGGGACGCTCGGCGATTTGGATCGCGAAGACGTTCGACTACACCAACCGCATTTCTTAACGCTTCCCGCTTAGCGATCTACAAGGGTATGTAGATCCACTCTCCCTCTCGTAGAGGCTCATCACCATGGATAGATCTCGCGTGCGCGTAGGAAATTTTTTGTTTCCCATGCAACGTTCCACAACAGTTGACCTTCCGTAGAAGGCCGGCTGGAGCAGCCAGACAGAGGTTGGTCGAAGCAGCCGGTTGGGCAGGGAGCCTGCAAGACTCAGTAGCCGACCAGACCAAGGTACCAACCGAAGCAGCCCGACAGAGGGGCGTTGCCTGCCCTGTTGTTTTAAAATGTTGAGTCGCCTCCTTGAGCCTACCGGGGGTAATCCCCCAACACCTCTTCCTCACCATCCAAGGTCTCCATCCATGATCTTCGCCGCCTTATACAACACCGCCACACCTACCACCAGCAGCAGGGACATTGCCGTTGCTTCTGTGTACTCCAGGGAAAAAACTGATGGCCATTTCTTTAAATGTACACTATAGATTTGACACAATTGGTAGAAACTGGTTGATGCTGGACACCAAATATATTTGGTAGTAGATTTATGACTATTGATTTTCTTATAGTAACAGATTGATAGATTTTTGTAGCTTCTTGTAGAATAGTTTTAGGTGTGTATTATCATGTATGGTGTATGTGCATGATCATGTTAGTTTCGAACAAGCTAGCAATCATTTTGTGTTTCTTTTGTTATGATAATGTTGGCAAAATATCTTTCCAGTTGTTTGCTATGACTATTTGATGTAACAACAAGAGAAATTCTATATTGGATATTGTTCGATGTGACTCTTTCTAAAGCTTTTGCATTTGTTACTATTTGCGAGGTTCACTTCTAGTTTTGCCTATAGTTATATGTTGTATTGCTATAGAATGCTAAATTGTTGGGTAATCATACAGTTAAACAACTCTATAATAGATATTGCATATAGTGTGATCTTTACATCTATTCCACATATTATGCCCAATGCCTCGGATGGATCAACGTGCGTACCCAAGAATACTTGAGTCTTTATTTGGGCCGCCAAGTAGCCTTTCGCTTTTGTTTTCACCACTTTTTTTGTGCTTGCTCTGCTTAAATGTTGAACATGTGTTTGGCTACTTGCAGCTTGCACTCATCAAAGAGGGAGGGTGGGAAGGGGGTATCAGCCATGGGTAGCCTCACTCTAGGACTTTGGTTTTGTAAGATAGTTGGTCATATACCATGGTATTAGATATCCTGCTCTGAAAGTACCTTGTTAAAATGATTTAATAATGACTTGTATTTTTTAAGGAACCGACATGAGTGCTACCTTTTCATTTAGAACAGGGAAATATGTACAGGTTGGCATTTTTTTAGGGGGACATGCGGGAAACCCCAAGATCCCATGGATCACATAAATATCCTCATGCTAATTACTCATGAATATGAATCACTCTAGGCCGAAAGGCCAAGTCACATTGTGTAATCTCCTCGAAGGTGAGGTGGGGCACCTCGATATAAGTCAATATTCTGCCTTTGGAGATTCTTCGATTCCTCTCTTTCTAGGCATTCCACATCATGTAGACGAGGAAGTCATTGTGTCGCCTTTTCAAGAAGTTGTCAGCATCCCTGATGCTATCGTCCCACCAGACGTCAATTGAGGGGCGAGCAATGATTCCGTGAACCCCGGATGTGAACGGACATGTCTTGCATCGGTGCTCTATAGTTTCCATGGCACGGAGGCAGAGCTGGCATATTGGGTCATGTGTCCATCAGCACATGGCCAGCCGGTCAGCTCTGAGGATACTATTATGTAGGATCGGCAAGGAGAATAGTTTGCATTTTGGCTCGTCGTTTGCCTTTTAGATTTTGTCACTCGAGAAACTTTGGTAAGAGCCAAGCAATTGCGCCTGGTAGGCCGAGCCCGCCGAATTAACACCATCGGAGATCCAATTCCATTAGATGGTGTCCTAGGTTTGAGCATGGTCGAGGTAACTATAGTGGCCATGTCCATGAATTCCCGTACATGGTCTAGGTTTTTTATCCTAGCCACAACCTGAATCTAGGCCTCATTTCGGAGCTCGTCAAGCAAGGATCTGTTGTTTCTCGTTGCGATGGAGAACAAGCCGGGGCACCATTGACATAGTGGCCCCTTACCCGACTAGTTGTCGTGCCAAAAGAGGCCTTCTACCCATCCCCAATGGTGGATTTGGCTATAGTGGAACAACCCTGAGCGACCATGGGCCGGATCCCCTCTGCCCTGCGATGCTTCCGACTTTGCCCTACTTAGAGATTCCATGAATTATATTTGGGTAGTTGTATTAGTTATTAACAATCATGTGCAGAGTTATTGATTTTTGTATTCTTTGCCTGATAAGGTCTCGATAGAGGATTTTTTATGGGGTTTAGATAAGGAGATACACACGGTCTTGTTACATGTTCCCTTATTCTTAGCGTAGCTTTGGCATATGCCAACGGATCAAGAAAAGTTAAGTCATATACATTCGTGTTCGTCATACTTGCTTTGGAGCTCAAATCATTTTAGTGGACTTTTTGAAAAAAAATTAGTAGTTGCCATTCTAATTTTTTGGAGTACTCCTTCTTTTAATAACATCTGGACAATGCCTAAAGCAGGTTGCTTTATCATTGGTGCCTCTCCTTTTATTTGTAGCTCCACATCCAACATTAGTTTCCGTGATGTCTATTCTTTGCATTTAATTTTCCCAACACTTGGTTGAACTAAGAAAAACTACAAGTAGAGTAGTCCACTAATAATACTTCTGTATGATTCAAAAGCATGTTTGTGGGCTCACCCCTTCTGTATACAAATGATTCAAAAATATGTTTTCCTCTTTATTTTATTTCGTTGTTGCATACACAAAATTGCAAGTGTTCCCGTTTTTTTCCTTTGCCTAAATATAAAACAGACCCTCTACACGCTCATTTGTTTTTCCATTGCCTAAATGTGCTATAGACCATTATGTATGTAGTAGTTATTGCCTTATGTATACAATATTTATTACCTCTATCAATGAAATCAACAACTCTGTTGTTGGGTTTAAGAAAAATTTATGTTGGACCTCAGTTCTCGCATGCGTCGGATATGTACATTGTATAAATACCTTCATATTAGAGGAACTTATAATGCTCTCTCTATTGCAATGTCAATTATTCATGTAAGTCAATGCCATTGAAATTGCCAAATTTGTGTGGTCAGATTTTCTATTTGTTGTGTGCAATGAGAAAGAGAGTAAGGAGAACAACAAATCTTCATGCAATGTGGAGATGGAGAAGAAAATGTTTGTCTTCGACAAATGGGTTGGAAAACACATGTTTGATTGTGCTTGGTGCGTCGTTTGATCAATTTATAGGGACATTTTTATTGTTCCATAGAAAAGAATTGGCTCCTGAATATAATTTATGTAAACAATATTTCACCCGATCTTTTCTGATATCGTAGCATGGCGTGGGAGTATTACTAGTGAACTGAGGAATACCAGGAGGAGGATGAAGGACATGCTTGGAAACTTGGCTGGACACCGTACCTGGGTTGTAAATGCACAAGTTTGGATTTTTTTCAGAAAATTTAAGAGAAAAGGAATACAATCCAAAAAATATTTCACGAATTGGCCCACTTTTGCGTGATACCCTAGCCTGGTGTCGTGGTTAAATCCGCAGATCTCGAGTAGGGGGTCCCGAGCTGGTGATCTTGGCTAGATGGTCATATGACAGGTTCGGGCCCTCTCAAAGAGGTAAAACCCTACACCATCCTTTTGTTTTATTGATTGTGATGGAGTACAAAGCGCATTATGATATACCTCAAGATCGTATGAATGAATTTAATTTATCTTAACCCTACATACTAAAACTCAGCTTATATAGCGACTCGAGGTACCTAGGGTTGCATTAGGTCGGTTATGTCTAGGCACAAGCTTGTCGACGATTTTAACATGTCTTTAAGTGTGCACCAAGTATTCAAGGATTCCATCTTGAGTACGCTGAGGTCCATGATAAACATGGCCCATTCTTCGGTTGTCTGGGGGTCCTCGACTCGGACCATGACTGATAGGCTGAAATGGCCAACACCCCCTAGTCCATGACGCCATCTGTTCCCCTGAACTGTTCTTCAAGCGGAGGACATCAATTGACTCCTCAGAGCTTCTTTATCCCGAGTCTTCTTCTTTGCATTGCGAGTTCAACAATCTTGATGCATCTATGCTGATCTCATGTATGATGATATCTTGATCTGAAGTATTCTAAAATTGATTGATCCTCCTCTTTGGCTTCTCCCTCTATAGTAACGGGGTGTTTAGTGTTGGAAGTTATATACTTTGGACAACAAAGGAGGTCCAACCCAAATTCCTCGAGAATTGCTTTATTTATATTAGATCCAAATACCCGATCCATACCTAGGTAGTTGGATAACAAATTATTGTAGTGCTATTGTAGGTGGGTCGATTGGTTCGTTCTCTCACAATATTTGATAAAAAATTGAACTGTTGCCACACACTATAGAACTACAAGATCCCATAAGTAGTCATTATGCCAACTTTATGATGGATCGAGGCTTTTTCCATTGGCATGTCCTATCAATAAAGGATAATTGATGCGAAGCATCCTATGGACATTACCATGACAAGAGTCCATTTGGCAAGTGACACGTGTGACATCCACTCCACATGTATAAAGTTGAATCATCTCCTTTACACATGTTCATTTGACCCCTTTGAGGATGGTATACTACTTGACACTCCTCTCATGTGCATACATAGGAATTGTCAGAGCTTCATGGATGACGAGGAGGAGAGCAAACGCTAAGGAACAACTACACCATCCACGGAAGAGAAGGAAGAAGAAGCAAGGACAACTTCTACAAGGCCCAGACCTTCCGGCTTGCTTGGAACTTCAGGCCTCCTCAACCACAAGCGACCCCTGGCGTGTAGACTCACGACTTAACCCAGAACCCGCTCGGAACTTCCGGCGCCTGAAACTTCCGGTCTGCCTGCGTGTTACCACTCGGTACCGAGGCCCATGTACCCATTTCGCCCCTCATTTACCCCTTCATGGCTACGACTATATATACTATTTCCCCTAATCATTTCTAGGGTTAGCAAAGTGATAGCTCATTTGTACCTGAGATTTACTCCTTCCCCTACCTCTCTCATGGAGACCGAGGCCTCCACCAAAGAAGATCCCTAGAAGATGTCAAGGCGCCTTTCAAGGGAAGATCCATCATGGATTTCAGGGCCAACCTCTCCTAGATATTTGGACGAACTACCCTTGTATCTTATTTCCATTGTTGTTCTTGGATCTTTATGCATACCATGTATCTTGTGATTTGAGGAGTACTTGGTGTGGATCCTGTCCAATAGATTGTTTTCCCCTTTGATTTCTCCTTGTTTTCCCCTCATGTTCTTCGAGCTCTTTGTGTTCTTCTTCAAATCCACCTCCAATTCATGTGGATCGGGCCACCCTCGGGTTTGCCCCATATCATCTTGGTATCAAGAGCCAAGTTGCCACGAATTTGGAGCCCTAACCCCTCACCTTACTTCCTTTAGTTCGATTTTTCTCCCTAATTTCAAAAATTTCCCACAAAAAGAGCCTAAAAGTTTCTTGCATTTCGATGTTTCTTGTGAGTGTTTGTTAAAGAAAATCCATGGATCTAGTTTTTGGTAAGTGGATCTAATTCCCTTGGTGTTCCATAGACTCAATTTTTCCTTTTACCCCATCAATTTTGCCCTGGAAATATAGTTTTTTCGCCCCTGCACTCGGAACTGGAAATTAGGGTTCATCTCGGAAGTATTTCCACGACCCTCGGAACTTCTAGGCACTCCTGGAACTTCCGGACCTGAACTTCCATACTACCCCTGAAACTTCCGGGCTAAACATAAAGTTTCCACCACCCTCACACTTCTCCCATTACACCCGGAACTTCGGGCAACCACGGAACTTCCGGCCTAACCAGATAGATTACCAGAAATTCCAGCATCGCCCTTTTCATTGTTTTGGCCATAACTAATTCATCTAGAGTCTGATTTCCATGTTCTTTAGCTCGTTTTGTAGCTATTTACATCCCCCGTACCAAAAAATTATTTCCACACCATTTGGATCCATAAATCTTTCTGATATTTGCCATCTTGTCCTTGGCCATCCACCATAACTTCTATACCACCACCATAGTCTTCCGCAACCTAACCCATTTTGGTTCCCATTGCATTTGTGTTTGTTTGAGCTATGATTTGAGTCTCCTAAGGTGTTTTGGCTACTTAGGGATGATTAATTCTTCATCAACCATCAATGGATTGGATCAGTCCATCATCTCCATCAACAATCGACGATCGACATGACGACGATCATCCATCCTTTGAGACCAACTTCACCGGAGGCAAGGCTAACTTACCCCGACTTCGTGAAAGGTGAAGTGTGATGCAGGTACCCATTTAGTCACAAACTTTTCATTCCTTGTCATTACACCTTGATAGCCCCACCGTATTTGCGGATATCTTCATACCTATTGACACTAGCTATCTAAGTATTTTCGGGCTTCGTGAAAACTTGTGCACCATAGTGATACGACATCATAGTGTTATATTGTTTGAAATATCATATACCGTAATGGCTTGGACCCATGCATATCTTGTGATACTTGTCTCATGTATTTGGTTGATTTCAAAAAGGATAGTGGAAAGGAAGGGAAGAGCAAAAAGAAGAGAAAGAAAGCGTTTAAGCAATAAAGAAAGATCCTAAGCTTATAATCAAACATAATTGAGCATGAAAAGTTATACTTGTGCATGATGATACATGGAATAGAATTTTTTTGCTTGCATGAATACGATTGGTGCCAAGTGGTGAATCGTGCCCAAATGTGCAATCAAGCTACCGTCTCTCCTTGTGTTTGTGCAGCACGAGCTTACTTCGTTAGGCAGTTTTGCATTTCTCATCCCTATAGTTGCACAAGCCCCATTATCCCATCACGAGTGTTTCTCTATTGCCCTCTATATTTGTGACCGCTTGCTTTGCATATTGATTCCTTTGGATTGATTTCAATTCTTACAATATCTTGAATTTCAAATTGCTTGATATTTTGTGCCACTAACCCCACTGAGCTCTGTTGTAAGCCAATTGTGTAGGTTGCGAGAATTGGACAGGGTTTTTCACCAAGTGCACTCTTTTCCTTGAATACATCACTACTGCAGGATGGTCCAAAGACAACACATCAATCAGAGACCTTTCGATGAAACTGTGTGCGATGCATAAATCGTAAATGGTATAGTTCAAGGTTCGTCACCAATAATGCAAAATTTGTGCGATGGCAGACCCATAAAATATGATTCACAAAATAGTTTCGCATGCGATCTATGATAGATAGTTTGTTCTTATGAACCAGTTGTGATTAGCCAAGATAACAGAAAAGGTTACACATATCCAGATGTGTGTGATAGTGGGCACACACTTCATTGCCGCAAACTATGTGCGATAATATAGCAGAAAACAAACGATTTGGTATAACAAGATGTGTGCGATATAGCGCACACGGTTCACTACATAAACTGTGTGCGACGATATAGTAGAACACAAATGATTCAGCATAGCAAGATGTGTGAGATAGAGGGCAAACAAGTCAGTAATCATAATTGTGTGCGAACACAAGAAATAGCACAAATGATTGGTGTTAATAACATATGTGTGTTGTGGGAAAACGGTTGCTAGTATACAATTTATCAGTGATTGATGAAATCATCACCGACAGATTTCATAGTTTTGTCTATGTGTACTGTGATGTGATTTGTCTGCACAACATCTATGCTGCCTACACAAATGGTTGCACAGATCAAGATGTGTGTGACAAACGACATACCACACGTTTGGATGAAATGTGCGAGCCAAAATAACACAAACAATTGGGCATAAAAAGATGTGTGAGATCCCCAGAAAACATGTTAGTAATCTAAATAGTGTGGAAAGATAGAAAATAACACAAACATATAATAACACAGACAAACAATAACACAGACGATTCCTGGTAATAAGAACCTAATTCAGAAAGTGATAGCACAAATAATTGTTCGCACTCCTACATAATCAACTAAACAACATAATAGCGACATTACATATCAACAAGGTTCATAAAATAGCAAAATGGAAATAGCTACTCATCGGCGTTGTTGCGGGGATGGCCTCTTGGTTCGCCAATGTAGGAATATCCTCTACACTCATGCAACATCTTCTCTATCAAAGTAGGACCCACTTTCGGGTCGGCGATGCCCATGTTCTTGAATGCTTCGTAGGCTCGGCATTTACTCTGCTCATGATCCATCACATTAGCTTCATTCTCATGGAAAATCCCATCCATGGCCAAATGCGTGCGTAGAGCTGTAGCGACCCGACCTGAAAGGTCAAGTCTCCGGTGTTTCCGTACCATCCCAAGATCATGCTGGTACACACACGGTACATCAATGTATATATCAAAGGGAAATCACACAACAAAGATATTAATCGAAATGTCATTTCGAGTCCTTTATTACAATAAAAATTACAATAAAGTGGCTAAAAGCCAACTCATGAGAATATCTAAATCTTGCGGAAGCGTCGAAGGTAGATTAGTCCATCTGACTCCAAGGGCATCTCACTGAGCATAGAACGTGTCCTCACTCCTGGTCGGAAAAGTACTCTGCAACATGATACGTTGCAGCCATGTAGGTCAGCATATGGAATATGCCGGCAAAGTCACAAGAGAGGGGTGAAAAGATAATCATCTAGTCTATATGCATATATGGCAGGTGGGGTGGTAAGTTTTTGCGTAAAGCCAATTTTTCCTACATCAAGAAAGGGGCTAAGAAAAATATTACTAAGTTGGTTGATTAATGAGATGGTTCCACCAACCAATTCTCATTCCCAAATTATTAATACCCACATCATCATTATTAATTGTGTTGAGAGTTCCGGAAGTTTCAATTCCTTTGGCTCAAGTCGTCCATGACCGTGGACACGGCTAATAGATTAGGTTTGAATACTCTTCAGAGTTTTGCACACGTTCCCCACAAGATTTGGTCGCCTTCGTTTGATTTCTCGCACTTCAGGGTGTTTGAGAAACGGATGACCAAAACATGGTCTTCCAAAGGGTTTCCCTGCGACTCTGATGGTGCCCATCCTTTCCTACCGTTCTTCTACATCTCGTAGCACCGCCTGTCCAGGGTCACCACGATATCCAACCAAGCCAGAGCGCATAATGACTTGTGGCTGTGCAGGTAAGCCTTCGGTCTTGAAGCACCCATCCATCTCTTTGTGCCTGGGTGGATCTTTCCGCGTGAATGTTGGCCATCTCCAGCATCACCTAGGCAAATCCACTGGTTTCTCCAGGGTGCCGTTCAACCATCATCCACCCAGAGGTATGTTGAAAACTCGGAGTCTTGAAATCTTGATCATTATGTAGGTCTTGAAATTATTAACTCTCTCAACTCTCATGAATCACACAACCAACCCTGTCTACTAATAGCATAGCAAAAAAAGTAAAACAACGTTTCCCGGGGCCAATGTGTCAAAGAGGTTGAGAAGGTACGTACCACATGATACTACAACAATGTACCCAAGTTTCCTACTAACCTATCTTGCATGCAATTGGGGAGATGGTAGAACTAATGCATATAAAACATGGGTAAACATGGTCAAAGTGACTTGCCTGATTGATGATCTTTGTACTCGTGGGACTCTAAGTAACAAGCTTCGCACTCCGGATAATCTAAGGAAACAAACAACACTCAATAAGCATACAACAGAATATTGTAAGCCACCAAACATCAATCAAGAACTAGTAAACAGTCAAGACAAAACAATGCACTAATCACAAGTAAGGAAAACACACAAAGTTTTGTTTACTAGGAGGTGATTGATAAAACACTACTAACATAATAAAACTATTTTGTAATAACAAAACAATTGTTGAAAGCAAGGAACAATAAAATATTTTTTATTAATAAACAGAAGAAAATCAATTTAAGTTTGTTGAGAAAACTTTTGTAAAGTTTGTAAAAGTTTTGAGAAACACTATATGAAACAACTATAGTTTTACTAACAAGAGGGCAAAACCAAACTTATTATTTATTAGTAGAACATGTTCTTAACAGAAAAGAATTTACAAATAAACTTGTTTTAGAAAACAAAATTAAATTATATAAAACTCTATTAAAAGAATCTATTACTAAACTAGTTGTTTTAATCAAAATAAACCTATTTGAAAAGAAATTGTGATTCCTATCTTAACAAGGAAATAAACTAAACAATTTTATATTTTCATTAACAATAAGTAAAGCACTAAATGTATAAACAACAGAACCTACTAAACAAATTAAAACTAAATCTAAGTTAAACTAACTAAAACTAAGTAGATGAAACTATAATATAACACTAAGGAGATTCTATTTATAGCTAGAACACTAATAAAAAACATCCTAAAAATCCTCAAACTAAACATGGTGATAGTCCTAACCAATATCAAACAGTAGCAAAAAGATTCATATCAAAATCTATTTTCAAACTCTAGTTATTCAGATTTGAAGATTTTGAGCAAATTTGATTCAATTCAGATTTTATAGTTCAAATTTGAAATTTAAAAGTACAGGGTGAAACTACATGAAAAATTTGAGCTAATGCAAAAAGAATCAACTCAAAACATTAAACAGGTTAAAAGATATAAGCAAAACACAATTTGAATACACTTTGTTAACTAAAACAAAAACAGAAAAAAGGGAAAAAATCTACCGGACGGCCAGGGGCTACATGGCACTGTCCTAATGGCTAGCTAGTGCGCGCGTTGGATGTTTTCGGGCGGGCGACCGGTCAGAAAAGGAAAACGGTTTGGGGATAAGTGGCTTCTAATCTGGGTCGTTGGATTTGGATCGGAGGGAGGGGAAGTTTCCGGCGTCTTACCGGAGGGGGTGTGGGAATTCCGGCGATGGAGGCGGCGGCCGGTGGTCGAGGACGTCGCCGGAGGGGTCTCCGATGGTCGAGGGAGGCAGTAGAGGGGTTCAGACGACGGCTGGCAGGGTCCTGCGTCGAACGGAGGGGTCGGAGAGGGGCGAGGATGACCGAGGCGTTGGCTACGGACGATGGGAGTTCCGGTGGTGGTGCAACTCCGGCGAGGAATTGGTAGCGTCTCGGCGAGGGAGAGAGGGGGCTCAGGGGGGAATGGATGCGGGGAGTGTCCGGTACTTATAGGGGCGCTGGGGAGTGCGGGGGAGGAGAGGGGAGAGAGATCCGGTGAGAGGAGAAACGGTCGGCGACGGCGCGCGCGAGAGGAGGGAGGCGACCGCGCGGGCGAAACGGTCGGTCGGGTGGGGCCCGGTGTCAGTGAGAGAGGAGGAGGTAATGCGCGTCGGTCGGCCGGCTTTTAATCCATACGCGAATAACTGCCCGTGGGCCGGCCCGTTTAATACAGTAACCGTTACTGGTTTCTGTTTAATGTTTTTCCAGAGCGTTTCAAAAACCTTTAAAGCATTCAAATCATTTATAAATATAGGGGTATTATATATCAAAATTAACAGAATAATAAATGCTATTTAATGAGCATTTTTATTCTGTCATTTGAACACTTTGGAAAAAATAATATTTTCAGAAATTGCCTAATTGTTTTTAAATCCTTTTTGCAATTATTTACAAAATAACTCCTGATTATTATTGTTCAAATATATCACCAAGATGACCCTGGTGTGGAGTGTCATGTTACTCCCCTCTTATTTTGAACATTTAACCAAATTTTCAAATAGGTGAAAGCAAGTTAGGGAAAAATAGAAAGGGCTTTCAGAAGTTTAGAAAGGGCATTTCAACAATACATGTATTCAAACAATGATGATGATGGATGCATAGCTATATTAATAACATTCCGAAATGAAATTTTGGGATGTTACAAGAGCCCTCTTACAACGAAGATATTCAAAGCGGTCCTAAACAAGATAGCCAAGAGCTGAGCACTATTAGAGTGGCAACAGACTCTAAGGTGGCTACTGCCCTTACCGAGGCCAAATCCACGCGAGCTGCCAAGGCAATGGCTAACTGGTCGGCGCATGATGCACTTTCGAAGGCCATAACCACACATTTCGCGTACAGAACCGCGCTTGCCCACAACCGATCTGATGTAACCTTCAGCTTTTCCGCTCTTGCCGCCAAGGCCTCCTGACCCTCAGTAGCACGTACCGCTGCCAAGGCCTCTGGACCCTCAACAGCACGTACCGCGGCAGCGACCGCGGGCTGCTTCGTGCATAATATGTGCCTCAACCGCGTGCTACTCCACGGCGGGTATCTCCATGCGAATGAAATGTATAATGTTGAGGATTTTGTGAAGGCGAGGACAATGGGAAGAAGAAGGCCAGATTTGGGGTGTGAGATGGGATAGAGATGGTGGAGAGCAAAGAGTGGTGTTTATTTACGACCCTATACACGATTGCACACAATTGCTATATGTGTTTCATTTGCGATTATGTGTGCACCAAAAAGAACTCCAAAACTGTGAAAATGCTTCCCGCGCAAGAGCAAGCACCAGCCACAACGATAAATTATAAAATCCCCAACCACCTTGGCAGTAGCTACCTATAAATAACCACCGTGAGTAAATGATCCCGTAGCTAGTTGCCACACACACCATCAAACCCCCAATGAAGAACGAAAGGGTGTAGTTGGGAGACAGCGGAATTGAGGCTATTGGCGCGATGGTTGGCTTGAGGATCGACGTCCATGCTGCTACCTCTCCCGACGATAGCCAAAGGAGGCAGGAATCATGACATGAGCAAGCGAAGAAGTTAGCCAGGGTCATGTTGAAAGCAGCTAGGGTTCGCCAGCGGGCGATATTGCGGGGTCAGTGCAGAGTGCACCGGATGGTGCGGGCGGCGGAGCAAGAACCACGTCGCCGCCAGGATAACTGCGTTTGTGGCCGCCGCGAGGCACAAGCCTATGTCCCAGATGTTGGAGGACGCAACTCCGAACGCCAGGGGAGGACTTTTGGCTGGTGCTATAGAATTGGCGAAGGTCAGGGTCTCGTCGGCCATCGTCGTCAAGACTGGCCCTTCCTCCATTGATCAAGGTGTAGGTCATCGACTTGGTGACCTGCTCTCCTCCTCAGCCAAGGAACAACACAATATCGATGGGCGATGCTAGCTATGCGTGATGGGTCGGCGTTAGGGGCAATAACACTTTTGTGCGCGCGTGCAGTTCATATGTATTATATTAATGTAAAATTAATAGCTAGGTAATTTTTTTTAAATTACTCCGCCAACTATGCACTGTACCAATTTGAGAATGTAAATGCTTGATTGAATTTCTCATGCTTGATTTGGGCTTGCATTGTGGACACTACAGTGGCGTTCGTCCTCTGTAGCTGGCTGCGACAAGTGTTGTCGAGCTCAAAGATTTGGTCGGGTCGAGGTCGAGGACGAGAAACTATACAAAAATGCGAATGAGGATGAAGGGCGAGAGGTCCGGGGTAGAGGGTCCGCATAGGAAACGGTTCGTAAACATGAACCATGTGTGATTAGTGCCATTAAAGTTTTTGTTGTTATCTTAATTTAGTGCATGCACGAACTAAAATCCCAACTACAATATACGGGTGTGACGAGAGAAGTGTGTATTGCCATTCGATCATGGTGCATCCTACAGTGAGGATGGACGATGCGTGTGGCTTGGGTTCTGGCCAACCAGAACACACCACAGAAAGGGGTGAACGCACACAACATTTGTCGGTGTCAAATCCGGCATATCTCGTAGTAGGGGTCCTAAGCTAGGCATCTTGGAGCGATGGTAACATGGACATAGGGTTTTACCCAGGTTTGGGCTCTCTCAGGGAGATAATACGATACATCCTACTTTTGATTGTATTGATATGGGGATAGTACATAGTAAAAGTATCTTCCACAAGATTGTAGTAACGAATATGTGATCTAATGTAATGATCTATTGACTAGCCTGGCCTTAGTTTATATATGCATCATAGGCTTTGGGTTTAGAGGGGTCCTTGTCTTGTGCGCCAAGTCTTTTGGAATGTCCCTTGTATGCATCATGGGCTGCCCGACGTGGCCCATTAGTGAATCATCATGGGGTCCTTGGCCCGACCCACTGGTCGGGAGACGACGTGGTGAGTACCCCCTAGTCCAGGACACGGTCAGTAGCCCCCTGAACCGGTCTTCAAGTTGAGGACGCTCCTCGGTTCTTCCGAGTAATTCTACATGTCGGGCATCCGAGGAGCCCCTTTAAGTTAAAGGCCTTTATCAATGCCTTATAATTATTTACGTCACACCTGGGGTTTGAAGTGTTTCTCATGCGGCGGCGTCCTCTTGTGTCCGATCTCCAACGCCAAACTACATCCGAAGCATGTTTCCACAGCCAAGCTCCAACACTATTTGGCGTTCAAGGTATCCTCTTGCGTCGGAGCTCCAACACCAGACTGCATTCGAGGTGTCTTTTTGTAGCCGAGCTCCAACGTTGATCGGCATCCGAGGTATCCTTTGGTGGCCGAGCTCCAATGCTGATCGGCATCTGAGCGCCAATGACGGGCTGCGTTCAAGCTCCAACGCCGGATTTTATCTAAGCTCCAACGCCGGTCAGCATCCGAGGTGTCATAAATTACCTTGGTCTCTGAAAATTTGAAGGACTTCATCCAAGCTTAAAATCCGGAATAGTATTTTATGGAGCCAACCATTCACATCTGAGCTTTATGCCGGACTACTTCCGAGGCGTCTCCGATCTTGAGCTTTATGCCGGACTGCTTCCGAGTTCCAACGCCGCACAACATCCGAGCTCCAATGATGATCAGTCTCCGAGGTATCATAAACTTCCTTGGACCTTAAAAAATTAAAGGAATTCATCCGAACTTAATGTCGGAAATGCTCTCTATGGAGCCAGCCACTTGCGCCCGAGCTTTATGTCAGACCGCTTCCGAGGTGGTGCACCACTCCGACCGTAGACTGATTTTTTGAGGATATTTAATTCTGTTGGTGAAATTTATTCTCTGATGAGCTGTATAACCAGCAGCTCTCTAGGTGTGTGACGGGCTAAAACCCGAGATGCACCTGAAGGGAAAAAATAATAATCAAAATGAAACCATTGATCCCAGTAGCCCCTGAGACTTAGGTCGATTTGCAAAATCGGCCTGAGGATCAATATCTTGCTCGGCGGCATACGTCGGGGATGGAAACGCGGTATGCAGTAGTTTTCGAGACTCAGGTTGGGTGCAGCCGACCAACCTGAGGATCGAATCTCCTCAGAAACCATATTGCACTTTGGATTGCTGCATTGAATATGCAATGCAGTAGCCCCCGAGCCTTAATTTAGGCACGAGTGGTCGAATTAAGGATCAATATTTGTTTGACACAAATTTTGTTATGTTTGACACAATTTATGTGTAATGATTCTATGCATCCAAGTACTTTACATCATTAATGCTCGGATCCGAATTGTACAAGACTTTGATGACCGACCATCGGCTTCAACCTCCTCAGCCAGTAGCTGAGGAATGTTTGTCCTACTTTATAAAGCCTTTATAAAGGAAAAAGATTTTCGGCAAACATGGTAATCTGACCATATGGTTTTATAAACAAAGGTACGTGGAGAGATATTTTATATTACTATGTAAGAAACATCTTCTGGGAGAAATAGTTCCTTTAGAAGTTCCTTTTCCCATGCTATCATGTTGACCATGATCGTGAAACCTCAACTCCGATTAATATGGGAGGAAAATATTGAGGATTTAGTTCGGGGAAAGTTTCCGAACTCTGTGGTCCTTAGTGAACCTAAATTTTCACTTCCGTCATTGTCGACCAATTATATTCTTAAGATGGCTAGCTTTTGGCTTCACCCAGTCTGAGGTACTAACTTGGATGACCTGAAAGTAACAATCTCAGAGGTGCTCCCTTTACCTCCTACCGAGCAATCGGGAACGTAGGGGTAAGCATAGGAGCCAGGCAACCCAGCTTGGCTAAAATATTAAGTCAAATTGATGCATATTTATGGGTTTGTAACGATGATTACGGAAAGCGGCACTTGCATATTGAATATAAATTCTTTAATGCTATATGCTATTTTGAATCTTTTGTGAATGTTTATCATTTGAGAGTGGTCCATCCTTGGCTTCTACCCCTTTGTAAATGCTACGCATGGTATTTTCGTAGTAAAAATACAACCCTAAGACGGTGTCTCGGTGCATGGAGGCCATTGTGTTAGCGGAAACGAGGCAATCAGATATCTAGGCTTTATAACTTTCATTTAGTCACATGAGTTTAAAGTTTGGGAGGCGAGTTACTATCCCTTGATTAGTGTTCGGCGTTAGCCGAGGTCAAGTCGTTAACACTTCTTCCAATTTTATGAATGGCCCATGGGGTAACCTCTATTGGTCTATGGTTTGACGGAGTCATCGAATTGCTGACCAGTTAGCGCTCATTGTGACAACCAGTTTTCAGCATTCTCCACTGAGGTACATAACCAATAGAATCGAAAGTACAATCGTAGTGGTTCTCCCTTTGCACACCTAGCCGAACAAAGTGGAATATAGGAGGCAATCCCAAGAGCAGGGCAACCCAACTATTGATCGAAGACACAATTCGAAACTGATGCATATAGAGCAATATCCGAGACGCCGAGGTGGAGGCCAGCGGGGAAGATGCCAAACAATTGGTCAAAAAAGATTTCCCAAGCTGAATTATTACGTAGGGCACCTCAGTCAAGATGATGTCTCTCCTCCTAAAAAGCATACAAATGGCTTAAAAGTGCCATAAGCTCGAAAATCCAAAAAACTTACGAAAAACTTTGACGTTCGAACTAAATCAAGTGTTTTGGTGCCAATCCGAAAATTGGTCTTAAAATTAGCATGTGGTTCGGTCGTGCTTTAACATGATACATCCAATCTCTTAGAACTCAAGCGGGTCAGCCTTTGATTTTAGCCTCCATATCCTGAGGGCGGAGTGTTTCTCCGAGGCCTGTTTAGCAAACTAAACTCAAGCGGCTTTAGAGAGAAACTAGGCTACTTGGCTATTGACCAAACACTCATGTCGAAAAAAGGAGTAGTAAAAAAGACTTGCAATGACCAATAATAAAACAACATTTATTATAAAATGGCTCATACAAATTTAAAAGCCCCAGGTGACTTGGGTAAAAGACCTTTATGTACAATGGTTGTATGTGCCGAAGTACTTATATCATATATGTGTTCGCCCAAACCTCAAACGCGTCTTAACCGACCGTCGGCTTCTCCCTCTTCGGCCAAGGGCCGAAAAGTGTTATCTACTACGCCATCCGAGGATATCGGAGGTATTTCGAATAACCAGGCAATCAGGGCATTAGGCTATAACAGACAAAGTGCGCCCAGGGAACTTATGCTATATTACTATTTATCATAAGAAGCATCTTCAAAGGAAATAGTTACGCCAATGGTTCCTTTCTTTGGGTTATCATAATTACCATGAGGGGTGTGCATTAGATTTATGTATGCTTGTCTTCCGTTGTGGCCGGCCATAGTTGAAAACAGCAAGAATGCTAGCTTTTGGCTTCACCCGTCCGAGGTACGAGTTCGGATGACCCGATCATAACAATCGCAGAGGTGCTCCCTTTACTCCCTAGCTAAACAATCGGGAATGTAGGGGTAAGCACAGGAGCAAGGAAACCCAGCTTTGCAGAATACTTAAGTCAACATGATGCATATATTGGCGTAAACACGAACAAGGAAGGGTGCGATACATTAATAATCATATGCAAGAGGAATGGCTTCATAAAGGAAGCCCCCAAGTAAACCGGGTATTCGATTTTTTTGTAACAAAGAAAGTTTTTCGCACACAACTTTTTGTCAAAAAGTATAATTCTTGGTCAAAAAGTATAATTCTTGGACAACTTTTTCGCAGACAACTTTGAACTTATCCTATATTACTAAAAGTTTTTGAGCATGAAAGCGACTTAGCTGGTCAATGTGCTCGGTGTCAATGACGCGATCCTGGCTTGTGGCGGGACGAGGATGCCCATTGAACTTTGACAGATCCGGTGCATAGTCTTCGGCATGACCGAGGTCCCAACCCCCAAGCCCGCCCCAAGGTGACCGAACAAGGAGTTTGGCACTCTGAAGTAGTGCCATGGCTGGGCCGATGTGATGAGGTGAAGCCCCTGGTCCAGCCGAGGTGGTGGAGTAGGTTGGCAAGGTGACGCCGGGGTGACCACGTGACAACAATCGAAATCGATTTCCTGTACTCATAAAATAGTGCAAGCAAATAAGTGAAGGAAGTAATAAAGAAGAAAGATAATAATATATTTTAAAAAATCTACTTAATTAATTTAAGTGAAGCAAATAAGTAAAGGAATATGGCCTGGGTGCCGAGGTGCCTGAAAGAAGAGTTCGGCTTGACAAAGTGGCCACGCTGCAAGACAAGATGAAGTCCTCGGTCCAGTTAACATGGCGAAGCTATGATCGGCGGACGCCGAAGTCTCATGCAGGTCTGCTGGTGACGTTGAAGTCTCATGCAAGCCGAGGTGTTGAAGCAGGTCGGCCGGTGATGCCAATGTCCCCGGAGCAAGTTGATAAAGGGATGCCAAAGTCTCACGGCACCCGTGGTGTCGAAGCTGGTCGGCTGGTGACGCCGAAGTCTCCGGAGCAGGTTGATGAGGAGATGACGGAGCCCCCAGTCTAGCAGAGGTGATAGAGAAGATCGGTAAGGTGACACTAGAGCCCCATGACGGCCAACGTGTCAAAGCAGGTCGACGCGGTGGACATTAGCTTGAACAAGTAAAGGCGCGGCGATGCCGACGTAGGTGGGAATTTGTGACGAGGTCGATGCTGGCTTGATGAAGCAATCGGAGCGCCCGACCCATGCAACCCGTGGATGACGAGGTTCGCTTGATGATTATTTGGTCCTCGTGATGCCGAACTCTTGTTAGGATGACTGAGATGATGAGAAAATTTCCTTAAAAAAGGGCGTCCGACAACCGGTTCATGAAAAAAATGAACTCGGGTCAGATTCATTTTCGTGCAGAAAATAGATCCAAATTTCCTTAGATCACCATGGAGGACTGGGCTCATCTAGATTTATGTTGTACAATGGGAACCTGTCCATCATCATCATGCTTTTAATGGGAACCCATATTTCCTTAGTCCTTTCAACTAGATTTATGTTGTACAATCAACATACCCAGTAGAATGCACCCTCTCCAAATTTCACAATTTTCGGCCACATTAACCATATTTAGTCCCTTTTGTGTACTTTTATGTCCTTTGTGCTTATAATTTAGGTTAGAACGTTCTGTAAATGAAAAGGTGTTAAAAAAGGACTCGGAAATTCGTAATTGTGTCGTTGAATAACTCTTCATGTACTTTATAGGAAACCAATACAATTTTAAAGGATGTGTGTGGGAAGAGGCAACCAAAGATGTGTCGTTTATTTGTTTGTTAACTCTAGAAAAATGTTAAACATGCCTGAAATAAATGTTACCTCATGGGGTGCCTAGCCATGACCTTAATATGATGCGGTAAATATGTGAGGAGGTATGGATAATGTTGCGATACACATTCTTCATATTCCAGACCATCATCTATGGAGTTTCATGGATCGAGGAGCAAAAATCGCCATGTTTTGAAGGAGAACCCATATTTACTTGGTCCTTTCAACTTGATTTATTTTCTACGATCATCACACCCCCACTAGAATGCACCCTATGCAAAATTTGACATTTTACATGCTCGTTTACCGTATTTGGTCCTTTTTGTGTAACTTCTAGGCCTTTTGAGCTTATAATTCAGGTTCGAATGTTCTGTACGAGAAAAGGTGTTCAAAAAGGACTCGAAAATTAATAATTGTATCATTGAATAACTTTTCATGTAGTTTACAGGAAACTGATACAATTTTAAAGGATGTGTGTGGGAAGAGACAACCAGAGATGTGACATTTATTTGTTTGTAACTCTAGAAAAATGTTAAACATGCGTGAAGAACACGTTACCTCGTGTGGTTCCCAGGCATGTACTCAGTACGATGTGGTAAATATTTGAGGCAGTACGGATAATGTTGTGATACACACTCTTCATATACCGGACCATCACCTATGGAGTTTCATGGCTCGGGGGGTCAAAATCGCCATATTTTGAAGGGGAACCCATATTTCCCATGTCCTTTCAACTTTATTTATTTTCTACGATCATCACACCCACTAGAATGCACCCTATCCAAAAATTTTGCTTATAATTAAGGTTTGAATGTTTTGTACGTGAAAAGGTGTTTAAAAAGGACTCGAAAATTCGTAATTGTGTTGTTGACTATCTTTTCATGTAATTTACAGGAAACTGATAGAATTTTAAACGATATGTGTGGGAAGAGGCAACCCGAGATGTGTCATTGATTTGTTTTGTAACTCTAGAAAAATGGAAAACATACCTAAAGAACATGTTACCTCATGTTGTGGCTAGGCATGACCTCATTATGATGTGTTAATATTTGAGGAGGTATAGATAATGTCGCAATACTCAATCTTCATATACCGGACCATCACCTATGGAGTTTTGTGAACCGGGGAGCGAAAGTTGCCATGTTTTGAAGGGGAAGCCATATATCCTTGGTCCTTTGAACTTGATTTATTTTCTAGGATCATCACACTCACTAGAATGCACCTTGTCCAAAACTGACATTTTTCCAGGCTCGTTTGCCATATTTATTCCTTTTTGAGTACTTTCTAGGCCTTTTGGGCTTATAATTCAGGTTCTAATGTTTTGTACGTGAAAAGGTGTTAGACTAAAAAATTCGTAATTGTGTTGTTCAATAACTTTTCTTGTATTTTACTGGAAACTAATACAAGTTTGAAGGATATGTGTGGGAAGAGGCAACCAAAGATGTGTCGTTTATTTGTTTTGTAACTTTAGAAAAATGTTAAACATGCCTGAAAAAATGTTACCTCATCTGGTGCCTAGGCATGTCCTCAATATGATGCGGTAAATATTTGAGGAGGCATAAATAATGTCGTGATACTCACTCTTCATATACCGGACCATCACCTATGGAGTTTCATGCTTCAGAGAGCGAAAATCGCCAAGTTTTGAAGGGGAACCCATATTTCATTAGTCCTTTCAGCTTGATTTATTTTCTACGATCATCACACCCACTAGAATTTACCCTGTCCAAAATTCGACATTTTTTCAGGCTCGTTTACCGTATTTAGTCCTTTTTGTGTATTTTCTAGGCCTTTTGTGCTTATAATACAACTTTAATGAAAAATGTTTTCTTACAACAAACCGTTTGTGTCGGGGATATTCCCCACGACCAAGACCCGGCTCATAAGGGTAAGCCGCCCCAAAGGCTTAAGTCATTTTTGGGTTATGTCGCCCGGATATTAAGTCATCTCTAGGCTTAAGCAGCCCTGTTAACTGATACGTCTCCAACATATCTATAGTTTCTAATTGTTCCATGCTATTATATTATTTGTTTTGGATGTTTTATATGCATTAATATGCTATTTTAAATTATTTTTTGGGACTAACCTATTAATCTAGAGCCTAGTGCCAGTTTCTGTTTTTTCCTTGTTTTTGAGTATTGCAGAAAAGGAATATTAAACAGAGTCCAAATGGAATAAAATCTTCGCGACGATATTTTATGGACCAAAGGACACCTACCAGGCTTGGAGTGCAAGGCAAGGGACCTGCCAGGAGGTCACAAGCCAGGGGGCACGGCCACCCCTTGGCTGCGCTTGGCAGGCTTGTGACTCCCTGGCAGGACTCCTAATCCTAATCTTCGTCCTATAAATACCCAAATATTCTCCCAATACCAAAAAGAGCCATGCAAATACTTTTCCACCGCCAGAAGCCTCCGTTCCTGAGAGATCCAATCTTGGAGCCTTTTCCGGTAATCTGCCGGGGGGAGGGATTCGATCACGGAGGGCATCTACATCAACTCCATTGCCCCTCCAATGATGCGTGAATAGTCCACCACATACCTATGTGTCCATAACTAGTAGCTCGATGGCTTCTTCTCTCTCTTTGTGCTTCAATACCATGTTCTTCATGATGTTCATGGAGATCTATCTGATGTAATACTCTTTTGCCGTGTGTTTGTCGAGATCTGAAGAATTGTGGGTTTATGACCAGCTTATCTATGAATATTATTTGGTTCTTCTTTGAATTCTTATATGCATGGTCTCATATCTTTGTAAGTCTCTTTGATCTATTGATTTGGTTTGGCCAACTAGATTGGTAATTCTTGCAATGGGAGAAGTGCTTAGTTTTGGGTTCAATCTTTCGGTGTCCTCACCCAGTGACAAAGTAGGGGTAGCGAGGCACGTATTGTATTGTTCCCATCAAGGATAACAAGATGGGGTTTTCATCATATTGCTGGAGTTTATCCCTCTAAATTATGTCATCTTACTTAATGCGTTACTGTGTTCTTCATGAACTTAATACTCTAGATGCAGGCTGGAGTCGGTCGATGTGTGGAGTAATAGTAGTAGATGCAGAATCGTTTCGGTCTACTTGACACGGACGTGATGCCTATATGAAAAATCATTGCCTTGGATATCTTCACAATTCTTCGCTTTTTTATCAATTGCTCTATAGTAATTTGTTCACCCACCATGATACTTTCCTTCAAGAGAGAAGCCTCTAGTGAAACCTATGGGCCCCGGGTCTACTTTCCATATTATATTTTCAGATCTATAAACCAAAAATACCAAAAATACATTGCTGCAATTTATTTACTTTTTACTTTTTGCAATCTTTTACATCTATCTCTATCAGATCTAATCCTTCCAAATAATCGTGAAGGGATTGACAACCCCTTTATAGCGTTGGGTGCAAGAGTTTGATTGTTTGTGTAGCTACATCCATTGGTGACTTGCTGGTTCCTCCTACTAGATTGATACCTTGGTTCTCATCAAATGAGGTAAATACTTATATACTTCGCTGAATCACCCTTTTCTCTTCAAGGGAAAACCAACACAAGCTCAAGAGGTAGCAAGAAGGATTTCTGGCGTCGTTGTTGGGAGGATACACATCAAGCCTACCAAGTACCCATCACAAACTCATCTCTTGCATTTACATTATTTGCCATTTGCCTCTTGTTTTCCTCTCCCCCACTTCTAAAACGATTTTGAGAAAATACCAAGAAGATTTGCCTTTTTATTCTACCTTCTTCCGTTCGCCTTTCCGTTTTCCTTTTGCTTGCTAGATCGATTCGTTGCCACCATGTTTGAATCTGGGAAGGTTATAATTGAAAATTTTGAGGGTATTACTAGTGCTAATCTTGAGAAAATTTTTGGATCTTGCTCTCTAGATCATGAATCTAAACCTCGTCCTAATTATACAGTTAAATTTTCAAGTGGGAGATGGTAATATTATTGGGAAGAGTGTTATTCAAGAGTTCTTTGATTGTACTGGAGTAATGCCTATGAATAAGAAATCTATTCTTCTTAGCACAAATTGTTATGCTGATGCTACTGTCATGCTCATTGAGAAACTTGAAAGGAAATTTGTGCACATTCATCCCACTTTGCAAGAGGTGTTTTATGAACTTCCCAAAATTAATCATCCTAAGGCTAAAAAGATTGCCACGATCATCCTGATGCCTGAATTTGATTTTATCATACAAGAAGCTAGGGAATTTTTTTGGTTTCTATAAAAAGGATATTGGGCACCCTCCGATTAAAGAAATCCTGCACGATAAAGAAAACTTGCGTGGCTTTGAGTCTAGAGATTATCAATCTTGCCATGACAATATTAGAAGAAGAGTTTCCTATTCCGAAATTACCCAAACCATTTACCTTGAAACCTATGATGAATTTGGTTGGTTCACTAGGGGCATTTATATAGGATTCAATGATGATTCGTTAGAAGAAAAAATCAGGGAACCTATTAAAAATATGATACACATTTTATATGATGATATCTATGGTGATGATCCATGTTATGAGAACGGATTTCATATCAAAGATGGCAATACCTAGATCTATTGTGTTATGCCTAGCTAGGGGCGTTAAACAATAGCGCTTGTTGGGAGGCAACCCAATTTTATTTTTATGGTCTGTTTTTTGATTCTGTTTTTGAGTGTTTCACACATTATTACTTCTATAGTAAATGGTTTTTGGTGTTTTAATTAGTGTTTGAGCCAAGTAAGACCTTTGGGATGGTCTATGGTGGTTGTTGATTTGATCTTATTGAAAAACAGAAACTTTTGCGCCCAGTCGAGGAATTTTATAATTTTCCAGAGCATCGAATGAGCCTGAAATTTTTACACAATATTTATATAAAAATTTCCCAGGATTTACTAATTTTTCAGAATGTTTGGATTTACATAATTATACGAAGTTTTCAGATTGCTACAGACTGTTCTGTTTTTGACAGATTTCATTTTCTTTGTGTTGTATACCTATTTTGATGTATATATGGGTTGTATCGGGGGGGTATGAACCATGGAGAAGTTAGAATACAGTAGATGCTACACCAATATCAATAAAGAATGAGTTCACAACAGTACCTTAAGTAGGGATTTATTTTCCTTATACTAACAGATCTTATGAGTTTTCTGTTGAGTTTTCTGTTGTGAAGTTTTCAAGGTTTGGCTAAAGATTTGATGGACTCTGGAATTAGGAGTTGCAAGAGCCTAAGCTTGGGGATTCCCAAGTCTCCCCAAGCCATATTCAAGGATGCAAAATAGCCTATGCATGGGGATGCCCCGGAAGGTATCCCCTCTTTCATCTTCAATCCATCAGTAATTTTACTCGAGGCTATATTTTTATTCACCACATGATATGTGTTTTTCTTGGAGCATCTTGTATGATATGAGTCTTTGATTTTTAGTTGGCCACAATCATCCTTACTGCACACATCTTTTGAGAGAGACATTCATGCATCGTGAATTTATTAGAATACTCTATGTGCTTCACTTATTTCTTTTGAGATAGGCAATTTTGCTCTATGTGCTTCACTTATGTCTTTTTAGAGCATGGTAGTGTTTGGTTTTATAGAAATAAATTAACTCTCATACCTCACTTATATTATTTCGGGAGTCCTTAAATAGCAGGTTATGGATTTAGTCCTAATATGATAGGCATCCAAGAGGGATGTAATAAAAACTTCCATATTTAGTACATTGAGTATTATGAGAAGTTTGATTCCTTGCATAAAGTTTTGAGATATAGAGATGGCAATATTAAGAGTCATGTTAGGAAGTAATTTTGAATTGATAAAACTATTTGTGTAAATGTTTGTGACTCCCATAGCATGCACGTATGGTGAACCGCTATGTAAGGAAGTCGGTGCATGATTTGTTTATTGATTGTCGACCTTTGTGTGAGGGTCGGGAGCACGCGATGGTTTACTCCTACTAACCTCTCCCCTAGGAGCATGTGTCTAATACTTTTCTTTGATGACAAATAGACTTTTCCAATAAGTATGTGAGTTCTTTATGACTACTGTGATTCCATGGATTATACGCACTCTCATCCTTCCACTTTTGCTAGCCTCTCTAGTACCGCGCAACTTTCGCCGGTGCGATAAACCCATCTTCCTCCAAACATCCACCATATATGTTTCCTCAAAACAGCCACCATACCTACCTATTATGGCATTTCCGTATCCATTCCTAGATATATTGCCATGCAACTTCCACCATTTCGTTTATTATGACACACACCATCATTTTCATATTGCTTCACATGATCATAAGATAGCTAGCATGATGTTTTCCTAGCTTGTCCATTTTTGATGTCATTTGCTATGGTAGATCATTGCACATCCCGTTAATCCGCCGGAAGCATTCATATAGAGTCATATTTTGTTCTAGATATCGAGTTGTAATTCTTGAGTTTTAAGTAAATAAAAGTGTGATGACCATCATTATTAGACCATTGTCCCATGTGAGGAAAGGATGATGGAATCTATGATTCCCTCACAAGTGGGGATGAGACTCCAGACTTTATGAAAAATAAAAGAGGCCAGCGAAGCCCAAATAAAAAAAGAGGCCTTACATGCCCACCAAAATAAAAAATGATATAAAGAGAGAAGGGACAATGCTACTATCTTTTTTTCCACACTTGTGCTTCACAGTACCACCATGATGTTCATGATAGAGAGTCTCCTATTTTTTCACTTTCATATACTAGTGGGAATTTTTCATTATATAACTTGGCTCGTATATTCCAATGATGGGCTTCCTCATATTGCCCTAGGTATTCATGAGCAAGCAAGTTGGATGCACACCCACTTAGCTTCCTTTTGAGCTCTCATACACTTATAGCAATAGTGCATCCGTTGCATGGAAATCCCTACTCACTCACGTTGATATCTATTAATGGGCATCTCCATAGCCCATTGATATGCCTAGTTGATGTGAGACTATCTTCTCCTTTTCCTTCACAACCTCCAGCATAATCTATTCCACCTATAGTGCTATATCCATGGCTCACGCTCATGTATTGCGCGAGAGTTGAAAAAGTTTGAGAAAATAAAGGTGTGAAACAATTGCTTGACTTGTCATCGGGGTTGTGCATGATATAAATACTTTGTTTGGGGAAGATGGAGCATAGCCAGACCATATGATATTGTAGGGATAACATTCTTTTGCCATTATATTTTGAGGACATACAATTGCTTTGCTAGTATGCTTGAAATATTATTGTTTTTTGTCAACATTAAGGTTTTGTTTTGAGTCTGATGGATCTGAACATTCATGTCAAAATAAAGAATATTACATGGATAAATATGTTAGGTAGCATTCCACATCAAAACTTCTATTTTTATCATTTACCTACTCGAGGACGAGAAGGAATTAAGATTGGGGATGCTTGATACATCTCCAACTTATCTATAATTTTTGATTGCTCCATGCTATTATATTATCTAATTTGGATGTTTTATATGCATTAATATACTTTTTACATTATTTTTGGGACTAACGTATTAATCTAGAGCCTAGTGCCAGTTTCTATTTTTTTCTTGTTTTTGAGTATTGCAGATAAGGAATATTAAATGGAGTACAAATGGAATAAAATCTTTGTGATGATTGTTTCTGGACCAGAAGACACCTACCAGGCTTGAAGGGAAAGGCAAGGGACCTGCCAGGAGGTCACAAGCCAGGGGGCGTGGCCACCCCCGTGGTCGCGCCTGGCAGGCTTGTGACTCCCTGGCAGGACTCCTAACCCTAATCTTCGTCCTATAAATACCCAAATATTCCCCCAATACCAAAAAGAGCCACGCAAATATTTTTCCACTGCTAGAAGCCTCCGTTCCCAAGAGATCTAATCTTGGAGCCTTTTCTGGTAATCCGTCGGAGGGGGATTCGATCATGGAGGGCATCTACACCAACTCCATTGCCCCTCCGATGATCCGTGAGTAGTCCACCACATACCTACGGGTCCATAGCTAGTATCTAGATGGCCACTTTTCTCTCTTTGTGCTTCAATACCATGTTCTTCATGATCTTCATGGAGACCTATCCGATGTAATACTCTTTTGCGGTGTGTTTGTCGAGATTCGATGAACTGTGGGTTTATGATCAGCTTATCTATGAATATAATTTGGTTCTTCTCTAAATTATTATATGCATGATTTTCATATCTTTGTAAGTCTCTTCGAGTTGTTGATTTGGTTTGGCCAACTAGATTGGTAATTCTTGCAATGGGAGAAATGCTTAGCTTTGGGTTCAATCTTGCGGTGTCCTCACCTAGTGACAAAGTAGGGGTAGCGAGGCATGTATTGTATTGTTTCCATAAAGGGTAACAAGGTGGGGTTTTCATCATATTGCTTGAGTTTATCCCTCTATATCATGTCATCTTACTTGATGCGTTACTTTGTTCTTCATGGACTTAATACTCTAGATGCACGCAGGAGTCTGCCGATGTGTGGAGTAATAGTAGTAGATGCAGAACCGTTTCGGTCTACTTGACACGAACGTGATGCCTATTTGCATAATCATTGCCTTGGATATCATCAAAATTATTCGCTTTTCTATGAATTGCTTGACACTAATTTGGTCACCCACCATTATAATTTCCTGCAAGAGAGAAGCCTCTAGTGAAACCTATGGCCCCAGGGTCTACTTTCCATATTATATTTTTAGATCTATAAACCAAAAATACCAAAAATACCTTGTTGTAGTTTATTTAATTTTTACTTTCTACAATCTTTTATGTCTATCTCTATCAGATCTAATCCTTGCAAATAACCGTAAAGGGATTGACAACCCCTTTATAGAGTTGGGTGCAAAAGTTTGATTGTTTGTGTAGGTGCATCCATTGGTGACTTCTTCATTCCTCCTACTGGATTTATACCTTGGTTCTCATCAACTCAGGGAAATACTTATCTACTTCGCTGCATCACCCTTTCCTCTTAAAGGGAAAACCAATGCAAGCTCAAGAGGTAGCATTAAGTTGGCAGATTATGACCCAGCACACAGTTATGACCCGGTAGATAGTTATAACTTGACAGACAATTATGACCCAGCAGATAGTTATGACCCGACAGACAGTTATGACCCGGCATACATTTATGACCCGACAGACACACAGTGCATGAAGATGAGTCCTGAAAATGAGCCCGGAGATGAGTCCCTGAAGATGAGTCTTGAACATAAACCTAGTTGTAAGCCGCCCGTCTGGAGATAAGAAGCCTGTGATTAAGAACCCACGAAGAGAAGCCCGCGATGGGAAGTCATAATAGGTTAAGTCTTAATCTAACTTGGACTCTACATGTAAACCGCCCCTTCAACTTACATAAGGAGGGGCAGGTCACCCCAAGAGGGTCAAGTTTTTAGACGTCCAATGGACATGTCTTAGACAATCAAGTTCAAGTCGTAAGTTCATCTATTGCCCCTTAGTGATTTTTGTGTGTTGAAGACTTATAGGTTAAGAGACTGATGTGTTTGTAAGTGTACACATGCTCCATAAGTCGCTGAGGAGTTTGATATATTTGAAGATTATCGACCCCTAAAAATGTATGTCTTCAACTGAATACTTTGGTGAAGACTTTGGTATTCCCTCAAGACAATGAAAATGAAGAAGTTGGTGTGACCTTGAAGATATGAACGAGGACTATGAAGCATGAAGACTTTTATTTTCATAGTTTCATTTCCTTTATTTAAGTCATAGGATACACCGTACTATTAAAGGGGGCCGAGGTAATACTAAGGAAAATTTCCAACTGATGCTCAACTCAAAAGCCTCAACCTATCTGATCCTTCGAGTGAAGCCTTTGGAAATCTCTTATGGTTCAGTCAAGTTCTTCAGTGACAGAGACGAAGTTCTTATGGTCTCTGATGAAACTGGTCTGACTAAGGAGTTAGGATTTCACCAGTGCGAATTGCCTACAAGTGAGGAACATGATAAGCATGAGGACTTTCATGGTTCGAAATTCTGACCGTTGTTGTGCTTAGCGCCAGCTGTCCCCAATCATCTTGTCCACATAACGGTCATATCATTGGGGGAATTTATGTCTTATCATGTCAGGTTGAACTTGGCTATAAATAGCCACCCCCCACAACTACTAGTTGGTTAGCTGCTCCGAGAGAGAACTGACACTTGTCATTTGAGAGCTACCCATCCTCCGAGGACTTTGAGAGAAAATCATCAATGAGGAAAAACCAAAATGCAAACCACCAAACCCAAAGGGATTGAGCATCACTGAAGAGATTGTTCCTGTGTGGAACCGATGCTTGTTACCTTTGAAGCTGTGCATCTTCTAGATGGTTAGGCATCATGTTCTAGTGCATACCGTAGTCAATTGGGGATCACGGAGTGACCTTGGTCTAGAGCATCCAACAGTCAATTGTGGATCTTCGGATGACCAGTTTGCGAGGGTTTTGGAAGTCTGCCCTGAAGACTTACCACGAGGGTTCAGCGAGGAGTTTGTGACCTTATCTCAAGGAGAATACGGTAAGGATTGTGTGTCCTGGGACTATGTGTCCTCTGGTTTAAATACCAGGCCACTCCAAACCATATGTATGACTATCACATTAGTTGGAACTGGGTCATCAAACCATTGTCTTCATCGAGATATTTGATTCTATTTCCTCAACCCTTTCAATTCATCGTATACATGTTGATGAAATTGAATCATTACTGTTTGAAGAATTTGACTAAAGACTTTCTCAATTTCCTCTCCTCAAATTCTTCAAGATACCTTGTTCTTGACCTACTTATCCTATATCACACTACCTGTAATCTATGCATGCTTAATTTCATCATGATGACTATGCTAATGTTATGTGTTTCATACACTTGAGTACTTATTCCGCTGCTAGTTATTCATCACATTTGAAATTCCTTAGTGATGAATTTGTAAAAATCACCTATTCACCCCCCTCTACTCAATATAACGCACTTCCAATTGGTATCAGAGCAAGGTACTCCCTTGTTCTGTGTGATTTTGGTTTAACCACCTGGAGTTCTAGTTATGTTGACTAGAGGTATGATCAAGGTTTCCACAGGTTGTCCTACCTTTGAAGGGACGTATTGCCCCTACTGGAAGAACAAGATGCGCATGCATCTTGAAGCTATTGACAACGATCTCTGGTACGTTGTGGAAAATGGTGTTCCTGGCACCTCTCCGACTGCTACTGCTGCTGATACAAAGAAATTCAAGCAACTTGGTTCCCAAGCGAAGAATATCATCTGTGGCCATCTGAGCAAAGGTCAGTATGGCAGAGTGACTGCTTTGGAATCTGCTAAGATTATCTGGGATAGGTTGTCCAAAGTCAACGAATGTGTTTCCACTCAACGTGACTCTGTGTTGATGTTCTTCGTAATCTCTTCAACCGCTTCAAAAGACTCGATAATCAAAATGTTCAGCAAACTTTTGATCGTCTCACTGATATCTCCAATGAGCTTCAAGCACTTGGTGCCATTAACATCACCGACCACGAAGTGGTGAAGAAACTGCTAAGATCTCTTCATTCCTCATTTGACACACTGGCTTTGATGATTCAAGAGCGTGGAGACTACAAGTTACTTGATCCTGCTGATATACTTGACAAACTCAATACTCATGAATTCCAACAAGTTGAGAAGAGAGACCTCTACGAGACAAGCAATGGAGATCTTGTGCTCTTAAGGCAAAAGCAATTTCCTCATCCGAAGGCGAAGATGCTGATAGTAGCCTTGGTGATCCTGAAGAACTGAGTCAGGAGCTGGCAATGGTCGTGAGGAAATTCTAGAAGTTCTCAAGGAGAGGCTAATTTGGAAAATCATCAAAAAGTGGTTTGAGGAAATCAAATTCCTCAAGTGACTACAAGAAGCGAACTTGTCACAAATGCAAGAAATATGGACAATTTATCTTTGAGTGTTCTCTCTGGGAAAAAGAATCAAAGAAGAAGAAGTACAAGGACGACAGTTCTGATGATTTGAAGAAAAACAAGAAATCTTCAAAGTCCTCATGTGCAAAGTCCTCATCTTCAAAGTCCTCAACGCACAAGAAGAATGGTTCTAGAAAGGCTCACACTTTCATTGGCAAGGAAATGGATTCCAAAGAAGAATCTGAAGAATAGGAAGAACATGAAGAATCTGAGGTGGTATCAGAATCTGGTGTTGCTAGACTTACTCTCGCTACTGCTTTCGTCAGCAAGTCCATCTTCAATGATGAAGAAAATGACTACTCCAACGACTCTGACGTCAGGAATGATGATTATGCTCCCACCTATTGCGTCATGGCTAAAGGTTCCAAGATATACAAGCATCACTCCTCCTCTGAATCAAGTGAAGGTGAATCTGATGAATATGTGAAACCTAGCTATGCCAAACTTGCTAATGTTGCCACTAAGCAACAAAGTGCACTTGAAAAACTTCAGAAACTGTTAGACAAAAGCGATGATGTGTTGAATGGGGAAGTGGATCGGACTCAAACTCTGAGTGATGATCTCAAAAGTCTTCAGTTAAAGTATGATAACCCTCAGAGTCGTCATAATGCTCTCTTAGTCGATGATGAGAAGCTTTATTATGAATATCTTCAAAGAAAGCAAGATCTTGAGAAACTAAGTGTCTCATGAGGATGTACAAAGGGAAAATGATTCCTTACTAGCTCAACAATCAGTACCGCTCAGGAAGAATTTGTTCCACCTTGTTTGAAATGCATCAAACGTGAAACTGCTAATTCTTTATCTAAATGTTCAAATGCTTCTATTGCTGCAAAATCTTCAACTGTCCCCATGGTCACAAATTCCTCACCTGAGGATACCACAAGTATTTCTGATGAAAATGTAGGGTTGAAGGAATTGTATGTGATAGACATGTACAAAAGTCTCAAAGGGAATCAAACCCTTTGCGATGTGCTCAAAAAGCAGATTCTAAACAGGAACCCTAGGAAAGAGGGTATTGCATTTGAGAGGAATCTCAATGCTGATGGATCCTACTAGACACCTGAGCAATAGGACCTCCTGTAGATCCATCCACTTTATCTAGATTCACTTGTGAAACTTCATATTCCTCGGATGAGTCACTTGACTCCAACTACAAATTCTTCAACAATTAGAAAGGTGAAGTATTTGCCAGATTTGTTGGAACTAACTGTAGGAACGGTTCACCTATGAAGAAAATCTGGGTTCCTAAAAGCTGTTTGCAAAATCTTCAAGTGAATGTCCTCACAACACCACCCATGAAGAAAAGGAACCCGAGATCAAATTCCTCATATGGACCAAAGTCTTCACTTGGACCAAATTCCTCAAATGTTCAAAAGTATCATTCTTGTGCTAATGCATCTGTTTCGCAGGGAAATCTAAGAGTTCTAAATATGTGCATTATTCTTGAAATCATTATGTTCATAAGTCCTCAAAGAATTTCTTTGCTTATTCATATGAGTACTCTAACCCTTGTCCTGTGAAACGAACCACACTAGCTTCAATGCCTCCCTTCTCATATGGAGCTCACACAATGATGAACTCTTTGCCACCCCTCCAGATGTGGGTGGTGAAGCAATTGAAGTAATCTCTTATCTAGGGTCAGGTCTCGAGATGAACTTGAACGTCTGATGAATTTGCTGGAGACCTAAGGAAATGCTTGAAAGGACACAAGTTAATCATGTAGAAATGAATCCTCATTTCTCACGTCCTCACACAACTTTACTTCCAATATTGTGTGATGAAATTCTGCCTGATGAATTTGATGTCATATTCTTCACTCTGAAGCATATAAGTTCGTAAGTTGTACTAATTCATCTATGGGATGAACCTCTAAAAGCTACTGAGTGGGTCCTCGACAGTGGATGCACCAACCACATGTCTGGTGACAAGAATCTACTGATGAATATACCACTTGCCCCACCTCATCTCAAGCATATCACCTACGCTCACAAAGGAAAAAGGAAGGGACTGGGTCTAGGTAAGGTTGCAATCTCAAAGGACCGACACATGGATAAGGTGATGCTTGTCGAATCCCTCGGGTTCAACCTTATGT
This sequence comes from Hordeum marinum, assembly GCA_022496015.1. Lineage (NCBI taxonomy): Eukaryota > Viridiplantae > Streptophyta > Magnoliopsida > Poales > Poaceae > Hordeum > Hordeum marinum. The sequence goes on along the minus strand of CM039678.1, from coordinate 294,992,546 downwards.
CTATCTCAATGCTTTGTGATCTTGATATGGTTGTTGTCTTTCGAAAATATCATTGTGTTGTCATCATGGAGTCTGACCATTCCAAAGTCTTTGAAGGCTTTAGGAGAGGAGACTTGTATATTGTTGATTTCTTTACAGGTCCCCAGCCTACTACATGCCTACTTGCAAAGTCCTCTGAAAGGCTGGCTATGGCATCGACGACTTGGACACGCTTGTATGAGGAACTTGCACATGCTCATGAAGAAAAAGCATGTCATTGGCATTGAAGGTGTAAAATTCCTGAAGGACCACCTCTGTGGTGCTTGTGAGTCTGGGAGGATGACCAGATCAAAGCATCCCTCGAAGACAATAATGACCACTACTCGACGTTTTGAATTGCTTCATATTGACCTCTTTGGCCCCACTTATTATTCCTCAGTAACAAATTCTTCAAGTCTGTATGGCTTTGTAAATGTTGATTATTACTCCCGTTACACTTGGGTGCATATTATTCTGTACAAAAATGAAGTGCAGGATGTCTTCAGACGATTTGCTTCATGGGCCTCAACAAACATCGGCGTCAAGATCAAGCATATCAGGAGTGATAATGGGACTGAGTTCGAGAACACCAATCTTGATGAATATCTTGATGAACTTGGTATTATTCATGAGTTATCTGCCCCATATACTCCTTAGCAGAACGACATTGCGGAGCGCAAGAACATGACTCTTGTTGAGATGGCTCGCACCATGCTTGATGAATACAAGACTCCTCATCGCTTTTGGCCTAAGGCAATTGGTACAACTTGCCACATCATCAATCGGGTATATCTTCACAAATTCTTCAAGAAGACTTCATATGAACTTATGACTGGCAAGAAACCAAATGTAAGTTATCTCAAAGTCTTCAGGAAAAAATGTTGGATTTGAGATCCTCACCATGGTTCTAAATTTGCACCAAAAGCACATGATGGTTTTATGCTTGGTTATGGAAAGGACTCGCACACCTACAGAGTCTTCAACACCTACCACCAACAGGTTGTTGAAACTGTAGATGTGCAGTTCTATGAAACTAACGGCTCACAAAGAGAGCACCTGCCTCCTGTGCTAGATGAAAAGTCTCCCGAGGAGTACATTAAGCTAAAGGCTAGTGAAGATGTCGTACCGACTGAAGAACCTCAACTTACTAAGGAAGTCATTCCAACCAATCAAGACATTCATGTTTATACACCTAAAGAAAATGGTGTTGAAGAAAAATCCTCAACCACGTCAACCTGCTCATCCAAGATTTGCAAATCAAGTGTAGATTGACAAGATTATCAACGACATCAATGCACCAGGTCCCCTCACTCGCTCAAGAGCTTCACATTTGACTAAATGTTGTGGGCACTTTGCTTTTGTATCTATCATAGAGCCCACCAAATTTGATGAATCATTCATGGAGCAAGAGTGGATTCAATCTATGCAAGAGGAATTACATCAATTCAACCTAGACAATGTGTGGGAACTTGTCAATCAGCCAGATCCTCGCAAGCACAACATCATAGGTACCAAGTGGATCTATCACAAAAAGCAAGATGAAAATGGCCTTGTGGTAAGAAATAAGGCTCGCCTTGTAGCTCAAGGCTACACACAGGTTGAAGGAATTGACTTTGATGAAAATTTTGCACTTGTTGATAGACTTGAAGCCATTCGCATATTGCTTGCTTATGCTAACCATCATGATATCATCTTATATCAAAGGGATGTGAAAAGTGCATTCCTCAATGGTAAGCTTGAGGAAGAAGTATATGTTGCTCAAACCCCAGGTTTTGAAGACCCTAAGTATCCTAACAAAGTCTTCAGACTCAACAAGGCCCTCTATGGCCTCAAGCAGGCCCCTTGGGCGTGGTACAACACTCTGAAGGAATTCCCGATGAAGAAAGGCTTCAAACCAAGTTCACTCGACCCAACTCTTTTAACTAAATCCTATGACAATGAACTATTCATATGCCAAATATATGTAGATGATATTAGCTTTGGCTGTACTGACAAACGTTACAGTGATGAATTTGCCTATATGATGAGTGAAGAATATCAAATGTGTATGATGGGAGAGTTGAAATTATTCTTAGGTCTTCAAATTCATCAGCAAGACAATGGCATCTTCATCTCTCAGGAGAAATACCTCAAGGATGTTCTGAGGAAATTCAACATGCAAGACTGCAAAGGCGTCAAAACTCCAATGCCTTCAAAAGGCCACCTCTGCACTGAAGAAAATGGTAAAGATTTCGATCAGAAGGTATATCGCTCCATGATTGGCTCTTTACTATATCTATGTGCATCTAGGCCTGATATTATGTTGAGTGATTGCATGTGTGCCCGATTCCAAACAACACAAAAGGAATCCCACCATAAGGCTGTGAAACATAGTCTTCCATACTTAGCTTACACACCAACTCTTGGATTATGGTATCCCAAGGGCTCAAATCTTCAACTCGTCGAATACTCAGATGCTGACTATGCTGGAGATTGTGTGGATTGCAAGTCAACCTTAGGCACATGTCATTTCCTTGGACGATCCTTAGTATGTTGGTCCTCGAAGAAGCATAACTGCATGTCACTATCTACTCCTGAAGCTGAGTACATTGTTGCTGGTTTATTTTTCACGCAGTTGTTGCGGATGAAGCAAACCCTCAAGGACTATGGCATCAAGGTGAAGAATGTGCCTCTCTACTGTGACAACGAGAGTGCTATCAAGATTTCTTACAACCTAGTTCATCACTCCAAGACCAAGCACATACAGATTCATCATCATTTTCTTCGAGATCATGTACTCAATGGCGACATCTCCATCGACCACATTCCAACTCAAGAACAATTGGCTGATATCTTCACAAAGCCCTTAGATGAAAAGAGATTTTGCAAGTTGCGGTGTGAGACAAATATCTTAGAATCTTTGAATGGGCTATAAAAAGACACACATCCTAACACTTATGCAAAAATGATGACTTAGATGTGCAACACATGAAGTAACATTTTTCTTCAATCAATGAAGAATAACCCTCTAAGTGTGAAGAAATTAATGAAGAATTTGATTCTTAGAACCCTACGACAATTGTAGGCGGTGTCTGAAATCATCATTCTTATATGGTGGGTCACGCCATCAATAATTGTTGAAAATCTTCAAAGTTGAGTTTTTCGTCATTTTGCGAATTCTTCAAATTTTCAAACAAATTCCTCAAACTTTCAAATTCTTCAAACTATGAAACCAATGTTCTTCATTGAATATATATATATATATATGAGTTTTTCATGTCCTCAATAGCATTCACTTATTGCTAATTCTTCAAGTTGATTTTCATCTAAGTGAATGTGACCGAACCTGTTCCCCCTCTATGCTAAACTCAACCCCGTCTGTTCACAAAACATTCATATGCGTTCCACTTTGAAACTCGTTTAAAGACTTCACTGTGTCCTTGAGAGCTGAATAATATGCGAACGAAAACTTTAAAATTTTCATTATCAATTTTTTTGGCGCTTCCCGCTCAAACCGTTCTGATTCCCACGACTAGATAACCAACGATCGCCAACTATCTCCACTACTCAGAACGTGGGTGACACATGTCACGTGGAGATCAAGGTTCAGGGGCAACCTGGTCCAAAATCTTCTAGCCAATTGGTTTTGACCTCCACTATAAATACCCCTTCCCTTTTACTGTGCAATAGTTACTCCTCACTTCCCTCACTCTCCCGAGCAAAAACCTAGCGTTGCCGCTAAAATCATCGCCCCCGGAGAGGAAGAGCTTCCTTGCCTCGACATCACCGTCGCCGTACTCACATCGGCTACGGAAGTCTTCACCCCACCGCCACTGTAGCTGTCTCCCATTGCCAAGCTAGGGAGTGTGAGATCTGGACAAACAAACTTCCCCGATTTCATCTCATTGTTCGTCTTGTTCTTCATCAGGGTAAATAAAATCTAATTTTACTACCCTTGTTTGAACCTCATATTTTTCACAAAATCCTCAAAGGTGTTTATTCCTCAAGAATCATTTTCTTAAGCTCCTTACATGCTTGATTCCCTTGAAGTTTTTCCTAATTAATGATTTTCTTCAAGATTGCTCAATTGTGTGGATCCTCAAATTTGCAGAACTCTGGAACCTAAGACAATAATAGTTAGTGAAATTCCTCAAGACTCCTATAGTAAAAATCCTCAACTTGATGTATTTTGAAAAATTTCTGAGAACATATATGACCTCTTCAAATTCCTCGCACCTATACTCTGTTCATAGGTATAAAATGTCTGCTGATGAATGACTAGGTTCTCATGAACTTAACTCATTTGTAGCGTTCCTTGAGGAAAATTTTTATACATCTTCAGAATCATCAAGAGTTCAAATTCATCGAGTGAAGAAAATGGCAGATTGTAAAAGACCTCAGAAAGGTGGAAAGAAGGCTAAACAAAACACTGCTTTTGAAATACCTAAGGATTTATATGTTGGTTACTTTACTCCTGATGAATCTATTCATGGGAAAGAAACAAAGGAGTAGATGAAAATTAGAAACAAGCAAGAATGAGTGGCTTAAGCAAAAGGCACTCAAATTCCTCTCTGGCTGGATCCTAAGATGGTGCTGAACTTCATTGACATCTGGCACAAGGATCCCAACACTCCAATTGATGACTTGAAACTTCCTCCTGGACCAGATCATGTCCTCACTTCCTTCATAGCTGAAGAAAAAAGGAAGTATGAGAAGGCCAGATAAACCAAGAAAGCTTAGTACAAGAAGGAACATTTCTTGAAGAGTAATGTTCTGAAGCTTTCTCCTGAACAGCTTGTGACCATACAATCCGAGATCAAAGGACTCATTAATGAATTCAACCAATACAATGCTGATTGGCAAGGCGCCAAGGTCCGGTTCATCAAACTGGCTGACAAAGCCATCAAGAACAACAACAAGAGGGTTGCAGCTCAATCGCAACTGCAACTTCCTTAGGATGAAGAATCTGCTCAGCCTGCTAAAGAAACTGCAAGTGCAGATGAAGAAATTCAGGCTAGTGAAGAAGTTGTCAGGGCAACCTCCACTATTGCGCCTGAAAAATTGATAGGCTAGTTGAAGCTTTTGCTACGCCTGATGAAATTTATACCACAAGGACGACTGCATCAGTCGTACCTTAAGAAACTGCTACCCCATCACCCTCTGCTGAAATTGCAAAATATCCAAGGGTGAAGAATATCAACCTTCCTTCTGCATCAGAAGTGAAGAAAACAAAGGCTGTGGAAAAAAGGGATGTACAGAAGAGAAAATTATCAACTTCAGATTCCTAATTAGTGAAGAAGTTGAAGACTTTGCCTAGTTCTTTAACTGATCCAATTGATGCAATTCCTATCAGCTCTGTGCCAGCCTATGAGTTAGTACCATTTGGTGTTAACTATGTCATCACAAATGATGAACAAGATGAAAAGGATCAGTCTGCTGCTTCCTCAGAGCATATTGATGAAGAAATTGAAGTGGAAGAAAATGCTTCAACCCCTTGGTATCATCGCCCCAGCCTCAGTTGACTGCTAAAGAGGCCAGCGTTGAACAAATGGAAAAGCATGTGGACATTGGAAACACAACTCCTCTCATCAATGATGAATATTGGGAAGCTGCACACCCAAATTCACCAATGACCACTCCCCTCACCCAAATTCCTTAGTCTCCAACCCAGACCGAAGAAATTCATACAGGATCTGATGACTTGGCCGCACTTGTCACTTCAATCCCTATGGATATTCCAGCAGCAACAGAGGAAACTGATGTTGAAATTCCTTAGTATGAAGAAGTTGTGGGCCGCTTCAAGCCAAACCTCCAGCCGAAGCCTAAGATGCCATTCAAAGGCTCAAAGCGACCCAAATTCATCGAGACGAATTTATTCAACGAGCACATATTCTTCAAAGGGCCAAATCCTTATGATTCAGTAAGGGCCAGTCATACCAGATTCTGGACACCCATGCAGAAGAATTACTGTGCATCAGTGTTGTTTGACAGGGGAAAGTCTTCGAGCACCCACAAATTCCTTATGCGAATATGGAAATTATCCCATGCTTCACCCAGGTGCTCACAGTTCTTCACGATGCTGGAATCCTTCCCCTCTGCATGGACATTTGTGATTGGAATGAAGAGCTAATTCTTCAATTCTATGCCACCTTGCACATCACAGGTGTTGCTTCTGATGTGAATTATTGGGTTCTAGACTGGATGACAGGATCAACTCACTACACTGCCCCAGCCTCAGAATTGCTTCGAGCTTTGCGAATCCCAGTTCCCTTAGAAGGAGCAAGATGCCTGTTTGATGAACCTGCACTTCCCAATCACATGATCCAAGTGCTGATGAAGCCATTGGCTCCTGGAGAACCTCCAAGGACTACCTTCCTAGTGAAGGATTTGCTCTATGTTCTCAGGACCAGCTATCGCATTCTAACCAAAACCCTCAGCCCTCAGAACGGTCACAACTTTAAAGAAGAAGAAGTGGAGGGAATCATGAAGAATATGCTATTAAACATCATTCATGGGATTCCCATCAACTACCATTATTTCGTCCTGAGGACTTTAGCCAATGCAGCTTCAACCCCATTTGAATTGAAGCCTTACGCTGCCTGGATCATCAAATTCATCACATCAATGTCTTCATTTCCCTTCAAGGCTAACTTTTAGAATCACTTTGGCTTTCTGCCTCCTATCGAAGTCCTCAAGGACACATTTTGGTCAGTTGAGGGCAAAGGCAAGGCTGTCATTGATGATGGTACTCGTGTTGGGAGACGTAGTAGTAAATCAAAAAAATTCCTACGTGTCACCAAGAACACTCTATGGAGAAACCAACAACGAGTGGGGGTGCATCTTCATACCTTTGAAGATTGCAAAGCGGAAGCGTTACTAGAACGTAGTTGGTGGAGTCATACTCGCAGCGATTCAGATCGCGGTGGATTCCGATCTAAGCGTCGAACAACTGCGCCTCCGGGTTCAACACACGTGCATCCCAGTGATGTCTCCTATGCCTTGATCTAGCAAGGAGGAAGGATAGGTTGAGGGAGAGCTCCGGCAGCACGACAGTATGGTGACGATGGATCTGCGGTACTCTGACACGGCTTCGCGAAGCGCTACGGAGTACGAGGAGGTGGAGAGGTAGGGCTAGGCCGAGAGAGAGAGAGAGAGCGATATGTGTCTTGCAGCCCCCCAAAACCCCACATGTATATAGGGGGAGGGGAGGAGTGTGCATATCCCCTAGGATTCCCACCCTAGGGCCGGTGGCCAACTCTATATGGCCTTGTGGCCGACGGCCAAGAGGGGAGAGGAGGGGCGGCTCCCTAGGTGGGCCTAGGGCCCATCTGCCCCTAGGGTTTGCCCCCTCCCACCTAGTGCTGCGCCTTGGGCCCTTCAAGTTAACTTGTTCCTCACCTGCTTATCCTGTATCACGCTACCTATAATCTATGCATGCTTAATTTCATCATGATGACTATGTTGCTGCTATGTTTTTCATGCATTTGAGTACTTATTCCGCTGCTAGTTATTCATCACATTTCAAATTCCTCATGTTGAGATTCCTTAGTGATGAATTTGTAAAAATCACCTATTCACCCCCCTCTAGTCAATAAAATGCACTTTTACAAGTCATGACCGATAGAAAGTTAGAGACTCTCGAGATTAGAGGTAGCGATTCCGCACACTTGTAATCAAGGTCATCATCATCAATACACACAAAGCATGACGTAGGCTTTTACCTCCATTGGAGGGGCCAAACCTGAGTAAACTCGCAACTCTCGATTCTGACCAACCTCTCTGAAGCCGCCACCTAGTTGCGATGGCCTCACACCTAAGTTCTCTCACGAGGACATCTTGCCATGACAAAACCACGATAGTTGGCGCCCACATTCCTATTGTGCTTGCCTCCGCCTCTGCTGCATCTCCGGCCGCGCCGCGAGTCGCCTCCACCTCAAAACCGTTGTCGGCGGCTGGCGTTGAGCAGCCCCGAACTCACCCCGCTGCCTGTGAGCCGGCCACACCCCTCCACCGTGCCTCCGCCTTCTGCGCTAGCCTCCCGCATGCCTCCGCATGGCAACCCTCCACTGCTCCGAGTCGCTGGACCCCACCTTAGGCCGCCGCCTTCCCGCTATGGTCGTGCGCCTCGTCTTACTTTTCCCCATGCATGCACTGGCCAGCCGACCACCGTTACCTTACACCACCACGGCTACCTGCTGGCTCCTTGCGTCATTCAGCCTGCCGAGTTGTGCTTCCCCGTGACTGCCTGCCCCAGCCTCCGCACCGCGCCCATCCAGCCGGTGCGCATATGCTCTGCTGCTGGCTGGGGAAGAAAAGAAAAAAGTGGTGGCCGGTTGCTCCCAAGGACTGATTTTCTCAACGAGTTGCCAAGCTAGCCAAAGGGAAAAGTCAAACATCGCAAAAACAAGTGCCAGCCGTCACCTGCACCAGGAAAGCTTGCCATGAAGGAAACATCCCTAGAGAGGCCACAATTTGAAGCGACCATTATTTAGACGGCAATGCAAAGCCAGCGACAAAAGAAAATGAAAAATGGCCCTGAAGGAGCTAGGAGAGAAGGACTAATGAGAATAAAACATGGCTCAAGAGGCATACACACTCAATTTGGCCACATCATTTGCCAAAGACATATCATGAGCATCACGAAGATCATCAACTCACTACCTCGTCTCTAGTTTGCATAAAATCCATCCTTCAACCGCCAGCCTTACGCCGACTTATGCCATAGCCAAGGATGAAGACTCTTAAGCCACCTCGATGAGTCAACTGAAGACTTTTGGGGGATACACATACATGACTTGGCAACATCAACCGGGCTCAAATATTCTGAAACCCCGGGTTATTACAAGGGAGATAACCATATCCCAGGGGCTGCTACCTTATTGGTGACAGATTTGAAGTCGCCCAAGAGGACGAGCCGCCATGATGCGACTATTCAAACATGGGTGCCCTGCTCTATTGGAAAAAAATTAATAGTTGCCCAAGAGGACGAGCCGCCATGATGCGCCGTTCAAACATGGGTTCCCTTATTTATTGGATCATCATAAAGTCACTTGGGGCTTCCAACCCACTGGGTTTAGCTTTCATACCCTCTTGACCGGCTTCCACGCCATACCTGGGTTAAGCCTGCCTATTTGCAACTTGCTACTACACCATGTGACCCGCCGAACTCTTACCAGCCAATCTCGACATAAAGACCCTGAACTTGTCAAGGCTCTTGACAGTCAATATTGCAATGAGACCCTAAGCTAGGTAAGGTTAAACTGGTGGCTTATGTCACAAGAGAGCCGGCTTACAGAAAGCTGGGATAAACTCGCCCGTCTCCTGTAGTCTCTCCGCTACGTGGCCCGTTCGTACTCTTAGGTATCAATCTTTTTAAGACCCTAAACTGGTTAAGATTAAAATGACAGATTTATGTCATGTGAGAGCCAGCATATGGGTTTTTGGGGTACTCATGCCCTATTGTAGTCTCTCTGCTATATGTGTCATTTGTACTCTTAACAGTCAATGTGATTTAAGACCCTCAACTAGTTAAGGTTAAAACGACGAATCTATGCCATGTGAGAGCCAGCCTATGAGGTTTTGGGCAGTCATGCCTAATTTTTTGAAAACAACAAAACTTGAGTTTTTTTTCAAGGGTATAAAAACAAGAGTTCATCTCTTCTGGTTTTGCCTTTAAAGCCGGTATTTTTATATTTTGTTGTCATACATCGCATCATGCATTGCATCATACATTGCATCATCATTGCATCATCTTACCATGCATCATATATGCATGGATATCCTGGTTTATATTTCAGGAACTAGTTTTCAAACCGGGTTACATATTCCAATCCTTAATAGCCAACATGGCTGGATTTTCATTATGGTTGTTATAACCAGTATTGAATAATTGAGGTTTTCAAATCGAGTTATATTATTCAAAATAGCCAACTTGGCTGGATTTTCATTATGGTTGTTATAACCAGTATTGAATAATTGAGGTTTTCAAATCGAGTTATATTATTCAAAATAGCCAACTTGGCTGGATTTTCATTATGGTTGTTATAACCAGCATTGGATGATTGTGGTTTTCAAAGACCCTTCAGAGTAACGGCTATTATTTCTTTGTCCAAAAAATACCAGCTTACAACAAGGAACATGGTTCAACATTTGATATCCAAGGCTTTTAGCAACATCATCTCGACAGTGGATAAGATTTTATTCTACAATGGAAGGAATAGTCCCGAATCATTGTAGGCATACAACTCGCACTTGGGGGATACATTATCCAAGTCTAGTTTTTATCGAGTATGCAAGTCCCTTGTCGCAGCAAGCATGCACCACGACACTTGGGGGATAATGCACGTCATTTTTCAAATCATTACATTATCAACAGACTCTGTTATCTCAAGGAGATGAGCCGGCCTTTTCTATCTTTTTCTAAGTCCTAGCCTAGTATTGTCTTACTGAGCAGGCCCTTGGGGGCTACACATTGCTCATCAAGTCTACGTAAATCAGCTCTGCTAGGTCCCTGCTCATTATTGCATAATGACCCGTCCCTTGGGGGCTACACTGGCTGAAGTATTATGAGTATAATGCAATTACAAGTCCCAGGTTGTTACAGGCAAGACACCCTGGTACTAGGGGTCTACATATGTGGAACATTCAACTTATGACTGGTGACTCAGACAAACAATCTCGATTTCTTTAGAGTTGCAATATGTATATTGAAGCAAGTCTTAAAGCTATCACTACGTTCCCCTCTTAAGACTTGGGGGCTACAAGTAATATGGATATGAGGAAGGTATGCCTTCATATTCTCAGTTATGAGGGAACCCGCCGAATTTTTGAAACCAAGGCAGTTGATAATAAGGGTTATTTTTTCTTCAAGGAGCCAATGTCAGTGTATTAGTACAACAGAGTTTCAGAATTTTCAGGAGCTGGTCAACTGGTCTTTTTGAGTGAGCCGGTACCTTCACATATTCTTATTTCAAGAAGTTTAGCATGACTAAATTCAAAGCTAAATTGGGGGCTAATGTCGGGGATATTCCCCACGACCAAGACCCGACTCATAAGGATAAGCCGCCCCAAAGGCTTAAGTCATTTCTATGTTTAAGTCACACGGACGTTAAGTCATCTTTGGGCTTAAGCAGCCCTATTAAGTCGACAGATTATGACCCGACAGACATTTATGACCCGACAGACAGTTATGACCCGGCAAACAGTTACGACCCGGCAGACAGTTATGACACGGCAGATAGTTATGACCCGGTAGACAAATAGGCATGAAGATGAGTCCTGAAAATGAGTTCCGAAGATGAGTCCTTGAAGACGAGTCTTGAAGCTATACCAGGTTGTAAGCCACCCGGTTGTAAGACGCCTGTTTGGAGATAAGAAGCCCAAGATTAAGAACTCCATGAAGAGAAGCTTGCGATGGGAAGTCATAATAGGTTAAGTCTTAATCTGACTTGGACTCTACATGTAAACCACCCCTTTAACTTATATAAGGAGGGGAAGGTCACCCTAAGAGGGTCAAGTTTTTAGACGTCTCAATAGACATGTCTTAGACATACAAGTTCAAGTCATGAGAGATAGACAGATTAGAGACTCTTGATATTAGAGGTAGCGATTCTGCACCCTTGTAATCGAGATCATCATCATCAATATACAAAAATCAGGACGCAGGCTTTTACCTCCATCGGAGGGAACGAACCTGGGTAAACTCGCATCTCTCGATTCTAACCAACCCCTCTCAAGCCACCACCTAGTTGCGATGGCCTCACACCTAAGTTCTCTCACGAGGACATCTTGTCATAACAAAACCACGACAGTTTGCCAAGCGTCTGATGGCACGAGAGAGAGAAGACATGATATTTTCAAACGTAGGATCACCAATTTTCTTTTTCTCACACACGGGTATTTGATGCGCTTCATCTGTGTTGTGTGTTCCCCCCATAAGGTTTGAGTTTTGCCGCCAAATTTTCAATAGGCGCATGATTTTAGTAGTTATTCGTCCCACCCCATACCCACCCATCACATTTCCCCTATCACCACCGCCCCACAACCTCTAACCGCATCCCAAACCGCCGCCACCACCGCAACCCAATATACATTTTGCCCCAGTCTCGCTCGTCGATCTAGAGAGATAACCTCCGATCTCCATCATCGGCCCGCCCTGACAGCTCCAATGGAGCATGTGAACCACCCGCATGGCTCCATATCCCCACCCCTATCACCAAGCATCCCCGCTTAAGCCTAACCACATATCGCACGGAGGTCGAGGAGCTGGTCATGGCGGTCGATGACATTGTGAATGCTATGCGTGACAACCCAGAGGAACACCTTGCCGCCGACCCCGCCAACTTGGTGCGAGCTCTAGACAAGATGAAATCCCCAAGAAACTACCCCCCCCAGGGACTTACCAAGTATGAAATGTCCAGTTCATTTTTAGGAATACCAGTATAACAGTGTTTAACCATGTCAATTTCAGTTTTGATAGTACACGTTTAAATTGCCATGTTAGGTTGTCTGTACTTTGTAGTCAACACCTTCATTTTTCATTTTAGTTATGCACACTGTCTTGTTCAAGTATGAACTGTCCATTTCAATTTCACCAATACCAGTTACAAACTTACAATGTCGATGCTAGGTTATTGTTAAGCCGGCTGTAGTGAACAATTATATCCATTTTTACGCTGTCCATTCGGTACCGCGCTAATCTTCGCAAAGAAGATATCACTGGGGATGACGTCCTTCAATTACCATTAGATATTTTTGGTGGATGTTAACCCTGTTGTAATTGACATGCCTTTACGTGTACTTATGTAGTTTCTTAATTCACGATGATGTTGTTTACCGTCGAGGTTAGCCCAATATTTATAGTATTTTCATCATTTGTTCAATTGTAGTTTAGCTTCTAATATTTACTTGTTGCTTGTAGGTACATGTGTCGGCGACATTGATTCATGCTTCGACCCCCTTTGCATATGGGGCAATGAGATAAACATGAACAAGCATCCAGTGAGAAAACTTAGAAAAAAGGTTAGGCAGAAGAGACATCCGATTGGAATTAAACTCTTTTATTTACACTTTATCCAAGACATTAGTGAACTTTAGGATGGTAAGTAATCTATTTCCTTCTTTTCCAGCCGAGAACAAGTTACTCTATTAGACATGAATACCTAAAGGTTGTCTCTTTTCAGTGGTTTTCGAAGTAATTTAGTCAAGATTACCCAGCAAGCTACCTGAAAAATGGGGAGGCAATGAAGGTTACAGTATATAATTCATGCTACCATGTAATGGTCTAGAATTCTTCTTGAAGGCAGTGAAGGATGGACGGGCGATCATCATAAGGGGCTGGACAAAAGTTGTGTGCACCTTTGGCATGGCGGAGGGCACATGGTCGGTATTCTGCTTCTTCAACACCACCGACAGCCAAAAGCATTTACAATTCTCCCTTCACCTTTACCGCCTCTAGTACTATATATTGTGGTTCATCATATTTAATCTTCTACCGAACTATGTAACCATGTAACATGTACCGAGCTTTCGATTTATGCATTGGATGTTGAACCATTGTAATTAGGGTATGTATTAATGGATGTGAAATCCACATTTTATAATTAAAAATTTGAAATTTCCAATTCTAATAATAAATTAACAAAAGTAAGCTATTAGGGAATAAATTAAGCGCACACAGCTAGAACAATTAAACTGTGTCCGATGGTGTCATATGTCATAGACGATTGTTCAAATAATAGTGTGTGTGATTATCAGCTTTACAACACACCATCACATATTTTGCGCTTGTGGGATGCTCACACTATCACACACGCATTTGCACGCCGTCATTCTTTGTGCTTGCCGTTAATATCACAAACGATTAGGAAATTGCGTGCGTGTGTAATGTAGGACGATCAGAAGGCGGTTGACATATGTTTCGCGTGTGCGTTTCGAATAACTATCACACACGAATATATTCATGCCATCGTCTCAAATGTGTGCTTGACCACAAACGTAACATCAAAGTGTGGTGTGTGGGATAGTCTATGACTTTGCATACGTTTACGTTAGGCGTATCGCTAGCAGAGGATCGCACCATCGCAGACAATGTTTCGTTGTCATGTGGGATGACTCCACCCCTATTGCCCACACATGCAAGGTGACAGTTTTGAACTACATTGCGGAAAGGGGTTAAAAAACCGTTTGTATAGTACCTAATGGTACTAGTGCATTGTGGTATATGAAATCCATCTAGAACTTCAGAAAGAGGTAACTTTTGTATGTTCATTCCATCTTGTTCTAATACCTTCTCGAGAGCTTGAATGGATAGGGACAACACATCTCCTTCGGTCTAAAACAAGAATGACGAGTTCAATGCCATGACGAACATCATCGATGCCAAGATGGATGCTAAAATGGAGGAGCTCAAGGTTCTCATCAACATCGGCATGAGGTCTTCCTCATCTTCGAGAAGACGCTCAAGTGCACATATTTCTGAGCTACCATCTGTGGCAAGATCACATCGGCACCGACACCATCAACTACATGAAGAAATAACAACGCCAACATCAAGGCATCCAGAAACAAACAAGCATGAAGGTCAAGAGCTCGACACCAACCACCACTCTATGACTTCACCACTTACCTTGGCATCTTGGCCAAGTGACTTCAAGGCATATTTGCCTTCGGACACGCCGCATCTTTCCTGACAAGCACCTCAAGAGAAGCTCCCCAAGCTCAAGTGTGCGACTTCCATAACCTACTACAACCTCGACACCGACCACGAGATTCCTTTCTATGGGAGTCAAGACCTGAGGAGTATCTCAAGTGGGAGTACAAGATGGACTCCTACCAAAAGCTACGGCAGGTCCCTTCCGAAGATCAAGTAAACTGCACCACAAGGAACTTCCATGGTGAGCATCAACATGGTGGATTCACAAAATGGAAAAGAGCTTTCACATGAGTTGGCATAAGACGAAGAAATCTATGCGGTGAGAATTTATCCCTTGCACCTAGACGGAACATCTTCAACACCAATTGGAAAATACCATACAAGGATCCGAGTCCATCGAAGAGTACTTCATGAAGATGAAGTGAGCTTTGTGACGAGCCAACATGGATGAACCCATTTGGATGAAGATCTACTTGACAATGGCATTGAACAACGAAATCGCCAAAGTTATCTTCCTCAACAACTACGAGACTCTCAATGACATCTACCTTGGTGCTCTCAAGGAGAAACAAGAACTCATGAAGGCCAAGTCTTCTCCACCCCGTGCATACTTCCTGATGACCATGATCCAAGATGACGAGCATGAGAATGGTACCACCAAGATGTCCAAGATCGATGAGATCCAAGAAAATGCTCCCAAGTCCGACTTCATTGCCATCCCTCTTTGTGGCATTGACAATGTCGAGTCTACCATGACTCTTTTTGAAGATGGCGCGACAACGACCATGGCTATGTAGCCACGCAAGGAACATGCTTTGGAGGAGAGAGACATGGTGGCGAGAAAGGATGATGCTTCCATCTATCGATGCGAGAGTGAGATGGCCAAGCATGGGATTTTCCCTTCGATCATGGAGGCGAGTGATGACGTGCCATATTCGGCCTTCATCCACGGTGACAGTGATGTGACGGTTGAGCACGGAATTTTCCCTTTGACCACGATGACGTATGATGAGTTGACACTTGTGGAACCATATTGAGAGTGAGAATGACTTCACCACTAGCCCCACATATGATGAGTTGCCATAGTTTCCATGTGAGGAGAGCCACAACCCCCACCACTTGAGTGAGATGAGTGACTCCACAATATGTGAGTTCGAGTGACTCCACAATATGCGATTTTGAGTGCACCTAACTTGAGGGAGTGGGTGATCCACCACCACGTAGAGCGAGTAAGGTAGTTGATAAGTCATGTCTAACCATTTTGATTTCTAATGACTTAACCTCTATCTCTATTGTGTCTTCTCATTTCGTGCCAGGTCCCATATACGATGAGGCACCAATCCTCGATGACTTCGTCCCTCCTTTGGACAAGATGATGGCCATGGTGGAATATGATGCACCCCACATGGTTCCATCATGATGAAGATGGCCATGATTTGGTGTTTGCCATCTCACCTACACCTCACGAGTCGAATGCAAAAGGTAACATAGGTGAAGCTGATGCTATTGTCCCACTAGTGGACATTGCTTGCTTGCTTGATGTTCATGCACCTATTGCCATGTTCATGATTATGCGACTTTGTCATATGATGACTTACCCATTTATGACGAGTTTGACGATTCTCATGTGGAGTCTATTAGTTGTGATGCCATGTTGTGTTGGTTACCTTGTGAGAATTCTGTTGGTCACATCATGTTTGACAATTCACTTGACTTGTCATATGCTATGCATGAGATACTCCATATCGCATATTTGCAATCTCATCATAGTAATTATGCATATGTGATTAAAATAAACCCAATTTGCACATGTGGCATAGGTGCCAAACCCATGGTTATTTGCATTTGCTTTTCTTGTGATGATATAGCCATGCTTCCTTTGCATCATTTGCATAATTGTTCCCATATGCAATTCCATGACCACCAAGTTTTGCATAGGCATTGTTTAGGATGTTGCCCATATTCTCCATATTATGCTTCTGCTATTGCATATGGGGAGGCCCCCATAGTTTCTTCATACCTATTAGGAGATTTCGATCCATCCCATCCATTGCATACTCCAAATAATTGTGTGCGCAATATGCTTTCCATTGATATGAATGATATGCTTGTTCCACATACTTTCTATAATTTGCGTCCCACTCATGTTGAACATAATAACTATCATTGCATGATGGATGACATATTTCTATATCGTGCATCAAATTTATTTGACCATTGATTATCTTGTGATAACTGTCACGTGCACATACACATCATGATGGATGATTTGTACATTGACCACGCCCACACTTTGTTTTGTGTGTTTCCTTGTTGTCGAGGAACACATGATTCTTGTCAACCTCACAAGCATATGAGTTGACGTAACGGGCTCTAGAAATCAATGAAGACGTGCGCCACCATGGAGTGCTTACCCTCCACCCACCAACTTTGCTCATTTCTTTTACATGGCCCTCACATTGTTATGACTTATTGTCCATTATATATCATTTTCCAACATTGCCAGGTTCACTTTGCATGATATGCTCATTTATATGCATTTGCCATGCATTTGTGACCCATGCCTTACATCTCACATGATACTTGATTCTCGTATTTGTATGTGCATTTGCAAGCTTGGTGTAGACATTACTTGCTATTGCCATGTTTTATTTGTGCCCCACGCTTATAATGATACATTGATCTCGCTTGTGTCCGTGCTCGTGATATATCATGCGCATTATTTATGTCCACTATATACTCACATGCCATGATTGACATGGTTTCCTCTTGTATGTTGCATCTTCGCACTACTAGTTTGCATGACATGATTATTAGGCTTGCTTATGTTGCGTCACCGATGATTAATACTTGATCCTTTCATGCGATTGATGACAACCATTTCCATGCTTCACACATGATTCATATTGCTATTTGTCATATGTCTCCATGTGTTTCCTCTCTTATGCTAGATGATTTGCCATATAATGAGTGCAGAAATGCTATTAGTTATGGTAATGAGATTGCTCCCATAGTTTTTGCTCAGATTGGTGGAGCTTTTACCATCTTTAATGTGAAGCATGCTTGTATTCCTTCTTTGCACCATTTGCCTAGTGCCATGAATATAGACATCGTTGCATCATATTATTTATTAACTTGTAATTCCTATGGTTATCTGCAAGAGAAGAGAACCATAATGATGGATGATCTCTTTGTCTACCATGCACAAACATTGTTTCCTTTGTTGTGTGTATGTGTGGCAAGCTTCAACTACATGTCAACCTCCACTTTGCGTGAGTTGACCACTAGAGCTCTTGAGAGCGAGCTATGATACACCGGCGTGTTTCTGCACTTGCTTCTATTTCGGCATTTGTGAAGGATGCACAAGGTCACACTTTTCACGTGACGCCCTTCTTGATCATGAATATTGTGGATCATCATACTTGTGCTTCTTGCACCACGACATATATGGATCATCTTGGATAACTTCTTGGCACACATGTTAGAGATATTGCTTTCACTTATGATTGCCATCTTTCCATGGCTCATGACATATATACCGTGTGAGTTGCATCCAATTTGTGGATTACTTGCTCCTATCATATGGTAACAGATCGAGACCGACGCTCCAGATGACTTCCAGTCATTTTCATTATCACCGTGTGATTTATTTGCTTGTTGCATTCATCATCGCATCAGTTGCATCATTCGCATTGCATCGACACTTTGTTGCTATCATTTTTTCAAAACTTGCATCTGTTCGTAGTTGCTGGTTCTTCCTGTTCTCGTCGTTGATCATTTCGAGACCAAACACACACGCACACGCCCACGACATCATTAAAATCTTGTTTTTAAAAGTGCATGTAAATTTTCTTGAAATAGGTTGAAAGTTGGCATGCGGTCTCGATATAGTGTACGTAGACTGTCTCCCAAATTTTGCCACATTCGAAGGTCGTTTGATACCGAATCGTTAAACTATAGCATCACTATAGCCGGTCAAATTTGTAGATGTTTTGCATACACTAAACTTGTTGCTGAGCTGCCCGTGTTTTCCCTCTCTTCTAAATGCCTAGCCTCTCTACACATCGCACTAACCCCTCGCATGCGCTTGATAACTTTCCCAAACCCGAAACGCCCATCCGTGACTAGTGGGTCAGGGTCATCCATGAAGTACACCAAACGTCTTTGGTTTCCCCATTAGAACACTCCTAACCTAAATACTAGACCTTTTGATCGGAATTGAGTGTCTGGATCTGCCGAAAATACCTCATGTTCTCCCTTCCTGTAAATAGCAGCTAACGCTAGACCTAGGGAGACGAAGCTCCATCAGTTCCTGAGTAGAACTGCCACAAACCAATTCCCCTCGGGATCCCCTGCGGATCCATTCCACGTATCCCTGGCCATGGCCAGCCTGGCCCGGTCGGCCTGGCCTGACCTTGGCCATGGACCGGGCTCGGGCCTAGATTTTGAGCCCGGCGGCCAGGCCGGGCCGGGCTCGGTCCCAACGAAACCCGAGTTTACAGCTACGCCATGTCGGGCCTACCGGGCCGGGCTGGGATTTTTCGGGCTCTGGTCGGGCTTGGGCCAAAAAAATAGGCCCGACGACTAGGCCGGGCCGGGCTCGAGGCCTAGCCCGGCCCGAGGTATGACCAAGTATAATTCCACCCAACCATATCACTTCGACCACCTCCCTGAAATTCACCACCTGTCCTCTCCTTGACCCCCATCACTCGAAACCACCTGTCCTCTCCTCGACCCCCATCACTCGAGGCTCTCCTTTGCTTTCGTTTGCACCCGCAACATCAACATTGCCTGAGCGCAACCGCACATGGAGCCCCGAGAAGCTCCTTCCCTCCAACCACAAGCTCGCCAGAGCACGACCGTCGACCCGTCCTGCGAGCAGTCGCCTGTGTTCCCTCATTGTCTCCAGCCCCATGCCCGGATGCCTAAGTATCAGTGGAAGTCGACGCCGCATCTGCCTCATTTCCAGCCGGAGCTCCTCTCGCCATAAAAGATCCTGGTCCCGAGGACCACCTCCATCTTGTTCCCAACACCATCCCCTGGACCTCGCCTGCTCGCACCTCCCTATACCTCTAGTTATCCCAGACAATGCACCGTTGACCTCTATGTCATCCCCGTCCCCCTTTGCCTCCCTTGCTCTCTTACTTTCTCAACCTCCGCCATGAACTCTCTCTCCGTCTCGTCTTCATAGGAGGCCGCCGCCAACATGAACCCAGCTTCGCCCCGTCCCGTCTCCACCGGCCGGCGAGCCGCCGGATGCCATCGACCTAGGCCAGCCCCTCGCCCTTGGTCCCTTCCTCTCTCTCTTCTTCACTTGAGATCTTTCTATCACTCTCTATATCTTGTTGAGTATCGTGATTATTTAGGAAACATTGATAGGCTAGGATTGTTCCTGCCTTGACTTGTACTCCAAGATGATCATGTACTCCTATATATATATATGCCCACGAGGCACAAACAATACAACAACTATTCCACCAACCCCTTTCTCCCTTTCAACATGGTATCTGCCGCAAGTTCCTAGACCTAGCCGCCACGCGCCGCTGCCTCCATGACCGCCGCCGGGGGCTGTTTTGCCCGTACCTAGGGTTTGTCCGCCGGTCGTATTGACAGGCAACCCTAGAGAGTCTTTTTCCCCGATCTCTTGATCCAAGGTTTTCTCTCTTCTGCTGGTCACTTTGATTGGTGTTTTCTTTTTTGCTTTTCGGATCTAAGATCGGTTTGCGTCGCCCGCCGCCGTTGTTGATCACCGCGCCTCTACTCCAACACCGACGTCTACTTTACACCAGTCACTTCATCATCAATAGGATGGTAAGGCTAGACGTGTTTCCCAAGGGACGCCTTCGTGCGTCACTGTCGGCCGCTCGTTCGCGTGGTCTTCATTGTCGGTTCATCTTCATCGTCATCACCCGGGACGCCACTGACATTGTCACCATCAATTCTGATCTGTGTGACGTCCCCACCATGGCGCGTAAAGCGCCGCCATCCGTCTGATCAACCGATCTCGTGCCTGTCTTCACCAAGCCCGTCCCCGAGCACGTGCCTACCGCCGATTGAGCTACAGGTTGCCATCGCATTGTTGCCTCGGAACGTTGTGTTGCCGCCCCAACGTCCTCCCGTCGGCTGCCTCGACCCACGTGGCGTGCCTGCCGACGCCCCTCTGGGACGTCGCCCTGTGCAGCACGGTCCACGCCACTAAACTAGGATCCTCCCACCGGCTACACCTGTAGCCACCACCGCCTTTGCGTCGCCGCCTCGGGATGTCGCACGACGGAACGTGGTACACATAGTCGTCCCATCGGACCATCGCCACCAGCTAATTGTTCTCCCCAAGGCTTCCCCGCGCTGCCGCTGCGTCGCCCCTTCGGGCCGTAGTGTTGCAGCCCGTGGTCTACTACTGCCCCGAGGCCGTCCTCTCCAGGTCATCCCCGTGGCCACACCGACCCTCGCGCTGCCGCTACAGTGCCCCATCGGGCCGTAGTGAGCATGGCCTACGGTCTCCGCCGCCGCCCGAGGCCGTCCCCATGAGTGCACCAACTGGCACGCCGCCGTTGTGTCACCCCTTCGGGCCATCGCATCGTGGCACGCGGTCCACTCCGCCACCCCGAGGTCTTCCCATCATCACCCAGACCTGTGCGTTGCCGCTTCATCGCCTATTCGGGCCGTAGCACCATGGCGCGCGGTCCACTTCGCCATTCCCGTGTGTTGACTTCCTCTGGTATGCGTCGCGCCACCTTCCTTGGCACGAGAACGCCATCGTCCGCACTGGTCTTTGTCACACTATCAAGTTCTTCCTCTCCTACTCCGAGCATCGCTGCCGCACTACTAACCATCCACCGTCGCCGCCGTCAGGCCGACGTCGTCAGGTCGCCACCACCGCTACTCTTCGTTGTCGTTACGGCTCGCTTACCCGAGCTATGCCATGCCTCTTCGGCGATGTTGTATCTCTCTGACCCGAGCTGCGCCACTCGTCCACCCCCTTCATCATCTGTCCAACACTAGCTCATCTCCGGCACCGCCGACATCTACCCCGACCACTTCATCTACTCCAACCACCGCGGGTGATAGGCCCCCCCCGCCGATTTGCATCGCAACCATTGTGAGTCCTTCTCTGCTAGCCTCGTCGACATGGCATATAGCTTGTGCAGGTCCCTCATCTACGCATGCCCGATGCTGGCAACACTGACGCATGCCTTCATGCAAGTGTGTTCCCATGCTTGGGAAGTCTGGAGTAGCGCTGGTCAACATCACCTTCGTCCATCTATGCATGCCCGGTGCTAGCAACACCGATGCGTTCCTTCGTCCAGGAACTGTTCCTGGGCTTGGCAAACCCGGCACGACGCATAGTCAACAAAATCTTCTTTCCAGCGCACCCCTACTTCGACACAACTGCGCCCATGCTAACTCGACGCCTTTTTGCCCCCCGTGGCTTCACGATGACTTCCTCGACACCGTCTACCCCGACTAGACATCGACCACGTCATTCTTCGCATGGCTACGATGACCACGGCTTTACAACCCTATGCTCTCGGCTACCTCGACAAAGGCACAAACGGCTACCGCCTTGCTTGAGCAGCCTTGTCGGTTTCCACTCCAGCCACAACTTCGGCGATGCATCGACCGTTACGAATGTGTGTGTGGGGGATCTCCGTCGGCTTACCTTCGTATTCTTGTCCAATCTCACCATCTGCGTCTCTACCGTTGTGACTGCGGGGGATGTTGAGTATCGTGATTATTTAGGAAACATAGATAGACTAGGATTGTTCCTGCTTTGACTTGTACTCCAAGATGATCATGTACTCCTATATATATGCCCATGAGGCTCAAGAAATACAACAACTATTCCACCAACCCCTTTCTCCCTTTCAACATCTCTCTCTCCCACGACGCTCAACTCTCCCTGTCTTCTGTTTTTCTGCAGAGAAAGGACCATGGTCGCCATGACCAAGAGATCCACCTCTACATGGACCCCGTTGGCGTCCAGATCCATGAACACATGAACGGCTCCCATCGTCCACATTGTTTCCCGTCATAGCTAGGGAATCCCTACCCCGTTGTCCATGTGCTCGAGTAGGAGAAGCCCGAGGACGAACACAACGTGCCCCTGCACCCGTTGACCTCCTGCACTCGTTTAGATCGGGCTTGGACCAATGCCACATTGCCCGCGTGAGGTCTCGCCTGGCATGCCTGGGCCTCACCTACTAAGGCCCATATCCGGCAGCCGACCTCTGCCAATCATCCACCACATGGACTTGGCCCAGTATGGTGAGCGCAACACCATTGCTCTTTGTGAGACTATGTGATGCCTGTGGGCGAGATTTATTGTCCTGTGCCCGTTAGTTTCGGCCCAATTGTGTTTTTTGTCCAAGATTTGCAAACACCCCCCGAACTTCTTTCATATAATCATATATGTAGACACTTTATACATGTAAAATGCTTAGAAGTTTTTCTAGTTTCACAATATGCAACTTCCATCCATGATAAAAATGATTAACTTTATGTTTAAATTAATTTGCATAAATGCCATGCTAAAATGATTCATTTCATAGCTAATTAACCGTAGCTTCCATTAAAATGGTCCACATATGTAACTTGACTAGAAAAACGTGTAGGATAACATGTTGGCATTACTTTTCATGTTTAAAAACAATAATATTGTGATTAGGGTAGAACAATAGAAATTTCCAAAATTACATATGGGGACTTTCCAGAATTTTTATTCTTTGTTCCGTCCTCATTTAAACTTGCCTAAATATTTAGGCTACCTATGCTTCACCTATTAACATGTTTAACAACATTTAATCTTGTCATATAAATAAACGTGAGTGAGCTAAATGAGCGAATGTGGAGTTTCGTGAATATGCAACTCGTTGCATATTGAACTTCACTTAATATGTAGTATGTGCTTGTTGTACTTGTCATGCCATGCATACTTAAATTGGACACGCATGATACTTGATTGTGCATCATGCCATGTTTATGTTGTGGTGTTTACCATCTCATTTTTTGTATTCAGATTTGCTTCTCGTCGCTAGAGTACAGAAAGCATTTAAGAGTGTGAGGATCTGTTCGACTACGTTGGTTTGTCTACTTAACGGATTCGTTCTTTTTCCAAGCGGGATCTCAGGCAAGATGATCATTTCCCTGGATACCACTACTATCATTGCCATGCTAGTTGCCTCGTTTCTATAACTATGTCTCGCTTCCTACCCGTTGTTTGTTAAGGCTCCCAAAATGCCATGATATGCCTCTAACCCTCCACCTGTGTGCAAACCTTTGTTTGGCTATGTTACCGCTTGCTCAACCCTTCTTATAGCATTGCTAGTTGCAGGTGTAGGTTGTTCCATGTGATAACATGGATATCTTCAGAATATCACAATATCCTTGCTATTTAAATGAATATACACTTGGTAAAAGGTGGAAGGCTTGGCCTTTTACTCGGTGTTTTGTTCCACCTTTGTCGCCCTAGTTACTTTTATCGGTGTTATGTTCCACATTGAGAGCTCCTAACATGCTCAGGATTGTTATGGGGACCCCCTTGATTATTTGTTTTGGGATAAAACTCTTCCGACAAGGCCCAACATTGGTACTACATTTTCCTAACAAATAAAACTTGCATAGGGAGTAATTAACCCATGGATAATTAATCAACAACCCATGCCAGTGCTCCTCATGAGTGTTGGTCCACACTAGAGCACCCTGCAGGGATAACCCGAGGAAACTTGGGAGATTTCTATTAGGCCACTATATGATTTGCTCATCTGGTCGTGTCTTGAGAACGAGATACGCAACTCCTATCGGGTTCATTGACACGTCGTGCGCTCTTGCTAGATTTGTTTTACCCTTCTCGAATGTCTTAAGCACCAGGATTCTGGGGATACTTTGGGCTATCTCAGGGTTGAGGTTTTCCATCCCAGCTTGTGGCTAGTTTGAGATGGATGAGTTGGAGCAGCTCTGTAGAGTTACATCTTTTTGAGAGTTGTGCCCGCGGTTATGTGGAAACCTGGAAATTCTTTAACACCCAGTCATAGAAAACTTGAAGTAGACTCGATTAAAATACACCAACACTACAGGAATCAGGCACTTTGCCGTCAGCCATCCCGGACAGCAAAGGCATGCATCCCGGACGACAAAGTCTTTGCCGTCCGCTAGTAGACGGCCAACCGTCCGGCTGAATAAGCCACGGTAAAAGGTGCTTTGCCGTCTACTGGCGGATGGTAAAGACCTTTGAATCTTTGCCATCTGCCAGCAGACGGCAACGGGCCTGGACGGCACACGTGGCAACTTAGCTCCGTTAAGGGCTTAACAGCATGCTTTGCCGTCCGCTGGCAGACGACAAAGACCTTAGTTCTTTGCCGTCTGCCAACTGATGACATAGAACCCACCTAGGCCAGCCCCAGGCTGCACAGGCAGCTGCCACGCAGCATCTTTCCCATCTGCTGGCTGACGGCAAAGCTCTTTGTCGTCTGCCAGCAGACGGCGAAGTGGCTATATAGCCCCCGTTTTTTCTGTTTTTTTCTTGAAATCATTCAATTTGACAGAATATCACATATATATCCAACATATCAACAATACAAGTTTCCAACAAGCATACCAACAATAAGTTTCAACAAGCATACCAACAATAAGTTCCAACAAACATACCAACAATAAGTTCCAACAACATATCCAACATATACAAGTTTCGAACAACATATCCAACATACATATCCAAAACAAGTTTCCAACAAGTTTCCATAAACAAAAAGGAAGCAAAAGTATAAGAGTACACTCCATCAATGCAAGCTTCCTCATCTATAGCAAATCTGCAAAGTAGGAAAGATGAAAGTTGGAAGAAGAAGAAGACTAGCTAGAAGAAAGAGAAGAAGAAAAAGAAGAAGAAGAATTTATCTTCTCTTTATTTTTCTCCTCTCCTCTCCTCTTCTCCAAGGTAGTAATTCCATTCTCTAGCTAACTAAGCATATCAAGTCATTTTGGAGGAAAAAATGCTAAGTATAGGTCATTTTATAGCTATCCTAGGTAGAATATATCATTTTGGAGGTAAGTAAGGTTATTTTGTCATTTTTGAGGAAAATAAGCTAAGTATAGGTCATTTTGGAGCTAAACCAAGGTTATTATGCCATTTTTTACCAAAGTGGGCTAATTATGTCATAAATGAACTAGCTAAGCT
Organism: Hordeum marinum; assembly: GCA_022496015.1. Classification (NCBI taxonomy): domain Eukaryota; kingdom Viridiplantae; phylum Streptophyta; class Magnoliopsida; order Poales; family Poaceae; genus Hordeum; species Hordeum marinum. Next base: position 294,966,726 of record CM039678.1, on the reverse strand, counting down.
AATTATAGATCATTATTGAGCTATATTAGGTAGTTATGCCATTTAGTACCTAAGTGAGCTAATTATGTCATAAATGAACTAGCTAAGCTAGCTATAGATCATTATTGAGATATACTAGGTAATAATGCCATTTTCTAGCCAACTAAGCATATCAAGTCATTTTGGAGGGAAAAATGCTAAGTATAGGTCATTTTATAGCTATCCCAGGTAGAATATACCATTTTCTATCTAACTAAGCATATCAAGTCATTTTTGAGGAAAATAAGCTAAGTATAGGTCATTTTGGAGCTAAGTATGTCATTTCTTAAGCTAAGTATGCATTCGTTACTGAAAACACTTGGGAAAACTTACCATCAAGATGGAGGTGAAGGACCGGTAGGGTTTGCGCCAAGGTGAGACATAGAAGGACCGGTCGGGCTTGCGGCAGACACAGAAGGATCGGTCAATGCTTGTCGGGAGGCACGCTGCACCAAAGATCATTTGCAATGTCTCCTTAGCATGATGCAACTCAAATGTGAATACTAGTAACTAATGACCATTTAAATGAAACTCACCGTGGGTGCTATAGCAATATGGGGCATCGACAGAGGGGTCTGACCATTGTTCTGGCATACGGTCTGCACATTTTGTTTTCATGAGTCATTCATATTAGTTAGTGATGAAACAAACATAACGTGCATGATTTGGCTAATATGCAGGAGAAACTTACCACGAGGAGCTCGTATAGGGCCCGGTGAGACGCGTCATTCTGGTTCCTCTCCTCCTCCAACAGCCTAGCCGTCCTTTCCTCTATGTCCCTCTCCCTCTGTGCCGCCTGCCTGTTTGCCTCCGCCCGAAGCTCCTAGGCCCTAGCCTCAATGGCGAGCTCCATTAGCCGTGGACGAGGCCTTATCTCAGGATCAAAGCTCGTCTGGCGCTTCTTGATCTCTAGGAGAGTTCTAGGACAACGTATCAGTCCATCCCCAATGGCTATCAAGCCATGGGGCCTCCCGCCACCAGATACCATCACGAGCTCTGGATCACAAGGACTCTGGCTCGGGTTGAAGTCCTCCCCTTTCCTCACCTTCCCCTCATCCCTATACCTCACGAGCTTGTTGTGGGAGGAGATGTTGTTGAAGCTTTGTGGATAATCGAGGTCATCCTCAAAGAATGTCTTGGACTTCTTGTACGAGGCAGTATGGGCCATGGCATAGAGGTCGAATAGAGGTGGCACCTCCTTCTTGTTGGATCGCACCTAAAAGAGAGGAACAAAATATTAGTTAAGGGCTCAAGCTAGCATGAATAATGAAATTGCATGAATCATGAAGCAAACCACATACCCACTTATCCCCGAACTCAAACATGTTGGAGCTCCTTTGATGGTGTGGCACACCTCTCATTTGGGCACGCTTATCCTTGGCCTTGTTGTGTTCGGCTAGCCATTCAAGAGAGCACCACTCATCCACCAATCCCTCCCAACAGTCCATCCTATCGACACACCATCTCGGGGGCACCTAAGTTAGACAAGAGAAATTTCAGCGCCACACCTACAAATCAAATCAAAGAAACTATGTACAAGGCCTTAAGGTACTTCTTCTTGGCCCTCTTAATGTTACTCGAGGCGTAGCAGTCTCGAATGGCCTGCACCCGAGCCTCGTGCCGTAAGTTCAGAAGTAGGCGCTTGCACTCGGCTTCAAGAACAACAGCCGCTTTCGCCTCGTCTTCCTCAAGACACCCGTAGAAGGTCTACAATCAGACAAGACAACACTGATTAGTACAATCACTAGGTGTTGTTGATTTTTAATTCTGTAAAGGAGAAATTACCCAAAAGCGACGGATCACAATGTCAGCCACCGTCTCGCACAAGACACTGTCGACCATCTCCTCCGACGGGGCCGGGGCAGCCTTGTACAGCTCCTAGGTCAGTGCTACCTGTCGAGACTCACCCTCACCGGGCAACTGGACCTTCCCCGGGAAGTGTTGCCAGAGAAGCACACCAAGGACCTGGTTGGGCCTGCGGACACCACACTCGTATTTCCAACCCCTGCAGTAGGACAAGGCCTACACATTAGATATTAATTTGAATAAACATGAAGGTAAAAGGTTAAAAAAGAGTAAATGCACTTACTTCTCCGCATAAGGCACAACCAACCACCTCTGCTTGCGGGTCGTCGGCACGGGCGGTAGCTTTGTACAACCATGCTGGTAGACCTTCTTGCCCTCCTCAAACCATCTCACCCTCGCTATAGGTGTCCTCAGACAAGTTGTCCTTGCCACCATCAGCATGGCGACTAGCCTCCGGAGTCACGTGGGACGAAGACTCTGGGACCCGAGTCTCCTACGACGAAGACTCTGGGACCAGAGTCTCCTGGGACGAAGGCTCGATGACCCGAGGTTCGTCTACTCGAGGCTCGTGGACCAGAGTCCGAGACGGGTCCAAGTCAGACGGGTCCACCTGAGACGGAGCACTCCCGTGGTCGGGAGAATCAGCCTGGGGGTGGCGGCGAGGAAGGCATAGCAGCCTTCCTACCTCAAGCACCTCTCTTCGGCTTCCCCCGACCTCTCCCGGTCGAAGAAGAAGCGCCCGCCGGTGTCTGCATGCTGTGTACCAGCACTCTCCAGAGTTGCTGGGGTGGAATAATAGCACCCCTCCCAGCACGCACCGAGGAAGGAGGCTCAGAGCGCTCTCGACCCCCGCCCACCATCTGTCAACACCTGCAATGACAAAGAGTGAACGAAATTAGTTCAACATAAAAAAATTGAATACCTAATAACATGAACTAATTAAGAATATCTATGTACACAATAATAATTGAATACCTCACATTATAATAATAATTAATAATATATGTGTCGTGTTGGGGTCGGGGTGCCGGGGGTGTCATGTCGGGGTAGGGGTGTTGTGTCAGGGTCTGGGGTGCCGTGTCGGGTGTCGGGGTGTCGTGTCGGGGGTCGGGGTGTCGGTGGTGTCGTTTCGGGGTAGGGGTGTTGTGTCGGGGTCGGGGGTGCCGTGTCGGGGTGTCGGGGGTGTCGTGTCGGGGTCTGGGTGCTGTGTTGGGGTAGGGGTGCTATGTCGGGGGGTCAGGGTGTCGGGGTCGGGGTGTCGAGGGTGTCGCGTCGGGGTAGGGGTGCTGTGTCGGGGTCTGAGGTGCCGTGTCGGGGTGTCGGGGTGTCGTGTCGGGGGTCGGGGTGTCGGCGGTGTCGTGGCGGGATAGGGGTGCTGTGTCGGGGTCGGGGGTGCCGTGTCGGGGTGTGTCGGGGTGTCGTGTCGGGGGTCGGGGTGCCGTGTCGGGGTGTCGGGGTGTAATGTCATGAGTAGAAGCCATGATAAATATGTGATTCTAAGAGTGGAAATCAAAGTCCAACATCAACCCATCGGATGGAGCTCAATAGGTCGAATGGAACAAGTATGTAAGTGAGGAGTGAAGGAGAAGATGCAGACCATGAGCTCCACTGCTCAGCGACATAGAACAGGGGCTCCGAATGCCGACACACAGAAACAAAAAGTTGTTGGATTGATCCTCCACTACTTCGTGAAGTAGAAACATGACACATTACAAGGGGGCAGTCAGTAGTCAGTAACATGCTTGATGACTTCATTTATGGCAGTCCACAGTGCCCACCATACAACTAAAGCACAAAATTATGCTCGTTGGATATGTTGTTGGGTATTGCAAGAGGTCTTTATATACAGGAAGGGACACCCCCGACTTGATATCCAGTGTCGTGTCGTGTTGTATGTCCATAGTCCCCACCATACAACATATCCAACGGTGCCTACTGGATATATGTTGCAATACAAGTCGTGTCGGGGTTGGGGTGTCGGGGGTGTCGTGTCTGGGTACAGGGTGCCGTGTCGTGGTGTCGGGGTGCCGTGTTGGGGGTCGGGGTGTTGGTGGTGTCATGTCGGCGATCCTCAACCCGGTTATGTCGGCACCGACGCACCCCCCTCCTCCTCCTCCTCGTCTTCTTCTTCTTATTCTCCTTCTTCTTTTTCTTCTTTTCTTCTCCTCCTCCTCCTCCTTTCCTTCTTCTTTTTCTTCTTCTCCTTCCTCTTCTTCTTCTTCTTCATCTCCTTCTGCTCCTCTTCTTCTTCTCTCTTCTTCTAATTAACTACAACTAATTAACCTAACGACATTACTAAATTACAAATTAAACTAAACTATTAACTACAACTAACTAACTATATTACTAACTAAACTAATTAACTACAACTAACTAACTAAATTACTACCTAACTATTAGAAAATGAAAAAATAGAGAGGGGGGGAGGGGGATCACCGGAGTGGGAGAGGTGGAGGCCGGCATTGGTGGAGGTGGAGGAGGCCGACGCCGGCGGTGTGGCATCGAGGGCGGCGGGTGACGCAGCGGGGCGGTGGCGGTGGGGTGTCGGGGGCGCCGGGGAGGGAGAGAGGGGCGGGGTGGTGGGGCGGTGGGCATGGGCGGTGGGGTGGTGGGCGTGAGTGGCGGCCGGTGGTGGCGACGCGGTGGCTACGCGGCGATGGGGTGGGGGGCGCGGCCGATGGTGGGCGCGGGCGGCGGGGGTGGGGGCGGTGGGGGTGGGGGGCGACGGGGAGGAGAGAAGGAGAGAAAGAGAGAGAGAGGCGGGCTGGGGGTGGGGGTGGGGGCACGGGCGGTGGGTGGCGGTGGGCACGGGCGGCGAGGGTGGGGGTGGTGGGGGTGGGGGCGACGGGGAGGAGAGAGGGAGAGAAAGAGAGAGAGGCGGGCCGGGGGGGTTAGCCGTTAGTTAGCCCACCTCTTTGCCGTCTGCTAGCGGATGGCAAAGGAGGTTTGCCATCCGCTAGCAGACGGCAAAGAGGGGGGCCATTAGGTCAAGTTGCAGGCTGGGTCGTCAGTGGGCCCCTTCCCTCTTTGTCGTCTGCTAGCGGACGACAAACCTCCTTTGCCGTCCGCTAGCAGACGGCAAAGAAGTGGCTGATGAAAAATCCACCCTTTGCCGTCTGCCACCTCTTTCCCATCTGCTTTCTGCTATCTGATGGCATAGCCACTCTTTGTCGTCTGCTAGCAGATGGCAAAGAGGTGGCAGACGGCAAATCTTCTAATTCTAGTAGTGCAACCGTGTGCGTAACCATGTCCGTCTCTTCTTGTGAGGTTTGAACCAAGAAGGGAACATAGTGGGGTTATGATTGACTCATAAGAAGGTATTTAGGATCACTTCTTGATCATTACTAGTTCACATCTGTTCATGCGTAGATCACTCTTCTTATTCCAATCCATCATTGGTACTTGTCCCCACTCATCTTTGTACTTGCCGCAGACCTTCTTCAGGCGGCAATCAACGTTGCCGCTCGACTAGATTGATATCTCATCCCATCCCTCTCCGAGGAAACGATGACTACCCAATGATCCAGTATGCAGACGATACTAGTTTGGTTATGCCTGTAGACGAACAACAAGCCAACACTATGAAAAACATTCTCACAGATTATGCAGCCTTTGTTGGGCTTAGGATAAATTTTCACAAAGCAACGCTCGTACCAATCAATACACCTCATGAGAAGTGTGCTACCATTGGGACATCTTTGGATGCAGGATGACCAGTATGCCCTTCACATACCTGGGCCACCCCTTGGGATAGACAGACCAACTGCACAAGACTTGATGCCCCTAGTGTACCGTGTGGAAAAAAGAATAAACGCAACCATGTCTTTGATGTCCTACGTTGGCAAACTAGCGCTAGTCAATTCCATTGTCACCTCAGTGATGATCTATACTATGTGCATGCTCAAGATCAATCCGAAGATACTAGAACAACTAGACAGGATAAGAAGACACTACCTTTGGAACAAGAAAACCGACAATGGAACCAAATGCAACTCACTAGCGTCCTGGGAAATGGTGTATAGACCTAAGGATCATGGTGGACTGGGAGTGATTGATCTGAAAATTCAAAATAAAGCGCTCCTCATGAAGTACTTGCATTAATTTTGTAAGAAGCATGACATACCTTGGGTCTTAAAGCACAATGTGCTCCCTTGGTGGTTTTGATAATTCATGACAACATATATTGTCTCTTGGACTAATACTTTCATCTAGTGTTTTCAGATAAAGTCCACAGAGAGTGATGGGTTGGCAAAAGGAGTGTGGAGTGTATCCCCATGAATAAGGAGAAGAAATAGCATTGGAAAAGCTTCAAGCAAAGGACTCTACATTTTACCTTTTGTGAGAAATCACTTTGAGTCCATAGGAAAGCCAAGCTTTGTGAATCGGCGTCACCGAGATTGGCAATCTGACCACTGGTCACCTTATCACTTCAACCGTGATTTATGTATCGATTTCACCGAGGTTCAAAAGTTGCTACCTTTGAGGCAACTCGGTACCACCGAGATTAACACATCGGTGTCATCGAGTCTGACTTATTAGGTGTAACAGTTGGATTTTTGGAGATGCCTATTATACCCCTCCACCACCACTCAATCGAGTGAGAACACTCAAAGCAGTTCCCCACTCATACCTACTGATTTTCTGAGAGAGAGACAACTACTCATGTGTTGAGATCATGCTATTCCATTCCTACCATATGAATCTTGATCTCTAGCCTCCCCAACTTGCTTTCCACCCAATCAATCTCTTCTACCAAGCCAAATCAGTGAGAGAGTGATTGTGTGTTGAGGAGTCTATCATCTTGAAGAACAACAGCAAGGAGTTCATGGACATTATCGAGACTATTACCTTTTGGAGGGTGGTGCCTCCTAGATTGGTTAGGTGTCGCTTGGGAGCCTCCTACTTCGTGTTGTGGAGTGAACCAAGAAGTTTGTAACGACAATGAGATTGCCTATTTCGTGAAGATATACCCCGAGTTAGGCTAGTCCTCCATGGATGTAGTCCGTCATGGTATAGTCAAGGTTGCTTCTTCGTGGAACCCTCCATGGGCAGAGCCCTCCGTGGACTCTCGCGACTGTTACCCTCCATGGGTTGAAGACTCCATGAACGTGTACGTACAATACCACCACCTATCGGAACCACAGGAAAAATCTTCGTGTCTTCATGCATTTGAGCTCTCTATCTCTATTCCCTACTTTCATGTGCAATGTCTTTACTTTCCTCTTCTATACTTGATGACTTGCATGTGTAGGGTGTTCTAGACTTGTTATATATGCTAAACTACCAACCCTTGTACTTATGCTTGTGGTAGTTTTAAATTCCTGCTACTAGTCTATTCACCCCCCTCTAGACATACACTTTTAGTGATCCCGCAGTTGGTATCAGAGCATTGGTCTCCATTGCTTTGGTTTCAACATCGTGGAGGAAGATGGATGTGTCTAGTGTGGAGAGTTTGTATTGTAGAGTGCCCATTCTTGATTGAGAGTACTATAGTCGATGGAAGAAAGCCATGATTGATATATTTGACAAATTCCATTTGAGAAAACATATTGAAAATTTCTATGTGCTCGCCATTGATGGATTGCATCCCACACACGAAGAGGACATTGACATGCTTGGTAACCTTAGAAATATCAATCTTATTGTTAGAGGCTTACCAAGATTCGTGCTTTATCAATTAAATAACTTTGCATGTGCTTATACTTTGTGGACTGATTTGGAGAAATGATACCCAAATCTTTCATTAAGTAATGTTGATGAAATTCTTCATAAAACTATTGCTTTTCACAAAATGAAGCATAGTGATCCAAACTTTGATAAATGCCCATTCAAACTCTGTGAGCTTATGCGTGCTAAAGGATATGTCACTACTATCAACAACATTGTTATTGAAGCCATTCACATTCATAAACTTGAACATTGTCATGGTTATCATTCCAATGAGTCTCTTGGTTTTTATGACGAGGAGATTCCACCAAATGATGACAATGAAGAACGTGTCGACTATGATGAAGATGAGTTATTCGACATCGAGCATGAAAAGATCATGATGAATCTAAGTCTAATAGCAAAATTCAAGGATTACATGTCTGGCGGAAAAGAGTGGACTCTTGAAAGTGGATGCACGGATCACATGACTATCGATAAAGACATGTTCCAAGAGATCACGCCTAATCAAGGTCCTCGAAGGAACGTGACCTTTGGAGACAACTCTACGGGTAAGGTACTTGGCCTTGGTAAGGTGACCATATCTCATGATAGCTCCATTCAAAATGTGATGCTTGTTGAATCCCTTGGCTACAATCTTCGTTCCATATCTAGACTAGCTGACTTCGGTTTCGATGTGCTATTTACCAAAGTAGATTGCCAAGTTTTTTGATTTGATAATCATAAAATTTTATTTATCGTTATTCGTAGAGGTGATCTATACATTGTTGATTTCACTAAAAAGGCCCAACCTTGTACTTATCTCATCGTTAAATCATCTAAAGGTTGGCTTTGGCATAGAAGGCTTGGACATGTAGGCATGCACAATCTAGATAAACTTATCAAGGGCGATCACATTCTCGGTGTTAAATATGTTATCTTTGACAAAGATAGACTTTGTAGCGCTTGTCAAGCAGGAAAGCAAGTAGGTGGATGTCATCCGGTCGGGAACATGATGACCACTAGGAGACCTCTTGAGTTACTTCATATGGATCTTTTTGGTCCCAATGCTTGCAAGAGTCTTGGTGGGAACTCTTATGGTCTAGTTGTAGTTGATGTTTTTTCCTAATTTATGTGGGTATTCTTTATTGATGATAAGTCGTAGGTACAAAAGATCTTCAAAAACTTTGCACGCAAAGCGCAAAATCAGTTTGAAGTGAAGATCAAGAAGGTTCAAAGTGATAACGGATCGGATTTCAAGAACACCCATGTGGATACCTTTCTTTATGAAGAGGGTATTTCACATGAGTTCTCGGCTACGTACATGCCTCAACAAAATGGTGTTGTTGAGAGAAATAACCGAACCCTCATTGAGATGGCAAGAACGATGCTTGACGAATACAAGACGCCAAGACACTTTTGGGCAGAAGCCGTGGAAACAACATGGCATGCCACAAACCGATTGTACTTGCACAAGCTTCTCGATAAAACAGCATACAAGCTTCTCGATAAAACGGCATACAAGCTGCTCACCGGGAACAAACCCCAAGTTGGATACTTTTGGGTATTCGGCTCCAAGTGTTACATTCTTGATAAGCATCACCATGCTAAATTTGCTGCCAAGTCTCATGAATGTTTCCTACTTGGTTTTGTATCAAACTCTCACACCTACCGTGTCTACAACAACTTCACTCAAAAAGTTGAAGAGACGGTAGATGTAAAGTTTGATGAATCTAATGCTTCGCAAGTCGAACAACTACCAAATGATGTAGGTGATAAAGATCCTTCGGAAGCTATCCAAGATTTGTCCATCGGCAAGATTCGAGGTGAAGGAAAGTACTTCATCATCCCAAGTGGAAGATCCTACTTTGGATCAAGGCTATCGACAATACGACATGGAAGCATCCACAAGCGGTACACAACAAGATGAAGAGGAGGAGGAAGCAAATCATGAAGATCCACCACAATATCCTTCACCACCACATCAAGGATATGACCATGTCGACAACAACGGAGATGAAGGAGATGATGATTAAGAAGATGCTCCACCAACTAACAAGCCTAAGCTACCCCGAGTTCATGCTCATGTGACTAAGAACTATCCTCTAAACCAAATCTTTGGTGACATTCAAATAGGGAGGATCACTCGCTCTAAAACTCGTTTGGCTAACTTTTGTGAGCATTATTATTTCCTCTCTAGCATTAAACCCCTGAAGGTTGAACAAGCTCTTGAAGATGCGGATTGGGTGAATGCTATGCATGAAGAGCTTCACAACTTCGAGAGAAACAAAGTGTGGACACTTGTGGAGAAGCGCAAAGACGAGCAAAACATTATCGACACTAAATGGGTATTTCAGAACAAGCAAGATGAAGACGGTCAAGTCGTACGCAACAAGGCTCACCTCGTAGCCCAGGGATATATGCAAGTTAAAGGAATGGACTACGGTGAGACCTACACCCCAGTTGCTAGATTACAAGCTATTCAAATTCTTCTTGCTTATGCAAATCACCATGATATCATGCTTTACCAAATGGATATAAAAAGTGCATTTTTAAATGGTGAGATTGAAGAAGAGGTCTACATTAAGCAACCACCTAGTTTTGTAAATCCTAAGAAACCTGACCACGTTTACAAACTTCACAAAGCTTTATATGGTCTTAAGCAAGCTCCCCATGCTTGGTATAAATCCTAACTAAATTTCTTATTGAAAAAGGATTTGAAATTGGTAAAATTGACGCAACCTTATTCACAAAGAGAGTTAACGGTTAATTATTTATGTGCCAAATTTATGTGCATGATATTATCTTTGGATCTACTAACCCACATTTTAGTGAGAAGTTTGGAAGGTTGATGTTAGAGAAGTATGAGATGTCTATGATGTGTGAGCTGAAATTCTTTCTTGGTCTACAAATCAAGCAAACGAGAGAAGGGACATTCATCTCTCAAACTAAGTACACCAATGACTTAATCAAGAAGTTCAACATGCAAGAGATCAAAGGTATGAAAACTCCCATGCCCACTAGCGGACACGATGATCTCACTAAGGAGGGTGAACCGGTTGATCAAAAGGTTTATCGATCAATGATTGGTTCAATGATTTATCTATGTGCCTCCCATCTTGATATTATGCTTAGTGTTTGCATGTGTGCTAGATACCAAGATGCACCTAAAGAATGTCATCTTAAGGGTGTTAAACGAATTGTGAGATACTTGATTCATACACCAAACATTGGCATTTTGTATCCCAAGGGATCTTCTTTTAATCTTGTTGGCTACTCTTACTCGTACTATGCCGGCGACAAGGTTGATAGAAAATCCACCTAGGGTACATGTCGATTTCTTGGTAGATCTCTTGTGTCTTCGTCCTCCAAGAAACAAAATTCAGTATCTCTATCTACTACTGAAGCTGAATATATTGTTTATGGATAGTGTTGTGCGCAATTGTTATGGATGACACAAACGCTTAAAGATTATGGAATCAATATTAAAAATGTGCCATTACTTTGTGACAATGCAAGTGCTATTAAGATTGGTCATAATCCTATGCAACACTCTCGAACCAAGCATATTCAAGTTCAACATCATTTCATTCGTGATCATGTTGCCAAAGGAGATATTAATCTTAAGCATGTTCGTACTAATAAGGAATTGGCCAGTACCTTTACTAAGCCACTTGATGAAAAAGTATTCTATCATTTGAGGAGTGAGTTGAACATCATTGATGCTTCAAATTTGATTTAATCTCACTCGGATGGATGCAAGGGGATGAGCTTACTTAACCATTCTATGCTATTATTTCCTTGAATATCATATCTTGGAATTCTATGTGTTGGTGCACTAGAGTTTTGTGATCTCCAGTGCCCTTACTCATGCACGAGCAGTAGTAGCTAGCCTGGTGATGAGGCCCGACAGGGAGCTGCTAGATACAAATTATAGGAGAATCAACACCAAAGGCAAGACCTTGCCGGGATGGCCTTCAAACCCCGACAAGGAAATGCCCCGGCAAGACCCCGCCAGCGCAGATGCCAAGTGTTGCCCCACCTGGGCACGTGTTGCGCCACTGCCGATGGAGGGGCTAAACGGTTCCGATGGGACGGGCTCCTGTCCTGTCCCGTAGACAGTGAGAGATGCCTGATGCTTCATGAAATACGCCTGTCTTACATCGTCAATGTTAGTTATGATAGCACTGTAGCCCTGTACACCCAATGTACGCATTGTATGCCACTGTTGCGATCCCCTTGGTCATATAAAAGGAGGCTCAGGGCATTACATTAGGGGACTTTTGGGACCTTTGACTACCACCTTCTAGCTCATGCGCGTAGCAGTTGTTTGTAGCGCTCCTGTAGCTGGAACCCTAAAAACACCCACAATATAACCAAGCAGGAGCAGGGTTTTACGGATCTTTGCGTCCCGAACCTGGGTAAAATCCCGCGCGTTGTTTAGCAGATCTTCTCTCTATGCGAGCTTTCTTCCCTGCCGAATAGTAAAGGGACCCCTCCGGTCCCATAGGTGTCGATTCCCCCGACATGTTTGGCGCGTTAGGTAGGGGAAGAAGGTCGCGGATCTGATCTGGTGATCAGCGTGCCAGTTCCTTCATAATTATCTTCGCCATGGCCCCCAAGAAGAAGGGCCTGATGGCGGTTGGCCAATCCGCGTCTGCTATCCCTGTAGCTGCACAGATAGGCGACAGTGTAGATGCGGGTGGAGGAGGAGGCGGAGGTTTAGAGCTTCCGTAATGTTTCAGTGACCAAGGCCAAGGAAGCTGCGACGCCCACTGCGGAGACGCTCATGGCGGCGGCGGGAATCCCCATGCCGCTGGGTCTCACTATAAAACTACAGGGACGGAAGGGTTCCTAACAAGACGCCCACGCCGGCACCTACGCCGTGACCTTGCCGAGACGCGCACGAAGAGCAGCGCCATGGTGCCCACGGTTCCCAATGTCCCCACGGAAAAGCCCGTGTGCATCACTCCCAAGGTGCGCGAGACCAGCATGCTCGCCAGCATGCTAATGGGTGTGGCGTGCCATCGCGGGACCATGACGGAGCTCCTTCTAACACTGTTAGGAGTCAGAGCACCTCATGTACTTCGTGCCATTCGCTTCCGACCACTTCAGAAGAAGCAATGGCGTGGGCACAACTACTCCTAAACTTCCCTCCTGCCGCGGAGAAGCTTGACGAGTGGAGAGCTACCATTCAGAGCCTCCTCAGCCTTGCAAACAGGTTTCGATGCATCGAGCCGGCTCACGCCAATGGTGAGACGACCGGAGGTGGTGCGACAATAGTGCACTCTCCTCCACAGCAACAACGCTAGTCACAGACTCGACGGACCGACGCTTGCGACGGTTACTCGACGGTGTCGTCCGATCCATGGACATGCCACGATCAGCTCAAGTTATTCGGGAGCAAAGGAAGAAAGACGCTCGGACTACAATCGAGCGGTAGCAGGAAGTGCACCATCAATCTGATAAGCGTGCCGGGCCCACCATGGACAAAACCGCGCTAGGGTATCTTGTCAACCTACCTTACGAGGTAGGTTGTCAAATGTTTAACAGCAAGCTACGACAAGTCTAGCAGCCCAACTCCGGCACGTTCAAACCGGAGGTCTCGGAGAAATATGATGGCAAGACTCACCCATCAGAGTTCCTGAGCATGTACACCATTGCGGTGCAGGCTGCCGGGGCTCACGATGACAAGATACTTGCCAACTACTTCCTGTTGGTGCTTAAGCCCAATGTCATGTCCTGGTTGATGCACCTGCCGGAGAATTCCATCGCCTCCTAGGCAGACCTTTGCCACGATTTTGTTGGCGCCTTTGCCAGAGGCCACCAAGCTCCTGGTCAAGAAAGCGATTTGCACATCAACCCTCAGAAGGAGGGAGAGACTATGCACAAGTACATCCAAAGGTTCAGCAACATGTGCCACAACATACGAGACGTTCATCCTGTCGCTGTTACCAACGCATTCCATCAGAACGTGTGCAACCGCAGGATGCGAGACGAGCTGGTGATGAACAAGGTCTGGGATGTTGCTGAGCTTTATCCTCTGGCAAATAAACGTGCTCGGGCTAAAGAAGGGAGGAGGCTCCCTAACGAGGACGCTGGCGTAGTGTCGAGTCTGAGGATGAAGACACCGCCAGCCCGACAAAGAAGGGTTTGCGGCGTAACAAGAAGTGCAAAGGCAAGGCCGTGCTTGCCGTCGAGGGATCCGGAAACCACAATACCGCCAAGAAGGGCAAGGTTGATGACCCTGGCAAGGATGTTGCCGGGTGCGCCTCCTGCCAGGCTATGGCGGCTGCCGAGAAGCCGGAAGGCTCCGTCAAGAAGTATTACAAGATTCATCGCACCAAGGGCCACGATCTCCAGGACTGCCGACAAGTTGAGCAACTTGCCAAGAAGCAATAGGGGGCGAGTGCAAGAGGCGAGACAAGGAGAAGGGCCAGGATGGTGCGGAGAGGTCCGACAAGAAGCACGTTGGCCGAGGAGGCCGTCGCGGCAATCCCAAACAACAAAAAGACCGACCTACTCGTGGCCGCGACAAGCAAGACCTCTGAAGTGGTCCAACACTCCTATCATTTTCGAAGCCGAGGATCACCTTGGTCACACAACTGCGGTCGGGGCCCTGCCATTGTTGATTTAGCCAACAATTTGCAACCTCAAGGTGACGAAGATGTTGGTTGATAGTGGGGCCAACCTGAACCTTATTTTTCCTGGTGTCATCCAGAGGCTGCAAATTCCTGATGAAGATCTCGAGCCCACAAACGCTTTCCAAGGGGTCAATTCAGGGAGGACTCAGCCGAAGGGCAAAATCACACTACCGATGATGCTTAGCAGTGACATAAATTTCAGGACAGAGAAGATCATTTTTGACATCGCCAAGATCTCATTGCCGTAAAACAGTATCTTTGGTCGTCCCGCGCTGGCCAAGTTCATGGCGGCCACCCACTCTGCTTACAATGTGCTGAAGATGCCCGGGCCAATGAGCATCATCAGAATCAACTCTGACAAGAAAGGCGCACTTATCTACACCGACCAACTCTACCTGCCGCCAAGGCACTTGCTCCTTTCGCTGAAGCTCCCGAGGGGAAGAAGACCGGCAAGGCCTCTGGCACACATTCCGGCAAGTGCGCCTCCTCGGAGTGCTTCGCTCACATTGACAATGTGCCAGAGAGCTTCACCGGCAAGAGCAAGAAGTCCGAGGCAGCTCCGCTAGAGACTAAGAAGGTGCCCGCCAAGGAGGATGGCAAAGGAGGAACTTTCACCATAAGTTCCACCCTTGACAACAAATAAGAAAGCGCGCTCGTCGCCTTCATACGGGCGAATGTCGGTGTGTTTGCATGGCAACCATATGATATCCCCGGTGTTCCTAGGAAAGTGATTGAGAAGCACCATGTCGTCTGTCCACACGAGCGGCCCGTCAACCAGAAGGTTCAGAAGCAGGCTTTGGAGCAGCAACAATTCATTGCCGAAGAGATCAAGAAATTAGAAGCGGCTGGCTTGATCAGAGGAGTACTTCATCTAACGTGGTTGGCTAATCCAGTTGTAGTGCGCAAGTCGAATGGGAAGTGGAGGATTTGTATTGACTTCATAGACGTCAATAAAGCTTGTCCCAAAGATCATTTTCCCTTGCCGCGCATCGACCAGATTGTGGACTCCACCGCCGGCTGCAACTTGTTGTCTTTCCTTGATGCCTATTTAAGCTATCATCGGATTTTCGTGGCCAAGGAAGATGAGGAGAACACCGCATTTATCACCACATGTGGTACATATTGCTTTTTGCGTCTGCCTTTTAGGTTGAAAAGTGCTAGTTCTACATTTGCAAGAGTGGTTTAGATTGGTTCTGAGACCAAGCTACATAGAAATATGGAGGCTTATATGGATGACATAGTGGACAAAACCAAGGACAAGGCTATGCTCATATCAGACCTAGAAGAAACATTTGCAAATCTGTGCAAGATCAACACGAAGCTCAACCCTAAGAGGTGTGTGTTTGGCGTCCTATCCAGCAAGCTTCTCAGGTTCTTTGTATCTCAACGTGGAATTGAAGCAAATCCTAACAATATCAAAGCAATCGAGCAAATTGAAGCACTAAGACGTGTCAAGGATGTGTGTTGTCTTGCCGGCTGTGTTGTTGCTCTGAGTAGGTTCATCTCAAAATCTGCTGAGCATGCCCTGCCCTTCTTCAAGATCTTGAAGAAGGCAGGTCTGATGAAATGGACTCCGGAAGCAGAGGCAGTGCTGCAGCATTTGAAGAAGTACATCTCCTCTCCGCTAGTCCTAGTCACAGCAAGACCACAAGAGCTGTTGCTACTATATCTAGCAGCAACAAATCAAGTGGTAAGTGTTGCACTAGTGGTTGAAAGAGTAGTTGATGAAGAAGCAACAGCAAAAGAAGGACCGCCAAGCGGCAAGCCAGGACATTCCCCGGCAGGGTCTTGTGCCGACAAGGAAGGATTTGCACAGTTGAATGAGATAATTCAGAAGAAGAAGGTGGTGCAGCGCCCAGTCTATTTTGTCAGCTCCCTTTTAAAGGGGGTTGGGTCAAGATATTCTAGCGTGCAGAAGTTTCTCTTCGGCCTCCTTATGGCCTCGAGGAAGCTACGCCATTACTTCCAAGCACATGAGATCACCGTTGTTACTTGCTTCCCATTACAGGGGATTTTACGGAACCCTAATGCTACGAGCAGGATTGTCGAGTGGGCTTTGGAACTGTCAATCTTTGGTCTCAAGTTTGAAAACACTTCGACCATCTAGAGCAGGGCCTTGGCAGAGTTCATTGTGGAATGGACCCCAACGCTAGATGAAGAAGTTCCAGAGTCAACTCTCCTCGGCAAGGAAACAAATCAAGAGTAGATCATGTATTTTTATGGGGCTTTCTTGCTGCAAGGCGCGGTGCCGGAGTGTTGCTTGTCGCGCCCACTAGAGAGCACCTCAAATATGTGATTCAGATGCACTTTCCCCAGGAGAGGTCAACAAACAATACCGCTAAATATGAAGGGCTGCTTGCCGGTCTTAGGACTGCGGTGGACCTTGGGATCAAGAAACTTATTGTTAGGGGTGATTCTTAGCTTGTCGTCAGGAAAGTGAATAAGCATTATCAGAGTCGATTGATGGAAGCTTATGTAGATGAAGTGAGGAAGTTGGAAGAACATTTTGACGGCCTGCAAATGGAGCATGTTTCGCATACAGATAATAGTGTTGCTGATGGCTTTTCAAAGTGTGCTGCCCTTAAGTTGCCTGTGGAACCAGGAAATTTCATGCTCTGACTAACTCAACGATCCGTGACACCATTGACTGGACAAGAGAAAAGAAGAAAGTTGAGTTTTGGCAAGTTTTCCCGACAAAGCTCATGAGCGTCGTGCTCTGGAAGAGCCTCAGGCTCTTGCCATGGAACCACAAGCTCCCGCCAAGCTTGCCGGGGGACAGCAGGCTTCGACGGGGCCTCAGGCCCTTACTGTCGAGACGAATGCTTCCCCGGCAGAGGATATGCCTTTAGTCCTTGTTGTCAAGCCCCAGGCTCCAGCATGGGCACAACACATTGTCCGTTTCCTTCAAACAGGAGAACTCCCCGAGGAACAAGAGGAGTAGAGAAAGTAGCCTGACGGTCTAATATGTAGTAGTTCGTGGACAACGTCCTGTACACAAAGAGACCGACTGGTGTGAAACTCAAGTCCATTTCTCGGGAGGATGGGCTGGAACTGTTAGCAGAGATACATGGGGGCATATGTGGCTTCCACATAGGATCAAGAGCACCTGCCGGCAAGGCATTCCGGCAAGGTTTCTCTTGGCCCACTGCCCTCCAGGATGCAACTGCGCTAGTAACCAAGTGTGAAGCATGCCAGTTTCATTCAAACAAAATGCATCAACCAGATCAAGCCCTTCAAACAATCCTTCTTTCCTGGCCATTTTCAGTCTGGGGCTCAACATCTTGGGCCCCTTCCCCCGTGCTACCGGGCGCTTTGAGTACTTGTATTTTGCAATTGACAAGTTCACGAAGTGGCCAGAAGTGGAAGCAGTGAGAGAGGTGAAAACACAGTCAGCCGTCAAGTTCTTCAATGGACTAGTATGCCTCTTTGGTGTTCCCAACAGGATCATCACTGACAATGGCACACAGTTCACGAGCCGCACCTGCATGCTGTATGTCCAAGACCTTGGCAGCAAGATCTGTTTTGCTTCTGTTTCCCACCCAAGGAGCAATGGCCAGGCGGAAAAGGCTAATGCTGAAGTGTTGTGAGGCCTCAAGACAAGAACTTTCGACAAGCTGCGCAAGTGCAGAAGGCGCTACATTGATGAGTTGCCGGTGGTTCTTTGGTCAATTAGAATGACTCCAAATCAAGCTACCGGCTAGACACCCTTCTCCCTTGTATATGGGGCGGAAGAAGTTCTCTTATGATGAGCTTGAGCAAGAGTAGTTGTGGCAAGATGATGCGACACTCCTTGAGGAAGACCGTCTTCAGGCTATTGTGAGAGCTGCACGCTACCAGCAAGCTTTGCGCCTCTATCATAGTCGCAAAGTTAATGCTCGAAGTCTTGAGGAAGGCAACCTTGTTCTTCGGTGCGGTCAGTCCGCCAAGAATTCCAACAAGTTGACACCAAAGTTGGAAGGCCCTTATCGGGTAGTGCGAGTCACCAGGCCTGGCGCAGCCCGCGTGAAGACTGAAGATGGCATCCCAGTGAGCAACTCCTGGAATATCGAACATCTTCGTAAGTTCTACCCATGAGGCGCGGTTGCCGGATCTCCTGGCAACCACCGTTTGTACAAGTCTTGCCGCTAAAGCATGTAATCCTTGGTACAAAGGCAGGCACAAACCTCGTGTGTAGTTGAATGAAGCTAAGTGTCCCGCAAATCTTATTGATTCTCATGTTTACTTATGTGCATGTTTGTCTGAGATATTCCATTGCGCTTACTCCTTGCAAGAGCTAACAGACCGCTAAGGTTCCACATCCATATTTTCTCTTCTTTCTTTTTCTCAAAGGACAAAAGGTTACCTTGCGTGCAACTTTGCCGGGGGGTGGGGGTGGGGGAATGGTGGTATGGATACCTACGGGCGATGTTCAAAAAAATCTTGACGGAAGGAGTACGACAACGAAAAGATAAGTTGCAAAACCCCAAGTCAATTCCTGCTGTGAAATTATTTTCCTTGGACTATTTCGACTTCTGTATGGAAAACATGCATGCATGGGAACCTTGCTGTGATTGGCGCCCTCACTCTATTTCAGGTCCGCTCAACGACTTAAGTGGTTGCGCCCGCGCTCTTGCTTCGTTTCAAGTCCGCTCAGTGACTCAAGTGGATGCACTCATGCCCTTATTATGTTCCGAGCATGATCAACAACTTAAGCGGCCGCGCCAAGAACACCAAAGTACCTTGCCGGCAGTGGCACCACCAGTAGGCTGCTTAGGACCCATTCCTCAAAGCTCTGGCGGTAGGGCTACACATGCCGGCAAGTTCTTCCGAGAGGCATAGGGAAAGTTCCATGCAAAGAATAGTCTAACAAGGAAGATAATATACAGTTATTCAAAATAGGGTGAAATTTACATGAGATGTCGCCTGTTCCTAAGTACATCTTTATTTGACTTTCTCCCCTAGGGGGGATTACAAGAAGAAAAAGACGGAAAACAGAGGTAGGCTACAAGAAGAAAAAGATGGCACCGGGCCTCCAATGGAAGTCTGGCCCTTCCTGGGCCAGCATTGCACGGAGGAGAAGACCAGCACTATGCCAACGAGAGGGAGGACCCCAAAAGCCGAAGTCCACGGGACTGCCAGAAGATCCAGCTAGAAGATGAGGTAGCGCCCAGGACAAACACCCCCGGCAAGATCGTCCTGTCGGGAGGGGGACAGGCATGACGCTGACGATGATGGTGCGCCGATGGTCAGTCCAAGCTCAGGTCATTGTCTTCCTACTTGACTGCCTAAAGACTGGACTCATCGTCGTCGTCTTCAACTCTATCCTCCTCGTCGTTGTCGCTCGAGGAGGAACCTTCAGCGCCGCTCGAGGTCTCTTCACAGCAGCTGAGACGAATGCCTGAGCGACAATAAATCTTGATGGAGAGCAGATTGGCCTTCGTCATTGAAGGACATGCCCTTCATGGAGGTTGTGGGCATGGGAGAAGGTCTTCTATCCACGTGTGAGGAACATGACGCGACTTGCTGGGTACTCGATGTCCACTCGCATCACGACGTTACAACAACCATGCGCCCGTAACCACAGGATGGGCAGCTCGTCGACCTCCATCGCCCTGGCGAAGGGGTGAGGGAGGCGCAGATGGCTACGGAGGAGACCGCCCAGTTCGAGGACGAACTCCAGCATCGTCCCCTCAGCGTGGGTCTCCTCAAGGAAGAGGCCTGGCATCGGAGGAGGAGGTGGGGTAGCGCTCCGCCTCCCCCGACCTCGGCCTCCATGATGGCCACGACCCCTCGCGCCTCTTCCACCACACGCGCTCGAGCCGTCCTCCACCTTTGTGGCTGAAGCGGTGGCATGATCCCAACGGGAACTCCTCCTTGGAGCTGAGGACGGTGGCTGTCCTTGCCCCCTATTCATGGCTAAGGGCCAGCGTCACTCGAAGGTTGGGAAGGCGTGGAAGGGCAAGCTATGCAGGTTCACACTTGGAGGAGGGAGGAAGTATGGATGAGCACCGCCCTCGCCACCCCTCAATTTATAGGGGGGCACGGGGGTTGGCTCTCCCCCGCTCCAAGGGTTGCCGCCCACCTCCTACAATAGCAGCGCCCTCGATCACGGGGAGAACAACAACCGCCCCGTTGCTCCAATCCATGGCACTACAGTTATTGCCTATCCTAGGACTTTAAGTCACGGGCACCCGTTGCTGGCTTCCCGCTATGCATGCGGCGCGCGTGGCGGAAACGACCTAACACAGTAATTGAAAAATTGGTGGCCATGCTGCGCATGTATCCCACGTCCCGCATTCAATGGGCATCATGGGGAGGCACAGTAAGCGCAATGATCACAACCGTAAGGCCCTTCCACGTGTGCCCGTGCACTGTTTGGGCCTAGCCCAACAACACCTTGCACCGTGTATGATCCAGGCCCGAGGGCCACTGTCGGTGCACTAGAGTTTTGGGCTCTCCAGCGCCCCTTACTTGTGCACGGGCAGTCGTAGCCACCCTGGCGACGAGGCCCGATAGGAGCTGCTAAATACAAATATACGAGAATCAAGACCAAAGGAAAGACCTTGCCGGGATGGCCTTCAAACCCTCGGCAAGGCAAAGCCCCGACAAGACCCCGCCAGCGCAGAGGCCAGGTGTCGCCCCGCCTGGGCATGTGACACGGCGCCAACAATGGAGGGGCTACGCGGTGCCGATGGGATGGGCTCCTATCCCGTCCCGTAGACAGTCAGAGATGCCTGGTGGTGCATTAAATGCGCTTGTCTTACACTTTCAGTGTTAGGTATGATAGCATTGTAGCCATGTACACCCCATGTATGCACTGTACGCCACTGTTGGGATCCCCTTGGTCATATAAAAGGAGGCCCATGGCGTTAGAGTAGGGGACTTTTGGGACCTTTGACTTCCACCTTCTAGCTCATGCATGTAGCACCTGTTCATAGTGCTTCTGTAGAGGGAAC
Source organism: Hordeum marinum (assembly GCA_022496015.1). Classification (NCBI taxonomy): domain Eukaryota; kingdom Viridiplantae; phylum Streptophyta; class Magnoliopsida; order Poales; family Poaceae; genus Hordeum; species Hordeum marinum. The sequence continues at coordinate 294,945,677 of CM039678.1, read as the reverse complement.
CCTAAAAACACCCACAATATAACCAAGCAGGAGTAGGGTTTTACGCATCTTTGCGGCCCGAACCTGGGTAAAATCCCATGCATTGTTCATTAGATCTGCTCTTTGTGCGAGCCTTCTTCCCCGCCAAACCAAAAAGGGACCCCCCGGTCCTATAGGTGTTGATTCCCCGACACTAAGCTCTCTTGTTTTGCATATAACCCTTTTGTAGGTACTTGGAAGAACAACACTCAACAAGATTTCCATCAACTCATATATCTTAAGCAGTCTTGCCATGACCAAGTATCCACAACCTCGCTTTGATGATGAGAGCAAGAAGATAACAAAACATATCCTTGACATAGATCCCTCAATTGCAAAATCTAAATTGGTATTATGTCATTTGGATATATCATGTTCTTCCTTGTGTGACTAACACATGTAGGTGGAAACAAGGATTGCTCCCAACTTAGGATGACCTGCATCAACTTCGAGCATCCTCATCAAGTTCACCTACAGGCTACACCAGCAACAACATTCAAAGGTATGGACTCATATCCTTGATATAGCTTTACTCCAAGTCATGAAATAAATCAACTCAGGTGATATGAAGACATTAAAATGCTTAATCAAAAAAATGGTAACCCCATTTTGAGCTTAACAATGAGTGTGACCTATGATCAAGTATTCTTGCTTGGCTCCTATGTCAATATACACTAATATAGGTGACCTAGTCACCGCCCATCATCAAGTTAAGAATCTTGTTTGGTTCATTCTCTATTGAAAGCTTTCTTGGAACCATTCAAATATTCTCTAGTTGATGTTCTTTGTACAAACGATATTTGCAAATTTGCAGGTTTCTCAAACTTTTCAAGTCTCTGTTTTATGCCTTGGAGCCTCTGATACAAAGAACTCGGTTCTACCGATTCAGCAGATGAGCTGCATAACATTATGTCGGTACCACCAACAAATTTTGTCTCAGAGCCACCGACTTTCTAATTTATTTCAGTCTATAGGTGTTTTTGTAAATCTTTGTGTTCCTTTTGTGCTTTCTCAATCCTTCGATGATCCCTTTTATTAAAAAAAGGGGGGCGCGGAGAAAACCTCTCAAGGATCCCTAACTCAGAGGAGGAGAAGTTCTACAAATTATCAGTTTAAGCCAAAGGGAGGGAAATCATTTTTCCCATGATTTTCATATTCTATGAATCGTACATTATATGACCCTTGTTCTCAAGGATCCCTCGTTCATCAATGATCCCTGTATCTTACCTATATCTGAAAATTTTGGCAATTAATGCCAAAGGGGGAGAAATATACAAAGATTCAAAGCTAAAGACGGAGATACATGCTTATGCAAAGGGGAGATATAATTTAGGGGGAGATAAGAATATCAAAAGTTTACACTTATATATAAAAAGGGGAGAATACCAAAGTACGAGGAGAATTTTTTTGCTTGAAATAAACAAATCTTTTTCCATGAATACTCATCTGTTTATTGCAATTGATTTTCTCATGTTAGAATTTTCTCACCCTATCCATCCCAATATCCAAATGCTAAGATTTAGAGGGAGAGGATGACCTACATTTTGATATCTCAGGGGGAGAAACTTCTAACTGATCTTGGATCAAGATGATCTCTTGCTTCTTGCACATATTGTTTGCAAGAGTGAAGTCTTGAACAAGGATACACCTCATTCATATAGATTTTATGCATATCGCCAAGATACACATGACCTATTATATCCCTTCTATTATATGTGTGTCCATGCATTCCAAAGCAACTATCCTTTAAAGGGATTGCACACATTCAGGGGGAGCAAGTATAAGTCATGTGTTTCTCAAACTCTTCACTATATTCATGCTTATCTTTATTTGAAGCTTTGATTGTATGTTGTCATCAATTAACAAAAAGGGGAGATTGAAAGCACAATGTGCTCCCTTCGTGGTTTTGATAATTCATGACAACATACATTGCCTCTTGGACTAATACCTTCATCTAGTGTTTTTTAGATAAAGTCCATAGAGAGTGATGGATTGGCAAAAATGAGAGTTGAGAGTATCCCCATGAAGAAGAAGGACAAGAAATAGCATTGGAAAACCTTCAAGAAAATGACTCTACATTTACGTTTTGTGAGAAATCATTTTGTGTCCATAGGAAAGCAAATACTATTAAAAGGGGGTAAGGTTATGTTGGTGAACAAAATGCTCTTACGTGCACAAGTGATAGTCACCACATACAGCCACAAGCTCATCCGCAAAAGTCTGTCCAAAGCCAAATACTCAAAATCGGTGCAACCAACACTTTCCACTCGGTGCCTCTGATTCCCAACCTCAGACAGGCTCAGCCGAACCCTAGATTTTCGGTGCAAGCGATTTCACTTCGGTGCCACCGAGTTTGGGTTGCCAACTTCCTATTACGTAAGTTTACAAAATCGGTATTGCCGAGTTTTGTGAATCAACGTCATCGAGATTGGCAATCTCACCATTGGTCACCTTATCGGTGCAACCGAGATTTATGTATCAGTATCACCGAAATTCAAAAGTTGCTAACTTTGAGGCAACTCGGTACCACTGAGACTAACACATTGATGTCAGCGAATCTCACTTATTAGGTGTAATGGTTGGATTTTTGGAGATGCATATATATACCCCTCGACCACCACTCACTCAAGTGAGAAGCACTCAAAACAGTTCCCCACTCATACTTACTGATTTTGTGAGAGAGAGCCCCCTACTCATGTGTTGAGATCATGCTATTCCATTCCTACCATAGGAATCTTGATCTCAAGCCCCCCTCAACTTGCTTTCCACCCAATCAATCTTTTCTCCCAAGCGAAATCTATGAGAGAGTGATTCTTTGTTGAGGACTCCATCATCTTGAAGCACAAGAGCAAGGAGTTCATCGACATTATCGAGCCTATTACCTTTCGGAGGGTGGTGCCTCTTAGATTGGTTAGGTGTCGCTTGGGAGCATCCTACTTCATGTTGTGGAGTGAACCAAGAAGTTTGTAGGGGCAAGCAGATCGCCTACTTCGTGAAGATCTACCCCGAGTTAGGCTAGTCCTCCGTGGACGTAGGCCATCATGGTATAATCAAAGTTGCTTCTTCATGGAACCCTCTATGGGTAGAGCCCTCCGTGGACTCTCACGACCGTTACCTCCGTTGGTTGAAAACTCCATGAACGTGGACGTACGATAGCGCCACCTATCAGAACCACGGGAAAAATATTCGTGTCCTTCATGTGTTTGATCTTTCTATCTCTACTCCCTACTTTCATGTGCAATGCATTTACTTTTCGCTGCTATACTTGATGACTTGCATGTGTAGGGTGTTCTAGACTTGTTTTGTATGCTAAAACTGCCAACCCTTGTAGATATGCTTGTGGTAGTTTTAAAATCCTGCTAGTAGTCTATTCATCCCCCTCTAGACATACACTTCTAGTGATCCCACAGGGTCATGCTGCTTTGGAACCCCTACTATCAAGACACTGTACCCCATGCCATGGATCAATGTGGCTCCTTTTGGTGGTGAGATGCTTTTGCTCTCAATCCATCCTCAAGAGGTGTCTCGAATGTGCAGATCAAATGTGGCTCAACAACACTCTTTTGGAAGGACTTGTGGCTCGATGATCTCGCCATGAGTGCCTTCCCCAGAGGACGCTTCCGTGAGCCAGTTCCTGACCACTAATGACCTCCAACAGTTGTTCTTCTTGCTGCTTTCGGTACCAGCTCCTAATGAGGTCCGAAGACTGCGACAGGAGAATATTAACATCCTGGTTTTAAATATTAGCTAGGATAAGTGGACTTACACCTGGGGTGCCTCTCAATTCAGAGCCAAAGATTACTACCGGTTTTACTTCAGGAATGTATAGCCACATGAAGCGTTCGGATGGTTGTGGAAATCCAAAAGTGTTCCAAAAGTCAAAGTTTTTTGGCTGGTTCCTACTCTCAGACAGATTAGACACGAGAAACTTGCTGAAAAGAAGACTCTGAAACATTGGAGAGGACTTTACCTTCTTACTCTGTCACAATGATACTGAAGAAATTCTTGAGCATTTATTCTTCAAATGTGACTTCAGTGTTGCCTGCTGGCAGATCATGGAGATCAGATGGAACACATCGACCCATCATTTTACACTCCTAACCCAAGCGTAATCTGACTAGACTAAACCCATGTTCATGGACATATTCTTAGTGGCTGCATGGAGTTTGTGTAAAGAACGAAATAACCATCACTTCAGAAGGATCTCCCCCACCATTGCCTCCTAGCAGATAAGATTCAACAAACATCTTAATGCCTTGCTCTATAGGACCTCTTCATAACTGCCTTCCTAGCAAGATTACCCCCTCCCCTAATAGAGTAGAGTTTTTTTGCTTTGAGGTTACCTTCCCAGGAAGGCTACCTTGCTTGTAACCATGTAACCTATAACTTGTAACCTATGGTCCATAGTGATATACATGCAATAGGGAGCTGCCCTACTGTTTCAACTATCAAAAAGAGATCACTCTTCTTATTCTTGTACTCATAAGTTAGTTAGATAAAATGGTTAGTGCTACTGCAACCTCACCACTTAACCATACCTCACACGTTAAACTTTGCTAGTCTTGAGACCCTTGGTAATGAGATTTTTGAGTGCCCGTGGATCACAAATTCTTACACCAACAGATGCAGGTACAGGTAATGCGATGATTTTACGTGAGCATGATGCTTGTTCTATTTGGAGTTCTTCTTCTTCATCCATCATTGGATGAGTTCCATGTTGGCAGCCTGGGATTTGCAAGGGTTGGTGTCACCTTCTTTTTTGTTTGATTTTATCCGTAGTCGGATCCTGTTCTTCTGTATGATGATTGTGATGTATTGATATCTTTATGTTATAGCATGTGGCGAGTGTAAGTCAAATCCATACACTCATCTCTTCTTTACATGTATTGATATGATTTTCATTGTTGCAAAACAACGAGATGCACTTCTATCCCTATAGAGGCCCTCGAGCCAGGATGAGGATGTTACTGCATCTTGGGCATTACACATATGTTTGGTTGCAACAATATAATTTCTTCACATATGCCATGTCCCATTGAATGCTACATACTTGACTTGCTTGCCTCACACATGATGACCAATTGCTCTTTCTATTGTGTTGAGTGCCACACTACCTTCACTACACCATATGCACATTATGCTTGGACTGTCTTTCACTTGACCCATATGTTTAGACACTTCATTTTATTTGGTGTTGAGAATGATTCCTATGCCTACCATAGACCATTTTTTGAGCACTTTGTGCATGCTTGCTATGATGTTGAGGTAGATGCTTGTTCATTTGTCACACGTATTGCATCTTTACCTTACCTTTGCATGATTGCTTCCATCATGACTTTGCATGTGCTCAATTTATACGCCTGGGTGCCATGCCTCATTCCAATATCACATCCTATGCTATGCATGATGAAAACACTTATTGGATGAATCACCACATGAATGCTTGGTTTTGCACTAACGCTAGCCACATTTATTTTTCCAAGTGTTTATTCCCTTGATGCTTTTGAAGGAATTACAAGACAATGCGACATTGGAGAGTGGCTACTTCGAGCTTAAAGATGACGAGCGCTTGTTGATCGTTCACTTCTACATGGAGACATCATTTGTTTCTCATGGTGATTTGGATTTTGATCCGAAGACTGGTCTTTCCAAAGGGTAAGGGGATGATGTGAAGTATCCTACGAACATCACCATGACAAGAGTGTGTTTGGCAAGTGACATGTGCGAAGTCCACTCCACATGTATAAATGTGAATCATCTCCTTTATAAATGTTTACTTGACCCCTTCGAGGATGGTATAATACTTGACACACGCATACATATGTATTATCAGAGTTCATAGATGACGAGGAGGAGTGCAAGCGCCAAGGAACAACTACCTCATCCGCGAGGGAAGCATGGAAGAGAAGGAAGATGAAGCAAGGGCATCTTCTGCAAGGCCTGGACCTTCCGGCGTGCCCGAAACTTCCAGCCTCCTAGACCACAGGCGACCCAAGATGTGCAGACTTCCTTCTTAGCTCGGAACCCACCCAAAACTTCCGGCGCCCAAAACATCCGACCCCGCCTGAAACTTCTAGCCTGCCTACGTGTATCCACTCGGGCCCTAGGCGCATCTACCCATTTAGCCCCTCACTTACCCCTTCTTGGCTAGGACTATATATACTCTTTCCCCTCCTCATTTCTAGGATTAGCATAGTGATAGCTCATTTCTAGTTGAGCTTTTCTCCTTCCTCTACCTCTCTCATGGTGACCGAAGCCTCCACCAGAGAACATCCCGAGACGATGTCAAGGCCCCTTTCGAGGGAAGATCCACCATCGATTTCAAGGCTCATATCTCCTAGAGATTTGGATGAACTACACTTGTATCTTATTTCCATTGTTGTTCTGCGATCTTGATGCATCCCATGTATTGCTTGTCATTTGAGGAGTACTTGGTGTCGATCTTGTCCAATAGATTATTCCCCCTTTGATTTCTCCATGTTTTCCCCTCGTGTTGTTCGTTATCTTCATGTTCATCCTCGAATTCGCCTCCAATTCTGGAAGATTGGGCCACCCTCGGGTTTGCCCCGTATCAATAGTGATCCGGATTTTTGGAAATATCATTAACAAAATCCCTGGATCCACACACACTCGTAATGCTCATCGTGGTTGTGAAACGGAGAAATTACTGCACGATAGCGTGGCCTTTGGTATTTATATTGTCCTATGAGGATGCATCTAGTTGACTTCAAGCCTTCCCTGATGCTTCAAGTGCCCAAATTTCCCAAGCTCAAGAACCCGAAGAATAGTGAAAAACCCCAAACTTCATACTTTGCCTGTCTCTTTTTCTTCCTCAGTGACTGGAAAGGGCAAGGGCACCGCCGCTGTAGCAGCCAAGGAGAAGGCGTCGAGCAAGAGGGGGTGCTAGTTGTGATAGTTGTTGGATTTCCCCAAAGAGGAAGGGTGACGCAGTATAGTAGAAGATAGTATTTCCCTTAGTTAAGAACCAAGGTTATCGAACTAGAAGGAGACATCACACCAGCGAAGTGAACATTACCTGCACATAGACACACAAATTGCTTGCACCCAACAAAGGCAAGGGGTCGTCAATCCCTTTTGTTCTTGTCAGTTGCAAGATTAAAATTGTTAGTGTTATGCAAAACAATAAAAAGAACAGAAAGAAAAATAAAACACATGAAGCAATTGTAGAATTCTTAGTATTAATAGAGAATGAACTTGGGGGAGCATAGGTTCACTAGGGGCATCTCTCTCATAAACATAGCAACAACAGATACATTGTTTTACTATTGGGCAATTGATACAATTGCACATAGTTATGATGATCATCCAAGGCATAATCAATATATAAGAATTACAAACATGAAAAGTAGACAGTTAATCTAACTGCATCAACTACTATTCCTCCACCCCAAGACCACTATCGAGCATGCATATCAAAGTATTAAGTTCATGATAAACAGAGTAATGCTTAGTAAGATGTAATAATGTAGATAAAGTAAGATCAATCAATATGACCAAACCCCGTCATTTTATTGGTACTAGCAACAATAAAAATATATATGACTTTGCCCCTCCTGTTACAGGGCAAGATCACCACAAGATTGAACCTACTACAAAGCTCCTCCCCCACTGAAGATAAATCAATCTAACTTCGCAAAAGTAGATAGATAGATCAGAGAGAAATACAAAGTTATAAAATCACGCAAGAAATAAATCTCAAGAGACTCAAATAATTTCAATGAATAATCTGATCATAAACCCAAAATTCAACGGATCCCAACAAACACACCGTAAAAGATTACAACGGATTAATCTTAGAGATGATTGTTGTATTGAGGATCAAGAGAGGGAGAGAGAGAGGGAAAGCCATCAAGCTACCACTATGGACAATAGGTCCTGAACAAACTACTAACATATCATCATGGATGCAGCAAGGTTGATGAAGATAGTCTCCTCTATGATTTCCCCTCTGATAGAGTACCGGAACAGGGCTCCACATGGGATCATGGATGAACAGAGGATTGCAGCTGATACATTTCCAGCATCTCCATAATTTATGAAATATTCATGCTATATTTACATGAGTTCTACATGATTTTGTTGCACTTTTATAATATTTTTATGGACTAACCTATTAGCTTGGTGCCTAGTGTCAGTTCCTATTTTTTTGCCTATTTCTTTGTTTCATGGGAAAAGAAATACCGAAAGAAGTCCAAACGCGATAAAATTTGTGATGATATTTTATGGAAAATAAGAGACCCAAGAAGCTTTGGTAGGGAGCTAGAAGGTGCCTCAGGGGGCTACAAGCTCAAGGGGCATGCCCCACTGTCAGCAACACATGTGTGCAAAACACACGCGTGACTCGATGATGATAAAGTGTCCCTTCCATGATTCGAGGCTGGGGCGCAAAGTTGAGGATATACACTACTACGATAGATAAGTCTGACATGGTTGTTTACCCAGGTTTGGGCCACATGAATGCATAATACCCTACTCCTGCTTTGTGTGTGTGCTTATCTCGGGGAGATCATAGGTTACAATTCCTTTCGGGGATCGAGAAGTGCAATGGAGTCCTACTAGTCTGCTGCAAAGTGTACAACCCTTTTCTCCCTACTTTCCACCCTTCTTCTACTCTTCTCTTTATATTCCTCTTTCCCCCTCCTTTTCCTCTTCTGCCCGCCCCTCCTTTTATATCTCAAGGGGTACCATAATGGCTTCAAGGCTAAGGAATAAATCCTGGGCCAATGTAGGTAGATGAGCACATTAAATGATTTCGGTAAAGTGCCGATTCCTTCTATCTTCCGGGAACGAATGCCTGTCCCATTATCACCGACTATACTTGCGCAAGGATCAACACATTGATACTATCCAACATATATATAATTTTTTATTGTTACATGTTATAATATTATCATTCTAGGATACTTCATAGGCATTTATTTGTCAATTCATCTTATGTTTGAGCACTAACCTATTAACCCAGTGCCAAGTGCCAGTTGTTGTTTTCTACGTGTTTTTAGCTTTTCGGGTTCCCAGTACCAAATGAAATCCAATTGCCATGAAACCTTTCTATGATTTTTCTAGACCAAAAGAAGAACTGGAAGCTTCGGGAGAAGATCAGAGGTTGCACGAGAGAGGCAGCACACATCAGGGCACGCCCTGTTGTGTGTTGCCCCTCCTGGCACCTCTCGACGCCCCTCTCTGGCCTATAAATTCCAGTATATCTCAAAAATCCTAGGGAGCCTCCGAAAACACTTTTTCCACCGCCATAAGTCTCTATAATGCCGTGTGACCATCTAGAGCCCTGTTTCGGTTCCCTGCCGGAAGGGGATCGATCACGAAGGGCCTCTACATCAATCTTGCTGCTCCCATGGTAGTATGTGAGTAGCCTACGATAGAACTACAGGTCTGTAGTAAATACCTAGATGGCACTCACTCTCTCTCTCTTGATGAGTACAAAGTTCACCGCATCTTCGCGGTGATATACTCGATGTAATCTTCTTGTGCAATGCGTTTGTTGGGATCCGATGCATTATGGGCTTATGTTCAGATTGTTCATGAAATAATATTGAATTCCTTGCTGGTCCTTCTTTACATATGCATGATTATATGATATTTTTGTTATTCTCTCCAATCTATAAATAGTTTGGCCAACTAGATTGATATTTCTTCAGTGGGAGAGGTGCGTTGTAGTAGGTTTAATCTGGCGGTGCTCTATATCCCAGTGACAGAAACGGACAAGACACATATTTGTATTGTTGCCACTAAGGATAAACGATGGGGTTAATTCATAGGAATAATTGTATGTGTGCCCTTAATTGTGTCACCGTCGACAGGAATACCCCTAGTTTTGGAAAACATGTGGTCATACCCACATCACTTTGCTTGTCTTGTGCTTTTGCCCTTTGACCGTTTGACTGCCATTTTGAAAACTTCATAACTATTTCATACTAACTCGGAAAAATGCTAATAAGATTTCAAAATGTTCGGAAACACATCACCTATATGTGCATGTCATTTGCATTCATGAAAAAAGTGTTGGAAAGTCCCCATCACCTATATGAGCTAAAACTGGTATGGGGACTTCCCAAGAATTTTCTCATGCATGCAAAGGTCATACACATATAGGTGGTGTGTTTCTGAATATTTTGATATCTTATTTGAGTTTTTCCGTGTTAGTATGAAATAGTTATGATTTTTTCAAAATAAAGGTCAAAAGGTCAAAGGGCAAAACCAAAAGACGAGCAAAGTGGCGTGGTCATGACCATGTGTTTTCCAATAATAGGGGTATTCCTGTCGACTGTGACACAACTAAGGGCTCAAATACAATTATTGCTTATTCATATTGATTAAATCTACATTGTCTACATCATGTCAATGTTCTCCAATCATTACTCTATTTTACTTAATACTCTAGATGCATGCTGGACAACGGTCGATGGGTGGAGTAACAGTAGTAGATGCAGGCATGAGTCGGTCTACTTGCTTACGGACATGATGCCTATATGTAATAATCATTGCCATGAACAAATATTGCATAACTATGCGTTTTTCTATCAATTCCCAACAATAATTTGTTTACCCACCATATGTTTACTTCATGAGAGAAGCCACCAAGGAAAACTCTGGCCCCCGGGTGTATTGTCACACCATGTGCTTGTACTACTTTGCTATGACTATATGTTTAAAATTTTGGACCAGTCAAAACTTTTTGTGTGCATGTGTATGCTTGAGTTGATTACTAAGTGCTTGCTTGTTTGCATTTTAATTCACAAAAATACTCATGCTCTCAAAACTCATCTCCTTGATCCAAATCCTTGCCCAATGATCATGCCATGTGTATAGGAAATAAAAATATTTTTACAAAATAATATTTTGACCAAAAAGCATTTATTTAATTTAGGTCTCCAAACCCCCTAAACTGAGGTTTGTACTACAAGTCTTCAAATTAGGGAAAATGCTTTGCACCAAATATTTTATTTGGATCCTATCATCTATAAGACTTCCCAAAACTACAAAAATATTATTTTAAAAGTTATTTTGTATTTTATTTAAATACCTTTTTAAGAGGCCATAAATGGTCTTTTATAGGGAAAATTTATTTTAATGTTTCCAAAATATTTGAGAGAATTTAGGGAAACTTAGTGGACATATATTTTCCATATATATATGAGTCTAAACACATGGTCAAGATCAACATATTGGACGAAACTCTCCAGAACCCTGTCTGAATATTTCTAGTATTTGAAATACTAATATAAGAAATATTGTCAAATAAATCCAGGAAAATTCTAGCATGTCACATATGCCATACGTGATGACCTTCACAAGTTTCATCTCAATCCCAATAATTTGGGTTTACCAAAATGCCCTAAAACCTCTTTGTTGAGATCTAAATTTGGACAAATTTGCATTGTCAAGTTTCTCCATTTGATCCCAAACTTCATGGGCATGCTCTAATGCCCTAATGTTTCCACCACACCAAGTGGTGCATCAAGGAGAATAGATTTGCGTGACTAGATCTAAGGAAGCATGTTTCTGTTGATTTCTAGGGTTTATAAAGTTTGCATTGACAACTTTCTTCAGATGAGCTCAAACTTGGCGATCAACCTTATTTCTATCAATCATTTGATCTTGTGAAATATCATAGCAGGGCGAGCATTTTATCTTGCTCAAACCAACATCAAACAACTTTTTCTGATTTGGCAAAAACCACTGTTTTTACCCCTTCCACTATTCACCTTCACCCCCAATTTTTGCCACACCTTGTCCTAGACATCTTGCACCTCCAATAACTTTCTCCTTTCCTTTTCTGAATGATTGGGGTGTGTGAAAACCTCATTTTTACATCCCTGGACAGCATGTTCTCTCCTCTTTCTCTACTTTCCTTCTCTCCCAAGGGACCTTAGAGCATTCCAAGCCACCCCCAGCTTTGTTTACTCCCACCTAGACTTACAAGGTAATAGTGGCCATGCGCAAAACGCTAAGGCAATCCCATGGCATGCCAAAGGCATGCTCTGGAGCATGCTACAATGTGCCCGCACATTGTAGCCACAGCATCCTGAGGCTCTCGACCACATTGGGATGCAGGACCTTGTCCGCCAGTGCCATTCGCATATAGGGACCCACCTCTGGCCTTGCCCTACTCCCCCTCTGTCTTCTCCTGGTCATGAACGATGCCCACGAGCGCCCTTGAGCCACCCCGACACCCTCTCGTGGACACCAGAGCCAGTTTCGCGGGCGCCCTCCAGTGCACCACGCGACGTCTATATAAAGCCAGCCTCGGACCCCTCTCTCACCTCTTCTATCCCACTATCACTCCCAATCACTCTCCTGCACCTCGTAGTCCCCATCAGAGAGATCCTTTTCTTGGGATCGAGCTCGACGCCGCCGCCTCAGGGCGTCGTCCATCCCATGCTAGGGAGCATCGCCGACGCTAGTTTCTCCTTGCTTGACTCGCCTGTGCCTCCCTGATTATTTTCCCATTGCTTCTCATGCGGTTTGTAGCCTAGTACATCGACGACAACCTCCTCCCAAATCCCTCCGCCGCGGCTTCCTCATCACCGGTGAATCGCTGCCCCTATACGACCAACTCCACCTCCAGCCGAAGAGTGGCTTGCCCCTGAGTACATTCCCGCGTCCAGCTCATCCTGCCATGCCCTTTTTCGCTGATGGTGAGCTCGCAACCGTTCTAACCTGGGTAAGGATGACAAGTGGGCTCCACTTCTTATCCTCACACCTCTCTCCTCCCCCTCTGTGCGGCTGCGCTGGCCTCGCCTGTCGGGTTTAGACCTGACTGGCATGCATGCTAGGCTTGCCTTGGGCGACTTTGGCTCTGGGTTGGCCCACCTGTTGGCCCTTCTGGCCCAACTGCCTGCTGGCCTCATTCCTTTTCTTTTTCTACCTATTTTTGCAAAAGTTCTACAGAATTAAATAATTATCGAAATCCAATAATTCCAATTCCCAAAATCTTGTAAAAAATCCAGCCTATTTGATGTTGCTACTTGTGCACTATTTGGAAATATTTTTTGTACTCTTTGTAATTAAAACCCTTTCTAAAGCATTTTAAATATCTATTAAAATACTTTTCACTATTTTGACACTCCCAAACAAAATATTAATAATTTCGGCATTTTTAGTTTTCACCCTAGTATTTTACAAAAATGGTTTCAGATTTTTAGGAGTGATGTATTTTCCCATTTTTGCCATGGTCTTATTTTTGCCCATTATACTACGAGGATGGATTGTGTTGTTGACGAAGAAGTTGGACCATAAGGATTTTAGGATCCCAAAGACTTTGTTGAGACATGCAAGCAACCCTTGACCATGTCTATGAAACCTCATTTTATGCATGTCATATAGCACTTTAAATTGTTGCATCGGAATGATGATAAAATGGTGACCACTTTGGTGGGATGCCTTCATTAATTTCCTCGCCGACACTTGCATTTCCATGACTCTATTTTCCTTATGGAGTTGTGTGGGTGGCAAGTAGTTAGGATGCTAAAGTAGTTGCTATGCAAATGGATCAGGTATATGCACGGTGCTGGAAGCAAAAGTATCTTTAAAGACCTTTCGAAAACCTCATCGGGTGCCTCTAATGTTCGAGGGAGAAGGTGAGCTAGGTAACGGCTTGAGAAATAAGTGGTGTACCAAAGCAAGTTGTGTGTATGTGTGTTTTGAAAATGGATTAGATTTAAGATTTTTCAACCGTTCCCAACCTTACATGTACAATCATGATAACCCTTATGGGACGGGGCTTTGTTAATAACTTTCGTTGGTACTAGCAGTGAGCCTACATTACTAGTGGTGGGAGTGACATGTTCACTCTCGATACGGGATCGTACCGGAACGGACGACCATGACTGTTTTAACAAACACCGGGCACACCGTTGGTCCCTACATGGATTCTACTTGTGATGTACATCATGTAGGCTGGGTGCCAATGAGTGGACTCCTTGTTAGTATCGCCAGAGGGAAGGCATTGTTCGGGTACTTACCTTGGGTATACAATATAGCGTAAGTCATGGCTTGACACCAAAAAAATTCCGTGTCTTGTGGGTAAAGCGTGCAACCTCTGCAGAGTGTCAAACTATTCGAATAGATGTGTCCATGGTTAAGGACAGTTGGGTACTGCTGCTTAACCTACGTCCAATGTTTTGCTAAACTTGTTGTGTGTGTGGGAAGGAGATACATGGGTTGAGTTGGATGACTCGACGTGATGATTGAACTGGAGTTGTTCCGAACTCTGTCTATATTGATATGTGTAACCTATTCGTTTGGATACTCGTAATCTCATGATGCATGTATTACAAGTTGATAAGACATGTCATTGCACTCCAAAACTAGCTTTCTGCAAAATCACCTATATAGTGCTATATCTTGCATTGTTGTACATTGTTCCAAACATGGGTTGCTTGCGAGTACATTCAAAGCACTCATTGGCTTGGCACTGGTTATTTAATTGGCCAGGCATGGAAGAGCACGAATATGGTGAAGAGTACCTTGGTGATGATAATGCAAATTAGGATGCTTCCTAGTTAGAATGCCTGTAGGGTTAAGACAGATGGCATAGGTCCACACTATCTTTGAAGATTTTCACTTTGAGTTTATGTTTTTTGTTTGGTATTCATGGCCCTACCTATGTAAGACTTAACTATAATGGTAATATTTGTGCAAGATGCTATGTAATGGATGTAATACTCTTGATTATTCAGCTTCTGTGTGTTTAGTGAGCATTGATATCTGGGGTCACTTTACATGTGCATTCTGTCGAATTTCAGACTCCGCAAAACCCTCAATGTTCGAACACAGGGGTGTGTGCTAAGGTTCCATGTAGCCTTGCTCAACCTACCTCGCTACTCGATGGTTACTACGGAGAACTCGCATGATGACGAGGAAGAAGATGAACACGACGGTTTACCCAGGTTTGGGCTGCTGTGAAGCGTAATACCCTACTCCTGCTATGGTGGATTGCCTCTCGTGGAGATTTGGTGGATGAACTAGTATAGTGGGCTTGAGCCTCGTGAGGGCGCTCAAGAGGTGTTCTTGGCTCTCTGTCTTGTGGTGGTTCGTCGAGTGGCTCAATGTTGGATCGAGGGGGGATCCCTTCTATAGTATGACCTAGCCTCTATATATAGCGGTGGCCCGGGTCCTCTTCCCTTATCACAATGGCGGAAAGGAATCCCACAATGGCCAATTTTAAAGGGGGACAGGAGTACATCCGCCCCTGTCCAAAGGCCATCTTCGTTTGCAAAGTGGCTATCGATTATGCAGTGGTGGGCTCGGCGATGACATCTGTCCAGCGGGGCTCGTGGTCGTGGTCTTGTTGCACCGGAAATGAATCCTTTGGGCTGTGCTTTGGGAATGCGCATACGTCCTTTCTCCCTTTGCACCAAAGGGGAAACTGCGCCGCCTGGCACGCTGGCGCCCGCCTGTCCTTCCTTTCTCACCTTTGACTCCTGAGGCCGAGCTCTACATAGATATCTCTGCCGCTCAGGAGGGAGTCTGAGGAGGCCCATCCTTGCTGGTCTTGGGGCCGTTCTTCCTCGCAAGCCCAGGGTCCTCGCAAGGGCCTTTTCTTGAGTAGAGCCACGCCAGGCCACGCATGGTTAATAAAGTGGCCATGTCCTGGGCCGCAGGCAGGCAGGGCTGGGTATCCCTGTTCCCAGAACACTGACAGTAGCCCTCGGGCCCAAGGTGTGCTCGGGCCAGCTTCGGGGCAATGCTCTGAGGACGGCTCGAAGCACAGCAGGCCCCAAACACCGACGAGCCAGGGTTTACACGCGTCGAACGCATGTGCGGTGACGCCCCCGCTCCCCGAAGGCGTCAGGAACCGCCCCAAGTACAACTCACGTGATGCCTCCGCACAACACCGACCATCACTACCTTCCTTTGAATGTTGCTACCGCCTCAGCCTTCCCTCCTTGGGCCACACGGATGTGACCCTTCAGAGGCTGCACGCGCTCCCGGGATGTGAGGGGGCATCAGTTGGCCCTCGACTGTACATAAGCAAGCATGGGTGAGAAAACCCTCACTACACCTTCATCTTCTTCGCCTCCCAATCTCAAAGCCGCTGCTCTCCCAACCATGGCTTCAGTGAGGAAGCATTCCGCCACCGATAAGGTGAAGGCCCCCGAGGAGAGCCTCGCTCCAATCCCAAGAGGGGCTGTAGTGGCCCCCGGAAGTATGCTGCGATGCCGAAGGTAGCTCCATGTGGGCGGGGCCGTAGTCCAGCACAATCTGGGGTGGACATCGGCGGCCGTGGTGTGGGATCGACCGGCATGGGCGCCCACAGTAGTCGAAGAGGTGTCGCCCGTGGTGGGAGGGTGACAGTTGCGACCCTGCCACCGCGTCCGTGGCTCCATACGGTTGGCACGACCCGAGAGTTGGTGGTGTGGGAGGAGAGGCGGGAGGCTGCCTCGCTTCAACTCCCGAGCTCCTTCGCGGGGGCGCTACCGACCGGGGGCCCTAGCGGCCTTTGGCTGCAGGCCGATGTCTGCTACAGTGCAGCATCATGGGTGTAGGTCGAGGTCACCCCAAAAGGCTATATGTATCTGGTCCGCAGGTGGGAGACGTTCGCCCGCGCCCACGGCCTGGTGGGGAGGCGCACCCTCCACTTCAAATATGACAGGGAGGCGACGCTCTTCGTCAAGGTCTTCTGTGGTGAGGGTGAGCGCCTGGGGTGCTGCCCGGAAGGTGTCGACCGCGACGATCTTGGAGATGATCTTGGCGTTCATGACGAACGTCGAACATCTAGTGATAGAGACACCCCCTTTGAGGAGAGACCGAGCGGCAATAGCGACATCGACGACAGCAGCCACGATGCGCACCCGCACCGTCACACCCGGACCTCGGGGGGTTGCTAGCCGTCGCGGTGCTGCTCCTCCGCTCCCGAAGCCTCCGCGCCGGCACGCCTCCATGGGCGCGTGAAGGAGGAGGACACCGACTGAGTGCTGATGCACGGGCCCCGGAGCTCCTAAAGCAGCAGCCCCCGTGGGGGCTTTTTCCTTCATTCATGCCCCTATAATCAAAGAACCAAGAAAGGCCCTACGGGCGTGTAATGAACTTGGGCGCTAGCCTCTTTTGTCTATGCTTTGGTTATGCGTCCTGATTTTCGCATTTTTGTTAATTGAGGATGCCTTGTGATTGTTATAGGAATACTTATTTTGGCATGCTTGTTGTAGGTGCCAGGGGTGGCCTGGCCATGGCGCTTGGTGAGTGCGGACATCATGTGGTCCTGTTCTTCTTGTAGGCGATGCAAGTTGGGAGCCCTTTAGGCACTCTGTGTCTGCCGGCGCAGTCCCACACATTTCCCTACCACCGCAGTTATGTCTGGCCAAGGACGCAACTGCAGGATGAGGAATCTACACCCTTGATGCCGACCGGGTCACCAAGGATGGCATTGAGGATACAAGTGGCTTTATGACCGGTAAGGCTCGTGAGGCGTGATGCTCAGGAGCCCCCTTTGACGCTCAAGCAGCTCTACGTGGGCCAGTCCCAGTCCCGCACATTTCCCAACCATCGTGGTATACGACCGGACCACCAAGGACGAAACCACGAGGCAAGGGCCCGACACCCCAGATGCCGACCGGATCACCAAGGACGGCATCGGGGCTGCCAGGTGGCTATATGACCTGTAAGGCTCCTGAGGCATGCTGCTCAGGAGCCCCCTTAGATGCTCGAGCAACTCCCCAAAGAAAATTTTGTTTCCTGCCCCGGGAGGGGTGGGCCTCTCGAGGCTCCGAGATGGCGCGTCAGGCCATGAGTGGATCCCCCAATTGAGTACAAAGCGTCTTGCGCTTGCTAACTCGCCCGGGAGTACCACATGAGGATCCGGGCACGAAGGCCTTGGCGAGGTGCGAGCATCGTGCCCCCAGCCCCTGCTCGCGAGGTGCGAGGAGGAGGGGAGCAGGCGAGTGCCCGTCCTAAAGAGAGAAAACCCAAGATGGGAAATGGCGATGAACACAAATCCATGGCCCGTTTCTTGAAAACATGACTTGAAAAACCTCGAGTTTTACTCAAGGAAAGTTGGCAAATTCAAATGGAAGAAGAGCAAATAGCAGCCACGTCCGGCACCTAGACTAGCTTCATCTTTCCCCAGCGCTGAGCCTAGGGCGTCCACGTTGTATGGGCATAGACATTGATGGGCAATGTTGACTTCTCTGCCAGCGTCAAGTTGTGGCTGCCACATTGCGTGGGAGGAACCCTCCGCGTCCTCGGGGGGCTCCGCACGTATACAGCCCACTCATTATTACATGAGTGTCATGGGTAGAATCTCCGGAGGTGCTGGATGTTCCAGGTGTTCTATATGGGGACCCCATCCTGAGTCTCCAAGTGCAGTGCATCTAGCCTGGAGACGTGAGTGACCTTGAACGGGCCCTCCCACATGGGCGAGAGCTTGTGCAATCCTTCCCTAGAGAGAACCCGCCTCAAGACGAGGTCACCGGCTTCGAGGGTCCTGGAGCGGATGTTACATAATTGGTAACGACGTAGCGCGTGTTGATACCTTGCAGCTCGGAGCGATGCTTGGCAATGAGATTCCTCCCCAAGCATGAGGTCTGTTTCCTACGCAGCATCCTGACACTCCTCATCGAATGCCATTACCCGGGGAGAGCGGCTCTTGACCTCATGGGGGAGGGTGGCTTCGGCTCCATAGATGAGGAAGAATGGGGTCTCACCGGTGGGCTTGGTTGTGGTCATGCGGATGGACCACATCACGGACTGGAGCTCATCAACCCAGCCCTTGCCGCAAGCTTCTAGTTTCTTCTTGAAGCTCCTTGTCTTGAGGCCTCGTATGACTTCCATGTTGGCGCGCTCCGCCTGGCCGTTTCTCCTGGGGTAGGCTACTGAGGCATAGCAAATCTGCATTCCAAGGTTAGCGCAATAAGACTTGAAGGGGATACTTGTGAACTGCGAACCGTTGTTGGTGATGATGCGGATGGGGACGCCAAATAGGATCACGATGCCCTTGATGAACTTGACGGCTAACCCAGCTGGGATGGTGCGCATTGGCTCCACCTGGGACCACTTGGTGAACTTGTCGATGGCGGCGCAAAGGTAGCGGTATCCGCTCGCTCCCCGCGAGAAAGGCCCCAATATATCCAGCCCGCAGACCGCAAAGGACCTGGAGAGCAGGATGGTCTGGAGGTCTTGGGCGGGCTGGTGAATCTGCTTGGCATAGAACTGGCAGGTCTTGCAATACCGAACCAACTCGATGTCATCATTAAGCATTGAGGGACAATAGAAGCCTGATCGGAACGCCTTCCCCGTAAGGGTGCGCAACGAGAAGTGGTGACCACAGTCCCCTCCGTGGATGTCTGCCAGCAGATCACACCTCTGCTCCTTAGAGATGCACCGCAGCGATACGTCATTGGAGCGCCTCCTATACAAGTCGCCGTCTTGTAGGTAGTAGGCCGTGGCCTGCCTGGCTCCGTGCTCTGCGTCTTCTTCCTTTTCCGGCAACGTGACGTGAAGCATGTACGCCTTGTGCTCTTGTATCTAGTCATCGGCCTGAGGCTCCAGTGCTAGGAGCAGTCGGGCTCTAGAGATCGGGCTGCAGTCCAAAGCCCCCAAGTGCGGCGCCAGGGGGAGCTCCTCATTTCGTGACACCGGGTCGTTAGAGAGCGGTGCCGCAGAGGGTTTAAAGATCTGCTCCTCGAAGATGCCTGGCTCCTGGGGCTCACGTCATGACGCCCTCTTAGCGATGTCATCGGCATCCTTGTTTGCACCACGCGGGATGTGCTGCAATTCCAAGCCCTTAAAACGTTTTTCAATCTTACGAACCTCTTCCAAGTATGCCCCCTTATGCTCATACTTGGGTGTATACTCTTTGTTGGAGAAGTTGACGAGGAGCTGGGAGTCGCCCATGATGGAGAGGTGCCGAATCCCCAAGACTGCCGCTGCCTTAAGGCCTGCGATGAGCCCCTCGTACTCCGCGATGTTGTTGGAGACCTTCTCCCCGCGCTGGAAACAGAGCAGCACGGCGTACTGGAGCTTGTTTCCCACTAGTGAAGTGAGAACAACCCCAGCCCCTGCTCCCACGTGCATGAAGGCTCTGTTAAAATGCATGGTCCAACCGTCTGGTGTCTCATCACCGGGGGTGAGGGACTTACTCCCGTCCAGCCCCCAGTCAGGGGCGTCTGTCCACTCTGCCATGAAGTACGCTAGGGGCTGCCCCTTTGATGACCCGGGTCGTGCTGAACTCTATGTTGAAGGCCTGAAGCTCGATGTTCCACTCGGTAACCCTTCCCGCCACGTTGGGGTTGCGCAAGACCTTCTCCAGGGGGTATGCGAAGACGACCTCGATGGGATGCCCCTGGAAGTAGTGGCGTAGCCTTCTCGAAGCGACGAGGAGCACTAGGAGGAGCTTCTGTTGCATGGGGTAGCATGAGCGTGTGTCCCATAGCACCGTGTTGACGTAGTAGACAGGGTGCTCGATGAGGGCGAGGTCTTCCGTGGCATTCTGTCCTGCGGCGGGCTCAAGAGGCTCGGGCTCCCCAAGGGCCGTCGCGGCGGTGGGACCTCACGAGGGTTGTGCGCTTCGGGAGCGTCCAGAGCGGCAGTGACCTCAGGAGCTCAGTTTTTCGGAGAACCGGGTTTCTCGGGATCTTGCGAGCCCCCTTACTCCATGCCTGGGGCCCCGCTTGTGCTTGGTGATGCGGCGGGGGTGTTGGTCCGTTCCTTCCTAACCGCCACCAATGCAGCACTGGGGGAGTGGGGGGTGGCAGCCAGGCATAGTAGCAATGGATCTCGGGGGTGAGGAGCCACCATCATTGACGGGCTCGTGGGGTATTGCTTGAGTTCCTCAAAGAAAGTATCTGCCTTCGGGGTCCATTCGAAGGGCCACTTTCTCTTCATGATCTTGAAGAACGATAGGGCCCTCTCACCAAGCTTGGAGATGAAGCGCCCCAGGGAGGTCACAGAACCCACCAACTTCTGCATTTCTTTGAGGGTCAGGGGCGCGCTCATCTTGCTTATGTCTTTGATCTTCTCCGGGTTTTCCTCGATCCCTCGGTGCGACACCAGGAAATCGAGCAGCTTGCCTGAGGGGACTCCGAAGATCCACTTTTCGGGGTCGAGGATTAGGTTTACCTCGCTCGGGCTAGCGAACGTCTCCTCCAAGTCCTCGACCAGGATCTTGGCCTCCTTGGACTTGACCATGATGTCATCAACGTAAGCTTCTGCATTTCTCCCGAGCTGTGGCCCCAGGGCGATGTGCATCAGCCTTTGGAAGGTTGCTCCGGTGTTCCACAGCCCAAAAGGCATGCACATGTAATAGAATACCCCGCACGAGGTGAGGAAAGCAGTCTTCTCGACGTCCTCCACTGCTATTTTGATCTGATGGTACCCTGAGAAGGCATCCAGGAAGTAGAGGAGGTCACACTCCGCGGTGGAGTCCATGATCTGGTCATTGCGTGGTAGTGGGAACGGGTCTTGTAGGCAGGCTTTGTAGAGGCTCGTGAAGTTGACACACATACACTCCTTCCGGCACTTCTTCAGGACGACCACCGGGTTGGCACGCCACTCTAGGTAGCGCACCTCCCGGATGAACCTAGCTTCTTTCAGCTTGCCGACCTCCTGAGCGATGAACGCCTGCTTCTCCTGAGCTTGTCTCCTTGCCTTCTGCTTGACTGGAGCGCGTTCAGGCACACCATGAGGTGGTGTTCGATCATGTCCCTCGGGACCCCCACCAGGTCAGAGGCGCTCCTAGCGAACGCGTCCTTGTTCGCACAGAGAAATGCCACCAACGCCTCCTCTTGATCCCGGGGCAGGTCGGTGCCGATGGTGAAGGTAGGGCCCGGGTTTTCTTCATCCATTGCCACCCGCTTCGTTGTCGCCCGACGCTGGGAGAACAATTGCCTCTTCTTTACTAGCGCGACATTGGGGACACCTCCGGAGTCTTCTGTGGCCTGTGCAGCATCCCCGGCACTGGGGCGCGCTCTGGCCGCTGCCTTGTATGTGAGCCCGAGCGCGTGGGACACGTGCTTGACGTTTCCCTGGATGGTGAGGATGCAACAGCTCCGGGGCATCTTGACGACGTTGTAGCCCGGGTGCGTTGCCGCCATTAACTGGGCGAGTGCGGGGTGGCCGAGTATTGCATTGTACGAGAGGTGGATGTGGGCGACGTTGAAGTTGACCTGCTTGATGCGGAAGTTGGAGTGGGTGCCGAAGGTGACGGGGAGACGCACCCTCCCCACAGGGGCAAGAGATCCTTCGACCACCCGAGCGGAGGGAGCTAAAGGCGTGAGTCGGTTGCAGGGCAGCTGCAGCGGGTCGAAGGCCTCCACAACAATGACGTTGAGGCTGGCGCCATCGTCTATGAGGGTCTTGGAGACAACCATGCCGCTTATGGTGGGCATGCACAACATGGGAAGCGCCCCGGCGGCCGCCATCATCTTGGGGTGGTACTCGGGGCTGAAGGTGATGTCTATCTCAGGCTACGCCCGGGGCGGCATGAGCTCGGGCCACGGCTGGACTGCTCCTACGTGGCGGAGGAACTACTTGACTTGACGGTTTGAGGGGGCGCCTACGATCCGCTGAGGATGCAGCCGACCGTGCGACCGACCCCACGGGTGTCACACCCTGTGTTTGTATCACCTTGTTATGCTTAGATTTATAAAATTTGGAGCCAACTAAAACTTTTTCTAAGTGTGTGTGCTTGTTTGAAATAATGTTTGTGTGCTTGATGATTGTGAGATATGGCACTCCTAGATTCTATTCCATTTCATATTGATCTTCCTTGTCCCAAACCTCTTGCCAAATGATCATGCCATGTGAATAGTATCCAAAACTATTTTTATCAAAAAAAATAACTGAAAATGCTCCACAGCGTCGCCGGACGCGTTCGAGAGCTAAGGTAGCTGCCGATCCATTCCAGGCATCGGGGCGAGCTAAGGTGGACGGTGGCGAGCAGCGCGTTGACGACGGCGGAGCAAGGCTTAGGCCGGCGATGGCAAATGATGATGCAGCATGCAAACGTGGGAAATAACGGCGTGGGGCGAGCCTACATGGTTTGGCGGTTCGAGTGGTGGCGGCGGTTGGACCAAATGGTCATCGGAGAGGCGCCGGCGATGTGGTCAGGTGGCGGCGCATTCGGGCTCCGATAAAATCTAGCGCTAGAAGCATCGTCTCATCGCGAGGAGCAAGGGGGAGAAGCAGGAGCTCACAGAGAGGCATTGCCGTTCAAAATGGGCTCGGGGAAGGCTTGACGGTGACGAATTTGACGACGGTGTGCGACAGCATTCCGAGGAAGAAGATGAGCGCGGTCGGCGTTGCAGGGGCTCCGATGCTCGAGCGTGTGGTCGAGGGGGTCGAGGAGGTGATGGTGGAGCTGGTGGGCGCGATGGCAGGGCGCGGGAGGCACTGTGGCCATGGCTATCCGTCAGCCATGGCGACGATGGCCTTCGGGCGAGGTGCGAGCGGGCGAGGGAGAGGGAGAGAGCGAGATCTAGGGTTCTGGGGAGAGAGAGGAGGTGTCATGGGGCCGTTCTTATCCTCCACGCCGTCGGGGCGATGCGGTGCGTCGGCGACACGCGAGCTCGCCGCTCTATACCAATCGCTCCGGTCGCTACAGAGGAAGGAGACGAGGGAGGGGAGGGGTGGGCCGGAACTGTGGCCACTTGCGCCTAGTAGCACGGGGATTTTCTTTTCTTTTCTTTTTCTGTTTCTGTTTTTCCTTTTTCCAGCAATTGTCTGATTGTATTTTAGCCCCATTTCATCATAGCAAAAATGCATCACTGGGACAATTAAATATGTTGCAGTTTTAGGGAGGGCCACATCTAGCTTGGGCATTATTGTAATCAGTTTGCATTTCCAATTTGAATTTAAAATGCAGTTTTTCAAATACTTTCAGCTTCTGTTATTGATGATGGGGTCAACACCGCATGTTTAGTGATGTTATTTTCCCCAACATTATTTACCTTGGATTATTTCAAAACTTTGGAAGGTTTTAGTTTTGTTGTTTGAAGGTTTAAATTTGTCACATTGAATCACAAGGCATTTGAATGGAATCTGGGAATTGGAATTGATTTTCAACTTGATCATATTCCACTTAGCAAAATGATTAATTGTTGACCATGCCATTATGGTAGCTGAATGACATCATCACTGTAGCACTGACACTAGGGTGTTACAACTCTCCCCTACTAACAAGAATTCTCGTCCCGAGAATTAAGAAGTAGAAGGAAAGAGCCCAGGGTATTCTGCACAAAGATGATCTTTGCATTCCCAAGTGGCTTCATATTCATAATGATTTGCCCACTGCACTTTGAAGAACTTGGTAACCTTCTGATGAGCCCGACGTTCGGTTTCATCAAGAATGCGAACTGGTTGTTCTTCGTAAGAAAGGTCTTGTTGTAGTTCAAGCATATCACAGTCCACTACTTGGATAGGATCCTTGAAGCAGCGACGAAGCTGTGACACATGGAACACATCGTGAACCTTAGAAAGGTTTGGCGGTAATTCCAGTCGATATGCCACTTTACCATGGCTTTTGAGAATCATGAAAGGACCAATATATCGAGGAGCCAGCTTGCCCTTGATCCCGAAATGGTGTGTACCTCTCATTGGCATGACTCGAAGATAAGCCTTTTCGCCAGGTTGATAGACCATATCTTTGTGATGACGGTCATATTGACTCTTCTGACGAGACTGACCAGCCTTCACATTTGCATGAATAATGTGGACTTTATCTTCGGCATGTTGGATAATATCCATACATATAAGTGTATGTTCCCCTGTTTCTGACCAATTCAGAGGAGTCCGAAACCTACGTCCATATAATACTTGAAAGGGAGCCATCTTCACACTAGCTTGATAGCTATTCTTGTAGGAGAACTCAGCATACAGAAGAGATTCCTCCGATTTCTTGCCAAAAGAAATGACACAAGCTCGAAGCATGTCTTTGAGAATCTGATTGACTCTTTCAACTTATCCCTGGGATTGATGGTGAAAAGCGGTGCTGAAGGACAAATGAATTCCCATAGCTTCCTGGAAACTTGCCCAGAATCATGAAGTGAATAAACTGCCATGGTCTAAACTAATCACCAATGGAATACCATGGAGTGAAACAACTCTGGACATCTAGAGATCTGCTAGCTGACTAGCAGTAATAGTTTCCTTGATAGCCAGAAAATGTGCAACTTTGGACAGTCGGTCAATGACGACAAGAATAGCATCATTACCCTTCCGCGACCTGGGAAACCTAGTGACGAAGTCCATTTCAACATGATCCCATTTACATTCAGGAATAGAAATAGGTTGCAGAGTTCCGGCAAGCTTCTGATGTTCTGCTTTGATACGACGACAAGTGTCGCATTCTGAAACATATCGAGCTTTGTCTTGTTTCATATTTGATCACCAGAACCTTTGACGGATGTCTCGGTACATCTTGGTACTACCCAGATGAATAGACAATGGAGTGTCATGAGCTTCTTTCAGTATTCTATCAATCATATTCAGCTTTTCCCTTTTTTGGAACGATTAAGCATCCCTTGAAGTACACAACACCATCATCAGCAACGGGGAAACATGAGGGTTTACCTTCTGACAGATAGTATTTAATCCTTTCGACTTCACTGTCATAGCCCTGCATTCTTTTGATACAACCCATAATATCTGGTTCAATAACCAAGTTACTCAAAGATCCTTGGTTAACAACACGAAGGTTCATCTTGCGGTTCTCCGGTGGAGGGGGAACGAGATAACCCTGAGGAACAATATGGAGGTTCAGCTTGCAGAATTCTTCAAGAAGGGAATGAACCTTGTGAACCTGAAGGTGGTTTCAGTAAGACTTGCGGCTCAAGACATGAGCCATTACATTAGCCCTGCCAGGTGTCCTGGGAATGAGCCTGATAGTAGATGGTAGGGGTACGTAAGGAGAGGGCAGAGTCCTAGCTACAGCGAGGGTGTACACACAGATGTATGAGTTCAGGCCCCTCTCGTGGAGGTAACAGCCCTATGTCTCAGTGCTCAGGAGTTTATGTCGTGTGGAATATCGAGCTTACAATGGTTGCGAACCCTTGTGCAGGAGGGGAGGGCGGCTTATATAGAGTTCACTGCCCCTCATAATTACCCAACATCTAAGGGTCCGATCGTGGGGGTTAAAGTTCGCCGTTACTGGTAACGTACGTAATAAAAGCTATTAATGACAACTGAACCCATGTCTGCCTGTTGGGCTCTTGATGATGGTTCCTGGTCTTCTGGCATAGAGTGAGAAGGAGGTCTTTCGAGTGACACACGACTGCCGAGTGAAGGCAGGAGTCTCCCAGTGGAAAGCTGTCAAGTGACTTTGAACGTCTCTTGGAATCCACTCAGAAGTTCATGCTTTATCTTCAAGTCCTCCCATGTAGTGTCCTTAGGTAGGGTATGTAGTCCTTGCCTAGGACCATACCCTAAGTACATATCCTCGTCATTAGCCCACGAATGGATCGGGGTTCGAGTGGTGAAATGGGGGTATCAATGCTAATCTCGAATTAAGGCATCAAATCTTCCGAATGATATTCGGGGCTTCAACAAAACTTGAGTCGATTGAACTCTGAGTATTGACATCAATTCAGGAACAACACGCCAAGTCTTCTGAATGATATTCGGGGCTTCAACGAAACTTGTGTCGATTGAATTCTTCTCCATTCGCCCGGATCCATTTGGCATTGAAAGTGTCCGAGTGGATGTTCAATGCCTATTTTGCTCCGAGTGAACTGAAAGCATCTTTGGAGGTGACAGGTCAGTCTGTTAGACCCGGATTTTGTGGAATACAAAAATTTGGGAAGCGCGCGCGTGTGCGATGATGACGCCACGATCAGGGCAAGTGGGAGCATGATGCCTCGATCTTCGTGCCGGTATTTTGGCCACGTACCGGACGTAGACTACGGCTGGCGTGTGCAGTGATCTCGCGGGTCCACCTGTCAGCGAGGCACTCGGCAGGGTATAAATCCCGGAGCATTGCAGTTCGCACGGTACTATTCCCCAGGCTTCCTCTATTCCTCCGCCTCCCCTGTCTCCAGTGCCCCATCTTGTTCTTCTCCGACGAGAGTTGTGGCGGCAATGACGAAGGGTACCACGGAGAAGCTGGAGCGAGCTAAGAAGGCGGCGTCGAAGCTCAAGGGCAAGAGGCCCTCGACCACTCGAGTCACCGCGCCGGCGGGATGGATGTAGGGGGAATTTCTCCCCTCCGTAGTCACTCGCACATACGGGAGGGCCTTGTCGCCGACGGGCTTGTGGTGGACGGCGCCTCGAGACTGTTGGAGGGAGAGTGCGTGCCGGAGCCGCGCGCAGGGGAACGGGTCCTCCTTCTTTCCCACGTCGAAAGAGGTTTGTCCTTGCCACCCATCCATTCTTTAGACGGTTCCTGATTTTCTTCGGCGCCCAACTACACCATCTCTCGCCAAATACTGTTGCATACTTGTCTGCATTCGTCACTTTGTGCTATTTTTTTCTGGGCAGCTCTCCCCATTCGGGGCTGTTGAAGCACATCTTTATGGTTAGATCCCAGACCGTGAAGAAAGCTCTCCCTGCTGATGGGAAGACTCATGTGCTTCAACTGTGTGGAGGTTTAGGAGTACAGAAAAGAGCCCGTAGTTCCTTCCCTGCCATGACCTTCCCTGAGTCTATTAGAGGCTGGCAGTCGACTTGGTTCTACTGCGAAGATGCTGTGTCGCCCAACATCTCGACTGGCCTTCCCCCCTATACACCTGACTGCCCAGCTGTCCATAGTCTCTGAGGGAGACCGAAGAGGAACATGTCCAAGTAGGAATTTAGGTTGAAGTTGTGGTGCAACTGATCCGGGGTGGAGTGACTAGTATGGATCTGTTGGAGATGTTTCTTAGTCGACGTATTCAGCCACTCCAAGCTAAAGATCTTACCATGTGGCACTATGCGGGCCCTAACGACTCGACGAGGACACATCCAGAAGAGGTTCTGCAAAAAACTGTCATGCAGGGGCTTCACAACATCACTGGAGCATGCGCCAACCCTTTGGGAGTCAAGAGGATCCGACTTACTCAGCCGGAAACCTACCAAAGAATCTGGTGAGTTGCATGGTGTTGACTGACGTGTTTGTTCTGTCGAGTGATACATTGACTTATGAACTAACTTCTCTACTTGAATCATGCAGGAGTGGACGCACATGAACTCGCCCGTTCCTAACGGGAACCATGCTGAGGATGGCGTAGTGAGCTAAGGTGGCAGCATGGACGGCGACGGTCCCTCTGACTCCGAGGATGAATATGCGGACTCTGACAAAGAGGAAGAAGTCGAGTCACCTCCTTGGTGCAAAGGCCACACCAAATCTCACCAGGATCCGGCAGCTGTTGAGGCCAGGGCTCCAGGCCCTAGTAAGAAGAACCCGAAGCGGGGTCTTCCTTCAACTATTGAGTCGAGTGAAAGGTTGGCCAAGCAGCCCAAGCAAACCACGACCAAACCTCGCAAGGCTCTGCCTCGCATGAGGATGGTTGTGCCTATGGTCTCCACATAAGTATTTATTTTCGAATTCTTTCTGTCGACTGTGACCCTGAGTTGTAGCTAACCAAGTGATGTTCAATCCGTAAGAGCTGCTACGTCCGTAACCTCGCCCCAATGAGACGGAGGAGAGGCGATGGACATTGACACCGCTGACACTGCCACTTCTCATAGAGGTAAATAAGTTCTTGATTCATCCGAATGGGATTCGTCACTTGCAAAAGTTAACACTATCGATTGACGTTGCAAAGAGCATCCAGCTGGAAGACAAC
This sequence comes from Hordeum marinum, assembly GCA_022496015.1. Taxonomy (NCBI): domain Eukaryota; kingdom Viridiplantae; phylum Streptophyta; class Magnoliopsida; order Poales; family Poaceae; genus Hordeum; species Hordeum marinum. The sequence goes on along the minus strand of CM039678.1, from coordinate 294,916,929 downwards.
GAGGAACACCCAGACACATCGCGCACCCGCACCCGAAGAGCTTCATCAGAGCAGATGCTTCAACGTTCCACTACCGAACCCTCTTGAGGGATAGGTGACTCGATGCAAATCAGGGCTGAACCTACAATGCCTCTGTCGAGTGCCCCTCCAGCTGTCTCGACCATCATGACGTTGACTCCAACAGGACCTGCTCAAACTGCCTCAGCTGCCCCATCAACTATGTCGATCTCGCCCATGACGGCTTTCTCTCTGCATCATGTCTTGGAAGATCAGACCGGGGCTGCGAAGGAGGCTATGATCCAGGCGGAGTAGATAATGCTGCGAACAAAAGAGGCGTATGAGGCCAGCAAGCTAGCTTACGATGTCAGCGCGGCCCTCCGTACCAATGTCTGAGTAAGTTCGATTGTAAGTACATTTCCGATTGAATTCCTGTCTTTTCTTGACTGTACACCCACTGGCTACTTATTGTCCACTCGTAGAGTGTTTGAAATTTCTCTACTCGAATAGATCAGGTCTTAGTCGAGTAGGATTTGGATCGATAGCATGCATGGTACTAGAGTCACTCGACATGTCGAGTGCATTTTTCTGACGAGTTACTTGACAGATCGAGAGTTAACCGTCTCAGTGGGGGTACTCTGAGTGCACCCACTTGGTGTAGTCCCCGAGACCACTGTCGAGTGCTTGCATCGGCAGGGGTCTTAGAGCTTGTCGTATCCACCACTCTAACGTTCCGCTATAGGTTTCATGGATATTATTGATAAACCATGATATGACGCTACATAAGGATAGATTGAACTTCACAGAGTGATGGATATTCCAACGATCGATGTTTCTGCCACTCGACTGATCAAGAGTTGGCAGATCCAGTGGGGGCATGCTAAGTGCACCCACTGGGTGTAGTCTCAGAGACCGCTGTCGGGTACTTGCACCGGCAGGGGTCTTAGAGTGTATTGTGTACGTGATACTTTTCGCCTTGGATCACATCACTCCGAAGCTACATTGTAGGTTACATGGATATTATTGACAAACCATGATATGACACTACATAAGGATATATTGAACTTCACAGAGTAGGGAGGCGCTTCACTCGACGAGTCGAGTGACGGGTGAAGTTTTGATAGGGATGACCTTGTCGAATGGTTTAATAACCAGTGAGGGCACGCTGAGTGCACCCACCAGATGTAGTCCCCGAGGCTACTGTTAATCGTAGACAATAAGCAGTAGTCTGGAAAACTTGTCATACATGGACTGGAGTCACTTGACATGTCGAGTGCATTTTTTTCTAACGAGTTAATCGACGGATCAAGATATAACCGTCGTAGCGGGGGCACTTTAAGTGCACCCACTGGGTGTAGTCCCCGAGACCGCTGTCGAGTGCTTGCACTGGCAGGGGTCTTAATAGAGACAGCGTTGAATTTGTTTACGGCGCATGAAGCACCTGGGCCGCTCGACATATCGAGTGGACTTTTGTTTGAATTCTTCTTCCCCTGGACATGGGCCTCGTAGGCGTCATAGGTCAACCAATATATGACCTTGTTCCAAGGTTGTAAGACAGTTAGTCGATCGTCCTTGGCATTACTTGCCGATTGAATCTCTTTCTTTTGTTGGTCTCAGAGGGCTTGTGAACTTGGATGTAGTACAAAGGTCTGGAGGATGAAAGGAACCAGCTACGCGTGGATCTGGAAGCTTCCAACAATGCTCTAGAGCGAGCGCATGCTGAGCTGAAGTCTCTAGGAGGTAATTACTGTCAACTGTCAGCACTCCCATCTTCACTTTTCATGTTTTAAAATGAGTGCTCTCACTTGAACAGACGTGCGCAATGAAAACCGTCGACTCCAAGCGCGACTCAACAATGTTGTTTCTTTAGATTCCATGAAGAAGGCACTGGAGGAGAAGGACAAAACACTCGCCAATGCCCAACGGGTGGCCAGGGACAAAACTGAAGCTGCAGATCAGAAGTTGGTGGCCGCCAAGAAGCTAGAGGAGGAGAACACCAAGCTGAAGCAAGAGTGCGCGGACCTCGTCAAAAGGGTCGAGCAGCTGAACAAGAGGAGCAATGGCCGGGAGAAGCATTTGGTCGAGTTCTCAAGGAAAATGTATATTCTGCTCGACGGTCAGTGTTTCTGTGCACCGATTCTCCTCCCATTCCCCACTCTTCAACAGAATTCTGCCAAGACTTCGAGAAGAAGACAGAGGAGGTTGAGCCCAATCTGGATCCCACCAAGTCGCATGTCGTAGATGCGGTGGCCATGAACATGCTCCGACTCAATTTCTGGCTCCAGGGCGTCCAAGCGTATCTTGTCCGACTGAAGTCTGCAATGGGGAGAATCGACAAAGAGCTATGGCTTGAGGACACCCATCAGCTCGACCTCAACTCAATGATGGCTCGCCTGAACGAACTTCCAAGTCGAGTGCAGGCCTGGAAGAATTCTGCTGCTCGTTGCGGGGCCGACGTGGCATTATCACTCATTAGGGTCCATTGCAGGGACGTGAGGGAGGAGAAGCTGAAGGAGCTCGAGGTGGTCAACACGAAGAAACTCCAGTTTGAGGACTTCATGGAAACCTTCATTTAAGCAGCCACCAAAATCGCCAACGGCATCGACCTAGATACTTTTGTCGAGCCAGCCAGCCCGTCAGATGCTTGAAAAACTTTGTCTCCGGAAGAAAAACTTGTATTCGCCTCGGTATGCCGAGTGGAATTGTATGCCTTAAAACTTCATTTGGGCCTTAGGCCTAAGCACGGTTATTCGCAAAACATTTATACGCGATTTGCTCTTTGGATTCTATTTGTATTTGGCTTTCAATCTTTTGTTCGACTGAGTTTGTTTTTAGACTTAGACGAAAACATGTTTGTGGCTAAGCCCTCGAGTGTGAGGACTGCTCACCACTCGACAGTTGTTAACTTAGGCAAAACGAGTTCGGAGCTAAGTCCCCGAGTGTGAGGATTGCTCATCACTCGGAGTAGTTTTAAACTTAGGTAAAACGAGTTCGCAGCTAAGTCCCCGAGTGTGAGGATTGCTCAACACTCGGTGTAGTTTTTAACTTAGGCGAAATGAGTTCGCAACTAAGTCCTCGAGTGTGAGGATTGCTCATCACTTGGAGTAGTTTTTAACTTAGGAGAAATGTGTTCGTAGCTAAGCACCCGAGTGTGAGGATTGCTCAGCACTCGGAGTAGTTTTTAACTTAGGCGAAGCGTTTTCGCAACTAAGCCCCCGAGTGTGAGGATTGTTCATCACTCAGAGTAGTTTTTAACTTAGGCGAAGCGTGTTCGCAGCTAAGCCCCCGAGTGTGAGGATTGTTCATCACTCAGAGTAGTTTTTAACTTAGGCGAAATGTGTTCGCAGCTAAGCCCCCGAGTGTGAGGATTGCTCAGCACTCAGAGTTATTTTTTGAACCTAAGAGAAGACGGATTCACAAATAGGCCATCGAGTGAATGGAATGCTATCCACTCGATAGGGTTTTTAACTTAGGCGAAAGCATATTCGTACCTAAGCCCACTAATGTGAGGATTGCTCATCACTCGGAGTTATTTTTTGAACCTAAGCGAAGACGGATTCGCAAATAGGCCGTCAAGTGAATGGACTGCTATCCACCCAACAGGGTTTTTAACTTAGGCGAAAGCATGTTCGCAACTAAGCCCCTCAGTGTGAGGATTCCTCATCACTCGGAGTATTCCCAAGAATGTAATTGTATGATTGGAACCGACAATATATATTGCAGAAATGTGAATTGCATTGATGAAGTATCTTTATTACATCAGAGGATTCCTCTGTCTCAAGTATAAAAACACTAAAGAAGATCTGCATTCCAGGCTCGTGGCTCATCTATTCGCTTCATGAGATTGTACAGATGATAGGCTCCGTTGTTTAGCACCTTAGTGACGACGAAAGGACCTTCCCATGCAGGAGCAAGCTTGTGAGGTCGGTGTTGATTCACTCGGAGCACCAAGTCTCCCTCATGAAACGCCCGACTCTTGACATTCTTCACATGGAAGCGCCGCAGGTCTTGCTGATAGGCAGTAGTCCAGATCAAAGCCATCTCTCGCTCCTCCTCCGAAAGATCTACACCGTTCTTTCTGGCCTATTCAGCTTCAGCCTTAGAATACAGCTCCACTCGAGGAGAATTTTGGAACAAGTCACTCGGCAGTATGGCTTCAGCACCATAGACCAGGAACAAAGGAGTTCGTCTAGTCGACCGATTTGGAGTAGTTCTTAGGCCCCATAACACAGACGACAGCTCAGTTACCCAGGCACGAGCGGCATGATCCAGGTGGCACATGAGACGAGGCTGAAGACCTTGCAAGATGAGGCCATTGGCTCGCTCGACTTGCCCATTGGTTTGCGGGTGAGCGACAGATGCATAATCTACCCGAGTGCCTTGGGAGTTGCAGAAATTCCTGAATTCTTCCGAGTTGAAATTAGTTCCGTTGTCTCTGATGATGCTGTGTGGAATGCCATATCAATAGATTATCTCCCTCATGAATGTGACTGTCGTGCGGGAGTTCTGCTTCCTGATCGGCTTGGCTTCTATCCACTTGGTGAATTTGCCGACTGCTACCAATAAGTGAGTGAATCCTCCTTTTCCTGGTTGAAAGGGGCCAACCATGTCGAGTCCCCAAACAACAAACGGCTAGTCAAGAGGAATTGTCTTCAGAGCAGATGCCGGCTTGTGTGACAAGTTTGCATAGAACTCGCAACCATCGTAGTGATCAACAATGTCTTTTGCCATCTCATTAGCCTGTGGCTAGTAAAAACCAGCTCGGTATGCTTTAGCGACAATCGTCCTTGAGGACGCATGGTGGCCGCAAGTTCCCGAGTGGATCTCGTCTAGAATCATTCGACCTTCCTCAGGGGAAATCCAGCGCTGAGTAACACCAGTCGCACTCTCCCTGAACAGCTGATCTCCCATCATAGTGAAAGCCTTGGACCTGCACACAATCTGTCGAGCCTCTGTTTCATCTTCAGGGAGCTCTTGTCTGAGGATATAGGCAATGTAAGGCACAGTCCAATCGAGAGTGATAACCAGAATCTCCATGACTAGGTCGATCACTGTGGGGACATCGACTTCCGTCGGGTCAGTGGAACTCAAAGCTTGTGGGGGCTCTTCGGTGAAAGGATCTTCTTGAATCGAAGGAGTGTGTAAGTGCTCCAAGAACACACCGCTGGGGACAGCCCGTCGAGTGGAACCAAATTTGGATAGCTCATCAGTCATCTGATTTTTCAGTCGGGGAACATGATGAAGTTCCAATCCTTCAAATTTATTCTCCAACTATTGGACTGCATTGCAGTATCCCGTCATAGCGGGGTTTCGAACATCCCACTCTTTCATCACTTGATTCACCACCAGATCTGAGTCGCCATAAACCATCAGGCACTTGACGCCGAGTGAGATAGCCATGCGCAACCCATATGAAAGTGCTTCATACTCTGCCTCATTGTTGGGGGAATCAAAGTGAATTTGCAAGACATAGCTGAGCTTGTCTCCTCTAGGAGATATCAAGACAACACCAGCACCGGACCCATTTAGCATTTTGGAGCCATCAAAGAACATTGTCCAATGCATCGAGTGAACTCGGATAGGCCGTTTCTATTCAATCCACTTGGCCATGAAACCTGCCAATGCTTGGGACTTGATTGCTTTTTTGGCTTCAAATGTAATGTCGAAGTGTCCAAGCTCGATTTCCCATTTAGCCACTCCACCTGATGCGTCTCGATTATTGAAAATCTCGGATAAAGGAGCATCACTAACGACTGAAATCGAATGGTCTTGGAAATAATGTGCCACCTTCTTCGTTGATAGGTAAATACCATAAACCAGCTTCTCAGAGTGTGGATATCTTTGCTTTGAGGGGGACAATACTTCTGAGACATAATAAACTTGCCGCTGGACTTTATAAGCTTTACCCTCCTCTTCCCGCTCGATATTTAGTACTGTACTGACGACCTAATTTGTGGCCGTGATGTACAGGAGTGAGGGCTCTTTGCTGGCAGGAGCGGCAAGCACCGACTGGGTGGAGAGCAGCGCTTTGAGCTCGACAAACTCTTCTTCAGCTTCGGGAGTCCAGTCGAACGTGTCGGACTTCTTCATCAATTGATATAAAGGCACTCCTTTTTCTAGGGATTCCAGCATAATCTTTTGCTCCCAGGAGGTTTGGACAGTGTGTACGGATCACATGGTAGAAAGACACCATCAGATACTGTCTTCTGTACATGCACTTCAGTATGAGGCAATCTCTGACATTCAGACTTAGGAGAGAAACCAACACTCTAGCTGCAGGAAGGAGATTCAGATAGCTAGTGCTACCTCCTCGCACAGGAAGAGGCCAGGGGCTCCTCTGGATGTATCTATGGTTCATAGAAGTGCAAGATCCACTAGGTTCCAGGGATTTATAGCACCATCCATGGCTGACTCCAAGCAGAAATTTTCTCATGTCAAGCCCAGAAGCTCTCCTGTATTCAATGACAAAGACATTTCTGAAGATATGGAAATAGTTGCAAAATCCAGGGCTATTCTGTCACGCCCAAGATGCGCGCCTATCCATATTAAGGCACGAGGGACTCGCAAGGGATAGATGCGCATCTTACTGTTAACAAGTATAGTATCATCACATCATACAATACTTAAAGGATGAGCATAGAATATTGGCTTACACTCACCACATACTAAATTACAGTTCCACACAAGTTCAAATCATCAAGTTGAAGACAGGGTCCGACTACGGACGAAATCAAACGATAAAACAGATGCGAATGACACTATCTCGCTATCCCAAAGATCGCGACCATGGTCCTCTACTCATCCGGGTAAGTCATGTACATCCTACCTCTTTCCTCATCATATTCCCACTAGAGCTGGGTAAGATCATTCTGCACGTACTCATCTGTACCTGTACCTGGAGGGTTGTAGTAATCTGTTAGCCACAAGGACTCAGCAATCAAGCGCCCGGGTACCGAGACTATTCAAGCTTAAAGGTTGGCATGGGGTATGTGTTTGGTTTGCAGCAGCACTAAGCATGTATGGTGGATAACTTACGCAACATGAAAATAAATCTGAGTGGACTACGAAGAACGATCGAATCTAGTATGATCTCTATGAGATCCTAAACACTTACTTACGTCATTCATAACCCCACCGTGTTCTCTCTCAGATCATGTTCTTGAGCAGAGACGATGACGGTTACTCACACAGTTGGTGTATTTTAATTAGTGTTTATTTGAAGTTAACTAAAACCGGGTGTTAAACAAATATCCAAGTTTCCACATAACCGCGGGCACGGCTTCTCGAAAAGTTTTAACCCTACAGGGGTGCTCCAACTAGTCCATCACAAATAACCACACT